>OX451738.1:122632014-123832014 GCA_948472305.1 Vicia faba
GTATCTAAGAGCCCATGGATAACCATGGATAGAAAGGGTGCTAACACCTTCCCTTTCTATAAATCTACCTCCCGAACCGAGAAACGTTCTCATAAGGAATTTTGCTGTGCTTTTGTCCTGTCCATGTTGGAGAAAATAAAAGACGGTGGCGACTCTTGCTTACCGCGACATTTCGCGAACCAGCGTTAAACAGTCAGTTCTAAATCCACCGATCACAGAACTGGCGACTCTGCTGGGGATACTTAAAGTGAGGTGTACCTTAGGACTAAGATCACTTGTGTTTTCAATTGTCTGAATTGCTTGCTTTATTATTGTGGGTACTGTCTTGGGAGTTCTATAGATCCTAACCCGGATCTAGGGGATACCTTCTTAGAAAGTAGCAACAAGACTGTGAGGGAACTGTGTGGGGTATACCGACATGGTTGAAGCAGTCTGCTACGTTGATGTGGCACTTTGGTGAGTACCAGTATCCCTTGAGTCAAGTCAAGGAGAGTACGGGGCCGCCGTGTGGTGTCGTGAAGCATCAACTGACCTTAGGAACCTTAATTGAACCATCTTGGCCTCTTTAGGGTAGTGAGATAACTGACTTTGGTGCAGTCCGAGGTTGGTTGATACTCGATACTACACTCAGTTGAGGGTTGTTTTCTTGGAATATTTCGGTTGCCAGTTCAGTGGCTAAATCGAAACGATGAACACAGAAAACAATCCAATGATATTGGGACCCTTAGAACCCGGTTACTTCTGATAGGATAGGTTTTGAGCCCACCAACTTCAAGAGGGTAGTACCCAAAACTTCATGCTGGCCTAAACTCTAAGGGCTCTCTGTGTGACTTGTGTGCCTTCTAACTTGAATTACTTGCACGTACTTGTTACCTAACACATGAGTTTCTTGCAGGGTTTGTTTACAGTCCTTAATCTGGACTCATAACAGGGTTACATATATCACTCCATGCATAGCATGACGTCATACCATTGCATACATCATATATAAGGACTAATCCATTTCAAGGATCTCAAGGGCTTGTGATGCAGGTCATGAGGAATCAAATGTCTAGCAAGGGGCAAAGAGAGTTTATTTTCCTCTAGCCAAGGTTGTCAGGGGCTATAACCCACTCGATATGGTGAGCCTTGACCCTTGAAGAAGGACTCTCAGCAACATGAAGTTCCTTCAATCAAGCTACCCAGATTTAAATTCTAATAATTTTCTTGTTCACCCCGCGAGATCCTTGGAAACATTGCATGCATATCATACATATCATTGCATTACAGGTACCACTGTTTACAGGTCACTTACCTTCTTTGCTGTTTATTTCAGCAGTCTCATTATGAATCCTGAATCATCTATTGAGCAATCCATCAAGGCCCTCCAGGCTCAGAACGCCCAGTTCCAGGAGTTGATTAAGAGTCTAGCCCAGGGCCAACAGGATTTGAAGACTCTGCTCTCGAAGAAGAAGAAGAAGAGAACGGTGTTGTTCAACCCGAGGCGCAAATATGGGAATGGATCACTAAATGAAGTTGAGCAGACTACCCCATCTGTTGGAAAGGACAGCCCCCATGAGAGAGAAGTTCCCAGTCCAGTGGTCTCCGACAACGAGACAGAGTTCAATGATGAACAATACCCTCCAGCTGAGGACAAGTATAAACAGTTAGAAGACCGGTTAAGTGCTATGGAGATACAAAAGGTGCCCGGCCTGGACTTTGAAGATCTAGGTCTGTCTTCCGGGGTAGTGATCCCACACAAATTCAAGGCACCTGCCTTTGCCAAGTACGACGGGGCATCCTGTCCTAAGCTGCATCTCAGGTCTTACATAAGGAGGATCCAGCCCTACACGGCTGACAAGAATTTGTGGATTCACTTCTTTCAGGACAGTCTGTCAGGAATCCAACTCGACTGGTTCTATCAACTGAATGGGGCTAACATCCGCAGCTGGGAGGACTTGGCCACTGCATTCTACAAGCAGTACCAGTACAATGCCGACCATGCTCCCACGCGCACTCAGCTTCAGGGAATGTCTATGGGTGCAGGCGAAGGCTTTAAAGAATATGCGCAAAAATGGAGGGACCTTGCTGGAAGGGTACAACCACCTCTAACTGACCGTGAGCTCGTCGACATGTTCTTGGGGACCCTGTCTGAACCTTTTGTCAACCATCTGATTGGGAATTCTTCTGCTGGGTTTACCGATTTGATCTTGACTGGGGAAAGAATTGAAGCGGGCATCAAAAGTGGGAAGATTCAAGAGGCCACACCTCCTGATGCTCATAAAAAGCCTTACATGGGGAAGAAAGAGTCTAATGCTGCATACAATCAAAAGAGTCGTCGTGACCAACATGCAGGGGCAGTCATGATCTCTGGTTCTGCGTCACGCTGCCAACCACAAAAGGGAAATCAGCGAAGGCCGGACGAGCCTAAGAGACAGTTCACCAACATCAATATGCCGTTGTCACAAGCACTGCAACACATGTTGAAAATGAATCTGATTGTGGTGATCAACCCTCCTGCAAATCCCAAGACCTCGTCTCCAAATTACAACCCAGATGCGAGGTGTGCTTATCATTCCAATAGTCCGGGGAACGATACTGAGGATTGTTGGGCGCTGAAATACAAGATCCAGAATATGATCGATGTTAAAGAGATCGAATTCGAGCCTGCTGAGACTCCCAATGTGATCACTGCTCCCTTGCCAAAGCATGGCTAGGATTGAAAAAACTTTTGTTCATTCGAATGTTCAAGTTGTAATTTTCTTTTGATTGTTCAAACATTTTATTTCATGTCAAACTTGGTTATTTCATTAATGCATTCTACGTGTCTGTTTTGAAGTAATTGTGTTCATTATATTCAAAATTGCTATTATTTTTTATGTTCAACTCTCGATTAATAATTCTAAGCCTCTTGAAGGAGGATGACGAAAACGATACCACAATCTACAATATGCTTTTGAACAGACCCCGCTGATGAGGCACAAGCATTGTTTCAATTCCTAAACACTGGAGTTATAAGGAAGATAATCCCTCGTCAACCCCTTCGAGCCAAAGAAGTAGGAGTTTTTATTTTCGAAAATTAAAACCCCTTAATCATAACCTGGGGCGGGGTAGTCTTCTCAGTTGATCCAGGTGCACAACTAATGGCATCCAAGAAGTCTTTCCGAAACAAAAAAAGACAGTGATGGTTCCGGATAATCATAAAGACAGGCAGTCATTATCTCTCCAAAACAAAAGCCCAATAAGTCAAAACCTAGCTGACTGTAATCACAAAAGAAACAGTTCAGGCAAAAAATGGGGATAACAAAATCAAAAAAAGAAAGAGGTACTACAAACCCTCAACAAAAAAAGGAAAATGACTGCCTATTCCAAATAAACTATCAGTATCCAAGCCATCACCGGAATATCAGGACAAAGAATCAAACAAGGTCTAATGCACGATCAGCTGAGTTTAGGTTTGAAGAACGTCACGAAGAACGGGTGGGTACAAATAAAATTTGAGCCATTATCCTTTGTTTCTTAAACCGTGAACCAGGCCACGCTACAACCCTTAAAAGTCCTAGCTGAAGCATGGGTTAGTTCGAAGGCATACTATTACGAAAGGTATCCTGACTCCTTAAGGCTTGCGGTAAAATAATGAGTTGACATCACAGTTTACAAAAAATTCACTTGTTTTTATGAAAAAAATGCATTTTCAAAAAAACATCAAGACAGACCTAAGCTTTGCATTTTAAATAACATTGCTTGCATATGACTATTTGTTTGAACAGCAAAGAAATTCGCACGAAGAATATCTAGTGAACAAAAGTACTTCCAACCAAGGGGCAGACGTGATCATTGTCCATCATCTGGGGCAGTTAAGTCAAGATTCGGAGAATCTCTCAAAAGGCCAACCAGCTTGGGGCAAATCTCCATCTGGATCACTTGGGGCATTGGACGATCAAACGAAGATCTTCTGGTGGTATGGTAACACTGCACTACTGACAGTGACAACTTCCTGTATCCTAAGAGTATGGACATAGTCGAAAAAATACTGCGCATAATCAAAGACCCGCTAGGTTGACACACCTAGGCAAAAATAAGGGCTTCCCGGCGAACCAAAAGGGTTCGGGCAAAAATAAGGGATGAAAATAAAAAAATCTGTACACCCGGCAAGTCGAAAACCTGAAAAGGCGGCTTGGGCAAAAATGGGTATCCCGGTGGACTGAAAACCTGAAAGGGCGGTCCAGGCAAAAATTAGGGATCAAAGCGTACGACTATGTCCCGTCATCTCGCCTACCAGAAGAAGATTTGTCGATCAGCAGTTATCAAGCACCTCTACAAGGTATCTTCTTCTCCCACATCAGAAACATGGGCAATAATGAGTTGTCTAAGCAATCTAATCGCTCTGTCCGCCAAGGTACCAAGGTAGGTTCGGCTGAAGAATGTAACCCAGATACCTTCACTCCCCGCCGAGTAAGACAAGATTAAGCAATTCTCTCCCATGCAGTTGGTCTCCCGTCAGCCCTAAAAGGCACGGTATCCCAAGCAAGTCAGCAACACTCTCCCCCAAGCAGAGTTAGACCACGGTCAGCCTTAAGGAAGTTGGATTATCCCCCGAAGATCTCAACATTCCCCAACGAAGTACGCAAACATTCTTAACAAGCATCCCCGGCAATCTTGGTCTAAGATTGTTCCCCGGCGGAATACAGAACACCCCAGTGGAGCCACTCCCCAGTGCAATCTCAAAAGTTTCCCCAGGAAAGTTGAATCAATCTCCCCAGTAGGAAGCTTATCCCCAGTAGATTCTGGAAACCTATCCCCTACAGAGCACGAACGCGTCTCCCGGACTTTTTATTCAAAGGTTATGCTCCACTAGAGCTTATAACTGGGTTATCCTTAGCCAATTGTCACGGAAAGATCGTCCCCGGTGAAGTCTTCCCATCCCCCAGCGGAGTTCATCAAATCTTCCAACAGAGCTCAACAACGATATCCCCAGCGGAGTTATCATCAACCTCAGCAAAGTACCTCTCTTTCCCCACAGAGTTCACTCCCCGCAGAGTAATCTATTCGCCAAGTTTATTCCCCAACGGAGTCATCTTCTCCTACCGGTATCCTTGCAACCATCATCCCCAACGGAAATGAAGAACTCTACTCTTCAAACATCAGCCCAGGATTCAACAAGCTCCCGGCATTCGTCAAGGATTTATTTTCCGGGACGAAAATATAAAACATCACATATTCATACATTATAGCATGCATACGCATCATACAACACAAATCTCATTTATTTTTGAGAACATCTTAAAATCATGCAGTTCATGCATCATGAAATTGCATACAACTAGTACTTTGCCTTTTCAGGAAAAAGTCAATCAAAAGATGATTACCATCTACCTTTACGGTTCCAGATCAACACCGGTAACAAGCCAGGAAAATTCTGTAGAGGACTGATCGTGGGTTAATATCCGAAACCAAACAGGACAATTATCTATTTGATCATCCTCGGGCAACCCTACACCGGTTCCTCCTCAATTTTCAGAAGAAGTCTTACACGGACTTATCACCAAAGTAACCCTACACCAGTTCCTTTTCTTTCAAAAGAAGTCTTACACGGGCTCATCAACAGGCAACCCTACACAGGTTCCTTCTCAACCTCAGATGTAGTTTTACACGAACTAATCATCAGGCAACCCTACACCGGTTCCTTCTCAATTTTCAGAAGAAGTCTTACACGGATTTATCTCAAGATGACCTTACCCCGGTTCATCAAGAAGTCTTACACGGACTTATCTCAAAGTAACCCTAAACCGGTTCCTCCAGAAGTCTTACACGGATTTATCTCAAGATGACCTTACCCCGGTTCATCAAGAAGTCTTACACGGATTTATCTCAAGATGACCTTACCCCGGTTCATCAAAAAGTCTTACACGGACTTATCTCAAGATAACCTTACCCCGGTTCATCAAGAAGTTTTACACGAACTTATCCTGCAGTAACCTTACACCGGTTCATCAAGAAGTTTTACACGAACTTATCCTGCAGTAACCTTACCCCGGTTCCTCCAGAAGTCTTACACGGACCTATCCCGAAGTAACCTTACCCCGGTTCCTCCAGAAGTTTTACACGAACTTATCCCGAAGAAACCCTACACAGTTTCTCTCTCTCCAGACGTAGTTTTACACGGGCTCGTCGTCAAAGAAACCCTACACAGGTTCTCTCTTTCCAAAGATTCAGTTTTACACGGACTCGTCATCAGAAACCCTACCCAGGTTTTACTTCTTCCAGGATGCAGTTTTACACGGGCTCATCATCAAAGTAACCCCACACAGGTTCCCTTCTCAAACTCCAGACGTAGTTTCACACGGACTCGTCATCAGTAAACCCTACACAGGTTTCCTTCTCAGCTCTAAATGCGGTTTTACACGGACTCGTCATCAAAGTAACCCTACACAGGTTTCCTTCTCCACTTCAGATGCAGTCTTAGACGGACTCATTATCAGTAAACCCTACACAGGTTTCCTTCCTCCAAAGATGCAGTTTTACACGAGCTCATCATCAGGCAACCCTACACAGGTTCCCTCTTTCAACTTACAAAAATTACAATTCAACAGACAACCTCCAGATGGCATCTATAAGCCCATCCACCTACCAACAGTTCCAAATGGCATCTATAAGCCCATTCCCGACAAGGTTCTGTCGCATCTCCAGATGGCATCTATAAGCCCATCCTGCTATCCATCATCTCTCCAAATGGCATCTGTAAGCCCATTCCCGCCATCACGCTGCTAACACTCTACTATGTGAGTGCAAATTTCTGGGCACTCTAGTGTTCAATCATCTTCCACTTTCGGATTACGAAAGGCACGCCAGCCAATCTACATCCTCAGGTCTAAGAAGATTGAACAAGGGCAACTGTTGTACCCCAAAATTTGCCCTCCCATATTCTTCAAGATTTGACAAAATCAAGCTTCAAAATCCCTCAAGGGTTGCACAGTCCAATTGCCTCCTAACACAGTCAAAATTAGGGTTTTGGTTCTTGCAAAGAAATTGAGGTTTTCAAGGGTCCAATCAAGTCCCATATGCCTATAAACATTGTTAAGCATCCATATGTCAAGTTTCAAGACTCACAACATCAAATTGTACAGTCAAAAACCCTAAATGCTTCACAGTCAACTGTAGGGGCAAAATGGTCATTTGACAGTCAAAAGTCAAAATTTTTGGTCAACATCTTATTTTGAAGCCACAAACATCATTTGATCAATTCTTGATCATGATTTCACAAGCATGGCTCAAAAAGTCTCAAGATGCAAAAGTTTCTATTTTTGGACAGCTGAAAAGTCAACTGCAAATTGACCAAGGCATAACTTCTTCATGGTTTATCAGAAAAATCCCATCCAAAGCTCATTTTGAAGAGGATGACATTTCCTACAATTCATCTTCACACTCCAAGTCCAAGAAATGCTCTCACAAAAAGTTATCAACTTCAACATTATAGGTCATTTTCAAAAGTCAACAAAAAGGGACTTTAAGTCAAAGACCATAACTTGAGATTGGTAAATAAAAATGACAAGGGACCAAAGGCATTGGTTAGAGGACTTCAAGACCTTTACAAAATGTCCAAGAACATTTTCATAGCTTCAAAATTGATCAAGATATGCATTGGAGAAGTTGGGAAATTTTTGGGAACTTTCAAAAGTCAACTTTTCCTAAAACACTTCAAAATCGCTAATGGGCCTCAAATTCTTCCTTGAATCATTACCCAAAGCCTATGCACGACCCATTGAGCTTAAAAGGATTTATTTTCTTATTTTTAATTAATTAATTGAATTTTTATTCATATTAATTCATTTAATTAGATTTAATTATGAGAAAATATCAAATAATGCTTTTTCAAATCTTTTTATGCAGCAAATATACTCCAAATATGCTAAAGATTTCGTGCATCATCTCAAGGGGACAAGATCTTCCATAATTGGCAAAGTTTCCATGGAAAAAGATTGGAAAATATATGATTGGCAATCAAAGATTCAAGTCATCAATTCATGGACTTTTGGGCTCTTTCTTGACCTAATTTGCTTCACATACTTATGCACAACCTAACCCTATTCCGCAGGACACGAAAAAGCTGCTGAGAATAGAGAACCAATTTGCAAAAATTCCAAGAAAATTGTGAAACTGATCTCATAGTTGCAGGACGTTTCAAAGCCTAAAAAGTATTCTAATACGTTACTGGACCTTCCACGAATCGATTAGCATCAAGAACCAATCCAAACGCGCAAAGAACTGAAGAATATAGGCCACACGGTATGTCTTGTTTTTCAAAATTGCATAACATGATTCATGAGCTTTTAACCATTTTTCTTGTTTGATTTGTACTAATAATGATCTTCTGAAGCGATTCGTACAGTTTAATTGGACTAACACTGCTTGTATCAAAATCCACCATTGAAGAATATTAGGTTTTCAGAACATCCAAATTAGGGCTTTTCACATATGATAAAATTGGACCTCAAGACCAATATGGTTGAACTCGTTACAAGAAGCCTGATCCATTGAGATAATCACGCCTTTTTTATATTAACTCCTCTTCTATTCTCTATTATTCACTGTTCCACTTAGTGGGGGTTTAAAACCCCCGCTACTTGTTTTCTATTTGCAGGAAGAACGAAGACGAAGCATGCGTGTCATCACGTTACTGGGAGATTCAAATATTAGCGCGTTTTTTCTTTGTTTCAGCATAATTTCTTTTTTTCATATATTATAAATCGTTGTTATATTGTATACAAACAAACGCAAATGGCCAGTTGGTGGAGGACGTGTCCTGCAAGCGTTGGGGCCTGGGTTCGATTCCCAGGTCCCCCCATATAATTCATAATTTTTGTCTTGATGTATTCTAGTGCAGCAAGCGTTCAAGGCTCCATCATGCATCCTCACATGTTAGCCTGCCAAGTGGCCTTGATCACTCATCCAATGGCCTCAGAATGAATTCCATGATGCACTGCAGTCAACCACGTGCACTCAATCCTGGAAGGTCAAACGAGCTCTATGCTGATGGGCCAGATTACTCCAATTTACCTCCATTTGGGCCTGACACCCCCTTGGTTTGCAATTCAATTTTCTTTCTTTCTTTTAATTTCTTTCAATTATTATTTTTATATAATTATTATTAAGTCATTAAAATTAATCTTTTCATAATAAAATCAGAAAATCAAAATACAAAAATATGTTTAATTATTTATTAATTTACTCATTAATTTGTTTTTTTGTAAATAAATAACTAACAATTAATTTAGTTTAATTTAGGTTTCAAACTTTAATCTTTTCTTAATAAATAAAAAATATGTAGAATTAGGTTTTGACACTTTTTTTCTTAATTATTTATTTCCATCATTATTTATTATTATTATTATTTTTGTAAATAAACATGTAATTTAATTAACTAGTAAATTAGGTTAACTTTAACATTTTCATTAATAATCAAAAATAATTTAGAATTAGGGTTTCCATTTAATTTCAATTTTCTTTATTTTCATAAATACAAAAACATAAAAAATACTTTCTTTTCTTTAATCAAATAATAATTTAGCTTTAATTTAATTTAATTTCAATCAAAGGTTCAAAACCCTCGGACGTTCAATTTTAATTTCTATTTCGCGCATTATTTTCTTTTTGAATATTATGTAACTGCTCAAGGATGTAATAGTAATTAGGTTTACCGCATTTTTTACTTTCCGCATCTTTTATCAAAACGGGTCTTTGTACTTTGGCGATGTATAGACCCGCGTCTTGTAATAGCGTAGCTTTTATCTTTCCGCTCTTTAATTCTCCGCACTCTTAAATTCTAACTTTGTATGAAAGAATGTATGCTAATTAAAAACAAGCGTAGCTCACAATGCCATGATCAAAGATAAACTTAAACTGAAAATAACACACAAATACACACACCACTTCTAGGGTACGCCTCACCTGTTGCCTTCGAAACGTGGTCGTCAAGTATAGGCCGTTTTAGTAAGTCCTTATGTCCATGATCCGGTTGCCTCGAAACAAGTTGCCTTGGAACAATTGCCTCGGAATAGTTGCCTCGAAACGGTTGCCTCAGATGAAAAAAGGATCAAGGACATAAGGGTAGCATCTAAGGTGTCCTGCTGTTGCTTCAGTGACCACACTGTCCCTACACTCGAATTGACCCGAACACCTCCAACGGTGGTGCTACTTACCTCTCAATGGTGGGATGGCACTACCTTAAGGATATTTACACAGCCTAATTCCTTAGGGTAGGTAGATGACTCATGGATACTTGCTCTCTAAAAAACAAAACAAAAACCTTTTCACACCGACACTTTCAAAAGACTTTCAAAACAATTTTTCAAACACTCTTGAGGACTGATACAAGAGTTATTCAGAAATCTTTCAAAGAAACTTTTTCAAACCCACTCACACTTTGAAAAGCAAACATTTTGAAAACATAAGTGCAAGTATCTAAGAGCCCATGGATAACCATGGATAGAAAGGGTGCTAACACCTTCCCTTTCTATAAATCTACCTCCCGAACCGAGAAACGTTCTCATAAGGAATTTTGCTGTGCTTTTGTCCTGTCCATGTTGGAGAAAATAAAAGACGGTGGCGACTCTTGCTTACCGCGACATTTCGCGAACCAGCGTTAAACAGTCAGTTCTAAATCCACCGATCACAGATACGCTCGCCACGAATGCCATTCCGGTACTCATTCAGATTTCAAATTCAGATACAGTACAGAGACGCTAGCCACGAATGCCATTCTGGTACTCATTCAGATTTCAAGTTCAGATACAGTACGAATACGCTCCAGACACGGATGCTATTCTGTCGCTCATACAAATTCAGTCTCCAGATACAGCTCAGATACGTGCCAAACACGGACACCATTATGATGTTTATTTTTTTGACTTACAACTTACAATTCAACAAACATTCTTGGATGGCATCTACAAGCCCATCTCCAACAAGACTCTATCACTTATCCAAATGGCATCTTTAAGCCCATTCCTTCAACGACACATTGTTGAGTGCAAATTTATGAGCACTCTAGTGTCCAATCATCTTTCACCTTCGAGTCACAAATGGCAAAGCTCGCCAATCTAACTCTTCAAGTCTAAGAAGATTAAACAGGGGCAGCTGTTGTACCCCAAAATTTGCCCTCTCATTCTTCAAGGCCTTTCTCACAAGGTTTCTCAAGGTTCAAGCTTGCACAAGTACTTTGGAATTTTCCAGTACCAAAATTAAAAGGAAACTTTCAAAAAAGGAGAAAACAGATAAAAATATTATTTTGACAAAATTTGGAGAAATACAAGTGTTCTTCGTTTCAGTTCCTTCGACTGGCCTTTTGGCCTCTTTCGACACAAGCTTAGCTTGCGTCCTTCGACTGGGCATGGGCCTCAGACACATTTTGGTTTGGATTCACAAAGAAAAAAGTCTCTTGTAATCTATTTCATTTCCAAGGAAAAAGGCTCTCTTTTAACATCCTTTGATTTGCACTTTTTATTCCCTATTTGCCTCTTTCGAATATGAACATTTTGTCCTCCTACATACAGTCTTTCGTTTGACCACATGTAACCCCTGGCATACAAACTTTCGATTGGACATGAGCCACCTTCACACAAAAGCTTCGACTGGAGTTTTGGTTCCCTTCGAATCAGCATCTTTCAAACCCAACTCTGAATCCTTCGATGCAGTCTTCTTTAGTACATTTCTAGAACGCTTCGACACAAGTGGAAAATAGGATGTTGAAAGGACAACTAATAAAATATGTGGACCCTGCTACGTGATCTTACTTTACAAGCCTTAATGCTTGTATTTCACTCCATAATTAATTACTTACATTTTGGATTAAGTTATTGTCCAGGTGATTAAGCCTTTGTCCAGAAGTTTTTTGCATGAAAGTGAACTTGCTAAGTACAAATCCTGTCCCAAGCCCATGCTTTGCTTAAATCCTGTTTGTACTTCACCATAAGTCAGGGAAGTCAGCCCCTTTTAACCAACACTTCAGTACTTCACCTTGGGATCTTTGAAAATCTGACATAGCTTAATATTCACGTTTCAACCAAGCCACATCTTTGTTTAAACTCCCAAATCTTTTCTATATAAATAGAGGAACCATTGACAAAGAAAGGGTCCAGATTTTTGCTAGAGAGAAAAATCATAAAAATCCTCAAACACTAAAACTTTCCCATATTCTCAAACTCCCATATTCTCAAACTCCCATATTCTCAAACTCTCCAACATTCTCAAACCTTCAAAACTCTAAGTTTTTTCATAAAAAGCCTCAATAGTGCACCTTTCGATCTACTTCCCCTAGACTGTAGCAACTTTTGATTCACGCATAACCATGATATACTCTCTTTCGATTTAGTGACTGCCTAAACCAAGCAGTAACAAAACTAGCTTCAGGAAGATCCTAGCGAAGCTCCCTCCACCATCAAAGAGGTCACCTACAGCTCTTTCGACTAAGCACTTCAAGAGGTAAGTTATCTCTAAACCTGGAACTCGTTCATTTAAACATCATGTGCACATGCCAATAAAGAAAAATGTAGATATTTCTGGACCATGTTTCAACATTCGATTATGACTGCCCATATGCTGAAAACTCAACCTTAATTAGTTATACTTTGGACTTTGAGACCCATTGTTTTGTTTTTGTGCTAACCCTTGGACTATAGTTATGTTTGGATGTTTCATTTTAAGAACTTAAGATAGGTTTGTTATACCCTTTGATTGGCTAGCTGCACAAGCCTTTCGAATCACAATCTGAGGGTCTAATATGCTTATAATGAGTCAGCAAAGAGCCTGTGGAAAAGCCAGAACCTTACTGACTCTGTTCCCTAGTCGAAGGAGACAGAAAGGCAAATCAAAAAGGATGACTCCACTGACTCCAACCCCCAGTCGAAGGAGACAAAGGCAAATCGAAGGGCATGATTGATTCCAGACTCCAAATTGAAAGAAACCAAAAAATACAGAATCGAAGGCTTTTCTGCCTGAATCGAAAGACTTTTACCTTTATTTCTGCCTTTATAATTTCATGCTATTCAATATGGTTGTAATAGCGTAGGGTTTTATCTTCTTTTTGCATTTTATTATTTTTGTATGCTTGCTAGTAAAATAGGAAATGTATGGCAAGATAAAAACAACAAAATAGACAATCCTAATCAAAGATAAAACGCATACAAATAACACACTTGCACACAAGCATCCTTAAGGTTTCTCCACTTGGTTGCCTAAAATAAAATGGCCATGTTACGCATGCGAAGTATCTTGGCAAAACAAAACAAATATAAGATCATAGCCCCTCGATGACGCTATTCCAAAGTTGCCTAAACAAAATGATCTTGGTCCCTCAAAAATGCTAAAGATACTTTGCAACATTGCTGTCATGGTTATAGGATGACCCACACCAGTCCCATTTACATCCAAAGATAGGGTTGTTTACCAAATCAATGGTAAATCAACAATGTCAAAGGAATAGAAAATGCATAGGAAAGACATTTGAGTAGGTAGATAGCTTCTAGTTGCTTGCTCCATTTCAAACAATCCTTGCTATTTTTCAAAACAAACACACACACATTTCAAAAACACCTTACAAATACTGAAAACATTTTCAAAAGACAAACATCTTTGTATACATTCTTACGAACGAGAATCATTACAAATATTGCCTAAACGATTGGCCTCTTTTACAAAAAATACTTTCAAAACCACATCAAACACCATTTAAAACAAACCAAAGCAAGTGATCTAAGCAAGTAACTAAGAGCCCATGGAAAACCATGGATGAAAAGGCTTCTAATACCTTCCCTTTTCATAATCTACCCCCCGAACTCAAGAAAACATCTCAAAGGTCTTTCCTGTGCTTTTTCACCTTTCCTTTTGGATAAAAGAAAAGTTAGTGGCGACTCTTGCTAAACCGCAACATTTGCAATAAAATGTGAAACCTTCAAGTCAGTTCTCCCACCGCATCACAGAACTGGCGACTCTGCTGGGGAGTTATCCTAAAAAAATGGGGTTACCTTAGGATATAGATCACATTTATTTGCTTACCTTGTTTGACTTGGTTGCTTTACATTATAGTTCTTTGTTTGGGTTTGAATCCTCTACCCGGATTTGGGAAACATTATAGGTAAATAGAAATACGTTGTGGAGACTGTGCAGGGTATACCGACATGGTCTAAGCAATAGCTATGTTAGTGTGACATATTTGTGGATACCGGTAGCCTTTGAGTTAATCAAAGAGAATACGGGGCCGCTGAGTGATGTCATGAAGCACTAATGAACTTCTAGAACCCTTTACTTGACAAACTTTGCCTTTAGGATGTAGTGAGATGACCGGCTTTGGTGCAGTCTGAAGTTGGTAGATACTCGATACTACACTCATTAAGGGTTGGTTTCTTGGGATATTTCGGTCGCCATTAAAGAGGCTTGAGCTGAAACAATGACCAAGGAAACAATCCAGTGATATTGAGCTCCTTAGAACCCAATTACTATTGTTAGGACAGGTTGAGCCAACTAAACTTCAAGAGGGTACTTACCTATAAAGCCCCATGCAAGCCTAAACTAAGAACTTGTTTGATTTTCTTGTATATGCATACTTGTACATAACACCATGGACATCATGAACATCATATGCATCCACTAACCATTTCAAGGATTTTGGAGATTCATCTTTATTCTTGTTTTGTAGGATATGAATTCACTCCGCAGGAAAACTATCCAAATCAACCTTGTAAGAATTCCTCCACAACTCAAGGAGATAGCTTCAAGGATCCATGAGAACTCTCCATTCACCGAGAGGCATGGTCGACTACTCAACTTGGTCACCTCCAACACAGAGGAGGATATGATGAAGGTTCTCTTCCAGTTCTTTGACCCTTTGCATCATTGCTTCACATTTCTTGACTATCAGCTTGTGCCTACTTTGGAAGAATTCTCTAAAATCTTGAGGATTCCTATTCTCAATCAACTACCTTTCAACGGTACGGAAAGAGATCCAAAGCCAGAAGATATTGCTCAAGCTCTGCACTTGCACTCATCTGATGTCACAACTCATTGGGAAACTAGAAGTGGTGTCAAAGGCTTCTTGGAAAAGTTTCTGTTTGAGAAAGCGCAAAGTTGTTGGAATTCCTTAGACTTGAAAGCTTTCAAGGATATTGTAGCTCTTCTCATCTATGGGATGGTCTTGTTACCCAATCCTGACCAACTCATAGATGTGAGCGCTGTCAAAATCTTCATATCTCGCAACCCGGTGCCTACATTGCTTGGGGATATCCTACACTCTTTTCACACTCGTACAATGAGGAAAAGAGGTGTTCTTATGTGTTTCACTCCACTCCTGACAAGATGGTTTATTTCTAATCTTCCCCAATCAGTATTAAAGAATGAGCAAGGTTTAAGGTGGTCACAAAGGTTAATGACGCTTAAGCATTCAGATATCCATTGGTGTTCTCGATCCAAAGAGAATGTTATCATTGTTGACCGTTGTGGGGAATTCCCTAATGTCCCTCTGCTTGGAATTAGGGGAGGCATCACCTATAACTCGTGCTTGGCTCTAAGACAGTTTGGTTATGCCCGAAGGGATGGCCCACATGATATGCTGATTCAAGGCCTATTATTCGACTACGACAACGACGATCAAGGACTTCACCAGAAATTCATCTGAGCTTAAAGGATGCTAAACAAGGTGGATAGCAAGACTTTGAGACACAAGAATTTCATCCCTCTTGAGCCTTACCTCAAGTGGGTACGAACCCACGCTCAAAGTCTTATGATGCCTTATCACGATACGATGGGAGAACTGACTTGAGGTTTTGCGTTTGTGTTCGCAATTGTTCGGTTTAGCAAGAGTCGCCACCGAATTTTTATTTTATCCAAAGGAAAGGTCAAAAAGCACATGAAATACCTTTTGAGATGTTTTCTTCGGTTCGGGGGGTAGATTATGAAAAGGGAAGGTGCAAGCACCCTTTTCATCCATGGTTTTCTATGGACTCTTAGTTACTTTTTTTTATCACTTACTTTTGCTTTTCAATTGTTTGAAATGGTGCTTTGTGTGTGGTTTTGAAAATGTTTTAAAAAGGGGCCTATGTTTAGGCAACCTTTGTAACAATTCTTGTTTGAATGTTTTACAAAGGTGTTTGTCTTTTGAAAAGATGTTTCAATGTTTGAAAGTTTGTTTTGAAATTGTGTTGTGAAGTGTGTTTGAAAGTAGCAAGGATGTTTTGCAAGCTTTGATCAAGTAACTAAGAGTTGTCTACCCTATTTTACTCAAAGATCTTTCTTATGTTTTTAACCCTTTTGACAATGTTATTTCACCATTGTATTTGGTGAACAACCTTGTGTTAGGATATTAAACGGGACAGGCGCGGGTCATCGCATATAATCATTGTAGGCAACTTGTGAGACGCTCTAGCAATTTTGTAAGGGACGAGATTGTTTTATCAAAGGCAACATCGAGGGTCATCGAGGGACTATGATCTTTGTTTATCGAAGGGGCATTTTCTAGAGTGTCTCATATTCGAGGGACATGATTGCATTTCCGAGGCAACAAGCGAGGTTACCCTAGAGGTGCATGTGTGCATTGTGTTTGTCATTTTCATGCATTTGGATCTTGTATTAGGTCATCTAGCGATTGATTTTAGATTTTTTCATACAAACCATAATCTCTAGTCATGGCATATTTGAAAGCATAAAGTGCGAGAATTAAAATTCTAAGCTATTACAAAAGTATCCGGGGATGGGGGTACAATTATTTACAAATGGGGATGAATCTCACAAGGATAATAAAGTCCAAATATTATGTGTTACAACCAAATCGAATTGTCGCAATTCAATATAAATTATAACAAATTATAAAATAAGGAAAATCAATAAATCATGAGATGCATGTATAAATTTACAAATAAACAAGTAAAAATCTATTCTAAAAAGAAAGATTAAAAATTATTATTATTCTTTGTGCTTTATTAAAAAAAGATCTTAAATGAAAGAAAGTTCAATTTAAGCAAAAACTCTATTATTATATTTTTTAGTGTTTTATTAAAAAAAGATCTTAAAAGAAAGAAAATTCAATTTAAGCAAAAACTCTATTATTATATTTTTTAGTGTTTTCATGGTGTGACACAAAATTAAATAATAAAGAAGAAAATAAAACTAACTTAAAAGAAAATAAAACAAAGTTTATTTTAGTTTTTTTTATTAACTAAAATAAAAAAAACAAATTAGTTAAAATTAAATAGTAAAAAAAAAAGAAAAGTGTTTGTTAATTTAAAGAAGAGAAAATAAGGAGATTGAGCTTAAGGCTTGAGGAGTTGGGCCCAAAAATAAAGAAAAAAAAAGGCAGAAAGGGGTCAGAATGGCAAAGTGGGGGGGAGGTGTGCTGGTAAAACATTGTGGGCTTGGCGCATTTGTTTGGGGCGAAGGCCCAATGTCCAGTTTGTACAATTTTTTTGGGGTTTCAGAATTAGGGTTAGTGTGAACCCCTTCCAGCGGCGCCACTCTCTCTCATCTCTTCTCTTCATCTTTACATCTTTCTCAAACTAATTCTGATATTCTTCCTAACCCTAGCTACCGGAGCGCCGCCTCTCACCTCTCATCTTCCTAACACTTAATGGCCTTGGTTGCAAAGGGTAAGGTTCCTTTCTGGATTTGAGTTTTTTTACAGTTTTACGTTTGTTTAATCTTTGTTCATGTTACTTTGTTTTAATCCATGGCGTTTACATGCTTGATATGCAGTAAGGATTTGAGAAAATCATACCTTGGGGTACTTTTTCTGGAAAATGGTGGGAGAGGAAAGGGTGAGACGGAGGCGCGTCCTTGGTGGCCGGAGGTACGAGGAAGAGAGTGATGACGAACTTCGCTTCTGGTATCTCTTTTTGTTATTCTTGATTGTTAATGATGACACCGTTCTGAAACTTTTTTGTTCTTGATTTTGTTGATGACGATTGTTGTACCCCAAAATTTGCCCTCTCATTGTTCAAGGCCTTTCTCACAAGGATTCTCAAGGTTCAAGCTTGCACAAGTACTTTGGAATTTTCCAGTACCAAAATTAAAAGGAAACTGTCAAAAAGGGAGAAAACAGATAAAAATATGATTTTGACAAAATTTGGAGAAATACAAGTGTTCTTCGTTTCAGCTCCTTCGATTGGCCTTTTGGCCTCTTTTGATACAGGCTTTGGTTGCATCCTTCGACTGGGCGATGGCCTCTAACACGCTGGCTTTGATTTACAAGGCAGGAGTTTCCTACATGCCACCTTCGATTGCATCTTTGGCCTTACTGGGTTCACAATGCCATGACTGCCTATTGCATGTTTCGTTTGGATGTCTGATGCATGCATGCCTATACAAACTTTCCCTCCATGCTTTCCTTGACTCATAAAGTAATGACTAGTTACATACAAACTTTAATTTGAGCCACAACTTGCACGCAAAAGGCATCCCCCTTGCTAGCATGCACAAGGTACAAAGCCTCCTATAACTTTCTTCGATTCCAAGGCAAAAAGCTCCCTTTTGGTGTCCTTCGATTTTCACTTTTTTGCCTCATGTATGCCTCTTTCGAATCTGGACATTTTACCTCCTGCATGCCTCTTTCGTTTGGGCATGTGGCTCCCTTCGTGCAAGTCTTTTTTTGAGCATTGACCTTTTGTGTGCTTGCTTGGAGTCACAAAGTTTAGACCTCCTCCATGCAGGCTTAGACAAGACATTGACTATGTTTGTACTAGCTTCGACTGGAAAAAATTTCTCTTTAGTATGCTGCATTTCCATCCTTGACAAACTTCAGCACATGGTTGATGTCCCCTTCAAAAGACATATAGTGGTGGACTTGAGGGGCATACATATGAGTCCCTGTTGAAGGGTACACCTTACTAGTCCATTCAAAGGACACATTTGGCCCTTTTCAAAGAAGCATACATGATCCATTCAAGGGACATGTCTCGGAATCCCATTCGAAGGACATGCTTGAGGGCCCATTCGAAGGATTTACAAAGCCCACCTTAAGGCATGTTTTGGTTACCCATCCAAGGGGCACACATTTGGCCCCTTCAAACGATGCACAAAGGTGATTCGTTCGAAAGACACTTGTTGGAGGAAAGTCAAACAATATGTTTGGAAGAAGAATCTGGTCGAAGGAGGGTCAAAATGAAAGGATGAAATATTCAAAGATGCTTGCTGCCAAGTTCAGGCATGGTACACTGGCCAAAACTGCTGCACAGCAGCCTTGAAACACTGCCCCATTCTTGCACCGAAATAGCATACAAGCACTGTCCCTCGAAGGCTACACAGAGCAGTTTACTCAAATTGTTCAAATTATTTTGTTTTCCCTCCAAAAGCTTCAACCAACTTTGCCTATAAATAAGAGGCTCCAACACATGTTTAGGAGGACTTTTTGGCCATGGGAACGAATCTTCAAAAAATTCTCAAACACCATAAAGCTCTCAAACACTTAAACACTCATCAAACACATACCCAGAATCCAAACACTTATCCCCTTAGAATCTGAAACATCCCTATACCTTGTTACCCTTCGAATCCAGTAGGAAGAACCTCACACTTGTTCTTCTCTTTCGAATCCAGTATCAAAGACATAACCCCTGGTTCCCCCCTTCGAATCCAGAAGCATTCAAGGAAACCACTTAAAGGCCCAGCACACGTTCCAGCCTCAAGCAAGGTAAGTCATTCTTAACCTTGAACCCTTCATTTCTAGCATAACATGTAAATAAGCTTCCTTTTCGTTTCAAACATGTACGTAGTGTTTGTTACCTTTTCGTTTCCACCCTTTTAGTTTATTTTTATTGCCTCTCCTTTTGGTTTTGCTCTTTGGTTTAATACAAATGCTTTAAGAACTAACCTGACCCTGAGGTAATGATAGCATGGCCTTAGGCCATGTTGCTATTTAATATCTCAAACAAAATAAACAGGATACATGACTATGAAACGAAGCGTCATGCTTCCTCACTGACTCCAGGCCCAATCGAAGGAGGCAGAAAGGCAGATTACATCTTATACTGGTTCCACTGGTCCCAATCGAAAGGCACAACATGCTGTCCCACTGGTCCCAATCGAAAGGCACAACATGCTGACCGTGAGGCCTCAGTTGAAAGTCATGCCTTCACCCTTTTCAGGCCAAATCGAAGAGAGCCAGAAAGTGCAGAATCGAAGGGTTTTCTGCCTCAATCGAAAGACCCTCATTTTTCTTGCTTTTATTTTATTTTTGCCTTTATATTTTCATGCAATTCAATATGGTTGTAATAGTGTAGGATTTTATCTTTCTGCGCTTTATTACTTTTATATGCTTGCTAGTAAATAGGGTATGTATGGCCAGATAAAATCAACAAGTAGACAATCACTAATAAAAAAATAAAGCATGAAAATAACACACATGCACACTTGCACCCCTAGGGTTTCAATCCACTTGTTGCCTTCAAAAATGGGCCATGATATGCATGTCAAGTACTTTGGCAAAACAAAAACAAAACAAAAGATCATAGTCCCTCAATGACGCTATCTGAGTTGCCTAAACAAAATGATCAAGTCCCTCAAGAAAATTGCCAAAAATACTTGACATCATTGCTATCATGGTCTATACGATGACCCGCGCCTGTCCCGTAAAACATCCTAACACAAGGTTGTTCACCAAATACAATGGTGAAACAACACTGTTAAAAGGGTTAAAAACATAAGAAAGATCTTTGAGTAAAATAGGGTAGATAACTCTTAGTTACTTGATCAAAAACCTGCAAAAACATCCTTGCTATCTTCAAAACACACTTCTCCACACAATTTCAAAACCCTACTTTCAAACATTGAAAACTTTTCAAAAAAACAAAAACACCTTTGTATACATTCAAACAAGAATCATTACAAAGGTTGCCACAACGATATCCTTTTTTCAAAACATCTTTCAAAACCACACACAAAGCACCATTTCAAACAATTGAAAAGCAAAGCAAGTGATCTAAGCAAGTAACTAAGAGCCCATGGATAACCATGGATAGAAAGGGTGCTAATACCTTCCCTTTCTATAATCTACTCCCCGAACCCAAGAAAACATCTCAAAGGTCTTTCCTGTGCTTTTTGGCCTTTCCTTAGGATAAAATAAAAAGTCGGTGGCGACTCTTGCTAAAACGAAACATTTGCAAACATAAAACGCAAAATCCCAAGTCAGTTCTCCCACCGTATCACAGAACTGGCGACTTAGCTAGGGATACATTCTAAAAGTGGAGTAACCTTAGGGCTTAGATCACCCTTTTGCATGATTATTGTTTGCCTTGATTTCTTTACATTTTGGTTCTCTTGTTTGGGCTTGAAATCCTCCACCAGAATTTGGGAAACATTCATAGATAGCAATACATTGTGGAAATTGTGCGGGGTATACCGAAATGGTTGAAGCAATAGCTATATTAGTGAGACATATTTGTGAGTACTGGTAGCCTTTGAGTCAATCAAAGAGAATACGGGGCCGCTGAGTGATGTCATTAAGCACTAATGAACTAGAACCTTACTTGACCATGTTGGCCTTTCATTAGGGATAGTGAGATGACCGGCTTTGGTGCAGTCCGAAGTTGGTAGATACTCGATACTACACTCATTGAGGGTTGTTTTCTTAGAATATTTTGGTCGCTAGTTAAGTGGCTAAACCAAAACAATGAACATAGAAAACAATCCAATGATATTGAGCTCCTTAGAACCCGGTTACTATTTATAGGACAGGTTTTGAGCCAACTAAACTCAAGAGGGTACTTACCTATGAAACCTCATGCAAGCCTGAAACTAGGGTTTTGTGTAACTTGCTTGTACATGTGTTTGTGCATACATCATAAACATCATAAAGCATCATATGCATCCACTAACCATTTCAAGGGTTTGGATCTTCATCTTTGTTCTTGTTTTGTAGGTCATGGAATCTCTTCGCAGGAAAATAATTCAAGTCAAGCTTGTGAGAATCCCTCCTCAACTCAAGGAGCTTACATCCAGAATTCTAGAGAATTCTCTCTTCAGTGAAAGACATGGTAGACTCCTCAGCTTAGTCAACACCAACATTGAAGAAGACATGGTTAAAGTTCTCTTCCAGTTCTTTGACCCCCTACACCACTGTTTCACATTCCCTGACTACCAATTGGTGCCTACTTTGGAGGAATTTTCTCAACTCCTGAGAATTCCTATTCTTAATCAACTACCCTACAACGGTACGGAAAAAGAGCCAAAGCCTGAAGATGTTGCTCAAGCATTACACTTGCAACCATCTGATATCAAGGGGCATTGGGAAACCAGAAGTGGTGTCAAGGGTTTCTTGGCAAAGTTTATGTTTGATAAGGCACAAGACTGCTGGAATTCTCTTGATCTACAAGCCTTTGGAGAAATTGTGGCACTCCTTATTTATGGGTTGGTCTTGTTCCCAAACCCTGACCAACTTATAGATATGAATGCTGTTAAGATTTTCATGTCCAAGAATCCCATACCTACATTACTTGGGGACATCCTACACTCATTTTACACACGAACAATGAGGAAAAGAGGTGTTCTCATGTGCTGTACTCCTCTCCTGGCAAGGTGGTTTATTTCTCACCTTCCACAATCAGTTTTGAAGAATGAGCCGGGTTTAAGGTGGTCACAACGGTTAATGACCCTCACACATTCTGATGTACATTGGTGTTCTCAGTCCAGAGAAAATGTCATCATCATTGATCGTTGTGGTGAATTCCCTAATGTCCCATTGCTTGGCATTAGGGGAGGCATTACCTACAACCCCTGTCTAGCCTTGAGACAATTTGGATATGCTCGGAGGGATGGGCCTCATGACATGCTGATTCCTGACCTAGTTTTTGACTTCGACAATGATGCGCAAAGACTTCGACAAAGGTTCATCAGAGCTTGGAGGATGCCTAACAAGGTGGATAGTAAGACACTGGGGCACAAGAATTCCATCCCCCTTGAGCCTTACCTCAAATGGGTACGAACCCGCTCTCAGAATCTTATGATGCCATATCCTCACATTCTCCCCTTGATTAAAGAGCCCGTTAAGGACGGAGAGGTTCCATACACCATCCTACATCCTGACATGCCAACATCATGGGAAGAAATGCAAAAGAGTTGGATCCAACTCAAAGAAGAACGTGATACTTTTGAAGCCAGCTTCTATGCCAGTGAGAAGTAGGTTTTAGAATTCACCCGCCAACTTCACGAGGAGGAAACTCTTAACACCTACATCGCACCAAAGAGGATGCGCAACGTCTTTTTACATTAAGAATTTGGTAATATTTCGCCCATGGGGCATTTATGTACTAATAATTTCTTCTTAATATGACGTGCGTTCTTTTTGTTTACAACGAATTTGAATTTTTGAACCCTTGAATGCATTACATGAATAACATATCATTCATCATATGCACAAACAGATCTTCAAGCCAGGTTTCCTTATCTTTCTGCTGTTTATTTCAGCAAGATGGATTTGGAGCAAACAGTGAAGGACCTACAGGCACAAAATTCACAATTTCAACAACTCCTCATGACCTTGGCAAAGGGTCAAGAGGATCTCAAAGTTCTGCTAGAGAAAAGTAAAGAGAAGAAAAAGAAAAAGAGACTAGGGGTAGCTACTTTCGGAAGAAGATTTGAGGGTGATGCTAGAAGGACTCTTGAGTTTCCATCAACGTCTGACGAAGGGATTGGCAAGGGGAAAGGAGTTACTGTACCTTCTGAATCTGAGGTAGAAAAGGAGGAAGAGGAAGCAGATGAGGACTATTCAGAACAACAGTATCCACCAGCGGATGACAAGTATAAGAACCTTGAAGACAAATTGGCAGCTATGGAGTTGCAGAGGGTGCCCGGATTGGATTTTGAGGAGCTGTGGCTTGTAGATGGGATTATTATCCCTCCTAAGTTCAAGGTGCCAAAATTCGCCAAGTACGACGGTCTGTCTTGCCCTAAGATGCACTTGAGGTCGTATGTTAGAAAGATCCAGCCACATTCATCCGACAAAGACCTCTGGGTGCACTTTTTCCAAGACAACTTGTCTAGCACTCAGTTAGATTGGTTTTATCAGCTCGAGAGATTAGAGGTCCATAATTGGGAAGACTTGGCAGCCGCTTTCTATCATCAGTATCAGTACAACGCTGATTTGGCGCCTACCCGTACTCAGCTACAAAGTATGGGGATGGCTTCAAATTAAGGGTTTAAGGAGTAGCCCAGAAGTGGCGCGACCTAGATGGAAGGGTGCAGCCACCGCTATCAGATAGGGAATTAGTTGACATGTTTTTGGGAACCCTGTCTGGCCCCTTCTTCAACCATCTAATCAGAAGCTCTTCTGCGGGATTTACTGAGTTGATTTTGACTGGCGAGAGGGTGGAAGCCGGTATCAAAAGTGGAAAGATTCAAAAGGATGCTTTCGCATCCACAATTGTTAGAAAACCTTTCCCAGCCAAGAAAGAAGCATCTGCTATATACACACAGAAAAATCGGGAAAGAGAGGAGCGTCGGCCAACAGTAGGGGTCGTATTAATACAGAAGTCCACATCAGACCAGCTTAGAAACAGCCAACCGAGGAATGATCAGCCTAGAACTTATCAGCAAAGGCCGCCACGGCAGTTTACCCCAGTAAATATGATACCTGCTCAGATCCTTCCACATCTCCTAAAGTTGAACCTTGCTAATTTAAAAGAGGCGCCAAAGAATGTAAATACCACCTCTCCATCCTACAACTCAAAAGCCAAGTGTGCTTACCATTCCGACAGTATTGGGCACGATACCAATAATTGCTGGGCACTCAAGAACAAAATTCAGGATTTAATTGACGCTAAAGAGGTCGAATTTGACGCTCCTGAAAAGCCGAATGTTATATCTGCGCCGATGCCCAAGCACGGCCACAATGTGCATGCTGTTTTGGAATATCTCCATGTTACTGATATTGCTGATCTGTTGACTCCATTGTTTGTGATTAAAGAAAATTTGTTAAAAGCCGGGATCTTTCCTGGTTGTGATGAAGACTGCTATTTTTGTTTGAACATTCAAGGTGATTGTCCAATGTTGAAGTCGAGTGTCCAACGCCTGATGGATACTCAAGAAATACTTTTCCAGAAAACTCCTGTTAACACTCCCAATCCGATTACTCCTTATACTTGTGATACCTTAACCAACGATATTGCCATCATAACCATTTCCGACAATCCTCCCAAGGCTTGCAAAAGGTCTGTCAGGATTACACTCAACTCTGAATGTGTACCTCTAAAGATCACCATGCCGGGACCTGTCTCGTACCAATCAAGCAAAATGATACCGTGGAACTATGGGGGAGAAATCTTCTACCACGACATCAAACAAATCGAAACAGTCCAAGAAATCTCTGAAGAAGACCCTAATATAGGAAACATCGCGGGTACTAGCAAGATCACCCGCAGTGGCCGGATCTTTTCTCCGGAGATTGCTCCTCCCCGAGCAGCCTTTGGACCCTTAAAAGCTTCTGCACCTGTTGGACCCTCTGTGCAAGGCCCAGTGATCGAAGATTTAAACACTCCTGAAGAAAGACCATCCGCTGATAACACCGACAAAGGTAAGGGGATACTAGAAATGCCTGTCGGGACGAAGGCTCATGCTGTGGTTATCCCCGAAACCACTCAGAAGGAGATGGATGAGATCCTAAAAATAATCAGAAAAAGTGACTACGACGTTGTGGAACAATTAGGGCAAACCCCTTCTAAGATTTCAATGTTAGCTCTCCTGCTCTGTTCAGAGGCCCATGCCAAGGCTCTGATTAAATTCTTGAAGACGGAACATGTCCCCCAAGAGACCTCGGCTGACCAGTTCCAAAATTGTGTGGCTAGTCTTACTGCTGACAATGGCCTGGGATTTTCCGATGCTGACTTAACTCCCAAAGGAAGGAAACACAATGATGTGTTACATGTTTCAGTTGAGTGCCGAGGAACCACCCTCGCCCATGTCTTGGTTAATACTGGTTCTTCCCTAAATGTGCTGCCAAAGAAGGCCTTAGACCGTTTGTATTGCGAAGGTTTGACCCTCAAACCTAGCAACATCATCGTCAGAGCTTTCGATGGTTCCAAAAGAATGGTTCATGGAGAGGTTGATATTTCCATCAAGGTAGGCACCAAAGTGTTCAACTCCATCTTCTACGTAATGGACATCCGTCCGTCATACTCTTGTTTGATGGGAAGACCGTGGATCCATTATGCCGGGGCAGTTACATCCTCTTTGCACCAGATGCTGAAGTATCATGTTAAGGGTAAAATCATAACTGTGCATGGAGAGGAAGAGTACATGATTAGTCATCTCAATTCCTTTCGATATGTGGAGTTAGACGACGATTTCATCGAAACACCTTTTCAACATTTCGAGGAAGTTTCTCCCGAGGTAGCAGTTGCGAAGACAGCGGTTGAGGTACCTATCATTCCCAAGCATGTGGCTAAGATGGCATCTCTCAAGGACGCAGAGGCTGTGATTAAGGAGGGGAAGAGCGCAGTATGGGGACCATTTCCTGACTTTCCCCATAAGACGGACAAGTTTGGTTTAGGGTTTACTGCTGCAGGACAGAAGGCTATGCGTCGCTCTAAGATTGGAAGATCACCTGTCAAGATTTATCACCACAGAATTAATGCTGTAGAAGAGGAGGATGAGGAGAGCCACTTTGAAGATTGGATTTTTCCGACTGTCGAAGGGGGTTTGAGTAATTGGGAAGCAAAGGATTTCGTTCCTATCACCTTTATCAACCAGTAATTTTATCTTTGAACAATTTCCCATTTTTAGGGTCTGTAATAACTAAAACAATTCGCACACTATTTTCACCTCATGCCTTGCCCGGGGCATGTAGGTCCATTTGTAAGGGTTTGATTTCCTTCATAATCATATGCCATGTTTTAATGAATCATTGGACGTTTTTCATCTATAAACTGTTGTGTTCATTTTCCTTTCCTTTTGCATTTTGTTTGTTTAAGGATGGCTATCCCTTACACACACCCACACTCACAAATGCAGGTACCCATCCACTCCGGATTCCATGGGTGACTATTCTGTTTTAGCCTTCGATAACTCTGAAGATTTGGTCAAACACGCTGAGTACGAAGTTGACGAAGATTGTGAAGTGCCGGGAGAGTTAGCCAGACTTCTACAACAAGAAGAGAGGGCCATTCTGCCTCATGAAGAGTTGTTAGAAACCATCAACTTAGGGACATAGGAGGACAGGAGAGAAGTAAAAGTGGGTGCCAACCTGGAACCGAGTGTCAAGGAGCGCTTAGTGTAGTTGTTAAATGAATACGTTGAAATCTTCGCTTGGTCTTATGAAGACATGCCAGGGTTAGACTCAGATATCGTGGTTCACCGTCTCCCTACAAGAGAAGACTGTCCACCGATCAAGCAAAAGGTTCGCCGAATGAGGCCTGACATGTCTGAGAAGATTAAGGCTCAAGTAATGAAGCAATTCAACGCCGGTTTTCTGGCTGTTACAACCTATCCACAATGGGTTGCTAACATTGTGCCCGTACCCAAAAAGGAAGGCAAGGTCAGAATGCGTGTGGACTATTGGGATTTGAACAGGGCTATCCCTAAAGATGATTTTCCGCTGCCACATATCGACATTTTGGTTGACAACACAGCTCAGCACAAAGTATTTTCTTTCATGGACGAATTCTCGGGCTACAACCAGATCAAAATGGCCCCCGAGGACATGGAGAAAACAACTTTTGTTACACAATGGGGTACCTTCTGCTACAAGGTGATGCCGTTCGGACAGAAGAACGCAGGGGCAACCTATCAATGCACCATGGTAGCTTTGTTTCATGATATGATACATCATGAGATCGAAGTTTACGTAGACGACATGATAGCTCGATCAGAAACAGAAGAAGAACACCTTGAACACTTTCAAAAGCTGTTTACCAGGTTGAAGGAGTATAAACTCAGACTGAATCCAAGCAAGTGCACTTTTGGAGTTAGATCTGGTAAACTTCTGGGATTTATTATCATCAACAAGGGCATTGAGGTTGATCAAGCTAAAGTAAAAGCTATACAAGAAATGCCTGCTCCTCGTACTGAAAAGGAGGTTAGAGGATTCTTGGGACGCTTGAAATATATCGCCAGATTCATCTCTCACCTGACATCTACCTGTGAGCCAATTTTCAAACTGTTGAAGAAAGATCAGGTAGTTGAATGGAACAATGATTGTCAGTTGGATTTTGACAAAATCAAGGAGTATTTACTAGAACCTCCTATTCTGATGCCACCCGTCGAAGGAAGGTCGTTGATCATGTATCTAACTATTTTAGACAACTCAATGGGGTGCGTACTGGGCCAACATGACGAGTCTGGTCGAAAAGAGCATGCCATTTATTACCTTAGCAAAAAGTTTACCGACTGTGAGACTCGCTACTCACTGCTCGAGAAAACTTGTTGCACTTTGGTATGGGCTGCTCGCCGGCTAAGGCAGTATATGTTGACTCATACCACTTTGCTGATTTCCAAAATGGATCCAATCAAGTATATCTTCAAGAAGCCTGCTTTATTTGGAAGAATCGCTAGATGGCATATGATCCTGACTGAGTATGACATCCAGTATACTACTCAAAAAGCTATAAAAGGGACTGTACTAGCTGACCATCTAGCTCATCAAGCCGTCTAAGATTATCAATCTATGAGATTCGACTTCCCTGACGAAGACATCATAACTTTGGACAACATCGAAGGTAACGGACCGTATGACGGACCTGAACAAGGATCTCGATGGACCCTGTACTTTGGTGGTGCTTAAAATTCACTTGGCAACGGTATCAGCGCGGTACTCATTTCCCCAGAAGGTTGCCATACACCTTTCACTGCCCGACTTTGTTTCAGCTGTACCAACAACATGGCCCAATATGAAGCTTGCATCTTTGGTCTCAAGGCTGCTATAGACCTAGGGATCAAATCTTTGGTCGTATTTGGGGACTCGACTTTGGTTATCAGTCAAGTCAAAGGAGAGTGGGACACCAAACATCCTAATCTTATCCCATACAAGGAACATGTCCTGACTTTGTTGCCTCATTTCGAGCAGATTACTTTCGAGCATTTCCCGCGAGAAGAGAATCAGCTAGCAGATGCTCTGGCTACAATGTCTTCCATGTTTAAACTCAACTGGGATAACGAGACTCCCCAAATTACCATTGAGCGAATGGAAGAACCTGCGCACTGTCATGAGATTAATACCGAAGAAGTAGTGGAACAACCCTGGTTTCATGAAATCAAAAGGTATCTCCAGACTAGAGAATATCCCGAAGGAGCTTCCGTCAATGACAAAAAGTTCTTAAGGAGATATGCTGCCAAGTTCTTCCTAAGCAATGGAATCCTTTATAAGCACAACCATGATTGTGTTCTACTTTGATGTATGGATAAAGCTGAAGCAGAGTTGATCATGACTGAGATACACAACGGCACATTTGGCACCCATTTGAGCGGACATACGATGGCAAAGAAGATTCTAAGGGCAGGCTACTATTGGTCTACCATGGAAGCTGGTTGTCATCAACATTCCTGTACTTGCCATACATGCCAAGTCTACGCCGACAAGGTACACATTCCTCCTGTTCCTCTCAATTTTCTGACAGCTCCTTGGCCATTCGCAATGTGGGGCATTGACATGATTGGAGAGATCAAGCCCACGGTGTCCAATGGACATCGCTTCATCGTGGTCGCTATTGATTACTTCACCAAATGGGTCGAGGCAGCTTCCTATGCCTCAGTTACAAAGAATGTGGTTGCCCACTTCATCAAGCAGAACCTCATATTCCGGTATGGTTTCCCCGATAGGATCATCACAGACAACGGTACAAATCTGAACAATACGATGATCACCGCTCTATGCGAACAGTTCAAGATTTATCATCACAATTCATCTCCCTATCGGCCAAAGATGAACGGTGCTGTTGAAGCCGCGAACAAAAATATCAAGAAGATCATTCAAAAAATGACAGTTACCTACAAAGACTGGCATGAGATGTTACCGTTTGCTCTGCATGGATATCGTACCACGACACGTACTTCAACAGGGGCAACCCCATTCTCTTTGGTGTATGGCATGGAAGCTGTCCTACCTATGGAAGTTCAAATTCCTTCTTTAAGGATTATGAAGGACGTTGGTTTGAGTGAAGACGATTGGATTCAGACCCGGATTGATCAACTCAATTTGATTGACGAGAAGCGCCTTACCGCTGTTTGTCATGGTCAGACGTACCAAAAACGGATGATCAAGGCTTTCAACAAGAAAGTCAGGCGTCAGGTATATCAAGTCAGAGATCTTGTAATCAAGCGGATCATCTTGCCGCAAAGTGATCCCAGGGGCAAATGGACTCCTACTTACGAAGGACCATTTGTGATCAAGAGCATCTTTTCTGGTGGGGCAATGATTCTGACCACCATGGACGGTGATGACTTGCCACACCCTGCGAACGTAGACATAGTCAAAAGATACTACACATGAAACGACCCGGTAAGTTGAAAACCCGAAAGGGCGACTTGGGCAAAAAAGGGCATCCCGGTGAACCGAAAACCCGAAAGGGCGGTTCAGGCAAAAATTAGGGATAAAAACAAAAAAATATGTACACCCGGAAAGTTGAAAACCTGAAAGGGCGACTTGGGCAAAAAAGGGTTTCCCGGTGGATCGAAAACCCGAAAGGGCGATTCAGGCAAAAGTTAGGGAATTAAAGCATATGACTGTGTCTCGTCGGATCACTTTAAGAACAATCTCTTCATCAACAAGCTCCGAGCTTCTGATCAACTTAGTAATCGGCGGACAAAGCAACGAATGGACAAGATATTCAGAGTTGTGAAGGCCATAACAGAATGGGAATCCCATGGAATTGTTACACATAGCCATCTTTCTTTTGTATAAATTCTTTTCAATTTTTACGACAACATTATCTTACTAGGATGTCTGTCTCCTTTGTACAAAGATACTCACAAAAGTTAATACAAATACACTTCCAAGTGTTGAAATTTACTTGCCTTTCTTTTCTTTTTACACTTATGTTTATTTTGAAAACGTCCAATGTTTTGTTAAATAGGCATATGCATTTGAATATAATCATTGCTTACAAATAAAACGAATGGAGAAAGGATAGTTACTGATAAGTGGGAGGAATAGGAAGATATCTTTATGCCATTTCAGAAGAAATCCCCTACGATACATCATTCCGACCCTCAACAAGGCAAAATTTGGAGTATATTTCCCCAACGGAGTTAAGCTTCAAAATCCTTAGCAGAGCCAGTGTATTCCAAAACTTAATTCCCCTCAGAGTCAAGTTTCAAGATTCCCAGTGGAGCCCAAAAACCCTGAAAACCCTGTCTCCAACGGAACCAGAATAGTGAACATTCTCCCCACAAAGATGCTTCCCCAGCAGATGGGAAAATTCTCAGTCTCATTTCTCCAGCAGAAGTCTCCTAGGTTTTTTCTTCCCTGTAGAGATTTCCTAAGTTTTCCTTATTCCCCAAGCAGTCAACAAGGATTTCTCATCTTCAGTAATCAAAGATTTTTGGAATCCCCAGCTTCGATCATGGATTTATTTTCCCCGGCAGCAGTCAAAGATTCCATTATCTCCAGCTACCAGGATTTATCTTCCTCAGCAAGACGGCTACTCAGCTTACATGCATAATCATTACATTCATATATCATAAACATTGATGAAACACAATTCATTGCATCATACATATCATGTAACATAACTTTGTGTTTAGCTAAAATTTTATCCTTTTCAGGATGAGATCGAAAGGCTATCATTAACAATTATTCAGATATAGTATGGATACACCCCAAACACGACGGTCATTCTATTACTTATTCAGAATTTCAAGTCAGATACAATATGGATACACCCCAAACACGGCGGTCATTCTATTACTCATTCAGAATTTCAAGTCAAAATACAGTACAGATACACCTCAGACACGGCGGTCATTCTACTATTCATTCAAACTTCGGCAATTCGATACCGACTAGATACGCTCCAAACACGACAACCATTCTATCTCTCATTCATATTCAATTATCAAAACTCAAGTTCAAATGCATTCCAGACACGGATACCATTCTGACCCTTACATCAGTAGTTTGATTCCCTCAGTGTAGTCGCCACGGAAGTCATTCTGTCACTTATTCAAATCCCAGTTACAGTTTCAGATACACTCCAGACACAGAAGTCATTCTGCTACTCATACAAATCTCAACTTCAGATACGGTCCAGATACGCTCCAGACACGGTTGCCATTCTGTCACTCATTCAGAACTTATCCTCAACACACAGTTGCTCCATACACAGATTTTTCTCTGTTACCCATTCAGAATACAGATACACTCCAGACACGGTAGTCATTCTGATATTCATTCAAAGAATCAAATACAGTTACAGCCCAATTACGCTCCAGACACGGACACCATTCTTTGGCTCATATAGACTCAGTCTCCAGATACAGTTCAAATGCATTCAATACACGAATACCATTTTGATGCTCATTCTTCTGACCTACAACATTGCAATTCAACAAACATTCTTGGATGGCATCTTTAAGCCCATCTCCAGCAAGATTCCACCATCTCCAAATGGCATCTTTAATCATATTTCCTCAACTATATTTTGATGAGTGCAAATTTACGGGCACTCTAGTGTCCAATCCTCTTTTACCTTCGAGTCGCGAAAGGCAAACTTGCCAATCTAACTCTTCAAGTTCAAGAAGATTGAACAGGGGCAGCCGTTGTACCCCAAAATTTGCCCTCTCATTCTTCAAGGCCTTTCTCACAAGGATTCTCAAGGTTCAAGCTTGCACAAGTACTTTGGAATTTTCCAGTACCAAAATTAAAAGGAAACTGTCAAAAAGGGAGAAAACAGATAAAAATATGATTTTGACAAAATTTGGAGAAATATAAGTGTTCTTCGTTTCAGCTCCTTCGATTGGCCTTTTGGCCTCTTTTGATACAGGCTTTGGTTGCATCCTTCGACTGGGCGATGGCCTCTGGCACGCTGGCTTTGATTTACAAGGTAGGAGTTTCCTACATGCCACCTTCGATTGCATCTCTGGCCTTACTGGGTTCACAATGCCATGACTGCCTATTGCATGTTTCGTTTGGATGTCTGATGCTTGAATGCCTATACAAACTTTCCCTCCATGCTTTCCTTGACTCATAAAGTAATGACTAGTTACATACAAACTTTCATTTGAGCCACAACTTGCACGCAAAAGGCATCCCCCTTGCTAGAATGCACAAGGTACAAAGCCTCCTATAACTTCCTTCGATTCCAAGGCAAAAAGCTCCCTTTTGGTGTCCTTCGATTTGCACTTTTTTGCCTCATGTATGCCTCTTTCGAATCTGGACATTTTTCCTCCTGCATGCCTCTTTTGTTTGGGCATGTGGCTCCCTTCGTGCAAGTCTTTGTTTAAGCATTGACCTTTTGTGTGCTTGCTTGGAGTCAAAAAGTTTAGACCTCCTCCATGCAGGCTTCGACAAGACATTGACTATGTTTGTACTAGCTTCGACTGGAAAACATTTCTCTTTAGTATGCTGCATTTCCATCCTTGACAAACTTCAGCACATGGTTGATGTCCCCTTCAAAAGACATATAGTGGTGGACTTGAGGGGCAAACATATGAGTCCCTGTCGAAGGGTACACCTTACTAGTCCATTCAAAGGACACATTTGGCCCTTTTCAAAGAAGCATACATGATCCATTCAAGGGACATGTCTCGGAATCCCATTCGAAGGACATGCTTGAGGGCCCATTCAAAGGATTTACAAAGCCCAACTTAAGGCATGTTTTGGTTACCCATCCAAGGGGCACACATTTGGCCCCTTCAAACGATGCACAAAGGTGATTCATTCGAAAGACACTTGTTGGAGGAAAGTCAAACAATATGTTTGGAAGAAGAATCTAGTCGAAGGAGGGTCAAAATGAAAGGATGAAATATTCAAATATGCTTGCTGCCAAGTTCAGGCATGGTACACTGGCCAAAACTGCTGCACAGCAGCCTTGAAACACTGGCCCATTCTTGCACCAAAATTGTTGGTGTAAGCCCTAGAGGCCAATACTTTTGGTACTTGTATCGAATTATTTATTAATAATAAAAGGCATTTCTTTATTATGTTTGCTTTCCAAAATAATAAAGTCCCTAGAATGGTTTATTTGTTTAATGAAATGTTAAGTGTGACTTAATCATGAGATCCCATTAACCATAAGACATTATTCTTAAAGTATCCGTAGTCAAGCTTTAATGTGAAGTGGGATAGCATTAAAGCATTAAGATTATTATGAAGATAGATTGATGATCACATCTCATGGATCATAGATAAGGAGTTATCAAGTCTTGACATAGGTATGAATATTAGGAGTAATATTTATACTGGATTGACCCGTTATGAGAATACTACCTAGAATGTTATGCAAAGTCTCATAAGTTATTCTCATGATGATAATGGTGTATACCACCCTTCGACCTGAAACCACTATGGACCCTAGATGTAGAGTCAAGTACTTTATTGCTGATCAAATGTCATCCGTAACTGGATGACTGTAAAGACGGTTGATGGGTACTTCACAAAGCATGCTAAGGGACATGAGTGACCTAGATGGAATTTGCTCATCCTGCATAACAGGATAAATGTCTAAGGGCCTAATATTGAACTGGACAAGGGTGACACAGTGTATGCCTTGTGTTCAATATAGACATGAGGGCAAAAGGGTAATTGTACAACACAAATATTATCACGGAAAAGGTTTGGTCAGATCACATGACATTTTCGTGACTTGGGTAACAGTGATGTGTTGCTAGATACCGCTCACTGTTTATTATATTAAATGTGTGATTTAATATAATTGCCAACGTCGCGAAAACCTACAGGGTCACACACATAAGGACAGGTTGATGAGAGATAGAATAAATAAGGAACACCATAAGGTACGGTGCACTTAAGTGTAATATGGAAAATGGTAAGGTACCACGTGGATAAGTGATATATGGTACATCATAAGGTATGATGTCCATAAGCTTAATTGGGCTTTTAGCTTATAGCCTTAATTGGGCTTTTAGCTTATAGCCCACACGAGTGATTCTATAAATAGATCCCTTGTGATGAAGCAATTTCACTTGATGCATTTTCGTTTTTGACTCTCTCTCTCACTCAAGGTTTCCGTTCGTGATCAGCTAGCACTGTGACCGGAAGCGATCTGTTTGTGTGGACTGAGTAGAGGCATTGTTCTTTATCAACGCTCGTGATCACAACATCAAAGTTCTGAATCGCCACAGGAGGTAAATATTTCTATCACTGACCATGCTCATTCGTAAGGATCACTAAAGGAAAATTTTAAATTCCGCTGCACTTTTGGTCGCAATTTTCCTTCAAAAATAGCATACAAGCACTGTCCCTCAAAGGCTACAAAGAGCAGTTTACTCAAATTGTTCAAATTATTTTGTTTTCCCTCCAAAAGCTTCAGCCAACTTTGCCTATAAATAAGAGGCTCCAACACATGTTTAGGAGGACTTTTTGGCCAGGGGAACGAATCTTCAAAAAATTCTCAAACACCATAAAGCTCTCAAACACTTAAACACTCATCAAACACATACCCAGAATCCAAACACTTATCCCCTTAGAATCTGAAACATCCCTATACCTTGTTACCCTTCGAATCCAGTAGGAAGAACCTCACACTTGTTCTTCTCTTTCGAATCCAGTATCAAAGACATAACCCCTGGTTCCCCCCTTCGAATCCAGAAGCATTCAAGGAAACCACTTAAAGGCCCAGCACACGTTCCAGCCTCAAGCAAGGTAAGTCATTCTTAACCTTGAACCCTTCATTTCTAGCATAACATGTAAATAAGCTTCCTTTTCGTTTCAAACATGTACGTAGTGTTTGTTACCTTTTCGTTTCCACACTTTTAGTTTGTTTTTATTGCCTCTCCTTTTGGTTTTGCTCTTTGGTTTATTACAAATGCTTTAAGAACTAACCTGGCCCTGAGGTAATGATAGCATGGCCTTAGGCCATGTTGCTATTTAATATCTCAAACGAAATAAACAGGAGACAAGAGTATGAAACGAAGCCTCAGGCTTCCTCACTGACTCCAGGCCCAATCGAAGGAGGCAGAAAGGCAAATTACATCTTATACTGGTTCCACTGGTCCCAATCGAAAGGCACAACATGCTGTCCCACTGGTCCCAATCGAAAGGCACAACATGCTGACCATGAGGCCTTAGTCGAAAGTCATGCCTTCACCCTTTTCAGGCCAAATCGAAGAGAGCCAGAAAGTGCAGAATCGAAGGGTTTTCTGCCTCAATCGAAAGACCCTCATTTTTATTGCTTTTATTTTATTTTTTCCTTTATATTTTCATGCAATTCAATATGGTTGTAATAGTGTAGGATTTTATCTTTCTGCGCTTTATTACTTTTATATGCTTGCTAGTAAATAGGATATGTATGGCCAGATAAAATCAACAAGTAGACAATCACTAATAAAAAAACAAAGCATGAAAATAACACACATGCACACTTGCACCCCTAGGGTTTCAATCCACTTGTTGCCTTAAAAAATAGGCCATGATATGCATCTCAAGTACTTTGGAAAAACAAAAACAAAACAAAAGATCATAGTCCCTCAATGACGCTACCTGAGTTGCCTAAACAAAATGATCAAGTCCCTCAAGAAAATTGCCAAAAATACTTGACACCATTGCTATCATGGTCTATACGATGACCCGCGCCTGTCCCGTAAAACATCCTAACACAAGGTTGTTCACCAAATACAATGGTGAAACAACACTGTTAAAAGGGTTAAAAACATAAGAAAGATCTTTGAGTAAAATAGGGTAGATAACTCTTAGTTACTTGATCAAAAACTTGCAAAACCACACACAAAGCACCATTTCAAACAATTGAAAAGCAAAGCAAGTGATCTAAGAAAGTAACTAAGAGCCCATGGATAACCATGGATAGAAAGGGTGCTAATACCTTCCCTTTCTATAAACTACTCCCCGAACCCAAGAAAACATCTCAAAGGTCTTTCCTGTGCTTTTTGGCCTTTCCTTAGGATAAAATAAAAAGTCGGTGGCGACTCTTGCTAAACCGAAACATTTGCAAACACAAAATGAAAAATCCCAAGTCAGTTCTCCCACCGTATCACAATGATGTGTTCTGAAACTGTTGTTCTTTACTTTGTTGATGATGATGTGTTCTGAAACTGTTGTTCTTGATTTGCTTCTGAACCTCTCTTCCTTCTCTCTTGGAAAGTTAATGATGATTTTTTGAAACTGTGTTTTTTTTTGTTGATGTTTGTTAATGATGATGATCTAAAGCTTGTGATCTTTTCCTCTACCTTGAATATTGGTGATGATTAGACTGAAACTTTGTTGTTGATGTTGAGATTTGGTTGATGATAAAGCTTGTTACAAGCTTCTGAAACCTTGTTGTTGATGGCTTGGTTCTGTAGTTTGGCAAGTTTGTTGTTTGTGTAATGGTCACAGTTTGGCTTTGTTACAGTTTGTGTTTTTTTGTGAGGGCTTGAAACTGTTTGGATTTTTGTTGCAGTTTGTTAACAGGTTTGTTTTTGTTAGTGGGCTTGCAGGTTCACAGTTTGGTTGTTGGCTGGAAAACTGTTGTGGTCATTTGGTTGTTCACAGTTTTGCAAGTTATGCAGGTTTTTTAAAAGTGTTTACAGGCTGGCTGTTTGCAAGTTTTGCAGGGTTTTCAGTTTGTTTGTGGTTTGTTGTTTTGGCTGGAAAACGGTTGTGGTTTATTCTTAACAGTTGGTAGTTTTTTTTGTTACAGTTTGGTTGTTTTGATAACAGGTTGAGATCTTTGGTAACAGGGCTTTGGAGTTGGTTTATAGTTTGGCCATTGATTGTTATGCAGGTTTAGGCATTTTTGTAACTTGGACATGTTTGGAGCTTGTTTGCAATTTGAAGAGTTTTGTGGTTTTTTTCACAAAGTGTTTTTCTTCTTCTTGAACTGTTATGCAGTTTGTTTAGTTTTATATCCCTTTGCTATTTGACTTGTGACAGCCTGCTCTTTTAGCCAAACTGTCAAACCTCACCCAAGGTGATATCTTTTTCTCTTTCTCTCTCCATGAAAACAAGCATTTTTGCTTTGTTTATTATATTCTGAAAAAGTTGCCTGTATGGAAGATGATGAAAAAAACTATGACAAGCTTTTGGCTTGTGAATTGGTTTTCCTGCTGTTTACTTTTGCCTGCTGCATTTTTCTATTTTCATGCTACTTGCCATATTTGTACAGTTTGCATCCCATTTGTTTTATAACTCAGTTTGGGCAATTTGTTTTGTAACTCAATTTGGGACTTTGCTTGCTGTATGTTACAACAGGTTCCTTGCTGACTTTGCAATGTTTGGTAGCAATGTTTGCATTTAGCTTGCCTATGTTTGATAGTTGCTTAGTTTGAATTTTGGCGCCTTGGTTTGCCTTCTATGCTAGCTTTGTAACTCAGTATGCTTTGTATTTGTAACTTACTGCATCCAGTTTTGGCACTTTAATGCTTTTTTTTGAATAAATTGCTTTTGTATGCTTGCATTTTATTTTTCTCTTTGTGAACCAAGACGAGCAATCTTCTTGTGATTTGCAAAGAGAAAAAAATAAAAATATGATAAACAAATAGCACTCTGATTCCGGACGGTAATTTTTAATGATGATTTTTCCCTTTTTTTTCTTCTTTTTCATTTGAAAATTCTTTTCAATTATCTGTACAAATTTTCTTTTCCTTTGTCTTTTGCAGGTGAGCACCAATTGGATGATAGAGGAAGCAGTAGAAGCCGGAGACCTTGAGCATGGAAGCACTGGAGCTTAGGAGACTTAGGCTTAGATTAGATAGAATTTTTTTCATTTATTGTAAACATTTATTTCTTTTTAAAATACTATAAGTTGTAAAAACTTACAATATTAAAAAATAATAAGTTATTTTTTTGTAACAATATTTGAAATGAATAAAAAGAGTCTTTATCCAAAAGAAACCTTTCTACTGTCAAATATCTTTCCCTTCTTCCTTGCATGTTCACTTAATTATTTAAGACTCTCAAATCAAAATAATTGAAACTGTATCTCAACAATTCTAATCCAGATAACTTAAATTCCAAATAATCAAAAACTTTGCAGTCTCGTAACCTTGCATCAGTATACCAATCACAATACGCATTGTATAATAAACAAGCAAGCATTCCATTAACCGGCAAACCTTTCATTCCATTAACAAGAAGATGTCTTGATATTCCAAATAACAATCTCAGCTCCTATTTCTTATCCCAGATAATTAGGCCTTGAGAACAATCAGTTAACCTTTCAACAAACTTGAAAAAGTGTGAAAATAATGTAACAGCAAACTGAATTTCTGTGGATTCAATTTCTTCTGAGAAATGCGAGAGAAAACCCTAATTCTGGATTTACTGCCAAAGAAAAGTCTGTTTGATCGATTCCTGAGCCAATCTTTAAAAATCAGAGAAAACCCTAGGGTTGTGATTTCTTGTGAAAAAAGGGAGGGCAAATTTTGGGGTACAACAGCTGCCCCTGTTCAATCTTCTTGAACCTGAAGTGTTAGATTGGCAATTTTGCCGTTCGCGACTCAAAGGTAAAAGATGATTGGACACTAGAGTGCCCGTAAATTTGCACTCGTCAAAGCATAGTTGAGGGAATGGGCTTAAAGATGCCATTTGGAGATGTGACAGAATCTTGTCAGAGATGGGCTTAAAGATGCCATCCAAGAATATTTATTGAACTGTATGTTGTAGGCGAAAGAATGAGTATCAGAAAGGTATCCAGGTCTGGAACATCTCTGAGCTGAGGGCCTGAATAAGCAATAGATTAGCATCCATTTTTGGAGCTTCCGTAAAATGTTTTCAGTGAGCTGGAGTTGAACAAGCAATAGATTAACATCCATGTTGGGAAGTATCCGTAAACTGTTTTCAAAAGTTGAATCTGAACAAGCGATAGATTGACATCCATGTTGGGAAGTATCCGTAAACTGTTTTCAGAAGTTGAGGTTGAATAAGCAATAGATTAACATCCATGTTTGGTGCATCCGTAAACTGTTTTCAAAAGTTGAATCTGAACAAGCGGTATATTAACATCCGTGTTTGAAAGCATCCGTAAACTGTTTTCAGAAGTTGAGGTTGAATAAGCAATAGATTAACATCCATGTTTGGCGCATCCGTAAACTGTTTTCAGAAGTTGAATCTAAACAAGCGATAGATTATCATCCATGTTGGGAAGTATCCGTAAACTGTTTTCAGAAGTTGAAGTTGAATAAGTAATAGATTATCATCCATGTTGGGAAGCATCCGTAAACTGTTTTCAAAAGTTGAATATGAACAAGCGATAGATTAACATCCATATTGGGAAGCATCTGTAAACTGTTTTCAGAAGTTGAGTATGAAAAAGCGATAGATTATCATCCATGTTTGGAGTTTCCGTAAATTGTTTTCAAAAGTCTTGAAGTTGAATAAGCAATAGATTGACATCCATGTTGGGAAGAAACCATAAACTGTTTTCAAAAGTTGAATCTGAACAAGCGATAGATTGACATCCATGTTGGGAAGCAACCGTAAACTGTTTTCATGATTCTTGAATTTGAAGCTTGCTATTCTTATCCTGAAAAGGGTAAAATATTAGCTGAAACATAAAGTTATGTTGCATGAAATGTATGATGCAATATATGTGTTTTATGCAATGTATGTGCATGTAAGCTGATAAGCTGTCTTGCTGAGGAAGATAAATCCTGGATAGCTGGAGATAATAAAATCTTCGACCGCTGTCGGGGAAAATGAACCCTGGACCACTTTTTGAAGAGTATGTATGTCTTCAAGCTTTTTGACAACCTCTGTGGGGAGAAGCTATACTACTGGGGGAATCAGGAGTTTGGGTTGTATGCCAATCTACTGGGGATTCTTGTTTCGTTGTTTGAGGAGAACTCCGCTGGGGAATATCTGAAAGCTCCGCGGGGAACTGAGAATGAGAATCTTCATTCTTCTAGGGGAATTTATGCTGATGAGTCAAGAACGAGAATCTTCGATCTACAGGTTTTGTACCCCAAAATTTGCCCTCTCATTTCATCAACATTTTCTCACCACAAGACCCTTGGAGCTCAAGATCAAGTTAGGGTTTGCTCTGCTCAAGACTCCTCCTTGCACTATTGACCCAAATTAGGGTTTGAGTTTGCACAAAGATGTTTTGACCTAAAATGCCAAAAGTGACTTTCATGCTTCATGTTGGACTCACAAGTTTATCCATACCAAGTTTCAAGGTTTGATTCCAATCTTTGCCCAGTCAATTGGACAGTTGACCTAGAAATCAGCTGTATTGGGGAAAAAGTCAACTGTGGCCAATTGACAGTCAAACCTCATGAAATTTGATCCACATAAACATAATAAACTCATATGAACCATTTGGTCAAGTTTGGATCACAATCCCACAAGAAATTTGATTAGATCACCAAAAGGGCAAAATGATCATTTTTAGGGTTTTGACTGCACAAAGGCAATTTTTGACTGTTTGACCTAACCAATGGCAAACCAAGCTCATATATGGACTTAAGGACTCAATGGCATTGTATTGACACATTCAACAAGTTCAAAAGATCTCAAATGCACAGGATTGACAGATGAATTTTCCAATCAACTGATCAAAATTTGACTGTGTACTGAAAAGTCAAACTTTGACTTTTTGGTCAAAATCAAGTGCCAAGATTCATTTTTCATCAAGACATGTCAAATTATGAAACTTGTTCATCAAGAAATCCAAAATTGCAAATTAGGGTTTAAAATGAAGAAATTTCATAACTTAGAAATTTTCTAAGTTATGAAATTCCCTTATTTCCCCCTAACTTTGTCCCTTTTTTTCATCAAGATACAAATGGATTCAAACAAAACTCAAAACATGAAAGTTGTAGTCCATTTCAAAATATACAACTTTGATTCACAAAGTTTTCTCAAAGGAAGCTTGTAGCTCAAGTTATGATTTTTGGAACAAGGGTGCAAAACATTTTTAACTTAGAAAGTTTTTGACCTATTCTAGGCAGGATTTTTGTCCAACTTCTTGGCCATTTTTCACATGCTTCCACTTGGAGTTTCAATTTGCATTACAAAGATGGATTGTAGTACACATTCCAAGATTTCCAAATTGTCCAAGAACTTCTCAAACACCCTTGTGGTTAGGGAGATTCGAATTTGCAAAGTTGGGCAAAATTCACTTTTGTTCATAACCAAATGCATGTTCATACAAGTTTCATTTTCAAATCAGCATGCTTGGAACTTGTTTGCAGGCCTCTAAACCAAGTTTTCACTCCATAATTAAATGCCAAACCATTGTGTTCAAGCATTATTTAGTGCATTTTGTCATTACACATAGAATTATCCCATAAGTAGAAAAAGCAAACTTGCCATTTTTAAAAAGTAGTGCTTTATGTCAAATAACAAATCCAAGAGGCATGGGCTAGATCTTTGAGGCTATAATTTGTACACAAATCCCTCTGATCAAGAACAAGATATGCAACATACATAGAGGTGGGTACAGGCCTGCATTAGAACTTACACTATCCTTGCTTACATTTGAAGAAAGCTTGCAAAAATTCTCCGACTCTCATTCCTGTCAACACAGCCAAACAAAAACTTTGCAAACATCTTTCATACATCCAAGCAAGCCTAAAGCACGACCAAACCACCCCTCATCCCTCCTCATACAGAAAATCACATTTTTTCTGCAAAATAGGGCATCTGTTGCAGTTTGACTTCCACAATCCATTCCACTCGTGCACTTTGGCTAAAACCAGTTCAAATACATTCTATATCATCCATTGGAACTATCCCAAGCCCTAGATACAAACTGTAACACCCCTAACATCACTTGCCATTTTCACTTTTCAGTTTTGCAGGTGAACTTCCATAGCACGATTCAGAGAGTATCAAAGCAAGCTAGGTATTGGAGAAGCATCCTTGGACTTCAGGCAAGATGTACAAAAGCTCAAACTCCATTGAAGTTGGCCACATTGCTGTACACGACTCAAGCTGAAACAGGTAAATACATGAACTTCTATCTCTCAATCTAGGAAGAATTAGGCTTAGGTTTGCGAATGAAACATGTTCTACTCATAGCCCTGAAGCCATCCATGTCTTTACTTTTCATTTATATTGAGTATGCTGTGAGAATTTTGGCCATGAACATTGAAGAAAAATTAGGTCAGAAATTGGGGATGAAGAAATTCTCCTCGTTTCTTAGAGTTAGGTCAAGTGTTTTATATGTCTGAATTCGTCTCTTGATGCTCTATAATGTTTGTGTTATGAGTTTTTGTTAAAAGTCAAAGAATCAGGAGATGATGATTGCATAGGAGGCGTGCACGTTTTCTGTTTGAACATTGCTGGAGGTTGAAGACAAAGCTGGCTTGGGCTGGGCCTGAGTCAGCTTGCTGTTCACACCCTTTTTTTTTTCATTTACACCCCCTGGCCCATTGTGTGAAATATTTATTATTTTTGTATTTTTTCTTTTTGTTTCTGACTTATTATTTTTTGCTCAAATATAAAAAATATAAAAAATATTTTTCCATACATTTTTGCATTTATTTGGCATTTATTTGTTTTATTTAGCATATATATGTAAATAAATATAAAAACCTTTTTATTTAAAACCCTAAAAATAATACAAAAATCAATATTTTTCAGTTATTATTTTTTGTTTACATTTTGAAAACATTTTCTAAAATATACTTTTTTTTTACAATATACTTCTTTTTATTTTTTGTATATAATTAACAAATATTGTATATAATTAATAAATAAATACTATTTATTTAAAAAACTAGGGTTTTGCCCTAAACCATAAAAATATTCAAAATTTGACTTTTTTTTTTTATTTTTGTTTGTTTATATTTCATATTGAAAAACACTTTCACATACATAAAAAATCATTTTTGTGCATAATACATTTTGCATATTTATTGTATTTACTTTACATTGTACAATTAAATAATTTGTATATTCGATATGGATGTAATAGTTTAGATTTAATTTCTTGTCAAATATCCCCCCCATTCAAACATTTGTACCCCCATCCCCATAATTATGTTGTAATAATTTAGGACTTTAAATTTCTGCATTTAAAAGCTTTCAAATTATGCCATGATAGACCTAGGGTTTGTATGCAAATCAAATAACAAATAGCTTGACCTAATTTCAAGATAAACATGCATGAAAAACAAAGCACAATGCACACTTGCACCCTTAGGGTTACTCCACTTGTTGCCTTCAAAAATGGGCCATGTTGCATGTTGAGTGTCTTTGGAAAAACAAAAACAAATCAAATGATCATAGTCCCTCGATGACGCTTTCTCAAGTTGCCTAAAAAATGATCAAGTCCCTTGAAGAAAAATTGCCAAAGACACTTGGCACTATTGCATTCATGGTCTAAACAATGACCCGCGCCCGTCCCGTTAACATCCTAACACAAGATTGTCCACCAAATACAATGGTGGAACAATACTGTTAAAAGGGTTAAAACATAGGAAGGATCTTTGAGAACTTTAGGGTAGATAGCTCTTGGTTACTTGACCAACTTGCAAAACAAATCCTTGCCATTTTTCCAAACACACTCCATAACACAATCTCAAAACAAACTTTCAAAAAAACATTGAAACATCTTTTCCAAAAGACAAACACCTTTGTAAAATATTCGAGTAAAGAATTGTTACAATGGTTGCCTAGACAAGGCATCTTTTTCAAAACATTTTCAAAACCACACACACAAAGCACCATTTCAAACAATTGAAAATGCAAGGCAAGTGATCTAAGCAAGTAACTAAGAGCCCATGGATAACCATGGATAGAAAGGGTGCTAATACCTTCCCTTTCTATAATCTACTCCCCGAACCTAAGAAAACATCTCAAAGGTTTTTCCTGTGCTTTTTAACCTTTCCTTAGGATAAAATAAAAAGTCGGTGGCGACTCTTGCTAAACCGAAACATTTGCGAAAACAAACGCAAAACCTAAGTCAGTTCTCCCACCGTATCACAACAGGGGATTAAAAATTCTGTGGGGAATAGCCATACTGCTGGAGGGTAAGCTCGGGACTCTGAAGAAAGCTTATTCCTGCTTGGAAGAAATTCAAGAGCTTAGGTTGTATGCCACTCTTCTAGGGAAACAAGAATGAGAAGCTCCATTCTATTGAGGATATCAGGGAAAAAATGAATGGTTTCTGCTGGGGATTGGTAGCTCAAAGTTTCCACTCCGCTGGGGGTCCTAGTGACGTGCTGATTTGAATGGCGACTTCACTGGGAAAAAGTTTTAAAAATAACTTTCTGATGAATTATCTGGTTTAAAATCAACTCTCCGGGAGAAGGGAGGAAACTGGATGATCTTCACTGGTGTTCACAGGTTGCAGGTTTGACTCTGCTTGGGGAAGAAAGTTTCATTCTTACCGAGGGTTTGTAGTTCGAAGTTTTGCTCCGCTGTGGATTGGGAACTTGAAAGTTCAACTCTGATGGAGATCCTTGAAACTTGACTCTGTTGGGGATATGCATTTCAAAGCTTTAGTTCTGCCTAGGATCTGGATGATGTATTGCAGGGGATTTCTCCTGGAATAGCCTAAAGACACTTTCCTACACTTCCATCATATCAGTAATTATTCTTTCTCATTTTGTTTTATTTGTAAGCAGTGACTATATTCAAATGCATATGCTCATTTAATAAATCATTGGACGTTTTCAAATAAAGCACAAGTGTAAAAAAGAAAGAAAAGGCAAACAATTTTCTGTTCTTTGAAGTAATTTTGTATTAACTTTGTGCAAGTATTTTTACAAAGGAGACAGACATTCCAGTAAGAGAATGTTGTCTTAAATTTGAGAAAAAGTTTATACAAAGAAAGATGGCTATGTGTAACAATTCCATGGGGTTCCCATTCTGCTATAGCCTTCACAACTCTGAGTATCTTGTCCATTCATTGCTTCGTCCGCAGATGATTGGATAGATCAGAAGCTTGGAGCCTGTCCGTGAAGAGATTGTCCTTAAAGTGATCCGACGAGACATAGTCATACGCTTTAATTCCCTAAATTTTGCCTGGATCGCCCTTTCAGGTTTTTGATCCATCGGGAAACCCTTTTTTGCCCAAGTCGCCCTTTCGGGTTTTCAACTTGCCGGGTGTATAGATTTTTTTGTTTATCCTTAATTTTTGCCCGAACTGCCCTTTCGGGTTTTCGATTCGCCGGGATGCCCATTTTTGCCCAAGTCGCCCTTTCGGGTTTTCAACTTGCCGGGTCGTTTATGCGTAGTATCTTTTGACTATGTCTGCGTTCGCAGGGTGCGGCAGGTCGTCGCCGTCCATGGTGGTCAGGATCATTGCCCCGCCAGAAAATATGTTTTTGATCACAAATGGTCCTTCGTAAGTAGGAGTCCACTTGCCCCTGGGATCACTTTGCGGCAAGATAATCCGCTTGATTAAAAGATCTCCGACTTGATATACCTGACGTCTGACTTGTTGAAAGCCTTGATCATCCGTTTTTGATACGTCTGACCATGACAAACAGCAATAAGTCGCTTCTCATCAATCAAGTTAAGTTGATCAAGCCGGGTCTGAATCCAATCGTCTTCACTCAAACCAGCGTCTTTCATGATTCTCAGGGAAAGAATCTGAACTTCTATAGGTAAAACAGCTTCCATGCCATATACCAAAGAAAAGGGTGTTGCTCCAGTTGATGTTTGCGCCGTGGTACGGTATCCGTGTAGAGCAAACGGTAACATCTCATGCCAGTCTTTGTAGGTGACTGTCATCTTTTGAATGATCTTCTTGATATTTTTGTTTGCAGCTTCGACAACACCGTTCATCTTTGGCCTATAGGGAGATGAATTATGATGTTGAATCTTGAACTGCTTGCACAGAGCGGTGATCATAGTGTTGTTCAGGTTTGTACTGTTGTCCGTAATGATTCGGTCAGGAATACCGTACTGGCAAATGAGGTTCTGCTTGATGAAGCGGGCAACCACGTTCTTTGTAACGGAGGCGAAGGAAGCTGCTTCGACCCATTTGGTAAACTAATCAATAGCCACCAGGATGAAGCGATGTCCATTGGACGCTATAGGCTTGATCTCCCCAATCATGTCGATACCCCACATCGCGAATGGCCAAGGAGCCGTTAGAACATTGAGAGGAACTGGAGGAATATGTACCTTGTCAACATAAACTTGGCATTTGTGACAAGTACAGGCGTATTGAGGACAATCAACTTCCATGGTAGACCAGTAGTAGCCTGCCCTTAGAATCTTCTTAGCCATCGTATGTCCGCTCAAACGGGTGCCAAATGTGCCACTATGCAGTTCAATCATGATCTGCTCGGCTTCAACCTTGTCCATACAACGAATAAGAACACAATCATGGTTGCGCTTGTATAGGATACTGAAATTCTGGCTGCAGATACTCAATGTCACGTTCAATGTTATGACACCGTATCTGACTTACTATATGACAGTAAATACAAAAGCAATAAAGAACACAGTCAATTGTTTACCCAGTTCAGTGTGCAACAACACCTACTCTGGGGGCTACCAAGCCAGGGAGAGAATCCACTATAAGAGATGTTAATTCAGGAATAAACCAACCAGTTTATCTCCTTCACTTAAGACCTACCCAATGCAATTCTAATCTAAGTACAACTTAAACCTGAGTTCCTACTCACTCCCCCTCAATCACAGCAGTGATACATAAACCAATTTGACTTAAGAATTGATGAAGAAACTCTTCAAAAAACACACACTTGATTAAGCTTCACAGCTTTTTAATCAAGCAACACAATCACTCGTGCTTCACAGCTTTGAGTGATGTACACAACTAACCTGACTCTGCTTCACAGCTTTAGTCAAGGAACATTCAAACACTCTTGCTTCAAAGCTTTGAGTGCTACACAACCCTTACAAATAGAAACCTATTCCAAGGCACTTATCACAACGATAATTGCTTGGAGTACAATGAATAAATCTATACAGATTACAAATTTATCTTCTAATCAATCAGCAGGGATCCTTGAAAAACAGCAGCTCTGTTGAATATATAGCAGCTGCAACTTCAGTTAGGGTTTCCAAAAACCTAGGGTTAATTCCGTTTGACCTAAAGACCAGGTCACAGGACTTTATTAACCAGGTTAGGGTTGAGTTAGGTTACCCCTCAGAAAACGCAGGATTCTGTTCAGAAAGGACTGAGTTATTTCCTGAAAAAACTCTGACTTATCCAATCCTGCAATCCTGTTAGTTCAGAGCAGGATGTCATAACATCTGTTATGACATCTGAGAAAAGCTGTCTACTGATTTAGCAAAATGTGATCATTTTGCAAAAATGCTCAGATACACACTTATAAACATCAGTATTTGAATTACAATATTTTTCTGCAAAGGTACCTAATGAGTTAGTACAACTTGAACTAGAATGTTATGACATCAGTCATGACATTCACACATACACTTGGGATTTACCAAAAATGCAAGCCAATACCTAAACACCTACAAACTCCCCCTTTGGCAGATTTTTGGCTAAAGACCCTAAACAATCAGAGATAGATAGCAGCAGAAATAAGTGACAGCAGAAAAATAGAACACAGAATGTCAAGTACTAATTAAGCAAGTACCAAAATATTCTCCCCCTCTTTAGCCACAAATGGGCCAAAGATACATGTTCAGAAAATTTTACAGTTATCCAAAACAAAATAATAAGATCAGCAACAGACAACAACAGAACATACTTCCAAACTCCACCAAACAGCAATCAACCTTCAAGCACTGTCATCAGATTCTGAGGAGCTAGTTTCTTCAATGTTGAGATGTCCTTCACCTTCTTCCCTTCTGTTTTCTTCAGCTTCCTCCTTTTCTAGCCTGGCAATTAGAAGTTCTAGGGTCCTTTTTCTAGTATCCAGCTCTTTGCAAGTTTCTTTTAAAACAGCTATGACATCTGATGTCTTGGACTGGGTCTTCACAAACGATGTCTCAGCTGATGTTATGACAATGTCTGGAGCATGAGATCCCTGAAACAGTTTGTAGTGCAGGCCAAGGGCAGGAGCTCTTTTGCAGACTGTATCTCTTGCCACAAGGATATCAGGGAATTGTGCAAGGATGATTCCACAGAGGAGGGACGGAAAGGCAATTAGTCCTTTGACAGCATAACTGCCAGCATGCTTTAAAGTTTGTTCAAAGATGTACCTTCCATAGTCAAAGGAAGTCTTGGTTCCTACAGCATAGATAAATCTCCCCAATCCTGTGGAGATAGTTGATTTGTGATTTGTAGGCACCCAGTTTGCTGCACCTATTTTATGCAAGATGGCAAATTTCATGCTGAGTTTACTAGCATTCAGCTTCCCTTTCAATGGCCAGCACTTTACTTGCCTGGCTGTGATGGTTAGACACACTTCATTGTCAGTTGCCTCTAGATCAGGACAGTCCTTATTTGTTCTTCCAAGAAACTTGTTGATTTCTGATGGAGAGAACTTGACCCTTCTTCCTCTAACAAACACACTCTCAAAGTCAGCTGACCTTCCATCAGCACAATCATTAGACAAGTTCACTACAAACTCCTTGACCAGATTTTCATAGCATTTGTTAAACTTTATCACTGTCTTCATTAGTCCAGCATTCTTGATCAGGTCCATGATGTCTTTGCACTCCAAGGCATCATTGTTGAGTTCTCTCTCCAAGGCTATTCTCTTTAAGCAAACATACTTCCATCTGTTTGCATTGTCAGGATGATGAAAAGAGATGTTGTCTGTTGGCACTTCAGGCACTCTAGCAATCTTGCTGGAGGGGAGCTTCCTTCTGATGGGAGTTTCTTCAATATCAATCTCAAATTCTGATTCCTCATCAGAATCAGAAGTTTCAGGTTCTTTACTTTTCTTAGAGATTGGTTGTCTAGCAGTCTGCACCTGTGCCTTCTTCCCTTTTGTCTGAATACTTTTCTCAGCCATGCCTTCAGCCTTGGATTTCTTAGCATCAGGTTTATCATTCGTACTACTCTTTCTTTTCATCAGTCTCCTAGCTATGCTAGGGTTCACATTAGCAATCAGTTCATTATCTGAGTAATCTTCATCCACATCAATGATAGGTGGATCAGCAGCCTTTTCAGAGGGGTTCTGAATGTTGTCTTTTGGTGTCACAACATCCTCAGTGACATCTACATTTTCAGAACCTTCCGCATTTGGACTTTCTGATTGATTTAAAGGGATAGAAATCCCCGGTACAGATTGGTTGCCACTCAGAATGCTAGTAACCAGCCTAGCAATAGCTTGGTGTACTTGAACTGATCCTTCTCTATTAGGTACAGAAGATGAAGGATGAGAAGAATTACCAGAGGCTGTAGCTTGAGCTCTTCCTGCATGTCTGGTTCTGAGCTTTTTGACTCTGGCTGGGTCAGTTTCCATCTCCCTGAGAGGAGTGACCTCAAGAACTTCAGATTCTATGCATGTAGTGATTGCCCTAGAATCTTGATCAGATGATGCCGATGATGAGGAAGACGAAGCCGCCATGGTGGAAGACGATGTCTGAGACATTTTGATTGACTTTGAGTAATAGTAGCAGTTTGAGAAAAATCTTTGATTGGGAGGAGGAAACAGGTTGCAAGGATGAGAGAGGTAGGGGGTAAAAGGGAGTCTCTTCAACTTCTTAAAGCTTTTGAAGGAATTGTGAAAGAATATGATTAACCCACTAAATATAGACTTAATAAAATTAATCCCTTCAACCCTTGTTTTAAGCAAAACTAATTGCTATAATTTCTCATGTTGGTGAATACCCAACCCGCCCCTCAAATTTTCAAGTTTATTTCCAATAAGAGCCTTGGTAGAAGAATCAGTCAGCTGAAGCTTAGAGAAACTGTGTTCCAGTTTAAATGACTTCTTCTCTTCAAAGTCAATAGGGTTCAAGGAAATGTTGAATGTTTTCAGATTGTCACAACACAATGTCACAACATTTTGTGTAACATTGTACTCAGGGAGCATCTGCTTTGACCAGATGTTTTGAGAACAGAATTTATGAGACTTGTTATTTCCAACATCCTTGTCAAGATGACTTAAGGTTCTGACAACACATTCTTCTTCAAGTTTATTTCCCACATCACAGATATCATCAACCTATAGTTTTGGAGTTCTTCTGACAGTTTCCATAGAGATAGCTCTCTTCATTCTTCTTAGATGAAGGAGACTAAGCTTATGCTGCCACAGTTTCACCTCTTTTTCTTCTTTTGCAATGGAATACACAGATGAGGAATTAGTGTTCTCAGCCTCCCACAAGTAGCAGTTGTCTTTGGATCTGACTCCTTTCATTACTATCTCTTGTTTGTCATTGATTACAAGGCATTCAGATTTTGAGAAATTGACCTTGAATCCTAGATCACACAGTTGACTGATACTAATGAGATTAGCGGTCAGTCCTTTCACCAGCAGTACTTCATTCAGACTTGGAACTCCAGGGCAGTCCAAATCACCAACTCCTTTGATTTCACCTTTAGCCCCATCTCCAAAGGTCACAAAACTGGTGGTGTGAGGCTTAACATTATTGAGGAGGTTCTTGATTCCAGTCATATGTCTGGAACATCCACTGTCAAAGTACCAGTCTTCCTTTGCAGAGACCCTCAGGGAAGTGTGAGCTATCAGTGCAGTAGCCTTTTTCTTCCATTGAGGAGCATGTGGTACCTTTTTAGACTTAGGTTTGACACCTGAGATCTGATTAGGGTATCCATGTAATCTGAAGCAGAAGGGCTTTATATGGCCATATCTACCACAATGATGGCATTTCCATCTTTGGTACCTTTTCTTCATATGTCTCTGTTCCTGATGTTGAGAGTTGTGTTGAGACATCCGTTTTGACATTTGCTTACCAGTACCAGATTTCTTTGCTTCCATAAATCCTAGTCCAGATTTATTTCCCACATTTTGTCCAACCTGAAGGATCTCTTCCAATTTGTCTGTTCCATTGGTCAACATCTTGACAGATTTGGTCATTTGATTCAGTTGTGAGTTCAGCAGTTGAACTTCTCCTTCTAAATGACTTATAGTTTCAAGATTTGCCCTTTTTTCAGCCTCCAGCTTTATAATGAGTTTTGATTGTTTCTCATTCTGCACACAGACTTCAGCACTTCTGATACACAATTTCTTGTAGGTATCAGCCAGTTCTTCAAATGTCACTTCTTCATCACTAGTGTCACTTTCAGAAGTACAAACACTAGTTAGGGCAGTAACTAGTTTGGCAGATTCTTCTTCAGAATTACTTTCTGAATCATAGTCAGACCAAGTAACAGTCATTCCTTTCTTTTGCTTCTTAAGAAAGGTAGGACATTCAGCTCGAATATGTCCATATCCTTCACATCCATGGAATTGAATACCTCTGCCTTGGTTTCCCTTATCTTCTGACCTTGGTCTTCTACTGGAACTGTCAATGTCAGAGGGAATGTTATGAACACTAGACCTTGACTTTGGGTCCATTCTTTTGATGAGCCTGTTGAACTGTCTTCCAAGCATGGCAATAGCTTCTGATATGTTTTCTTCTTCATCCTCCTTGTATTCAACATCAGTGTTGGATACAAGTGCTATGCTTTTGTTCTTCTTGTCACCATTATCAGTGATCCCCATCTCAAAAGTCTGAAGAGACCCAATAAGTTCATCCACTTTCAACTTGCTAATGTCCTGGGCTTCCTCTATGGCAGTTACCTTCATTGCAAATCTTTTAGGCAAGGATCTGAGAATCTTCCTCACCAGTTTTTCTTTTGACATTTTTTCTCCCAGTGCTCCTGAGGTGTTGGCAATCTCCAAGAAGTTCATGTGAAACTCATGAATGGTTTCATCTTCCATCATTTTTAGATTCTCAAATTTGGTGGTCAACATCTGAAGCCTTGACATTTTTACTTTGGAAGTTCCCTCATGAGTAGTTTTGAGAGTGTCCCAAACTTCCTTGGCCAGTTCATATTGATGTACTAGTCTGAAAATGTTTCTATCAATTCCATTGAACAAGGCATTTAAAGCTTTTGAATTTCCCAGAGCTAACTCATCTTCTTCTTTACTCCAATCTTCCTCAGGCTTCAGACTGATTGTCCCATCTATCTCAGTTATGGTGGGATGAATCCATCCTTTGTTAGCAGCTCTCCAAGCTTTTTTGTCCAGAGATTTTAGGAAGGCAATCATACGAGGTTTCCAGTAATCATAATTAGTTCCATCCATAATGGGTGGTCTATTTCCAAAAACTCCTTCTTTGTCCATAGTGCCAGAAAGTGATATCCCTAGATCTCACCCAGTAATACAGGCAGGGTGCCTGCTCTGTTGCCAATTGAAATTCTGGCTTCAGATACTCAATGTCACGTTCAATGTTATGACACCGTATCTGACTTACTATATGACAGTAAATACAAAAGCAATAAAGAACACAGTCAATTGTTTACCCAGTTCAGTGTGCAACAACACCTACTCTGGGGGCTACCAAGCCAGGGAGAGAATCCACTATAAGAGATGTTAATTCAGGAATAAACCAACCAGTTTATCTCCTTCACTTAAGACCTACCCAATGCAATTCTAATCTAAGTACAACTTAAACCTGAGTTCCTACTCACTCCCCCTCAATCACAGCAGTGATACATAAACCAATTTGACTTAAGAATTGATGAAGACACTCTTCAAAAAACACACACTTGATTAAGCTTCACAGCTTTTTAATCAAGCAACACAATCACTCGTGCTTCACAGCTTTGAGTGATGTACACAACTAACTTGACTCTGCTTCACAGCTTTAGTCAAGGAACATTCAAACACTCTTGCTTCAAAGCTTTGAGTGCTACACAACCCTTACAAATAGAAACCTATTCCAAGGCACTTATCACAACGATAATTGCTTGGAGTACAATGAACAAATCTATACAGATTACAAATTTATCTTCTAATCAATCAGCAGGGATCCTTGAAAAACAGCAGCTCTGTTGAATATATAGCAGCTGCAACTTCAGTTAGGGTTTCCAAAAACCTAGGGTTAATTCCGTTTGACCTAAAGACCAGGTCACAGGACTTTATTAACCAGGTTAGGGTTGAGTTAGGTTACCCCTCAGAAAACGCAGGATTCTGTTCAGAAAGGACTGAGTTATTTCCTGAAAAAACTCTGACTTATCCAATCCTGCAATCCTGTTAGTTCAGAATAGGATGTCATAACATCTGTTATGACATCTGAGAAAACCTGTCTACTGATTTAGCAAAATGTGATCATTTTGCAAAAATGCTCAGATACACACTTATAAACATCAGTATTTGAATTACAATATTTTTCTGCAAAGGTACCTAATGAGTTAGTACAACCTGAACTAGAATGTTATGACATCAGTCATGACATTCACACATACACTTGGGATTTACCAAAAATGCAAGCCAATACCTAAACACCTACATATACCATTTCTTAGGAAGAACTTGGCAGCAAATCTCCTTAAGAACTTTCTGTCATTGACTGAAGCTCCTTCAGGGTATTCTTGAGTCCCGAGATACCTTTTAATTTTGTGAAACCAGGGTTGTTCCACTACTTCTTCGGTATTAATCTCATGACAATGTGCAGGTTCATCCATCCGTTCGATGGTAATTTGGGGAGCCTCATTATCCCAGTTGAGTTTAAACATGGAAGACATTGTAGCTAGAGCATCTGCTAGCTGATATTCTTCGCGCGGGAAGTGTTCGAAGGTAATCTGCTCAAAATGAGGCAACAATGTCAGGACATGTTCTTTGCATGGGATGAGATTAGGATTTTTAGTGTCCCATTCTCCTTTGATTTGACTGATAACCAAATCTGAGTCTCCAAATACCACCAAAGATTTAATTCCTAAGTCAATCGCAGCCTTGAGACCAAAGATACAAGCTTCATACTCGGCCATGTTGTTGGTGCAACTGAAGGGTTTAAGGAGTACGCCCAGAAGTGGCGCGACCTGGCTGGAAGAGTGCAGCCACCGCTATCAGATAGGGAATTAGTTGACATGTTTTTGGGAACCCTGTTTGGCCCCTTCTTCAACCATCTAATCAAAAGCTCTTCTGTGGGATTTACTGAGTTGATTTTGACTGGCGAGAGGGTGGAAGCCGGTATCAAAAGTGGAAAGATTCAAAAGGATGCTTTCGCATCCACAACTGTTAGAAAACCTTTCCCAGCCAAGAAAGAAGCATCCGCTGTATACACATAGAAAAATCGGGAAAGAGAGGAGCGTCGGCCAACAGTAGGGGCCGTATTAATACAGAAGTCCACATCAGACCAGCTTAGAAACAGCTAACCGAGGAATGATCAGCCCAGAACTTATCAGCAAAGGCCGCCACGACAGTTTACCCCAGTAAATATGATACCTGCTCAAATCCTTCAACATCTCCTGAAGTTGAACCTTGCTAATTTAAAAGAGGCGCCAAAGAATGTAAATACCACCTCTCCATCCTACAACTCAAAAGCCAAGTGTGCTTACCATTCCGACAGTATTGGGCACGATACCAATAATTGTTGGGCACTCAAGAACAAAATTCAGGATTTAATTGACGCTAAAGAGGTCGAATTTGACGCTCCTGAAAAGCCGAATGTTATATCTGCGCCAATGCCCAAGCACGGCCACAATGTGCATGCTGTTTTGGAATATCTCCATGTTACTGATATTGCTGATCTGTTGACTCCATTGTTTGTGATTAAAGAAAATTTGTTGAAAGCCGGGATCTTTCCTGGTTGTGATGAAGACTGCTATTTTTGTTTGAACATTCAAGGTGATTGTCCAATGTTGAAGTCGAGTGTCCAACGCCTGATGGATACTCAAGAAATACTTTTCCAGAAAACTCCTGTTAACACTCCCAATCCGATTACTCCTTATACTTGTGATACCTTAACCAACGATATTGCCATCATAACCATTTCCGACAATCCTCCCAAGGCTTGCAAAAGGTCTGTCAGGATTACACCCAACTCTGAATGTGTACCTCTAAAGATCACCATGCCGGGACCTGTCCCGTACCAATCAAGCAAAATGATACCGTGGAACTATGGGGGAGAAATCTTCTACCACGACATCAAACAAATCGAAACAGTCCAAGAAATCTCTGAAGAAGACCCTAATATAGGAAACATCGCGGGTACTAGCAAGATCACCCGTAGTGGCCGGATCTTTTCTCTGGAGATTGCTCCTCCCCGAGCAGCCTTCGGACCCTTAAAAGCTTCTGCACCTATTGGACCCTCTGTGCAAGGCCCAGTGATCGAAGATTTAAACACTCCTGAAGAAAGACCATCCGCTGATAACACCGACAAAGGTAAGGGGATACTGGAAATGCCTGTCAGGACGAAGGCTCATGCTGTGGTTATCCCCGAAACCACTCAGAAGGAGCTGGATGAGATCCTAAAAATAATCAGAAAAAGTGACTACGACGTTGTGGAACAATTAGGGCAAACCCCTTCTAAGATTTCAATGTTAGCTCTCCTGCTCTGTTCAGAGGCCCATGCCAAGGCTCTGATTAATTCTTGAAGACAGAACATGTCCCCCAAGAGACCTCGGCTGACCAGTTCCAAAATTGTGTGGCCAGTCTTACTGCTGACAATGGCCTGGGCTTTTCCGATGCTGACTTAACTCCCAAAGGAAGGAAACACAATGATGCGTTACATGTTTCAGTTGAGTGCCGAGGAACCACCCTTGCCCATGTCTTGGTTGATACTGGTTCTTCCCTAAATGTGCTGCCAAAGAAGGCCTTAGACCGTTTGTATTGCGAAGGTTTGACCCTCAAACCTAGCAACATCATCGTCAGAGCTTTCGATGGTTCCAAAAGAATGGTTCATGGAGAGGTTGATATTTCCATCAAGGTAGGCACCGAAGTGTTCAAATCCATCTTCTACGTAATGGACATCCGTCCGTCATACTCTTGTTTGCTGGGAAGACCGTGGATCCATTATGCCGGGGCAGTTACATCCTCTTTGCACCAGATGCTGAAGTATCATGTTAAGGGTAAAATCATAACTGTGCATGGCGAGGAAGAGTACATGATTAGTCATCTCAATTCCTTTCGATATGTGGAGTTAGACGACGATTTCATCGAAACACCTTTTCAACATTTCGAGGAAGTTTCTCCCGAGGTAGCAGTTGCGAAGACAGCGGTTGAGGTACCTATCATTCCCAAGCATGTGGCTAAGATGGCATCTCTCAAGGACGCAGAGGCTGTGATTAAGGAGGGGAAGAGCGCAGTATGGGGAACATTGCCTGACTTTCCCCATAAGACGGACAAGTTTGGTTTAGGGTTTACTGCTGCAGGACAGAAGGCTATGCGTCGCTCTAAGATTGGAAGATCACCTGTCAAGATTTATCACCACTGAATTAATGCTGTAGAAGAGGAGGATGAGGAGAGCCACTTTGAATATTGGATTTTTCCGACTGTCGAAGGGGGTTTGAGTAATTGGGAAGCAAAGGATTTCGTTCCTATCACCTTTATCAACCAGTAATTTTATCTTTGAACAATTTCCCATTTTTAGGGTCTGTAATAACTAAAACAATTCGCACACTATTTTCACCTCATGCCTTGCCCGGGGCATGTAGGTCCATTTGTAAGGGTTTGATTTCCTTCATAATGATATGCCATGTTTTAATGAATCATTTGACGTTTTTCATCTATAAACTGTTGTGTTCATTTTCCTTTCCTTTTGCATTTTGTTTGTTTAAGGATGACTATCCCTTACACACACCCATACTCACAAATGCAGGTACCCATCCACTCCGGATTCCATGGGTGACTATTCTGTTTTAGCCTTCGATAACTCTGAAGATTTGGTCAAACACGCTGAGTACGAAGTTGACGAAGATTGTGAAGTGCCAGGAGAGTTAGCCAGACTTCTACAACAAGAAGAGAGGGTCATTCTGCCTCATGAAGAGTTGTTAGAAACCATCAACTTAGGGACATAGGAGGACAGGAGAGAAGTAAAAGTGGGTGCCAACCTGGAACCGAGTGTCAAGGAGCGCTTAGTGCAGTTGTTAAATGAATACGTTGAAATCTTCGCTTGGTCTTATGAAGACATGCCAGGGTTAGACTCAGATAACGTGGTTCACCGTCTCCCTACAAGAGAAGACTGTCCACCGATCAAGCAAAAGGTTCGCCGAATGAGGCCTGACATGTTTGAGAAGATTAAGGCTGAAGTAATGAAGCAATTCAACGCCGGCTTTCTGGCTGTTACAACCTATCCACAATGGGTTGCTAACATTGTGCCCGTACCCAAAAAGGACGGCAAGGTCAGAATGCGTGTGGACTATTGGGATTTGAACAGGGCTATCCCTAAAGATGATTTTCCGCTGCCATATATCGACATTTTGGTTGACAACACAGCTCAGCACAAAGTATTTTCTTTCATGGACGAATTCTCGGGCTACAACCAGATCAAAATGGCCCCCAAGGACATGGAGAAAACAACTTTTGTTACACAATGGGGTACCTTCTTCTACAAGGTGATGCCGTTCGGACAGAAGAACGCAGGGGCAACCTATCAATGCGCCATGGTAGCTTTGTTTCATGATATGATACATCATGAGATCGAAGTTTACGTAGACGACATGATAGCTCGATCAGAAACAGAAGAAGAACACCTTGAACACTTTCAAAAGCTGTTTACCAGGTTGAAGGAGTATAAACTCAGACTGAATCCAAGCAAGTGCACTTTTGGAGTTAGATCTGGTAAACTTCTGGGATTTATTGTCAGCAACAAGGGCATTGAGGTTGATCCAGCTAAAGTAAAAGCTATACAAGAAATGCCTGCTCCTCATACTGAAAAGGAGGTTAGAGGATTCTTAGGACGCTTGAACTATATCGCCAGATTCATCTCTCACCTGACATCTACCTGTGAGCCAATTTTCAAACTGTTGAAGAAAGATCAGGTAGTTGAATGGAACAATGATTGTCAGTTGGATTTTGACAAAATCAAGGAGTATTTACTAGAACCTCCTATTCTGATGCCACCCGTCGAAGGAAGGCCGTTGATCATGTATCTAACTGTTTTGGACAACTCAATAGGGTGCGTACTGGGACAACATGACGAGTCTGGTCGAAAAGAGCATGCCATTTATTACCTTAGCAAAAAGTTTACCGACTGTGAGACTCGCTACTCATTGCTCGAGAAAACTTGTTGCGCTTTGGTATGGGCTGCTCGCCGGCTAAGGCAGTATATGTTGACTCATACCATTTTGCTGATTTCCAAAATGGATCCAATCAAGTATATCTTCGAGAAGCCTGCTTTATTTGGAAGAATCGCTAGATGGTAGATGATCCTGACTGAGTATGACATCTAGTATACTACTCAAAAAGCTATAAAAGGGACTGTACTAGCTGACCATCTAGCTCATCAAGCCGTCTAAGATTATCAATCTATGAGATTCGACTTCCCTGACGAAGACATCATAACTTTGGACAACATCGAAGGTAACAGACCGTATGACGGACCTGAACAAGGATCCCGATGGACTCTGTACTTTGGTGGTGCTTAAAATGCACTTGGCAACGGTATCGGCGCGGTACTCATTTCCCCAGAAGGTTGCCATACACCTTTCACTGCCCGACTTTGTTTCAGCTGTACCAACAACATGGCCCAATATGAAGCTTGCATCTTTGGTCTCAAGGCTGCTATAGACCTAGGGATCAAATCTTTGGTCGTATTTGGGGACTCGACTTTGGTTATCAGTCAAGTCAAAGGAGAGTGGGACACCAAACATCCTAATCTTATCCCATACAAGGAACATGTCCTGACTTTGTTGCCTCATTTCGAGCAGATTACTTTCGAGCATTTCCCGCGAGAAGAGAATCAGCTAGCAGATGCTCTGACTACAATGTCTTCCATGTTTAAACTCAACTGGGATAACGAGACTCCCCAAATTACCATTGAGCGAATGGAAGAACCTGCGCACTGTCATGAGATTAATACCGAAGAAGTAGTGGAACAACCCTGGTTTCATGAAATCAAAAGGTATCTCCAGACTAGAGAATATCCCGAAGGAGCTTCCGTCAATGACAAAAAGTTCTTAAGGAGATATGCTGCCAAGTTCTTCCTAAGAAATGGCATCCTTTATAAGCACAACCATGATTGTGTTCTACTTTGATGTATGGACAAAGCTGAAGCAGAGTTGATCATGACTGAGATACACAACGACACATTTGGCACCCATTTGAGCGGACATACGATGGCAAAGAAGATTCTAAGGGCAGGCTACTATTGGTCTACCATGGAAGCTGATTGTCATCAACATTCCCGTACTTGCCATACATGCCAAGTCTACGTCGACAAGGTACATATTCCTCCTGTTCCTCTCAATGTTCTGACAGCTCCTTGGCCATTCACAATGTGGGGCATTAACATGATTGGAGAGATCAAGCCCACGGCGTCCAATGGACATCGCTTAATCTTGGTCGCTATTGATTACTTCACCAAATGGGTCGAGGCAGCTTCCTATGCCTCAGTTACAAAGAATGTGGTTGCCCACTTCATCAAGCAGAACCTCATATGCCGGTATGGTGTCCCCGACAGGATCATCACAGACAACGGTACAAATATGAACAATACGATGATCACCGCTCTATGCGAACACTTCAAGATTTATCATCACAATCCATCTCCCTATTGGCCAAAGATGAACGGTGCTGTTGAAGCCGCGAACAAAAATATCAAGAAGATCATTCAAAAAATGACAGTTACCTACAAAGACTGGCATGAGATGTTACCGTTTGCTCTGCATGGATATCGTACCACAACACGTACTTCAACAGGGGCAACCCCATTCTCTTTGGTGTATGGCATGGAAGCTGTCCTACCTATGGAAGTTCAAATTCCTTCTTTAAGGATTATGAAGGACGCTGGTTTGAGTGAAGACGATTGGATTCAGACCCGGATTGATCAACTCAATTTGATTGACGAGAAGCGCCTTACCGCTGTTTGTCATGGTCAGACGTACCAAAAACGGATGATCAAGGCTTTTAACAAGAAAGTCAGGCGTCAGGTATATCAAGTCAGAGATCTTGTAATCAAGCGGATCATCTTGCCGCAAAGTGATCCCAGGGGAAAATGGACTCCTACTTACGAAGGACCATTTGTGATCAAGAGCATCTTTTCTGGTGGGGCAATGATTCTGACCACCATGGACGGTGATGACTTGCCACACCATGCGAACGCAGACATAGTCAAAAGATACTACACATGAAACGACCCGGTAAGTTGAAAACCCGAAAGGGCGACTTGGGAAAAAAAGGGTATCCCGGTGAACCGAAAACCCGAAAGGGCGGTTCAGGCAAAAATTAGGGATAAAAACAAAAAAATTTGTACACCCGATAAGTTGAAAACCCGAAAGGGTGACTTGGGCAAAAAAGGGTTTCCCGGTGGATCGAAAACCCAAAAGGGCGATTCAGGCAAAAGTTAGGGAATTAAAGCGTATGACTGTGTCTCGTCGGATCACTTTAAGAACAATCTCTTCATCAATAAGCTCCGAGCTTCTGATCAACTTAGTAATCGGCGGACAAAGCAACGAATGGACAAGATATTCAGAGTTGTGAAGGCCATAACAGAATGGGAATCCCATGGAATTGTTACACATAGCCATCTTTCTTTTGTATAAATTCTTTTCAATTTTTACGACAACATTCTCTTACTAGGATGTCTGTCTCCTTTGTACAAAGATACTCACAAAAGTTAATACAAATACACTTCCAAGTGTTGAAATTTACTTGCCTTTCTTTTCTTTTTACACTTATGTTTATTTTGAAAACGTCCAATGTTTTGTTAAATAGGCATATGCATTTGAATATAATTATTGCTTACAAATAAAACGAATGGAGAAAGGATATTTACTGATAGGTGGGAGGAATAGGAAGATATCTTTATGCCATTTCAGAAGAAATCCCCTGCGATACATCATTCCGACCCTCAACAAGGCTAAATTTGGAGTATATTTCCCCAGTGGAGTTAAGCTTCAAAATCCTTAGCAGAGCCAGTGTATTCCAAAACTTAATTCCCCTCAGAGTCAAGTTTCAAGATTCCCAGTGGAGCCCAAAAACCCTGAAAACCCTGTCTCCAACGGAACCAGAATAGTGAACATTCTCCTCACAAAGATGCTTCCCCAGCAGATGGGAAAATTCTCAGTCTCATTTCTCCAGCAGAAGTCTCCTAGGTTTTTTCTTCCCTGTAGATATTTCCTAAGTTTTCCTTATTCCCCAAGCAGTCAACAAGGATTTCTCATCTTCAGTAATCAAAGATTTTTGGAATCCCCAGCTTCGATCATGGATTTATTTTCCCCGGCAGCAGTCAAAGATTCCATTATCTCCAGCTACCAGGATTTATCTTCCTCAGCAAGACGACTACTCAGCTTACATGCATAATCATTACATTCATATATCATAAACATTGATGAAACACAATTCATTGCATCATACATATCATGCAACATAACTTTGTGTTTAGCTAACATTTTATCCTTTTCAGGATGAGATCGAAAGGCTATCATTAACAATTATTCAGATACAGTATGGATACACCCCAAACATGACGGTCATTCTATTACTCATTCAGAATTTCAAGTCAGATACAATATGGATACACCCCAAACACGGCGGTCATTCTATTACTCATTCAGAACTTCAAGTCAAAATACAGTACAGATACACCTCAGACACGGCGGTCATTCTACTATTCATTCAAACTTCGGCAATTCGATACCGACTAGATACGCTCCAGACACGACAACCATTCTATCTCTCATTCAGATTCAATTATCAAAACTCAAGTTCAAATGCATTCCAGACACGGATACCATTCTGACCCTTACATCAACAGTTTGATTCCCTCAGTGCAGTCGCCACGTAAGTCATTCTGTCACTTATTCAAATCCCAGTTACAGTTTCAGATACACTCCAGACACAGAAGTCATTCTGCTACTCATACAGATCTCAACTTCAGATACGGTCCAGATACGCTCCAGACACGGTTGCCATTCTGTCACTCATTCAGAACTTATCCTCAACACACAGTTGCTCCATACACAGATTTTTCTCTGTTACCCATTCAGAATACAGATACACTCCAGACACGGCAGTCATTCTGATATTCATTCAAAGAATCAAATACAGTTACAGCCCAATTACGCTCCAGACACAGACGCCATTCTTTGGCTCATATAGACTCAGTCTCCAGATACAGTTCAAATGCATTCCATACACGAATACCATTTTGATGCTCATTCTTCTGACCTACAACATTGCAATTCAACAAACATTCTTGGATGGCATCTTTAAGCCCATCTCCAGCAAGATTCCACCATCTCCAAATGGCATCTTTAATCCTATTTCCTCAACTATATTTTGATGAGTGCAAATTTACGGGAACTCTAGTGTCCAATCCTCTTTTACCTTCGAGTCGCGAAAGGAAAACTTGCCAATCTAACTCTTCAAGTTCAAGAAGATTGAACAGGGGCAGTTGTTGTACCCCAAAATTTGCCCTCTCATTCTTCAAGGCCTTTCTCACAAGGATTCTCAAGGTTCAAGCTTGCACAAGTACTTTGGAATTTTCCAGTACCAAAATTAAAAGGAAACTGTCAAAAAGGGAGAAAACAGATAAAAATATGATTTTGACAAAATTTGGAGAAATATAAGTGTTCTTCGTTTCAGCTCCTTCGATTGGCCTTTTGGCCTCTTTTGATACAGGCTTTGGTTGCATCCTTCGACTGGGCGATGGCCTCTGGCACGCTGGCTTTGATTTACAAGGCAGGAGTTTCCTACATGCCACCTTCGATTGCATCTCTGGCCTTACTGGTTTCACAATGCCATGACTGCCTATTGCATGTTTCGTTTGGATGTCTGATGCTTGCATGCCTATACAAACTTTCCCTCCATGCTTTCCTTGACTCATAAAGTAATGACTAGTTACATACAAACTTTCATTTGAGCCACAACTTGCACGCAAAAGGCATCCCCCTTGCTAGAATGCACAAGGTACAAAGCCTCCTATAACTTCCTTCGATTCCAAGGCAAAAAGCTCCCTTTTGGTGTCCTTCGATTTGCACTTTTTTGCCTTATGTATGCCTCTTTCGAATCTGGACATTTTGCCTCCTGCATGACTCTTTCGTTTGGGCATGTGGCTCCCTTCGTGCAAGTCTTTGTTTGAGCATTGACCTTTTGTGTGCTTGCTTGGAGTCAAAAAGTTTAGACCTCCTCCATGCAGGCTTCGACAAGACATTGACTATGTTTGTACTATATTCGACTGGAAAACATTTCTCTTTAGTATGCTGCATTTCCATCCTTGACAAACTTCAGCACATGGTTGATGTCCCCTTCAAAAGACATATAGTGGTGGACTTGAGGGGCATACATATGAGTCCCTGTCGAAGGGTACACCTTACTAGTCCATTTAAAGGACACATTTGGCCCTTTTCAAAGAAGCATACATGATCCATTCAAGGGACATGTCTCGGAATCCCATTCGAAGGACATGCTTGAGGGCCCATTCAAAGGATTTACAAAGCCCACCTTAAGGCATGTTTTGGTTACCCATCCAAGGGGCACACATTTGGCCCCTTCAAACGATGCACAAAGGTGATTCATTCGAAAGACACTTGTTGGAGGAAAGTCAAACAATATGTTTGGAAGAAGAATCTGGTCGAAGGAGGGTCAAAATGAAAGGATGAAATATTCAAAGATGCTTGCTGCCAATTTCAGGCATGGTACACTGGCCAAAACTGCTGCACAGCAGCCTTGAAACACTGCCCCATTCTTGCACCAAAATTGTTGGTGTAAGCCCTAGAGGCCAATACTTTTGGTACTTGTATCGAATTATTTATTAATAATAAAAGGCATTTCTTTATTATGTTTGCTTTACAAAATAATAAAGTCCCTAGAATGGTTTATTTGTTTAATGAAATGTTAAGTGTGACTTAATCATGAGATCCCATTAACCATAAGACACTATTCTTAAAGTATCTGTAGTCAAGCTTTAATGTGAAGTGGGATAGTATTAAAGCATTAAGATTATTATGAAGATAGATTGACGATCACATCTCATGGATCATAGATAAGGAGTTATCAAGTCTTGACATAGGTATGAATATTAGGAGTAATATTTATACTAGATTGACCCGCTATGAGAATACTACATAGAATGTTATGCAAAGTGTCATAAGTTATTCTCATGATGATAATGGTGTATACCACCCTTCGACCTGAAACCACTATGGACCCTAGATGTAGACTCAAGTACTTTATTGTTGATCAAACGTCATCTGTAACTGGATGACTGTAAAGACGGTTGATGGGTACTTCACAAAGCATGCTAAGGGACATGAGTGACCTAGATGGAATTTTCTCATCCTGCATAACAGGATAAATGTCTAAGGGCCTAATATTGAACTGGACAAGGGTGACACAATGTATGCCTTGTGTTCAATATAGACATGAGGGAAAAAGGGTAATTGTACAACACAAATATTATCACGGAAAAGGTTTGGTCAGATCACATGACATTTTCGTGACTTGGGTAACAGTGATGTGTTGCTAGATACCGCTCACTGTTTATTATATTAAATGTGTGATTTAATATAATTGCCAACGTCGCGAAAACCTACAGGGTCACACACATAAGGACAGGTTGATGAGAGATAGAATAAATAAGGAACACCATAAGGTACGGTGCACTTAAATGTAATACGGAAAATGGTAAGGTACCACGTGGATAAGTGATATATGGTACATCATAAGGTATGATGTCCATAAGCTTAATTGGGCTTTTAGCTTATAGCCTTAATTGGGCTTTTAGCTTATAGCCCACATGAGTGATTCTATAAATAGATCCCTTGTGATGAAGCAATTTCACTTGATGCATTTTCGTTTTTGACTCTCTCTCACTCTCACTCAAGGTTTCCATTCGTGATCAGCTAGCACTGTGACCGGAAGAGATCTGTTCGTGTGGACTGAGTAGAGGCGTTGTTCTTCATCAACGCTCGTGATCACAACATCAAAGTTCTGAATCGCCACAAGAGGTAAATATTTCTATCTTTGACCATGCTCATTCGTAAGGATCGCTAAAGGAAAATTTTAAATTCCGCTACGCTTTTGGTCGCAATTTTCCTTCAAAAATAGCATACAAGCACTGTCCCTCGAAGGCTACAAAGAGCAGTTTACTCAAATTATTCAAATTATTTTGTTTTCCCTCCAAAAGCTTCAGCCAACTTTGCCTATAAATAAGAGGCTCCAACACATGTTTAGGAGGACTTTTTGGCCAGGGGAACGAATCTTCAAAAAATTCTCAAACACCATAAAGCTCTCAAACACTTAAACACTCATCAAACACATACCCAGAATCCAAACACTTATCCCCTTAGAATCTGAAACATCCCTATACCTTGTTACCCTTCGAATCCAGTAGGAAGAACCTCACACTTGTTCTTCTCTTTCGAATCCAGTATCAAAGACATAACCCCTGGTTCCCCCCTTCGAATCCAGAAGCATTCAAGGAAACCACTTAAAGGCCCAGCACACGTTCCAGCCTCAAGCAAGGTAAGTCATTCTTAACCTTGAACCCTTCATTTCTAGCATAACATGTAAATAAGCTTCCTTTTTGTTTCAAACATGTACGTAGTGTTTGTTACCTTTTCGTTTCCACACTTTTAGTTTGTTTTTATTGCCTCTCCTTTTGGTTTTGCTCTTTGGTTTATTACAAATGCTTTAAGAACTAACCTGGCTCTGAGGTAATGATAGCATGGCCTTAGGCCATGTTGCTATTTAATATCTCAAACGAAATAAACAGGAGACAGGAGTATGAAACGAAGACTCAGGCTTCCTCACTGACTCCAGGCCCAATCGAAGGAGGCAGAAAGGCAAATTACATCTTATACTGGTTCCACTGGTCCCAATCGAAAGGCACAACATGCTGTCCCACTGGTCCCAATCGAAAGGCACAACATGCTGACCATGAGGCCTCAGTCGAAAGTCATGCCTTCACCCTTTTCAGGCCAAATCGAAGAGAGCCATAAAGTGCAGAATCGAAGGGTTTTCTGCCTCAATCGAAAGACCCTCATTTTTATTGCTTTAATTTTATTTTTGCCTTTATATTTTCATGCAATTCAATATGGTTGTATTAGTGTAGGATTTTATCTTTCTGCGCTTTATTACTTTTATATGCTTGCTAGTAAATAGGATATGTATGGCCAGATAAAATCAACAAGTAGACAATCACTAATAAAAAAACAAAGCATGAAAATAACACACATGCACACTTGCACCCCTAGGGTTTCAATCCACTTGTTGCCTTAAAAAATGGGCCATGATATGCATATCAAGTACTTTGGCAAAACAAAAACAAAACAAAAGATCATAGTCCCTCAATGACGCTACCTGAGTTGCCTAAACAAAATGATCAAGTCCCTCAAGAAAATTGCCAAAAATACTTGACACCATTGCTATCATGGTCTATACGATGACCCGCGCCTGTCCCGTAAAACATCCTAACACAAGGTTGTTCACCAAATACAATGGTGAAACAACACTGTTAAAAGGGTTAAAAACATAAGAAAGATCTTTGAGTAAAATAGGGTAGATAACTCTTAGTTACTTGATCAAAAACTTGCAAAAACATCCTTGCTATCTTCAAAACACACTTCTCCACACAATTTCAAAACCCTACTTTCAAACATTGAAAACTTTTCAAAAAAACAAAAACACCTTTGTATAAATTCAAACAAGAATCATTACAAAGGTTGCCACAACGATGGCCTCTTTTCTAAACATCTTTCAAAACCACACACAAAGCACCATTTCAAACAATTGAAAAGCAAAGCAAGTGATCTAAGAAAGTAACTAAGAGCCCATGGATAACCATGGATAGAAAGGGTGCTAATACCTTCCCTTTATATAATCTACTCCCCGAACCCAAGAAAACATCTCAAAGGTCTTTCTTGTGCTTTTTGGCCTTTCCTTAGGATAAAATAAAAAGTCGGTGGCGACTCTTGCTAAACCGAAACATTTGCAAACACAAAATGAAAAATACCAAGTCAGTTCTCCCACCGTATCACAACGATGTGTTCCGAAACTGTTGTTCTTTACTTTGTTGATGATGATGTGTTCTGAAACTGTTGTTCTTGATTTGCTTCTGAACCTTTCTTCCTTCTCTCTTGGAATGTTAATGATGATTTTTTGAAACTGTGTTTTTTTTTATTGATGTTTGTTAATGATGATGATCTAAAGCTTGTGATCTTTTCCTCTACCTTGAATATTGGTGATGATTAGACTGAAACTTTGTTGTTGATGTTGAGATTTGGTTGATGATGAAGCTTGTTACAAGCTTCTGAATCCTTGTTGTTGATGGCTTGGTTCTGTAGTTTGGCAAGTTTGTTGTTTGTGTAATGGTCGCAGTTTGGCTTTGTTACAGTTTGTGTTTTTTTGTGAGGGCTTGAAACTATTTGGATTTTTGTTGCAGTTTGTTAACAGGTTTGTTTTTGTTAGTGGGCTTGCAGGTTCACAGTTTGGTTGTTGGCTGGAAAACTGTTGTGGTCATTTGGTTGTTCACAGTTTTGCAAGTTATGCAGGTTTTTTAAAAGTGTTTACAGGCTGGCTGTTTGCAAGTTTTGTAGGGTTTTCAGTTTGTTTGTGGTTTGTTGTTTTGGCTGGAAAACGGTTGTGGTTTATTCTTAACAGTTGGTAGTTTTTTTTGTTACAGTTTGGTTGTTTTGATAACAGGTTGAGATCTTTGGTAATAGGGCTTTGGAGTTGGTTTATAGTTTGGCCATTGATTGTTATGCATGTTTAGGCATTTTTGTAACTTGGACAGGTTTGAAGCTTATTTGCAATTTGAAGAGTTTTGTGGTTTTTTTCACAAAGTGTTTTTTCTTCTTCTTGAACTGTTATGCAGTTTGTTTAGTTTTATATCCCTTTGCTATTTGACTTGTGACAGCCTGCTCTTTTATCCAAACTGTCAAACCTCACCCAAGGTGATATCTTTTTCTCTTTCTCTCTCCATGAAAACAAGCATTTTTGCTTTGTTTATTATACTCTGAAAAAGTTACCTGTCTGGAAAATGATGAAAAAAACTATGACAAGCTTTTGGCTTGTGAATTGGTTTTCCTGCTGTTTACTTTTGCCTGCTGCATTTTTCTATTTTCATGCTACTTGCCATATTTGTACAATTTGCATCCCATTTGTTTTATAACTCAATTTGGGCAATTTGTTTTGTAACTCAATTTGGGACTTTGCTTGCTGTATGTTACAACAGGTTCCTTGCTGACTTTGCAATGTTTGGTAGCAATGTTTGCATTCAGCTTGCCTATGTTTTATAGTTGCTTAGTTTGAATTTTGGCGCCTTGGTTTGCCTTGTATGCTAGCTTTGTTACTCAGTATGCTTTGTATTTGAAACTTGCTGCATCCAGTTTTGGCACTTTAATGCTTTTTTTGAATAAATTGCTTTTGTATGCTTGCATTTTATTTTTCTCTTTGTGAACCAAGACGAGCAATCTTCTTGTGATTTGAAAAGAGAAAAAATAAAAATATGATAAACAAATAGCACTCTGATTCTGGACGATAATTTTTAATGATGATTTTTCCCTTTTTTTTCTTCTTTTTCATTTGAAAATTCTTTTCAATTATCTGTACTAATTTTATTTTCCTTTGTCTTTTGCAGGTGAGCACCAATTGGATGATAGAGGAAGCAGTAGAAGCCGGAGACCTTGAGCATGGAAGCACTGGAGCTTAGGAGACTTAGGCTTAGATTAGATAGACTTTTTTTCATTTATTGTAAATATTTATTTCTTTTTAAAATACTATAAGTTGTAAAAACTTACAATATTAAAAAATAATAAGTTATTTTTTTGTAACAATATTTGAAATGAATAAAAAGAGTCTTTATCCAAAAGAAACCTTTCTACTGTCAAATATCTTTCCCTTCTTCCTTGCATGTTCACTTAATTATTTAAGACTCTCAAATAAAAATAATTGAAACTGTATCTCAACAATTCTAATCCAGATAACTTAAATTCCAAATAATCAAAAACTTTGCAGTCTCGTAACCTTGCATCAGTATTCCAATCACAATACACATTGTATAATAAACAAGCAAGCATTCCATTAACCGACAAACCTTTCATTCCATTAACAATTAGATGTCTTGATATTCCAAATAACAATCTCAGCTCCTATTTCTTATCCCAGATAATTAGGCCTTGAGAACAATCAGTTAACCTTTCAGCAAACTTGAAAAAGTGTGAAAATAATGTAACAACAAACTGAATTTCTGTGGATTCAATTTCTTCTGAGAAATACGAGAGAAAACCCTAATTCTGGATTTACTGCCAAAGAAAAGTCTGTTTGATCGATTCCTGAGCCAATCTTTAAAAATCAGAGAAAACCCTAGGGTTGTGATTTCTTGTGAAAAAAGGGAGGGCAAATTTTGGGGTACAACAGCTGCCCCTGTTCAATCTTCTTGAACCTGAAGTGTTAGATTGGCAATTTTTCCGTTTGCGACTCAAAGGTAAAAGATGATTGGACACTAGAGTGCCCATAAATTTACACTCGTCAAAGCATAGTTGAGGGAATGGGCTTAAAGATGCCATTTGGAGATGTGACAGAATCTTGTCGGAGATGGGCTTAAAGATGCCATCCAAGAATATTTATTGAACTGTATGTTGTAGGCGAAAGAATGAGTATCAGAAAGGTATCCAGGTCTGGAACATCTCTGAGCTGAGGGCCTGAATAAGCAATAGATTAGCATCCGTGTTTGGAGCTTCCGTAAACTGTTTTCAGTGAGCTGGAGTTGAACAAGCAATAGATTAACATCCATGTTGGGAAGTATCCGTAAACTGTTTTCAAAAGTTGAATATGAACAAGCGATAGATTGACATCCATGTTGGGAAGTATCCGTAAACTGTTTTCAGAAGTTGAGGTTGAATAAGCAATAGATTAACATCCATGTTTGGTGCATCCGTAAACTGTTTTCAAAAGTTGAATATGAACAAGCGGTATATTAACATCCGTGTTTGGAAGCATCCGTAAACTGTTTTCAGAAGTTGAGGTTGAATAAGCAATAGATTAACATCCATGTTTGGTGCATCCGTAAACTGTTTTCAGAAGTTGAATCTGAACAAGCGATAAATTATCATCCATGTTAGGAAGTATCCGTAAACCGTTTTCAGAAGTTGAAGTTGAATAAGTAATAGATTATCATCCATGTTGGGAAGCATCCGTAAACTGTTTTCAAAAGTTGAATATGAACAAGCGATAGATTAACATCCATATTGGGAAGCATCCGTAAACTGTTTTCAGAAGTTGAGTATGAAAAAGCGATAGATTATCATCCATGTTTGGAGTTTCCGTAAATTGTTTTCAAAAGTCTTGAAGTTGAATAAGCAATAGATTGACATCCATGTTGGGAAGAAACCGTAAACTGTTTTCAAAAGTTGAATCTGAACAAGCGATAGATTGACATCCATGTTGGGAAGCAACCGTAAACTGTTTTCATGATTCTTGAATTCGAAGCTTGCTAATCTTACCCTGAAAAGGGTAAAATATTAGCTGAAACATAAAGTTATGTTGCATGAAATGTATGATGCAATATATGTGTTTTATGCAATGTATGCGCATGTAAGCTGATAAGCTGTCTTGCTGAGGAAGATAAATCCTGGATAGCTGGAGATAATAAAATCTTCGACCGCTGTCGGGGAAAATGAACCCTGGACCACTGTTTGAAGAGTATGTATGTCTTCAATCTTTTTGACAACCTCTGTGGGGAGAAGCTATACTACTGGGGAAATCAGGAGTTTGGGTTGTATGCCAATCTACTGGGGATTCTTGTTTCGTTGTTTAAGGAGAACTCCGCTGGGGAATATCTGAAAGCTCCGCGGGGAACTGAGAATGAGAATCTTCATTCTTCTAGGGGAATTTGTGCTGATGAGTCAAGAACGAGAATCTTCGATCTACAGGTGTTGTACCCAAAAATTTGCCCTCTCATTTCATCAACATTTTCTCACCACAAGATCCTTGGAGCTCAAGATCAAGTTAGGGTTTGCTCTGCTCAAGACTCCTCCTTGCACTGTTGACCCAAATTAGGGTTTGAGTTTGCACAAAGATGTTTTGACCTAAAATTCCCAAAGTGACTTTCATGCTTCATGTTGGACTCACAAGTTTATCCATACCAAGTTTCAAGCCTTGATTCCAATCTTTGCCCAGTCAATTGGACAGTTGAACTAGAAATCAGCTGTATTGGGGAAAAAGTCAACTGTGGCCAATTGACAGTCAAACCTCATGAAATTTGATCCACATCAACATAATGAACTCATATGAACCATTTGGTCAAGTTTGGATCACAATCCCACAAGAAATTTGATCAGATCACCAAAAGGGCAAAATGGTCATTTTTAGGGTTTTGACTGCACAAAGGCAATTTTTGACTGTTTGACCTAACCAATGGCAAACCAAGCTCATATATGGACTTAAGGACTCAATGGAATTGTATTGACACATTCAACAAGTTCAAAAGATCTCAAATGCACAGGATTGACAGATGAATTTTCCAGTCAACTGATCAAAATTTGACTGTGTACTGAAAAGTCAAACTTTGACTTTTTGGTCAAAATCAAGTGCCAAGATTCATTTTTCATCAAGACATGTCAAATTATGAAACTTGTTCATCAAGAAATCCAAAATTGCAAATTAGGGTTTAAAATGAAGAAATTTCATAACTTAGAAATTTTCTAAGTTATGAAATTCCCTTATTTCCCCCTAACTTTGTCCCTTTTTTTCATCAAGATACAAATGGATTCAAACAAAACTCAAAACATGAAAGTTGTAGTACATTTCAAAATATACAACTTTGATTCACAAAGTTTTCTCAAAGGAAGCTTGTAGCTCAAGTTATGATTTTTGGAACAAGGGTGCAAAACATTTTTAACTTAGAAAATTTTTGACCTATTCTAGGCAGGATTTTTGTCCAACTTCTTGGCCATTTTTCACATGCTTCCACTTGGAGTTTCAATTTGCATTACAAATATGGATTGTAGTACACATTCCAAGCTTTCCAAATTGTCCAAGAACTTCTCAAACACCCTTGTGGTTAGGGAGATTCGAATTTGCAAAGTTGGGCAAAATTCACTTTTGTTCATAACCAAATGCATGTTCATACAAGTTTCATTTTCAAATCAGCATGCTTGGAACTTGTTTGCAGGCCTCTAAACCAAGTTTTCACTCCATAATTAAATGCCTAACCATTGTGTTCAAGCATTATTTAGTGCATTTTGTCATTACACATAGAATTATCCCTTAAGTAGAAAAAGCAAACTTGCCATTTTTAAAAAGTAGTGCTTTATGTCAAATAACAAATCCAAGAGGCATGGGCTAGATATTTGAGGCTAGAATTTGTACACAAATCCATCTGATCAAGAACAAGATATGCAACATACATAGAGGTGGGTACATGCCTGCATTGGAACTTACACTATCCTTGCTTACATTTGAAGAAAGCTTGCAAAAACTCTCCAACTCTCATTCCTGTCAACACAGCCAAACACAAACTTTGCAAACATCTTTCATACATCCAAGCAAGCCTAAAGCACGACTAAACCACCCCTCATCCCTCCTCATACAGAAAATCACAGTTTTTTTGCAAAACAGGGCATCTGTTGCCGTTTGACTTCCACAATCCATTCCACTCGTGCACTTTGGCTAAAACCAGTTCAAATACATTCTATATCATCCATTGGAACTATCCCAAGCCCTAGATACAAACTGTAACACCCCTAACATCACTTGCCATTTTCACTTTTCAGTTTTGCAAGTGAACTTCCATAGCACGATTCAGAGAGTATCAAAGCAAGCTAGGTGTTGGAGAAGCATCCTTGGACTTCAGGCAAGATGTACAAAAGCTCAAACTCCATTGAAGTTGGCCACATTGCTGTACACGACTCAAGCTGAAACAGGTAAAAACATGAACTTCTATCTCTCAATCTAGGAAGAGTTAGGCTTAGGTTTGTGAATGAAACATGTTCTACTCATAGCCCTGAAGCCATCCATGTCTTTACTTTTCATTTATATTGAGTATGTTGTGAGAATTTTGGCCATGAACATTGAAGAAAAATTAGGTTAGAAATTGGGGATGAAGAAATTCTCCCTCGTTTCTTAGAGTTAGGTCAAGTGTTTTATATGTCTGAATTCGTCTCTTGATGCTCTATAATGTTTGTGTTATGAGTTTTTGTTAAAATTCAAAGAATCAGGAGATGATGATTGCATAGGAGGCGCGCGCGTTTTCTGTTTGAACATTGCTGGAGGTTGAAGACAAAGCTGGCTTGGGCTGGGCCTGAGTCAGCTTGCTGTTCACACCCTTTTTTTTTTCATTTACACCCCCCTGGCCCATTGTGTGAAATATTTATTATTTTTGCATTTTTTCTTTTTGTTTCTGACTTATTATTTTTTGCTCAAAATTAAAAATGATAAAAAATATTTTTCCATACATTTTTGCATTTATTTGGCATTTATTTGTTTTATTTAGCATATATATGTAAATAAATATAAAAACCTTTTTATTTAAAACCCTAAAAATAATACAAAAATAAATATTTTTCAGTTATTATTTTTTGTTTACATTTTGAAAACATTTTCTAAAATATACTTTTTTTTTACAATATACTTCTTTTTATTTTTTGTATATAATTAACAAATATTGTATATAATTAATAAATAAATACTATTTATTTAAAAAAACTAGGGTTTTGCCCTAAACCATAAAAATATTCAAAATTTGACTTTTTTTTATTTTTGTTTGTTTATATTTCATATTGAAAAACACTTTCACATACATAAAAAATCATTTTTGTGCATAATACATTTTGCATATTTATTGTATTTACTTTACATTGTACAATTAAATAATTTGTATATTCAATATGGATGTAATAGTTTAGATTTAATTTCTTGTCAAATATCCCCCCATTCAAACATTTGTACCCCCATCCCCATAATCATGTTGTAATAATTTAGGACTTTAAATTTCCACATTTAAAAGCTTTCAAATTATGCCATGATAGACCTAGGGTTTGTATGCAAATCAAATAACAAATAGCTTGACCTAATTTCAAGATAAACATGCATGAAAAACAAAGCACAATACACACTTGCACCCTTAGGGTTACTCCACTTGTTGCCTTCAAAAATGGGCCATGTTGCATGTTGAGTGTCTTTGGAAAAACAAAAACAAATCAAATGATCATAGTCCCTCGATGACGCTTTCTCAAGTTGCCTAAAAAATGATCAAGTCCCTTGAAGGAAAAATTGCCAAAGACACTTGGCACTATTGCATTCATGGTCTAAGCAATGACCCGCGCCCGTCCCGTTAACATCCTAACACAAGATTGTCCACCAAATAAAATGGTGGAACAATACTGTTAAAAGGGTTAAAACATAGGAAGGATCTTTGAGAAATTTAAGGTAGATAGCTCTTGGTTACTTGACCAACTTGCAAAACAAATCCTTGCCATTTTTCCAAACACACTCCATAACACAATCTCAAAACAAACTTTCAAAAAAACATTGAAACATCTTTTCAAAAAGACAAACACCTTTGTAAAACATTCGAGTAAAGAATTGTTACAATGGTTGCCTAGACAAGGCATCTTTTTCAAAACATTTTCAAAACCACACACACAAAGCACCATTTCAAACAATTGAAAATGCAAGGCAAGTGATCTAAGCAAGTAACTAAGAGCCCATGGATAACCATGGATAGAAAGGATGCTAATACCTTCCCTTTCTATAATCTACTCCCCGAACCCAAGAAAACATCTCAAAGGTTTTTCCTGTGCTTTTTAACCTTTCCTTAGGATAAAATAAAAAGTCGGTGGCGACTCTTGCTAAACCGAAACATTTGCGAAAACAAACGCAAAACCTAAGTCAGTTCTCCCACCGTATCACAACAGGGGATTAAAAATTCTGTGGGGAATAGCCATACTGCTGGAGGGTAAGCTCGGGACTCTGAAGAAAGCTTATTCCTGCTTGGAAGAAATTCAAGAGCTTAGGTTGTATGCCACTCTTCTAGGGAAACAAGAATGAGAAGCTCCGTTCTATTGAGGATATCAGGGAAAAAATGAATGGTTTCTGCTGGGGATTGGTAGCTCAAAGATTCCACTCCGCTGGGGGTCGTAGTGACGTGCTGATTTGAATGGCGACTTCACTGGGAAAAAGTTTTAAAAATAACTTTATGATGAATTATCTGGTTTAAAAGCAACTCTCCGGGAGAAGGGAGGAAACTGGATGATCTTCACTGGTGTTCACAGGTTGCAGGTTTGACTCTGCTTGGGGAAGAAAGTTTCATTCTTACTGAGGGTTTGTAGTTCGAAGTTTTGCTCCGCTGTGGATTGGGAACTTGAAAGTTCAACTCTGATGGAGATCCTTGAAACATGACTCTGCTGGGGATATGCATTTCAAAGCTTTAGTTCTGCCTAGGATCTGGATGATGTATTGCAGGGGATTTCTCCTGGAATAGCCTAAAGACACTTTCCTACACTTCCATCATATCAGTAATTATTCTTTCTCATTTTGTTTTATTTGTAATCAGTGACTATATTCAAATGCATATGCTCATTTAATAAATCATTGGATGTTTTCAAATAAAGCACAAGTGTAAAAAAGAAAGAAAAGGCAAACAATTTTCTGTTCTTTGAAGTAATTTTGTATTAACTTTGTGTAAGTATTTTTACAAAGGAGACAGACATTCCAGTAAGAGAATGTTGTCTTAAATTTGAGAAAAAATTTATACAAAGAAAGATGGCTATGTGTAACAATTCCATGGGGTTCCCATTCTGCTATAGCCTTCACAACTCTGAGTATCTTGTCCATTCGTTGCTTCGTCCGTAGATGATTGGATAGATCAGAAGCTTGGAGCCTGTCCGTGAAGAGATTGTCCTTAAAGTGATCCGACGAGACATAGTCATACGCTTTAATTCCCTAACTTTTGCCTTGATCGCCCTTTTAGGTTTTCGATCCATCGGGAAACCCTTTTTTGCCCAAGTCGCCCTTTCGGGTTTTCAACTTGCCGGGTGTACAGATTTTTTTGTTTATCCTTAATTTTTGCCCGAACTGCCCTTTCGGGTTTTCGATTCGCCGGGATGCCCATTTTTGCCCAAGTCGCCCTTTCGGGTTTTCAACTTGCCGGGTCGTTTATGCGTAGTATCTTTTGACTATGTCTGCGTTCGCAGGGTGCGGCAGGTCGTCACCGTCCATGGTGGTCAGGATCATTGCCCCGCCAGAAAATATGTTTTTGATCACAAATGGTCCTTCGTAAGTAGGAGTCCACTTGCCCCTGGGATCACTTTGCGGCAAGATAATCCGCTTGATTACAAGATCTCCGACTTGATATACCTGACGTCTGACTTGTTGAAAGCCTTGATCATCCGTTTTTGATACGTCTGACCATGACAAACAAAAATAAGTCGCTTCTCATTAATCAAGTTAAGTTGATCAAGCCGGGTCTGAATCCAATCGTCTTCACTCAAACCAGCGTCTTTCATGATTCTCAGGGAAGGAATCTGAACTTCTATAGGTAAAACAGCTTCCATGCCATATACCAAAGAAAAGGGTGTTGCCCCAGTTGATGTTCGCCCCGTGGTACGGTATCCGTGTAGAGCAAACGGTAACATCTCATGCCAGTCTTTGTAGGTGACTGTCATCTTTTGAATGATCTTCTTGATATTTTTGTTTGCAGCTTCGACAACACCGTTCATCTTTGGCCTATAGGGAGATGAATTATGATGTTGAATCTTGAACTGCTCGCACAGAGCGGTGATCATAGTGTTGTTCAGGTTTGTACCGTTGTCCGTAATGATTCGGTCAGGAATACCGTACTGACAAATGAGGTTCTGCTTGATGAAGCAGGCAACCACGTTCTTTGTAACGGAGGCGAAGGAAGCTGCTTCGACCCATTTGGTAAACTAATCAATAGCCACCAGGATGAAGCGATGTCCATTGGACGCTGTAGGCTTGATCTCCCCAATCATGTCGATACCCCACATCACGAATGGCCAAGGAGCTGTTAGAACATTGAGAGGAACTGGAGGAATATGTACCTTGTCAACATAAACTTGGCATTTGTGACAAGTACAGGCGTATTGATGACAATCAACTTCCATGGTAGACCAGTAGTAGCCTGCCCTTAGAATCTTCTTAGCCATCGTATGTCCGCTCAAACGGGTGCCAAATGTGCCACTATGCAGTTCAATCATGATCTGCTCGGCTTTAACCTTGTCCATACAACGAATAAGAACACAATCATGGTTGCGCTTGTATAGGATACCATTTCTTAGGAAGAACTTGGTAGCAAATCTCCTTAAGAACTTTCTGTCATTGACTGAAGCTCCTTCAGGGTATTCTTGAGTCCCGAGATACCTTTTGATTTTGTGAAACCAGGGTTGTTCCACTACTTCTTCGGTATTAATCTCATGACAATGTGCAGGTTCATCCATCCGTTCGATGGTAATTTGGGGAGCCTCATTATCCCAGTTGAGTTTAAACATGGAAGACATTGTAGCTAGAGCATCTGCTAGCTGATATTCTTCGCGCGGGAAGTGTTCGAAGGTAATCTGCTCAAAATGAGGCAACAATGTCAGGACATGTTCTTTGCATGGGATGAGATTAGGATTTTTAGTGTCCCATTCTCCTTTGATTTGACTGATAACCAAATCTGAGTCTCCAAATACCACCAAAGATTTAATTCCTAAGTCAATCGCAGCCTTGAGACCAAAGATACAAGCTTCATACTCGGCCATGTTGTTGGTGCAACTGAAACAGAGTCTAGCAGTGAAATGTGTATGACAACCTTCTGGAGAGATAAGTACCGCGCCGATACCGTTGCCAAGTGCATTTGAAGCACCATCAAAGTACAGGGTCCATCGGGATCCTTGTTCAGGTCCGTCATACGGTATGTTACCTTCAATGTTATCCAATGTCATAATGTCCTCATCGGGAAAGTCGAATTTCATGGATTGGTAATTTTCGACAGCTTGATGAGCTAGATGGCCAGCTAGTACACTCCCCTTTATAGCTTTTGGGGTTATGTAATGGATATCATACTCAGTCAGGATCATTTGCCATCTAGCGATTCTTCCAGATAAAGCAGGCTTTTCGAAGATATACTTGATCAGATCCATTTTAGAAATCAACAAAGTGGTATGTGTCAACATATACTGCCTTAGCCGGCGAGAAACCCATACCAAAGCGCAACAAGTTTTCTCGAGCAGTGAGTAGCGAGTCTCACAGTCGGTAAACTTTTTGCTAAGGTAATAAATGGCATGCTCTTTTCGACCAGACTCGTCATGTTGGCCCAGCACGCACCCCATTGAATTATCCAAAATAGTCAGATACATGATTAACGGCCTTCCTTCGACGGGTGGCATCAAGATAGGAGGTTCTAGAAAATACTCCTTGATTTTATCAAAAGCAGCTTGACAGTCATCATTCCATTCAACCACCTGATCTTTCTTCAATAGCTTGAAGATTGGTTCACAGGTAGATGTTAGGTGAGAAATGAACCTTGCAATATAGTTTAGGCGTCCTAAGAAACCTCTGACCTCCTTTTCAGTGCGGGGGGAAGGCATTTCTCGTATAGCTTCGACTTTAGCAGGATCAACCTCAATGCCTTTGTTGCCGACGATGAATCCCAAGAGTTTACCAGACCTGACTCCGAAAGTGCACTTGCTAGGGTTCAGTCTGAGCTTATACTCCTTCAATCTGACAAACAACTTTTGCAGATGGTCGAGGTGTTCTTCTTCTGTTTGTGAACGGGCTATCATGTCGTCTACGTAGACTTCAATCTCATGATGTATCATGTCATGAAATAAAGCTACCATGGTGCGCTGATAGGTTGCCCCGACAGTATTCAGTCTGAATGGCATCACCTTATAGTAGAAGGTACCCCACTGCGTAACAAAAGTAGTCTTCTCCATGTCTTCGGGGGCCATTTTGATTTGGTTGTACCCTAAAAATCCATCCATGAAAGAAAATACCTTATGTTGAGCTGTGTTGTCGACCAAAATGTCAATGTGCGGTAGTGGAAAGTCATATTTAGGGATAGCCCTGTTTAAATCTCGGTAATCCATGCACATTCTTAATTTGCCGTTTTTCTTAGGCACAGGCACAATGTTAGCAACCCATTATGGATAGGAAGTAACAGCAAGAAACCCGACATTGAATTGCTTCATCACTTCGGATTTGGTCTTTTCAGACATGTAGTTGTTTAGTTATTGGCATGCATTTTTGGTAAAACCAGGTGTGTGAATGTCATGACTGATGTCATAACATTCTAGTTTATTAGGTACTGATTTATTAGGTACCTTTGCAGAAGAATATTGTCATACAGGTGCTGCTGTTTATGAGTGTGTATCTGAGCATTTTGCAAAAAGATCACATTTACTAAAATCAGTAGACAGGAATTCAGATGTCATAACAAATGTTAAGACATCCTGTTCTGAACTAACGGTTATGAACTTTGGGTAATTCTGAGTTTTTTCAAGAAAATGACTCAGTCTTTCCAGAACAGAAAATCTCGAGGACTTGGGGTTAACCTAGCTCAACCCTAACCTGGTTGATAAAGTCATGTGACCTAGTCTTAAGGTCAAACGAAATTAACCCTAGCTTTTTGTGGAAACCCTAACTGAAGACGCAGCTGCTATATATTCAACAGGGTTGCGGTTTGTGAAATTCTGGCTGCAGATACTCAATGTCATGTTCAATGTTATGACACCGTATCTGACTTACTATATGACAGTAAATACAAAAGCAATAAAGAACACAGTCAATTGTTTACCCAGTTCAGTGTGCAACAACACCTACTCTGGGGGCTACCAAGCCAGGGAGAGAATCCACTATAAGAGATGTTAATTCAGGAATAAACTAACCAGTTTATCTCCTTCACTTAAGACCTATCCAATGCAATTCTAATCTAAGTACAACTTAAACCTGAGTTCCTACTCACTCCCCCTCAATCACAGCAGTGATACATAAACCAATTTGACTTAAGAATTGAAGACATTCTTCAAAAACAAACACTTGATTAAACTTCACAGCTTTTTAATCAAGCAACACAATCACTCGTGCTTCACAGCTTTGAGTGATGCACACAACTAACTTGACTCTGCTTCACAGCTTTAGTCAAGGAACATTCAAACACTCTTGCTTCAAAGCTTAGAGTGCTACACAACCCTTACAATTTGAAACCTATTCCAAGGCACTTATCACAATGATAATTGCTTGGAGTACAATAATCAAATCTATACAGATTACAAATGATCTTCTGATCAATCAAGAGAGATCCTTGAAAAACAACAGCTCTGTTGAATATATAGCAGCTGCAACTTCAGTTAGGGTTTCCAAAAACCTAGGGATAATTCCGTTTGACCTAAAGACCAGGTCACAAGACTTTATTAACCAGGTTAGGGTTGAGCTAGGTTACCCCTCAGAAAACGCAGGATTCTGTTCAGGAAGGACTGAGTTATTTCCTGAAAAAACTCAGACTTATCCAATCCTGCAATCCTGTTAGTTCAGAACAGGATGTCATAACATCTGTTATGACATCTGAGAAAACCTGTCTACTGATTTAGCAAAATGTGATCATTTTGCAAAATGCTCAGATACACACTTATAAACATCAGTATTTGAATTACAATATTTTTCTGCAAAGGTACCTAATGAACCAGTACAAACTGAACTAGAATGTTATGACATCAGTCATGACATTCACACATACACTTGGGATTTACCAAAAATTCAAGCCAATACCTAAACACCTACAAACTCCCCCTTTGGCAGATTTTTGGCTAAAGACCCTAAACAATCAGAGATAGATAGCAGCAGAAATAAGTGACAGCAGAAAAATAGAATGTCAAGTACTAATTAAGTAAGTACCAAAAATATTCTCCCCCTCTTTAGCCACAAATGGGCCAAAGAAAACATGTTCAAAAAATTATACAGTTATCCAAAACAAAATAGTAAGAGCAGCAGCAGAAAACAACTTCCAAACTCCACCAGATATCAGCACCAACCAGCAACACCACCAAACAGCAATCAACCTTCAAGCACTATCATCAGATTCTGAGGAGCTAGTTTCTTCAATGTTGAGATGTCCTTCACCTTCTTCCCTTCTGTTTTCTTCAGCTTCCTCCTTTTCTAGCCTGGCAATTAGAAGTTCTAGGGTCCTTTTTCTAGTATCCAGCTCTTTGCAAGTTTCTTTTAAAACAACTATGACATCTGATGTCTTGGACTGGGTCTTCAGAGACGATGTCTCAGCTGATGTTATGACAATGTCTGGAGCATGAGATCCCTGAAACAGTTTGTAGTGCAGGCCAAGGGCAGGAGCTCTTTTGCAGACTGTATCTCTTGCCACAAGGATATCAGGGTATTGTGCAAGGATGATTCCACAAAGAAGGGAGGGAAAGGCAATTGGTCCTTTGACAGCATAACTGCCAGCATGCTTTAAAGTTTGTTCAAATATGTACCTCCCATAGTCAAAAGCAGTCTTGGTTCCCACAACATAGATAAATCTCCCCAATCCTGTGGAGATAGTTGATTTGTGATTTGTAGGCACCCAGTTGGCTGCACCTATTTTATGCAAGATGGCAAATTTCATGCTGAGTTTACTAGCCTTCAGCTTCCCTTTCAAAGGCCAGCACTTTACTTGCCTGGCTGTGATGGTTAGACAAACTTCATTGTCAGTTGCCTCTAGATCAGGACAGTCCTCATTTGTTCTTCCAAGAAACTTGTTGATTTCTGATGAAGAGAACTTGACCCTTCTTCCTCTAACAAACACACTCTCAAAGTCAGCTGACCTTCCATCAGCACAATCATTAGACAAGTTCACTACAAACTCCTTGACCAGATTTTCATAGCATTTGTTAAACTTTATCACTGTCTTCATTAGTCCAGCATTCTTGATCAGGTCCATGATGTCTTTGCACTCCAAGGCATCATTGTTGAGTTCTCTCTCTAATGCTATTCTCTTTAAGCAAACATACTTCCATCTGTTTGCATTGTCAGGATGATGAAAAGAGATGTTGTCTGTTGGCACTTCAGGCACTCTAGCAATCTTGCTGGAGGGGAGCTTCCTTCTGATGGGAGTTTCTTCAATATCAATCTCAAATTCTGATTCCTCATCAGAATCAGAAGTTTCAGGTTCTTTACTCTTCTTAGAGATTGGTTGTCTAGCATTATGCACCTGGGCCTTCTTCCCTTTTGTCTGAATACTTTTCTCAGCCATGCCTTCAGCCTTGGATTTCTTAGCATCAGGTTTATCATTCTGACTACTCTTTCTTTTCATCAATCTCCTAGCTATGCTAGGGTTCACATTAGCAATCAGTTCATTATCTGAGTAATCTTCATCCACATCAATGATAGGTGGATCAGCAGCCTTTTCAGAGGGGTTCTGAATGTTGTCTTTTGGTGTCACAACATCCTCAGTGACATCTACATTTTCAGAAACTTCCACATTTGGACTTTCTGATTGATTTAAAGGGATAGAAATCCCCGGTACAGATTGGTTGCCACTCAGTATACTAGTAACTAGCCTAGCAATAGCTTGGTGAACTTGAACTGATCCTTCTCTATTAGGTACAGAAGACGAAGGATGAGAAGAATTACCAGAGGCTGTAGCTTGAGCTCTTCCTGCATGTCTGGTTCTGAGCTTTTTGACTCTGGCTGGGTCAGTTGCCATCTCCCTGAGAGGAGTGACCTCAAGAACTTCAGATTCTATGCATGTAGTGATTGCCCTAGAATCTTGGTCAAATGATGACGATGATGAGGAAGACGAAGTCGCCGTGGTTGAAGACGATGTCTGAGACATTTTGATTGACTTTGAGTAATGGTAGCAGTTTGAGAAAAATCTTTGATTGGGAGGAGGAAAAAGGTTGCAAGGATGAGAGAGGTAGGGGGTAAAAGGGAGTCTCTTCAACTTCTTAAAGCTTTTGAAGGAATTGTGAAAGAATATGATTAACTTACTAAATATAGACTTAATAAAATTAATCCCTCCAACCCTTGTTTTAAGTAAAATTAATTGCTATAATTTCTCATGTTGGTGAATACCCAACCTGCCCCTCAAATTTTCAAGTTTATTTCCAACAAGAGCCTTGGTAGAAGAATCAGTCAGCTGAAGCTTAGAGAAACTATGTTCCAGTTTAAATGACTTCTTCTCTTCAAAGTCAATAGGGTTCAAGGAAATGTTGAATGTTTTCAGATTGTCACAACACAATGTCACAACATCTTGTGTAACATTGTACTCAGGGAGCATCTGTTTTGACCAGATGTTTTGAGAACAGAATTTATGAGACTTGTTATTTCCAACATCCTTGTCAAGATGACTTAAGGTTCTGACAACACATTCTTCTTCAAGTTTATTTCCCACATCACAGATATCATCAACCTGTAGTTTTGGAGTTCTTCTGACAGTTTCCATAGAGATAGCTCTCTTCATTCTTCTTAGATGAAGGAGACCAAGCTTATGCTGCCACAGTTTCACCTCTTTTTCTTCTTTTTCAATGGAACACACAGATGAGAAATTAGTGTTCTCAGCCTCCCACAAGTAGCAGTTGTCTTTGGATCTGACTCCTTTCATTACTATCTCTTGTTTGTCATTGATTACAAGGCATTCAGATTTTGAGAAATTGACCTTGAATCCTAGATCACAAAGTTGACTGATACTAATGAGATTAGCAGTCAGTCCTTTCACCAGCAGTACTTCATTCAGACTTGGAACTCCAGGGCAGTCCAAATCACCAACTCCTTTGATTTCACCTTTAGCCCCATCTCCAAAGGTCATAAAACTGGTGGTGTGAGGCTTAACATTATTGAGGAGGTTCTTGATTCCAGTCATATGTCTGGAACATCCACTGTCAAAGTACCAGTCTTCCTTTGCAGAGACCCTCAGGGAAGTGTGAGCTATCAGTGCAGTAGCCTTTTTCTTCCATTGAGGAGCATGTGGTACCTTTTTAGACTTAGGTTTGACACCTGAGATCTGATTAGGGTATCCATGTAATCTGAAGCAGAAGGGCTTTATGTGGCCATATCTACCACAATGATGACATTTCCATCTTTGGTACCTTTTCTTCATATGTCTCTGTTCCTGATGTTGAGAGTTGTGTTGAGACATCCGTTTTGACATTTGCTTACCAGTACCAGATTTCTTTGCTTCCATAAATCCTAGTCCAGATTTATTTCCCACATTTTGTCCAACCTGAAGGATCTCTTCCAATTTGTCTGTTCCATTGGTCAACATCTTGACAGATTTGGTCATTTGATTCAGTTGTGAGTTCAGCAGTTGAACTTCTCCTTCTAGATGACTTATAGTTTCAAGATTTGCCCTTTTTTCAGCCTCCAGCTTTATAATGAGTTTTGATTGTTTCTCATTCTGCACACAGACTTCAGCACTTCTGATACACAATTTCTTGTAGGTATCAGCCAGTTCTTCAAATGTCACTTCTTCATCACTAGTGTCACTTTCAGAAGTACAAACACTAGTTAGGGCAGTAACTAGTTTGGCAAATTCTTCTTCAGAATTACTTTCTGAATCATAGTCAGACCAAGTAACAGTCATTCCTGTCTTTTTCTTCTTAAGAAAGGTAGGACATTCAGCTCGAATATGTCCATATCCTTCACATCCATGGCATTGAATACCTCTGCCTTGGTTTCCCTTATCTTCTGACCTTGGTCTTCTGCTGGAACTGTCAATGTCAGAGGGAATGTTATGAACATTAGACCTTGACTTTGGGTCCATTCTTTTGATGAGCCTGTTGAACTGTCTTCCAAGCATGGCAATAGCTTCTGATATGTTTTCTTCTTCATCCTCCTTGTATTCAACATCAGTGTTGGATACAAGTGCTATGCTTTTGTTCTTCTTGTCACCATTATCAGTGATCCCCATCTCAAAAGTCTGAAGAGACCCAATAAGTTCATCCACTTTCAACTTGCTAATGTCCTGGGCTTCCTCTATGGCAGTTACCTTCATTGCAAATCTTTTAGGCAAGGATCTGAGAATCTTCCTCACCAGTTTTTCTTCTGACATCTTTTCTCCCAGTGCTCCTGAGGTGTTGGCAATCTCCAAGATGTTCATGTGAAACTCATGAATGGTTTCATCTTCCATCATTTTTAGATTCTCAAATTTTGTAGTCAACATCTGAAGCCTTGACATTTTTACTTTGGAAGTGCCCTCATGAGTAGTTTTGAGAGTGTCCCAAACTTCCTTGGCCAGTTCATATTGATGTACTAGTCTGAAAATGTTTCTATCAATTCCATTGAACAAGGCATTTAAAGCTTTTGAATTTCCCAGAGCTAACTCATCTTCTTCTTTACTCCAATCTTCCTCAGGCTTCAGACTGATTGTCCCATCTATCTCAGTTATGGTGGGATGAATCCATCCTTTGTCAGCAGCTCTCCAAGCCTTTTTGTCCAGAGATTTTAGGAAGGCAATCATACGAGGTTTCCAGTAGTCATAATTGGTTCCGTCCAGAATGGGTGGTCTATTTCCAAAAACTCCTTCTTTGTCCATAGTGCCAGAAAGTGATATCCCTAGATCTCACCCAGTAATACAGGCAGGGTGCCTGCTCTGATGCCAATTGAAATTCTGGCTGCAGATACTCAATGTCACGTTCAATGTTATGACACCGTATCTGACTTACTATATGACAGTAAATACAAAAGCAATAAAGAACACAGTCAATTGTTTACCCAGTTCAGTGTGCAACAACACCTACTCTGGGGGCTACCAAGCCAGGGAGAGAATCCACTATAAGAGATGTTAATTCAGGAATAAACCAACCAGTTTATCTCCTTCACTTAAGACCTATCCAATGCAATTCTAATCTAAGTACAACTTAAACCTGAGTTCCTACTCACTCCCCCTCAATCACAGCAGTGATACATAAACCAATTTGACTTAAGAATTGAAGACATTCTTCAAAAACAAACACTTGATTAAACTTCACAGCTTTTTAATCAAGCAACACAATCACTCGTGCTTCACAGCTTTGAGTGATGCACACAACTAACTTGACTCTGCTTCACAGCTTTAGTCAAGGAACATTCAAACACTCTTGCTTCAAAGCTTAGAGTGCTACACAACCCTTACAATTTGAAACCTATTCCAAGGCACTTATCACAATGATAATTGCTTGGAGTACAATAATCAAATCTATACAGATTACAAATGATCTTCTGATCAATCAAGAGAGATCCTTGAAAAACAGCAGCTCTGTTGAATATATAGCAGCTGCAACTTCAGTTAGGGTTTCCAAAAACCTAGGGATAATTCCGTTTGACCTAAAGACCAGGTCACAGGACTTTATTAACCAGGTTAGGGTTGAGCTAGGTTACCCCTCAGAAAACGCAGGATTCTGTTCAGGAAGGACTGAGTTATTTCCTGAAAAAACTCAGACTTATCCAATCCTGCAATCCTGTTAGTTCAGAACAGGATGTCATAACATCTGTTATGACATCTGAGAAAACCTGTCTACTGATTTAGCAAAATGTGATCATTTTGCAAAATGCTCAGATACACACTTATAAACATCAGTATTTGAATTACAATATTTTTCTGCAAAGGTACCTAATGAACCAGTACAAACTGAACTAGAATGTTATGACATCAGTCATGACATTCACACATACACTTGGGATTTACCAAAAATTCAAGCCAATACCTAAACACCTACAGTTTGGAATTTATCCCTTTTGACAGAAGATCATTTTAGAAGCTGTATAGTTTTAACTATTGTAATCCAAGCAAGTATCATTGTGATAAGTGACTTGGAATAGGTTTTAATTGTAAGGGTTTTGTATCACTCAAAGCTTTGAAGCAAGAGTGATTTGTGTCTCTTGACTAAAGCTTTGAAGCAAAGTCAAGTTAGGTTTATGTATCACTCAAAGCTGTGAAGCAAGAGTGTTTGTGTTGCTTGATTAAAAAGCTGTGAAGCATAATCAAGTGTATGTTTTGAAGAGTGTCTTCATCAATTCATTAGTCAATTGTTTTAAGTATCACTGCTGTGATTGAGGGGGAGTGAGTAGGAACTCAGGTTTAAGTTGTACTTAGATTAAAGTTGCATTGGGTAGGTCTTAAGTGATGGAGATAAACTGGTTGGTTTATTCCTGAATTAATATCTCTTATAGTGGATTTCCTCCCTGGCTTGGTATCCCCCAGAGTAGGTGTTGTTGCACACTGAACTGGGTAAACAATTGACTGTGTTCTTTACTGTTTTTGTATTTACTGTCTTATAGAAAGTCAGATACGGTGTCATAACATTGAACATAACATTGAGTATCTGCAACCAGAATTTCAATTGGTATCAGAGCAGGCACCCTGCCTGTATTACTGGGTGAGATCTAGGGATATCACTTTCTGGCACTATGGACAAAGAAGGAGTTTTTGGAAATAGACCACCCATTCTGGATGGAACAAACTATGACTACTAGAAACCTCGTATGATTGCCTTCTTAAAATCTCTGGACAAAAAGGCCTGGAGAGCTGCTGACAAAGGATGGAACCATCCCACCATAACTGAGAAAGATGGGACAATCAGTCTGAAGGCTGAGGAAGAATGGAGTAAAGAAGAAGATGAGTTAGCCCTGGGAAATTCCAAAGCTTTAAATGCCTTGTTCAATGGAATTGATAGAAACATATTCAGACTAGTACATCAATATGAACTGGCCAAGGAAGTTTGGGACACTCTCAAAACTACCCATGAGGGCACTTCCAAAGTAAAAATGTCAAGGCTTCAGATGTTGACTACCAAGTTTGAGAATCTAAAAATGATGGAAGATGAAACCATTCATGAGTTTCACATGAACATCTTGGAGATTGCCAACACCTCAGGAGCACTGGGAGAAAAGATGTCAAGAAAAATTGGTGAGAAAGATTCTCAGATCATTTCCTAAAAGATTTGCAATGAAGGTAACTGCCATAGAGGAAGCCCAGGACATCAGCAAGTTGAAAGTGGATGGACTTATTGGGTCTCTTCAGACTTTTGAGATGGGGATCACTGAAAATGGTGAGAAGAAGAACAAGAGCATATCACTTGTATCCAACACTGATGTTGAAAACAAGGAGGATGAAGTAGAAAATATCTCAGAAGCTATAGCCATACTTGGAAGACAATTCAACAAACTTATCAAAAGAATAGATCCAAATTCAAGGTCTAATGTTCATAACATCCCCTCTGACATTGACAGTTCCAGCAGAAGACCAAAGTCTGAAGAGAAGGGAAATCAAGGCAGAGGAATTCAATGCCATGGTTGTGAAGGATATGGGCATATTCGAGCTGAATGTCCTACCTTTCTTAAGAAACAAAAGAAAGGAATGTCTGTTACCTGGTGTGACTGTGATTCAGAAAGTAATTCTGAAGAAGAATCTGGCAAACTAGTTACTGCACTAACTGGTGTTTGTACCTCTGAAAGTGACACTAGTGATGAGGAAGTGACATTTGAAGAACTGGCTGATACTTACAAGAAATTGTGTATCAGAAGTGCTGAAGTATGTGTGCAGAATGAGAAACAAACAAAACTCATCATAAAGCTGGAGGCTGATAAAAGGACAGACCTTGAAACTATAAGTCATCTAGAAGGGGAAGTTCAATTGCTAAACTCAAAACTAAACCAGATGACCAAATCTGTCAAGATGCTAACAAATGGAACAGACAAATTGGAAGAAATCCTTCAGGTTGGACAAACTGTGGGAAACAAGTCTGGTCTAGGATTTGTGGCAGCAAAGAAATCAGGTGCAGACAAGAAGATCAGGTCTAATAAACAAATGTCAAAGCAGATGTCTCAACATAACTCTCAACATCAGGAACAAAGACATATGAAGAAAAGGTACCAAAGATGGAGATGTCATCATTGTGGGAGGTATGGCCACATAAAGCCTTTCTGCTTCAGATTGCATGGATACCCTAATCAAAACTCAGGTGTCAAACCTAAGTCTAAAAAGGTACCACATACTCCTAAATGGAAGAAAAAGGCTACTTCCCTGATAGCCCACACTTCCCTGAGGGTCTCTTCAAAGGAAGACTGGTACTTTGATAGTGGGTGTTCTAGGAACATGACTGGAATCAAGAACCTCCTCAATAATGTTAAACCTCACACCACTAGTTTTGTGACCTTTGGAGATGGTGCTAAAGGTGAAATCAAAGGAGTTGGTAATTTGGACTGCCCTGGAGTTCCAAACCTGAATGAAGTACTACTGGTAAAAGGCCTGACTGCTAATCTCATTAGTATCCGTCAATTGTGTGATCTAGGATTCAAGGTCAATTTCTCAAAATCTGAATGTCTTGTAATTAATGAAAAACAAGAAGTTGTAATGAAAGGAGTCAGATCTAAAGACAACTGTTACTTGTGGGAGCCTGAGAACACTAATTTCTCCACTGTGTGTTCCATTGCAAAAGAAGAAAAAGAGGTGAAACTGTGGCACCAGAAACTTGGCCATCTTCATCTGAGAGGAATGAAAAGGATTATCTCCATGGAGGCAGTCAGAGGGATTCCAAGACTGCAAATTGATGAAGGGAGAGTTTGTGGTGAATGTCAGGTTGGTAAGCAGACTAGGATGTCACATCCAAAGTCAAGACATCTGACCACCTCTAAGGTTCTAGATCTTCTTCATATGGATCTGATGGGACCAATGCAGGTGGAGAGTCTTGGTGGAAAAAGATATGCCTATGTTGTTGTGGATGATTTTTCTAGATTCACCTGGATTAACTTCATTAGGGAAAAATCTGATGTATTTGAAGTTTTTAAAGAATTGTGCAAAAGAATTCAAAGAGAAAAAGAAGGGTGTATTGTCAGAATCAGAAGTGATCATGGCAAGGAATTTGAAAACAGCAAGTTTGATGAATTCTGTTCCTCAGAAGGAATTAGTCATGAATTTTCTTCTCCTATAACTCCTCAGCAAAATGGAGTTGTGAAAAAAAAAACAGGACCATACAGGAATCTGCCAGAGCAATGATACATGCCAAACGTCTTCCTATGTATTTTTGGGCTGAAGCTATGAATACAGCCTGCTATGTCCATAACAGGGTCACCTTGAGAAAGGGAACCTCATCCACCATATATGAGCTCTGGAAAGGAAGAAAACCAACTGTGAAGTACTTCCATGTGTTTGGTAGCAAATGCTATATTCTGACAGATCGTGAACAAAGAAGAAAACTGGACCCTAAAAGCGATGAAGGCATATTTCTAGGATACTCCTCAAACAGCAGAGCTTATAGGGTATTTAATTCCAGGACCAAAGCCATGATGGAATCAATAAATGTCATAATTGATGATTATCATGAGGAAACAGATGTCCCTTGTAATGTTGAGACATTCTTTGAGACTTCAACTCAACAGAATGATCTACCCAACACCACCACAGCAGAATCTGAATCAAAGGAAGCTAGCAAGATCCCTTCCATCAGAATTCAGAAGGATCATCCAAAAGAGCTCATCATAGGAGATCCCAACAGTGGAGTCATTACAAGATCTAGAGAAATCATCTCAAACTCTTGTTTTGTGTCTAAAATTGAACCAAGAAATGTCAAGGAAGCTTTAACTCATGAATACTGGATTAGAGCAATGCAAGATGAATTGAACCAATTCAAGCAACATGAAGTTTGGGAACTAGTTCCTAGACCTGAAGGAACTAACATCATTGGCACAAAATGGATTTTCAAGAACAAATCAGATGCTGAAGGAGTTGTCACCAGGAATAAGGCAAGACTTGTTGCTCAAGGATACACTCAGGTTGAAGGGGTTAATTTTGATGAAACCTTTGCACCTGTAGCCAGGCTGGAATCAATCAGACTCCTATTGTCAATTGCTTGTCTTCTGAAGTTCAAGTTATTTCAGATGGATGTGAAAAGTGCCTTTCTAAATGGGTACTTGAATGAGGAAGCTTATGTGGAACAGCCTAAAGGCTTTGTGGATCCAAACCACCCTGATCATGTCTACAAATTGAGAAAAGCTCTATATGGCCTGAAACAAGCTCCTAGAGCATGGTATGACAGGTTAACAAAATTTCTCTCAGACAAAGGATACAGAAAAGGAGGCTTGGACAAAACCCTCTTTGTCAAAACTGAAGGAGGGAAGTTGATGGTAGCCCAAATATATGTTGATGACATAGTGTTTGGAGGAATGTCAGAACCTATGGTTAAACATTTTGCTGACCAGATGCAGGCTGAATTCGAAATGAGTCTCATGGGAGAACTGACTTATTTTCTTGGACTGCAAGTCTCACAGATGGAGGACTCAATCTTTTTATCTCAAAGCAAGTATGCAAAGAACATTGTAAAGAAGTTTGGTATGGAGAATTCCAGTCACAAAAGGACTCCTGCTCCTACTCACTTAAAGCTTTCCAAAGATTCAAGTGGGGTTAAGGTGGATCAAAGTCTGTACAGAAGCATGATAGGAAGTTTGTTGTACTTAACAACCAGCAGACCTGACATTGCTTTTGCAGTTGGAGTTTGTGCAAGATACCAAGCTGATCCTAAAGTCAGTCATATCAACCAAGTGAAGAGAATTTTGAAGTATGTGAGTGGAACTTACAACTATGGTTTGCTATATTCTCATGGCTGTGAACCAACTCTAACTGGTTATTGTGATGCTGATTGGGATGGTAGTGCTGATGATAGAAAAAGCACCTCTGGAGGATGTTTCTTCTTGGGAAATAATTTGGTTTCCTGGTTCAGCAAGAAACAAAATTGTGTGTCTCTCTCTACTGCTGAAGCTGAATACATTGCAGTTGGTAGTAGCTGTTCTCAAATGATCTGGATGAAACAAATGCTTATTGAGTATAATGTCACACAAGATGTTATGACATTGTACTGTGACAATCTGAGTACAATAAACATTTCCAAGAATCCCATCCAGCATAGTAGGACCAAACATATTGACATAAGACATCACTTTATCAGAGACCTTGTAGAAGAGAAGACAATTAAATTGGAACATGTTGCCACTGAGCTACAGCTGGCTGACATTTTTACCAAGGCTCTTGATGCAAATCAATTTGAAAACTTGAGGGGTAAGTTGGGTATTTTCCAACATGAGGAATTGTAGCAATTAATTTTGCTTAAAACAAGGGTTGAAGGAGTTATGCTTGTTAAGTCTGTTCTGATTGGGTTAAACTTATATTTTCCCATTTCCTTCAATTCTTTTAAGAAGTTGAATAGACACTCCTTTTCTTCCTTCCCCTCTCGTCTCCGCATCAAAACCCAGTCTCTCAATCAGAATTTTCTCTCCAGTTGCTATTGGTCTTCTAAGACTATCAAAATGTCTCAAACACCATCATCATCCAATACGAATATTTCATCCTCTTCCTCTGATCAAGATTCTAGGGCAATCTCATCTTGCCTGGATTCTGAAGTCCTGGAGATCGCTCCTCTTAGAGAAGTGGAAACTAACCCCACCAAGGTCAAAGAGCTGAGAACAAGGCATGCAGGAAGGTCCCAAGCTACTGCCTCTGGTAATCCCTCTCATCCTTCTTCTTATGTTCCCTCTGAAATTGCAAATAGGGAAGGGTCAGCCTATGTTCGTCAAGCAATAGCTAAAATTGTTACAAGAATTATGAACGAGAACCACTTAGTTCCTGGCATTTCTGTTCCTTTAAATCAAGAAAGTTCAAATGCTGAAACAAATCCAGATGTCTCTAAGGATGTTGAGACATCAGACAAAGAGAAGAATGCTGATATTGCTCACAAGAAAAGGAAGAAGCCCGAACCTTCTGATTCTGATGACAGTGCTTAAAGGTTGGTGGAGTTGATGCTGGACCCTGGTGGAGCTTGCAAGTGTTCAGATTTTAGTTGTTGTTTTTATTACTTTTGGGATGACTGTATAACTTTTAAGAACATGTACCTTTGGCCTATTTGTGGCTAAAGAGGGGGAGATATTATTCTGTGGTCAATTATTTGATAGGCATTCTATTTTTCTGCAGTCATATTTATTCTGCTGCTATCTATCTCTGAGTGCTTAGGGGCTTTAGCCAAAAATCTGCCAAAGGGGGAGTTTGTAGTTGTTTAGTTATTGGCATGCATTTTTGGTAAAACCAGGTGTGTGAATATCATGACTGATGTCATAACATTCTAGTTTATTAGGTACTGATTTATTAGGTACCTTTGCAGAAAAATATTGTCATACATGTGCTGCTATTTATGAGTGTGTATCTGAGCATTTTGCAAAAAGATCACATTTACCAAAATCAGTAGACAGGAATTCAGATGTCATAACAAATGTTAAGACATCCTGTTCTGAACTAACGGTTATGCACTTTGGGTAATTCTGAGTTTTTTCAGGAAAATGACTCAGTCTTCCCAGAACAGAAAATCTCGAGGACTTGGGGTTAACCTAGCTCAACCCTAACCTGGTTGATAAAGTCCTGTGACCTAGTCTTAAGGTCAAACGGAATTAACCCTAGCTTTTTGTGGAAACCCTAACTGAAGATGCAGCTACTATATATTCAACAGGGTTGCGGTTTGGAATTTATCCCTTTTGACAGAAGATCATTTTAGAAGCTGTATAGTTTTAACTATTGTAATCCAAGCAAGTATCATTGTGATAATTGACTTGGAATAGGTTTTAATTGTAAGGGTTTTGTATCACTCAAAGCTTTGAAGCAAGAGTGTTTTGTGTCTCTTGACTAAAGCTTTGAAGCAAAGTCAAGTTAGGTTTATGTATCACTCAAAGCTGTGAAGCAAGAGTGTTTGTGTTGCTTGATTAAAAAGCTGTGAAGCATAATCAAGTGTATGTTTTGAAGAGTGTCTTCATCAATTCATTAGTCAATTGTTTTAAGTATCACTGCTGTGATTGAGGGGGAGTGAGTAGGAACTCAGGTTTAAGTTGTACTTAGATTGAAGTTGCATTGGGTAGGTCTTAAGTGAAGGAGATAAACTGGTTGGTTTATTCCTGAATTAATATCTCTTATAGTGGATTTCCTCCCTGGCTTGGTAGCCCCCAGAGTAGGTGTTGTTGCACACTGAACTGGGTAAACAATTGACTGTGTTCTTTACTATTTTTGTATTTACTGTCTTATAGAAAGTCAGATACAGTGTCATAACATTGAACGTGACATTGAGTATCTGCAGCCAGAATTTCAAGACATATCGGGCCTCATTCGGCATACTTTTTGTTTTATCGGTGGACAGTCTTCTCTTGTAGGGAGACGGTGAACCACAATATCTGTGTCGAGTCCCGGCATGTCTTTGTAGGACCAGGAAAAGATCTCAACATATTCGTTCAACAGCTGAACTAAGTGCTCCTTGACACTTGTCTCTAGGTTGGCACCCATTTTAACTTCTCTCCTGTCTTCGGCAGTACCCAAGTTGATAGTCTCTAACAGCTCTTCATGGGGCAGAATAGCCCTCTTTTCCTGTTGTAGAAGTCTAGCCAACTCTCCAGGCACTTCACAGTCTTCATCACCTTCGTACTCGACATGATTGACCAGATCTTCAGAGTCACTGAAGGCCATAGCAAAATTGTTACCCATGGAATCCGGAGTGGATGGGTACCTGCATTTTGTGAGTGTGGGTGTGTGTAAGGGATAACCACCTTAAAATAAAATGTAAAAAGAAAGAAAATGAACACAAAAGTTTATAGATGAAAACGTCCTTGATTCATTAAAAATGGCATAAGATAATGAAGAAATCAAGCCCTTACAAATGGACCTATATGCCCCGGGTAAGGCACGGGGCAAAAAGAGTGTACGAATTGTTTAATTATTATAGACGAAATAGGAAATGTTCAAAGATAAATTACTGATTGATGAAAGTAATGGGAACAAAGTCTTTTGCATCCCAGTTATTTAATCCTCCTTCAATGGTTGGAAAGATCCAATCTTCAAAGTTGTCTTCTTCATCATCATCTTCTAAGGCATGAAATCCATGGTGAGTGATTTTTAAGGGTGGTCCTCCAGCCCGGGAGCGACGCACAGCTTTCTGGCCAGCGGAAGTGAAACCCAATCTGAACTTGTCCGTCTTATGAGGAAAATCTGGCAGTTGCCCCCACACTGTACTTCTTCCTTCTTTGATTACAGCCTCTGCATCTTTAAGGGATGACATCCGGGACACAGGCTTGGTAATGATAGGCACATCAGTCATTGTCTTTGCTACCGTGACCTCAGGAGAAACCTCTTCAAAGTGTTGGAAAGGTGTTTCTATGAATTCACCATCTAACTCCACGTAGCAGAAAGAGTTAAGTTGGCTTATCATATACTCCTCCTCACCATGAACTGTTATGATTTTACCCTGGACTAAATATTTTAGCATTTGGTGTAGAGAAGAAGTGACTGCCCCAGCGTTGTGGATCCATGGCCTTCCCAACAAGCATGAATATGAAGGAAGGATGTCCATCACATAAAATCTAGAGTTGAAAATTTTTGTACCCACTTTGATTGGAATGTCCACTTCTCCGTGAACCATCCGTTTAGAACCGTCGAAGGCTCTAACAATGATATTACTGGGCTTTAGGGTCAAACCTTTACACTCTAATCTGTCCAATGCTTTCTTTGGTAGGACATTTAAAGACGAACCGGTATCAACCAGAACATGAGCAAGTGTGGTCCCTCTGCACTCTACCGAGACATGCAGCGCATCATTATGCTTTCTTCCCTTAGGGGTCAAATCAACATCAGAGAAGCCAAGACCATTGTCGGCTATAAGGCTAGCCACGCACTCTTGAAACTGATCTGCAGAAGTTTCTTGAGGTACGTGTGTTGTCTTTAAAAATTTGATCAAGGCTTTGGTATGAGCCTCAGAGTAGAGTAAGAGAGCCAGCATAGAGATTTTGGAAGGGGTTTGCCCCAGCTGCTCTACGACATTATAGTAGCTCTTCTTAATTATCTTTAAGATTTCCTCCATCTCCTTTTGGGTGGTCTCGGGGATGACCAAAGTCTGAGCCTTCGCCCTGACAGGCGCTTCTTGGATCCCCTTACCTTTATCAGCGGTAATAGTAGAGGGTACAACCTCAGGAGTAACAATTTCTTCAATTATTGGACCTTGCATAGATATCTTAATTGGCACACGAGCACTTTAGGGTCCGAAGACTTCCCTTGGAGGAGCAATCTCCGGAGAGAAGATTCTTCCACTACGAGTTATCTTACTCGTCCCAGCAATATTTCCCACATTAGGAATTTCTTCATCGGAATTCTCTTCGGCTGATTCGATCTGCTTGACGCCATGGTAGAAGATCTCTCCTCCGTAATTCCATGGTATCGTCTTGTTGGATTTATATGGGATAGGCCCCGACATGGTAATCTTCAGCGATACGAACTTTAGATCATGCGTAATCTTAACAGGCCTTTTGCAGGTCTTGGAAAAATTGTCGAAAATGGTGATTATAGCGATATCATTGATTGGAGTAACAAAGGTAATAGAAGTAACATGAGTGATAGTAGCAATATGATTTTTATGAAAGAGGATCTCTTGAGTATCCATCAGGCGTTGGATGCCTGATTTCAACAGTGGGCAGTCGGTTTGCATGGTTGAACAGAAGTAACAATCTTTTTCACATCCCGGGAAAATCCCAACTTTCAACAGATTCAATTTAATTATTGGCAACAGAGTCCCTAATTCATCAACAGCAGCAACATACAAATCCTCTTCAATAGCATGGACATTGTGACCGTGTTTGGGCATTGGGGCAGAAATCACATTCGTCTTTTCGGGCACATCGAATTCTACCTCCTTGGCATCTATCAAGTTTTGTATCTTGTTTTTGAGGGCCCAACAGTTGTTGGTGTCGCGCCCTATGCTATCTGAATGATAAGCACATTTTGCATTGGGATGATAATATGGAGAAGTGGTACTTGTATTCTTATGTGCCTCTCTCAAATTAGCAAGGTTTAATTTCAGGAGATGTGGAAGGATCTGAGCGGGTGTCATGTTTATCGGGGTATATTGCCGTTGTGACCTTTCTACCCTTTGTTGATAAGTTCTGGGCTGATCATTCCTCGGTTGACTATTTCTAGGTTGATCTGATGCGGACTTCTGAATTAATATGGCCCCCACTGTTGGCCGGAGTTCCTCTATTTCCCGATGTCTTTGGGTGTAAACAGCAGAACTTTCCTTCTTGGCTGGGAAGGTCTTCTTTATAGCGGCTGAAGCAGATGTATCCTTCTGAATTTTACCACTCTTAATACCAGCTTCGACCCTTTCCCCTGTCAGAATTAATTCAGTGAACCCTGCAGATGAGCTTCCTATTAGGTGATTGAAGAATGGACCAGACAAGGTCCCCAAAAACATATCAACAAGTTCCCTTTCAGACAATGGTGGCTGCACCCTTCCAGCCAAATCCCGCCACTTCTGGGCATACTATTTAAAGCCCTCGTTAGAAACCATACTCATGCTCTGTAGTTGAGTATGAGTAGGTGCTAAATCTGCGTTGTATTGGTATTGTCGGTAGAAGGCAGCAACCAAGTCCTCCCAGTTATGTACATCAGCCCTCTCAAGCTGGTAGAACCAGTCCAATTGTGTACCCGACAAACTATCTTGAAAAAAGTGGACCCACAGATCCTTATCAGAAGAGTGAGGTTGGATCTTTATGACATAAGAACGCAGATGCATCTTTGGACAAGACAAACTGTCGTATTTAGCGAATGTAGGCACTTTGAATTTAGGGGGAATGACGATCCCCACAACCAATCCCAGCTCTTCGAAATCTAGTCTGGGAACCCTTTGCACTTCCATAGCTGCCAACCGTTCTTCCAGATTTTTATACCTGTCGTCCGCAGGAGGGTACTACTGCTTGGAGTAATCTTCATCCATTTCAGCTTCTTCCTCTTCAGCCTCAGACTCGAAAGGTACTGCAACTCCTTTTCCTTTGCCGGTCCCTTCATCAGACGTCGAGGGGAACTCCAGAACTCTCCTAGCTTCGTTCTCAAATATTCTTCCCAGAGTAGCTACTCCGACTCTTTTCTTTTTCTTTTTTCCTTTTTCCTTTTCTTTCTTCTCTAATAGTGCTTTAAGGTCCTCTTGACCCTTTTCCAAGGTCATTAGGAGTTGTTGGAATTGCGAATTATGTGCTTGCAGATCTTTGACCGTCTGCTCTATATCCATCTTGCTAAAATAAACAGCAGAAAGATAAGGAAACCTGGTGTGAAGACCTATTTATGCATATGATGAATGATATGTTTATTCATGTAATGCATCCAAGGATTCAGAAATTCAAAGTTGTTGCAGAAAAAAAGAACACACGTCATATTAATAAGAAGAAATTTGTCAGTACATAAATGCCCCATGGGCAAAATATTACAATCTTTCTTAATGTAAAAATACGTTGCGCATCCTTTTTGGCGCGATGTAAGTGTTAAAAGTCTCCTCTTCGTGAAGTCGGCGGGTAAGTTCCAAAACCTTCTTCTCACTGGCATAGAAGCTGGCTTCAAAAGTGTTCCTCTCTTCCCTGTATCTAACTCTTTTGCAATTCTTCCAATGATGTTGGCATGTCTGGATGTAGGAGGGTGTATGGAACCTCTCCTTCCATAACAGGCTCTTTAATCACGGGGAGAATGTGGGGGTAAGGCATCATAAGACTCTGGGCGCGTGTTCATACCCACTTGAGGTAAGGCTCAAGGGGGATAGAATTCTTGTGCCCCAGTGTCTTACTATCCACTTTGTTGGGCATCCTCCATGCTCGGATAAACCTTTGTCGAAGTCCTTCAGCGTCGTTGTCGAAGTCAAAAACCAAGTCAGGAATCAGCATATCATGAGGGCCATCCCTTCGGGCATACCCAAATTGTCTCAGAGCTAAACAGGGGTTGTAGGTAATGCCTCCCCTAATGCCAAGTAGTGGGACATTAGGGAATTCCCCATAACGATCAATGATGATGACATTTTCTCTGGACCGAGAACACCAATGAACATCAGAGTGTGTAAGAGTCATCAATCGTTGCGACCACCTCAAGCCTTGTTCATTCTTCAAGACTGATTGGGGAAGGTGAGAAATAAACCACCTTTCTAGGAGAGGAGTACAACACATGAGAACACCTCTTTTCCTCATTGTTCGTGTGTAAAATGAGTGTAGGATATCCCCAAGCAATGTAGGCACAAGATTCCGAGATATGAAAATCTTGACAGCATTCACATCTATAAGCTGACCAGGGTTTGGGAACAAGACCAACCCATGGATGAGAAGTGCTACAATCTCCTCAAAAGCTTGCAGATCTAGAGAATTCCAGCAGTCTTGTGCCTTCTCAAACAGAAACTTTGCCAAGAAACCCTTGACACCACTTCTGGTTTCCCAATGACCTTTGATATCAGATGGTTGCAAGTGTAATGCTTGAGCAACATCTTCAGGCTTTGGCTCTCTTTCCGTACCGTTGTAGGGTAGTTGATGGAGAATAGGAATCCTCAGGAGTTGAGAAATTTTTTCCAAAGTAGGTACTAGTTGGTAATCAGGGAATGTGAAACAGTGGTGAAGGGGGTCAAAGAACTGGAAGAGGACTTTCACCATGTCTTCTTCAATGTTGGAGTTGACCAAGTTGATGAGTCTACCATGTCTTTCACTGAAGAGATAATTCTCTGGAATCTTGGAAGTAAGCTCCTTGAGTTGAGGAGGGATTCTCACAAGGTTGACCTGAATTGTTTTCCTGCGAAGAGATTCCATGACCTACAAAACAAGAACAAAGATGAAGATCTAAACCCTTGAAATGGTTAGTGGATGCATATGATGCTTTATGATGTTCATGATGTATGCACAAGCATATGTACAAACAAATCACACAAGATCCTAGTTTCAGGCTTGTATGGGGTTTCATAGGTAAGTACCGTCTTGAAGTTAGTTGACTCAAACTGTCCTATAAATAGTAATCGGGTTCTAAGGAGCTCAATATCACTGGATTATTTTCTGTGTTCATTGTTGCAGTTTAGCCACTTTACTGGCGACTGAAATATTCCAAGAAAACAACCCTCAATGAGTGTAGTATCGAGTATCTACCAACTTCGAACTGCACCAAAGCCGGTCATCTCACTACCCCTAAAAAAGGCCAAGTTGGTCAAGTAAAGGTTCTAAAAGTCCATTAGTGCTTTGTGACATCACTCAGCGGCCCCGTATTCTCTTTGATTAACTCAAAGGCTACCGGTACCCACAAATATGTCGCACTAATATAGCTATTGCTTCAACCATGTCGGTATACCCCGCACAGTTTCCACAACGTATTGCTATTTACCTATGAATGTTTCCCAAATCCGGGTGGAGGATTTCAAACCCAAACAATAGAATCAAATGTGAAGCAATCAAGGCAATCAAGATAAACATGCAAAGGTGATCTAAAACCTAAGGTAACCCCACTTTTAGAATTTCCCCAGCAGAGTCGCCAGTTCTGTGATACGGTGGGAGAACTGACTTGAGGTTTTGCGTTTGTGTTTGCAATTGTTTGGTTTAGCAAGAGTCGCCACCTAATTTTTATTTTATCCAAAGGAAAGGTCAAAAAGCACAGGAAAGACCTTTTGAGATGTTTTCTTGGGTTCGGGGGGTAGATTATGAAAAGGGAAGGTGCAAGCACCCTTTTCATCCATGGTTTTCCATGGGCTCTTAGTTACTTTTTTTTATCACTTTCTTTTGCTTTTCAATTGTTTGAAATGGTGCTTTGTGTGTGGTTTTGAAAATGTTTTAAAAAGAGGCCTATGTTTAGGCAACCTTTGTAACAATTCTTGTTTGAATATTTTACAAAGGTGTTTTTCTTTTGAAAAGATGTTTGAAAGTTTGTTTTGAAATTGTGTTGTGAAGTGTGTTTGAAAGTAGCAAGGATGTTTTGCAAGCTTTGATCAAGTAACTAAGAGTTGTCTACCCTATTTTACTCAAAGATCTTTCTTATGTTTTTAACCCTTTTGACAATGTTATTTCACCATTGCATTTGGTGAACAACCTTGTGTTAGGATGTTAAACGGGACAAGCGCGGGTCATCGCATACAATCATTGAAGGCAACTTGTGAGACGCTCTAGCAATTTTGTAAGGGACGAGATCATTTTATCGAAGGCAACATCGAGGGTCATCGAGGGACTACGATCTTTGTTTATCGAAGGGGCATTTGCTAGAGTGTCTCATATTCGAGGGACATGATTGCATTTCCGAGGCAACAAGCGAGGTTACCTTAGAGGTGCATGTGTGCATTGTGTTTGTCATTTTCATGCATTTGGATCTTGTATTAGGTCATCTAGCGATTGATTTTAGATTTTCGCATACAAACCCTAATCTCTAGTCATGGCATATTTGAAAGCATAAAGTGCGAGAATTAAAATTCTAAGCTATTACAAAAGTATCTGGGGATGGGGGTACAATTATTTACAAATGGGGATGAATCTCACACGGATAATAAAGTCCAAATATTATGTGTTACAATCAAATCGAATTGTCGCAATTCAATATAAATTATAACAAATTATAAAATAAGGAAAATCAATAAATTATGAGATGCATGTATAAATTTACAAATAAACAAGTAAAAATCTATTCTAAAAAGAAAGATTAAAAATTATTATTATTCTTTGTGTTTTATTAAAAAAAGATCTTAAAAGAAAGAAAATTCAATTTAAGCAAAAACTCTATTATTATATTTTTTAGTGTTTTATTAAAAAAAAATCTTAAAAGAAAGAAAATTCAATTTAAGCAAAAACTCTATTATTATATTTTTTAGTGTTTTCACGGTGTGACACAAAATTAAATAAAAAAGAAGAAAATAAAACTAACTTAAAAGAAAATAAAACAAAGTTTATTTTAGTGTTTTTTATTAACTAAAAGAAAAAAAACAAATTAGTTAAAATTAAATAGTAAAAAAAAAGAAAAGTGTTTGTTAATTTAAATAAGAGAAAATAAGGAGATTGGGCTTAAGGCTTGAGGAGTTGGGCCCAAAAAAAAAGAAAAAAAAAGGCAGAAAGGGGTCAGAATGGCAAAGTGGGGTGGAGGTGCACTGGTAAAACATTGTGGGCTTGGCGCATTTGTTTGGGGCGACGGTCCAATGTCCAGTTTGTACAATTGTTTTGGGGTTTCAGAATTAGGGTTAGTGTGAACCCCTTCCAGCGGCGCCACTCTCTCTCATCTCTTCTCTTCATCTTTTCATATTTCTCAAACTAATTCTGATATTCTTCCTAACCCTAGCTACCGGAGCGCCGCCTCTCACCTCTCATCTTCCTAACACTTAATGGCCTTGGTTGCAAAGGGTAAGGTTCGTTTCTGGATTTGAGTTTTTTTTACAGTTTTACGTTTGTTTAATCTTTGTTCATGTTACTTTGTTTTAATCCACGGCGTTTACATGCTTGATATGCAGTAAGGGTTTGAGAAAATCATACCTTGGGGGACTTTTTCTGGAAAATGGAGGGAGAGGAAAGGGTGAGACGGAGGCGCATCCTTGGTGGCCGGAGGTACGAGGAAGAGAGTGATGACGAACTTCGCTTCTTGTATCTCTTTTTGTTATTCTTGATTGTTAATGATGACACTGTTCTGAAATTTTGTTGTTCTTGATTTTATTGATGACGATGTGTTCTGAAACTGTTGTTCTTTAATTTGTTGATGATGATGTGTTCTGAAACTGTTGTTCTTGATTTGCTTCTGAACCTCTCTTCCTTCTCTCTTGGAATGTTAATGATGATTTTCTGAAACTGTGTTTTTTTTGTTGATGTTTGTTAATGATGATGATCTGAAGCTTGTGATCTTTTCCTCTACCTTGAATATTGGTGATGATTAGACTGAAACTTTGTTGTTGATGTTGAGATTTGGTTGATGATGAAGCTTGTTATAAGCTTCTGAAACCTTGTTGTTGATGGCTTGGTTCTGTAGTTTGGCAAGTTTGTTGTTTGTGTAATGGTTGCAGTTTGGCTTTGTTACAGTTTGTTTTTTTTTGTGAGGGCTTGAAACTGTTTGGCTGTTTGTTGCAGTTTGTCAACATGTTTGTTTTTGTTAGTGGGCTTACAGGTTCACAGTTTGGTTGTTGGCTGGAAAACTGTTGTGGTCATTTGGTTGTTCACAGTTTTGCAAGTTATGCAGGTTTTTCGAAAGTGTTTACAGGCTGGCTGTTTGCAAGTTTTGCAGGGTTTTGAGTTTGTTTTGGTTTGTTGTTTTGGCTGGAAAACTATTGTGGTTTGTTCTTAACAGTTGGCAATTTTTTTTGTTACGGTTTGGTTGTTTTGGTAACAGGTTGAGATATTTGGTAGCAGGGCTTTGGAGTTGGTTTATAATTTGGCCATTGATTGTTATGCAGGTTTAGGCTGTTTTGTAACTTGGGCAGGTTTGGAGCTTGTTTGCAATTTGAAGAGTTTTGTGGTTTTTTTCACAAAGTGTTTTTTCTTCTTCTTGAACTGTTATGCAGTTTATTTAGTTTTATATCCCTTTGCTATTTGACTTGTGACAGCCTGCTCTTTTAGCCAAACTGTCAAACCTCACCCAAGGTGATATCTTTTTCTCTTTCTCTCTCCATGAAAACAAGCATTTTTGCTTTGTTTATTATATTCTGAAACAGTTGCCCTGTCTGGAAAATGATGAAAAAAACTATGACAAGCTTTTGGCTTGTGAATTGGTTTTCCTGCTGTTTACTTTTGCCTGCTGCATTTTTGTGTTTTCATGCTGCTTGTCATATTTGTACAGTTTGCATCCCATTTGTTTTATAACTTAGTTTGGGCAATTTTCTTTGTAACTCAATTTGGGACTTTGCTTGCTGTATGTTACAGCAGGTTCCTTGATGACTTTGCAATGTTTGGTAGCTATGTTTGCATTCAGCTTGCCTATGTTTGATAGTTGCTTAGTTTGAATTTTGGCGCCTTGGTTTGCCTTGTATGATACCTTTGTAACTCAGTATGCTTTGTATTTGAAACTTGCTGCATCCAGTTTTGGCACTTTAATGCTTTTTTTGAATAAATTGCTTTTGTATGCTTGCATTTTATTTTTCTCTTTGTGAACCAAGAAGAGCAATCTTCTTGTGATTTGCAAAGAGAAAAATTAAAAATATGATGAACAAATAGCACTCTGATTCCGGACGGCAATTTTTAATAATGATTTTTCCCTATTTTTTCTTCTTTTTCATTTGAAAATTCTTTTCAATTATCTGTACTAATTTTCTTTTCCTTTGTCTTTTGCAGGTGAGCACCAATTGGATGATAGAGGAAGCAGTAGAAGTCGGAGACCTTGAGCATGGGAGCATTGGAGCTTAGGAGACTTAGGCTTAGATTAGATAGACTTTTTTTCATTTATTGTAAAGATTTATTTCTTTTTAAAATACTATAAGTTGTAAAAACTTACAATATTCAAAAATAATATATTATTTTTTTGTAACAATATTTGAAATGAATAAAAAGAGTCTTTATCCAAAAGAAAACTTTCTACTGTCAAATATCTTGCCCTTCTTCCTTGCATGTTCACTTAATTATTTAAGACTATCAAATCAAAATAATTGAAACTGTATCTCAACAATTCTAATCCAGATAACTTAAATTACAAATAATAAAAAACTTTGCAGTCTCGTAACCTTGCATCAGTATTCCAATCACAATACGCATTGTATAATAAACAAGCAAGCATTCCATTAACCGACAAACCTTTCATTCCATTAACAAGCAGATGTCTTGATATTCCAAATAACAATCTCAGCTCCTATTTCTTATCCCAGATAATCAGGCCTTGAGAATAATCAGTTAACCTTTCAGCAAACTTGAAAAAGTGTGAAAATAATGTAACAACAAACTGAATTTCTGTGGATTCAATTTCTTCTGAGAAATGCGAGAGAAAACCCTAATTCTGGATTTACTGCCAAAGAAAAGTCTGTTTGATTGATTCGAGAGCCAATCTTTAAAAATCAGAGAAAACCCTAGGGTTGTGATTTCTTGTGAAAAAAGGGAGGGCAAATTTTGGGGTATAACCCTTATCCTTCCATTCTCCCAGTGATTATTTAGCCTGTTAAGGAGGGAGAAGTTCCATACACTATCCTACATCCTGACATTCCCACATCACTCGAATACCTACAAAGGGATTGGATACAGCTCAAGGGAGAGCGTGATACTTTCGAAGCCCAATTCTACGCAAGCGAGAAGAAGGTTTTGGAACTCACTCGGTTACTTCATGAAGAGCAGACTCAATACCTACATTGCACCAAAGAGGATGCGCAATGTCTTTTTATCTTAGAATTTTGTATTATTTTGTCCAAGGGGCATTGATGTACTCAAATTCTATCTTATCAATATGACGTGTGTTTCTTTTTGTTTGAAACAAGTTTGAATTTCTAAATCCTTGAAAGCACTGCATGAGTACACATCATTCATCATAAACATAAACAGGTCTTTGCTACAAGTTTCCTTATCTCTCTACTATTTATTTTAGTAAGATGGATCTCGAACAGACGGTCAAAGACCTTCAATCTCAAAACACACAATTTCAATAGTGACTCATAACCTTAGCCAAGGGGCAAGAGGAGCTGAAGACTCTGCTAGAAAAAGAAAAAGAGAAAAAGAAGAAGAAGCCAGCTGGTGTGGTAATCATGGGAAGAAGGTTTCAGGGATAAGCTAGAAGGACCTTAGATTTTCCAACAACATCTGATGAAGGGGAAAGAAAAGGAAAAGAAACGGCAGTTCCGTCGGACTCTGAAGAAGAGGAGGAAGAGGAGGACTACTCTGAACAACAATACCCTCCGGCTGATGACAAGTACAAACACTTTGAAGAGCGTTTAAGCGCTATGGAAATCCAAAGAGTACCGCGTCTAGATTTTGAAGAGTTGGGGCTGGTGTCAGGAATCGTGATCCCACCAAAGTTTAAAGTTGCATTATTTGCGAAATATGATGGGGTGTCTTGTCCTAAAATGCACCTCCAATCGTATGTAAGGAAGATTCAACCACACTTTGCCGACAAAGACTTGTGGGTCCATTTTTTCCAAGACAGTTTATCAGGAACGCAACTTGATTGGTTTTACCAATTAGAAAGGGCCGACGTCCACAATTGGGAAGACCTGGCCACAGCTTTCTATAAACAATCCCAGTACAACACCGACTTGGCGCCTACCCGTACTCAACTTCAGAGTATGGCTATAGTTTCCAATGAGGGCTTCAAAGTTTACACGCAAAAGCGGAGAGATCTAGCCGGACGAGTGCAACCCCCTCTGTCCGAAAGGGAGTTGGTGGACATGTTCTTGGGAACTCTATCGGGCCCTTTCTTCGATCATCTAATTGGGAGTTCCTCTGTAGGGTTTACTGAATTGATATTAACCGGCGAAAGGGTGGAAGCTGGTATAAGAAGTGGGAAGATTCAGAAAGATGCATCTGCCTCTACAGCTGCGAGGAAACCTTTCATTGGGAAGAAGGAAGTGTCTGCTGTTTATTCACAAAGGAATCAGGGAAGAACTGAACACCGACCGGTGGTGGGGGCCGCTATGATCCCAAAGCCCACATCTGATCAACTGAGAAATAACCAGCCAAGGGTGGAAAGGCCAGTACGGCAATTCACCAAGATTAACATGACTCTAGCTCAGGTTTTACCCCATCTTTTGAGATTGAATCTGGCAACTTTAAAGGAGGCCCCAAAGAATCCCAATACTACTTCCCCTTATTACCATCCAAATTCCAGATGCGCATACCATTCTGAAAGTCCAGGGCACGACACTAACAACTGTTGGGCTCTGAAGAACAAAATTGAAGACCTGATAGATGCGAAGGAAGTTGAGTTTGATGCGCCTGAGAAACCAAATGTTATTTCCGCTCCGATGCCTAGGCATGATGCCAATGCTGTCGAGGAAGATTTATTTGTTGCCACCATGGAAGAACTGTTAGCTCCGCTCTCGATCATTAAGTTGAATTTGTTGAAAGCTGGTATATTCCCAGATTGTGACAAATTCTGTTTGATAATGCTCCTATTTCACCCGTTCCAATTAAAGAAGTTTCAATCATAACCATCTCCACCAATCCTTCCAGGGTCCCTAAAAGACCCGTTAGGATTACATCTTCTTCAAAGACTACTCCACTTAAGATTACAATGACCGGGCCTGTCCCGTACAATTCAGATAAAACAGTACCATGGAATTATGGTGGAGAAATCTACTACCATGGTATCAAACAGGATGAACTGACTGCCGAAGAAGAGAGCTCCGAAGAGGAAAATTACGACATTAGCAATATTGTTGGATCTTGCAAGATTACCCGTAGTGGTAGAATCTTCTCTCCAGAGATTGCCCCTCCAAAGGCAGTTTTTGGACCCGTGGCCATTCAGAAGATTACCTCTGCACCAGTGATTATACCTGCAAGCGTACCTACCAACAAAGATGACACAATTCTTGTCCCTACCAGTACCTCTACCACTGAGAATAAATGGAAAAGCATTCAAGAAGAGCCTGTCCGAACGAAGGCTCAATCACTAGCTATCCCCGAAACATCCAAGAAGGAAATGGAAGAAATCCTGAGGATAATAAAGAAGAGTGATTATGATGTGGTTGAACAGTTGGGGAAAACCCCTTCCAAGATCTCTATGCTAGCTCTGTTGTTGTGCTCTGAGGCACATGCGAAAGCTCTGGTAAAATTTCTGAAAACAACTCATGTGCCACAAGAGACGTCTGCTGACCAGTTCCAAGACTGTGTGGCCAGTTTGGCAACTGATAATGGCTTGGGTTTCTCCGATGCTGATTTGACACCCAGAGGGAGAAAACACAATGAGGCATTACATGTCTCTGTGGAGTGTAGAGGAATGACTCTGGCCCACGTCTTGGTGGACACGAGATTATCTTTAAACGTCTTACCAAAGAAAGCCCTTGATAGATTGGATTGTGAAGGGATGACTTTAAAACCCAGTAATATAATTGTAAGAGCATTTGATGGCTCGAAGAGGATGGTCCATGAGGAGGTGGACATCCCGATAAAGGTGGGAAATCATATTTTCAATTCAACCTTCTATGTGATGGACATCCGTCCTTCTTATTCCTGTCTGTTAGGACGCCCTTGGATCTACAATACTGATGTTGTCACTTCCATGCTACACCAGATGCTGGAATACCTGGTTCAAGGAAAGATCATAACTGTCCATAGGGAAGAGGAGTACATGATTAGTCATCTGAATTCTTTCCGATATATGGAGTGGGATGGCGAGTTCATTGAAACCCCTTTCCAAAATTTTGAAGAAGTCTCTCAAGAAGTAGCGGCGACCAAGGCAGTATCCTCGATTCCTAAAATCACAAGACCTCCACTTCGGATGTCATCTCTAAAGGATGCAAAGGCAGTAGTGGAAGAGGGTGGATGCACCATCTGGGGGTAACTTCTAGAAATTCCGTACAAATAAGATAAGTTTGTCTTAGGGTTTACTTCAACTACTCAAAAGGTTGTGCACCGCTCCCGTGCCGGAGGGCCACCTGTGAAGATTAGCAACCAAGGGGTCAATGCAGTAGAAGACAATAAAGAAGATGGCAGCTTGGAAGATTGGATATTTCCTACTGTCAACGGAGGACTTCGCAACTGGGAAGCCAAAGACTTTGTCACAATAACTTTCATCTCTCAGTAATTTATCTTTTACATTTCTGTTGGACTATAATAATTCACAAATAATTCGTACTTTAAAAACCTTGTGTCTTACCCGAGGCACAATGGTCCATTTGTAAGGGTTTTTATTTCATCTTCATATGACATTCAATGAATCATGGACGCTTTTTCACATACAAACATTTTGTGTTCATTGTCTTTCTTTTACATTTTTATTGTTTAAAGATGGCTATACCCTTACACACACCCACACTCACAAGTGCAGGTACACCTCCATTCCGGATCCCATGGGTAACGATACTGCTGTAGCCTTCAGTGACTCTGAAGATCTGATCTACCAAGCCGAATACGAAGGTGAGGAAGATTGTTAGGTGCCAGGGGAATTGTCCAGACTACTACAACAAGAGGAAAGAGCTATTCAGCCTCATGAGGAGCTATTGGATACAATCAACTTGGGTACCGAGGAAGATAAAAAGGAAATCAAAGTGTGTTCCAATCTAGAGCCGAGTGTCAAGGAGCGCCTAATTCAGCTATTGCATGATTATGTTGAGATCTTTGCCTGGTCATAGGAAGACATGCCGAGACTTGATACAGACATCGTGGTACATCATCTACCCACAAGAGAATACTGTCCACCAGTGAAACAAAAAGTCCGCTGCATGAGACCTGACATGTCAGAGAAGATCAAAGCAGAAGTCAAGAAACAGTTCAACGCTGGATTTCTGGCTGTTACTTCTTATCCTCAATGGGTTGCCAACATTGTTCCCGTACCTAAAAAGGACGACAAAGTAAGAATGTGCGTGGATTATAGAGATTTAAACAGGGCCAGCCCTAAAGATGATTTTCCACTTCCACACATCGACATCCTGGTTGATAATACAGCCCAGCACAAAGTGTTTTCTTTCATGGATGGATTCTCAGGTTATAACCAGATCAAAATGGAACCCTAGGACATGGAGAAAACTACATTTGTCATACAATGGGGTATGTTCTGTTACAAAGTGATGCCATTCAGACTGAAGAATGCCGGGGCAACCTATCAATGCGCCATGGTAGCTTTGTTTCATGATATGATACATCATGAGATAGAGGTCTACGTGGATGACATGATAGCCTAATCACAAACTGAAGAAGAACACCTTGATCACTTACAAAAGCTGTTTGTCAGATTGAAGGAGTACAAGCTAAGGTTGAACCCGAACAAGTGCACATTCGGAGTCCGGTCCGGTAAACTCTTAGGTTTCATTGTCAGCAACAAAGGCGTCGAGGTTGATCCTGCCAAGGTCAAAGCAATACAAGAAATTCCTGCTCCTCGTACTGAGAAGGAAGTCAGAGGATTCTTAGGACGCCTGAACTATATTTCCAGATTCATTTCTCACCTAACGTCTACTTGTGAACCAATCTTCAAACTGTTGAAGAAGGATCAAGTAGTCAGATGGAATGATGAATGTCAGATTGCTTTCGACAAAATCAAAGAGTATTTATAAGAGCCTCCTGTCTTGATGCCTCCAGTCGAGGGAAGACCACTGATCATGTATCTGACCGTTTTAGAGAACTTAATGGGGTGTGTATTGGGGCAGCATGACGAGTCTGGCCGAAAAGAGCACGTTATTTACTACCTGAGCAAAAATTTTACCGACTGTGAAACCAGATATTCACTACTCGAGAAAACTTGTTGCGCTATGGTATGGGCTGCTCGCCGGCTAAGACAGTATATGTTGACTCATACCACTTTGCTGATATCTAAGATTGATCCGATAAAGTACATATTTGAGAAGCCTGCTCTGTCTGGGAGGATAGCTAGATGGCATATGATCCTAACAGAATATGACATACAGTACACTACCCAAAAAGCTATAAAGGGAAGCGTGCTAGCTGATCATCTTGCGCATCAAGCTGTAGAAGATTATCAGTCCATGAAGTTTGAATTCCCGGATAAAGACATCATGACATTAGACAATTGTGAAGAAATCAGACCACATGACGGACCTGGAAAAGGATCCCGATGGACCCTGTTCTTTGATGGGGCATCCAATGCACTTGGTAATGGCATAGGCGCAGTACTCATATCTCCGGAAGGGTGTCATACTCCCATTACTACCAGACTTTGCTTCAACTGTACGAACAACATGGCGGAATATGAAGCATGCATCTTTGTCTCAAGGCTGCCATAGACTTGGGAATCAAATCTTTAGATGTGTTTGGAGATTCAGCTTTGGTCATCAGTCAGATCAAAGGAGAATGGGACACTAAGCACCCAAACCTTATCCCTTACAAAGAACATGTTTTGACATTGCTACCACATTTTGAGCAGATTACCTTTGAGCATTTACCGCGAGAAGAAAATTAGCTAGGAGATGCTCTAGCCACAATGTCATCTATGTTTAAACTTAATTGGGATAACGAGGCTCCCCAGATCACCGTTGAACGAATGGACGAACCAACACACTGTCACGAGATTAATACTGAAGAAGTAGTGGACCAGCCTTGGTTTCATGAAGTCAAAAGGTATCTCGAGGCTCAAGAATATCCAGAAGGAGCTTCAATGAATGATAAAAAGTTCCTAAGGAGATTCTCCGCTAAGTTCTTCCTAAGTAATGGCATCCTGTACAAACGTAATCATGATTCTATTTTGCTCTGTTGTGTGGATAAGGTTAAAGCTGAAAAGATCATGGCTGAATTACATGAAGGTACCTTTGGCACTCACTCTAGTGGGCATACGATGGCGAAGAAAATTCTACGGGAAGGCTACTATTGGTCTACCATGGAAGAAGACTGCTATCAACACTCCCGGACTGTCATAAGTGTCAAATCTATGCAGACAAGGTGCACGTGCCTTCGATTCCTCTAAATGTCTTAACAGCTCCTTGGCCCTTTTCTATGTGGGGAATCGATATGATTGGGGAGATCAAGCCTACAGCCTCTAATGGACACCGCTTCATTCTAGTGGCCATTGACTATTTCACAAAGTGGGTCAAAGCAGCTTCCTTCGCATCCGTTACTAAGAATGTTGTTGCCCGCTTCATCAAGCAGAACCTTATTTGCCGGTACGGTATCCCAGAATGGATCATCATTGATAACGGTACAAACCTTAACAATAGTATGATCACCTCCTTGTGCGAGCAGTTCAAGATTCAACATCATAATTCACCCCCATATCGGCCAAAGATGAATGGTGCAGTCAAATCTTCTAATAAAAACATTAAAAATATCATACAGAAGATGACAATCACCTACAAAGACTGGAATGAAATGCTACCGTTTGCTCTCCACGAGTACCTTACCACGACTCGCACATCAACTGGGGCAACACCCTATTCTTTGGTTTATGGCATGGAGGTTGTCTTGCCTATCAAAGTTCAAATCCCCTCTTTGAGAATTATGAAAGATGCAGGTTTGAGTGAAGACGATTGGATCCAGACCCTACTTGATCAACTAAACTTAATTGATGAAAAGAGGCTTACTGCTGTTTTCCATGGTCAGATGTATCAAAAACGGATGATCAAGACCTTCAACAAGAAAGTCAGACGCCAAGTATATCAAGTCGGAGATCTGGTGATCAAGCGCATCATCTTGCCACAAAGTGATCCCAGGGGAAAATGGACTCCTACCCATGAAGGACCATTTGTAATCAAGAACATATTTTCCGGTGGGGCAATGATCTTAACCATCATAGACGGTGACGATTTGCCACACCCTGTGAACGTAGACATAGTCAAAAGATACTACGCATAAGAGACCCGCTAGGCTGACACACCTAGGCAAAACAAGGGCATCCCAGCGAACCAAAAGGTTCAGGCAAAAATTAGGGATAAAATAAAAAAAATTGTACACCCGGCAAGTTGAAAACCCGAAAGGGTGACTTGGGAAAAAAAGGGTTTCCCGGTGGATTAAAAACCCGAAAGGGTAGTCTAGGAAAAAGTTAGGGAATTAAAGCGTATGACTATGTCTCGTCGAATCACTTTGAGGACAACTTCAACCTCTCCACTGACAAACTCGGACTTCTGATCAATTCAATCATCTTTGGACGAAGCAACGAATAGACAACATATTCAGAGATACGGAGGCTATAGCAGAATGGGAACCCCATGGGATTATCACACATAGCTATCTTTCTTTGTATAAATTTTTCTTATTTTCATGACACCATCCTCTTATTAGGATGTTTGTCTCCTTTGTACAAAATACTTATTAAAAGTGAATACAAAGATGTCTCTTTAAAGTACAGAAAGCTATTTGTCCTTTTCTTTTACACTTGTGTTTTATTTGCAAAAAACGTCCATTGATTCATTAATAAACATATGCATTTGAACATAAATACCGATTACAAATAAACAAAATGAAAAATACAATTACTGACAGGTCGAAAGAATAGCGAAACGTCTTTAGGCTATTCCATGAACAATCCCTACAGTATGTCATTAAGATCCCCAGCGGAGCTGAAACTTCAAACTATTAATCCACAGTGGAAACCATCCGATTTCTCAATTTCCCCAGTAAGTTATCGTGAAGCCTGAACACCAACCGGACGACAACCAAACTTCTATTTTTCCTTAACCTAGAATAATTCCCCAGTAGAGTGGCAGGTGACCGAAAGTCATGAACTTTTTCCAAATAGGAATAAGCTTTTTCCCCACAGAGTTTTCTTTGTTCCCCAACAGAACGAGGATTCCTATTGTTAAATCCCCAGTAGAAATCATCAAAATTCTCTGGATTCCCCAAGAAGATTACTCAAGCAGTATACGACATTGCTCTCACAATAGGATTTTGTCATTACTTCAACTTCAAAACATGAAGAATCCACATATCCTCAGTAGCAGTCAATGATTTATTTTCCTCAATCATACAACAATACAGCAAATCAGCTTACATGCGCATACATTGCATCCATATATCATAGACATTGATAAAATACATATATTGCATCATACATTTCATACAATATAATGTCGTGTTCCAGCTAATATTTTACCCTTTTCAGGATAAGATTAACGGCTACCATTAACAATGTACAATCTAGATACAGTACAGATACGCTCCAGACATGGATGCCATTCTATTACTTATTCAGATTTCAACTATTAGATACAGTTCAGATACGCTCCAGACACGGATGCCATTCTATTATTCATTCAGATTTCAAATTCAGATACAGTACATATACGCTCTAGACACGGATGCCATTCTGTTACTCATTCAGATTTCAAGTTTAGATACAGTACGGATACGCTCCAGACACAGATGCCATTCTGTTACTCATTCAAATTCAGATACAGTACAAATACGCTCGCCACGAATGCCATTCTAGTACTCATTCAGATACAGTATAGATACGCTCGCCACGAATTCCATTCTGGTACTCATTCAGATTTCAAGTTCAGATATAGTACGGATATGCACCAGACACGGATGCTATTCTGTCGCTCATACAAATTCAGTCTCTAGATACAACTCAGATACGTGCCAAACACGGACACCATTCTGATGTTTATTCTTTTGACTTACAACTCACAATTCAACAAATATTCTTGGATGGCATCTACAAGCCCATCTCCAACAAGACTCTATCACTTATCCAAATGGAATCTTGAAGCCCATTCCCTCAACGATACATTGTCGAGTGCAAATTTATAGGCACTCTAGTGTCCAATCATCTTTCACCTTCGAGTCACAAATGGAAAAGCTCGCCAATCTAACTCTTCAGGTCTAAGAAGATTGAACAGGGGCAGCTGTTGTACCCCAAAATTTTCCCTCTCATTCTTCAAGGCCTTTCTCACAAGATTTCTCAAGGTTCAAGCCGGCACAAGTACTTTGGAATTTTCCAGTACCAAAATTAAAAGGAAACTGTCAAAAAAGGAGAAAACAGATAAAAAAATTTTTTTGACAAAATTTGGAGAAATACAAGTGTTCTTCGTTTCAGTTCCTTCGACTGGCCTTTTGGCCTCTTTCGACACAAGCTTGGCTTGCGTCCTTCGACTGGGCATGGGCCTCTGACACATTTTGGTTTGGATTAACAAAGAAAAAAGTCTCTTGTAATCTATTTCATTTCCAAGGCAAAAGGCTCTCTTTTAACATCATTTGATTTGCACTTTTTATTCCCTATTTGCCTCTTTCGAATATGAACATTTTGTCCTTCTACATACACTCTTTCGTTTGACCACATGTAACCCCTGGCATGCAAACTTTCGATTGGACATGAGCCACATTCACACAAAAGCTTTGACTGGAGTTTTGTTTCCCTTCGAATCAGCATCTTTCAAACCCAACTCTGAGTCCTTCGACGCAGTCTTCTTTAGTACATTTCTAGAACGCTTCGACACAAGTGGAAAATAGGATGTTGAAAGGACAACTAATCAAATCTGTGGACCCTTGTATTTCACTCCATAATTAATTACTTACATTTTGGATTAAGTTATTGTCCAGGTGATTAAGCCTTTGTCTAGAAGTTTTTTGCATGAAAGTGAACTTGCTAAGTACAAATCCTGTCCCAAGCCCATGCTTTGCTTAAATCCTGTTTGTACTTCACCATAAGTCATGGAAGTCACCCCTTTTAACCAACAACTTCAGTACTTCACCTTGGGATCTTTGAAAATCTGACATAGCTTAATATTCACGTTTCAGCCAAGCCACATCTTTGTTTAAACTCCCAAATCTTTTCTCTATAAATAGAGGAACCATTGACAAAGAAAGGGTCTAGATTTTTTCTAGAGAGAAAAATCATAAAAATCCTCAAACACTAAAACTTTCCCATATTCTCAAACTCCCATATTCTCAAACTCCCATATTCTCAAACTCTCCAACATTCTCAAACCTTCAAAACTCTAAGATTTTTCATAAAAAGCCTCCGTAGTGCACCTTTCGATTTACTTCCCCTAAACTGTAGAAACTTTCGATTCATGCATCACCATTATATACTCTCTTTCGATTCAGTGACTGCCCAAACCAAGCAGTAACAGAACTAGCTTCAGGAAGATCCTAGTGAAGCTCCCTCCACCATGAAAGAGGTTACTTACAACTCTTTCGACTAAGAACTTCAAGAGGTAAGTTCTCTCTAAACCTGGAACTCGTTCATTTAAACATCATGTGCACATGCCAATAAAGAAAAATGTAGATATTTCTGGACCATGTTTCAACATTCGATTCTGACTGCCCATATGCTGAAAACTCAACCTTAATTAGTTATACTTTGGACTTTGAGACCCATTGTTTTGTTTTTGTGCTAACCCCTGGACTATAGTTATGTTTGGATGTTGCATTTTAAGAACTTAAGATAGGTTTGTTATACCCTTCGATTGGCTAGCTGCACAAGCCTTTCGAATCACAATCTGAGGGCCTAATATGCTTACAATGAGTCAGCAAAGAGCCTGTGGAAAAGCCAGAACCTTACTGACTCCAATCCCCAGTCGAAGGAGACAGAAAGGCAAATCAAAGGGGATGACTCCACTGACTCCAACCCCCAGTTGAAGTAGACAAAGGCAAATCGAAGGGCATGACTGATTCCAGACTCTAAATCGAAAGAAACCAAAGAATACATAATCGAAGGGTTTTCTGCCTGAATCGAAAGACTTTTACCTTTATTTTTGCCTTTATAATTTCATGCTATTCAATATGGTTGTAATAGCGTAGGGTTTTATCTTCTTTTTGCATTTTATTATTTTTGTATGCTTGCTAGTAAAATAGGAAATGTATGGCAAGATAAAAACAACAAAATAGACAATCCTAATCAAAGACAAAACGCATGCAAATAACACACTTGCACACAAGCATCCTCAGGGTTTCTCCACTTGGTTGCCTAAAATAAAATGGCCATGTTATGCATGCGAAGTATCTTGGAAAAACAAAACAAATATAAGATCATAGCCCCTCGATGACGCTATTCCAAAGTTGCCTAAACAAAATGATCTTGGTCCCCAAAAAATGCTAAAGATACTTTGCAACATTGCTATCATGGTTATACAATGACCCACACCCGTCCCGTTTACATCCAAATATAGGGTTGTTTACCAAATAAATGGTAAATCAACAATGTCAAAGGAATAGAAAATGCATAGGAAAGACATTTGAATAGGTAGATAACTTCTAGTTGCTTGCTCCTTTCCAAACAATCCTTTCTATTTTTCAAAACAAACACACACACACACATTTCAAAAACACCTTACAAATATTGAAAACATTTTCAAAAGACAAACATCTTTGTATACATTCTTACGAACGAGAATCATTACAAAGATTGCCTAAACGATTGGCCTCTTTTACAAAAAATACTTTCAAAACCACATCAAACACCATTTCAAACAAACCAAAGCAAGTGATCTAAGCAAGTAACTAAGAGCCCATGGAAAACCATGGATGAAAAGGGTGCTAATACCTTCCATTTTCATAATCTACCCCCCGAACTCAAGAAAAAATCTCAAAGGTCTTTCTTGTGCTTTTTCACCTTTCCTTTTGGATAAAAGAAAAGTCGGTGGCGACTCTTGCTAAACCACAACATTTGTAATAAAACGCGAAACCTTCAAGTCAATTCTCCCACTGCATCACAGAACTGGCGACTCTGCTGGGGAGTTATCCTATAAAAATGGGGTTACCTTAGGGTTTAGATCACATTTATTTGTTTACATTGTTTCACTTGTTTTCTTTACATTATGGTTCTTTGTTTGAGTTTGAATCCTCTACCCGGATTTGGGAAACATTATAGGTAAATAGTAATACATTGTGGAAACTGTGCGGGGTATACCGACATGGTCTAAGCAATAACTATGTTAGTGTGACATATTTGTGGGTACCAGTAGCCTTTGAGTTAATCAAAGAGAATACGGGGCCGCTGAGTGATGTCATGAAGCACTAATGAACTTCTAGAACCCTTTACTTGACCAACTTGGCCTTTAGGATGTAGTGAGATGACCGGCTTTGGTGCAGTCCGAAGTTGGTAGATACTCGATACTACACTCATTGAGGGTTGGTTTCTTGGGATATTTCGGTCGCCATTAAAGAGGCTTGAGCTGAAACAATGATCAAGGAAACAATCCAATGATATTGAGCTCCTTAGAACCCGATTACTATTGTTAGGACAGGTTGAGCCAACTAAACTTCAAGAGGGTACTTACCTATAAAGCCCCATGCAAGCCTAAACTAAGGACTTGTTTGATTTGCTTGTATATGCATACTTGTACATAACATCATGGACATCATGAACATCATATGCATCCACTAACCATTTCAAGGATTTTGGAGATTCATCTTTGTTCTTGTTTTGTAGGATATGGATTCACTTCGCAGAAAAACTATCCAAATCAACCTTGTAAGAATTCCTCCACAACTCAAGGAGCTAGCTTCAAGGATCCCTGAGAACTCTCCATTCACCGAGAGACATGGTCGACTACTCAACTTGGTCACCTCCAACACAGAGGAGGATATGATGAAGGTTCTCTTCTAGTTCTTTGACCATTTGCATCATTGCTTCACATTTCTTGACTATCAGCTTGTGCCTACTTTGGAAGAATTCTCTCAACTCTTAAAGATTCCTATTCTCAATCAACTACCTTTTAACGGTACAGAAAGAGATCCAAAGCCAGAAGAGATTGCTCAAGCCCTGCACTTGCACTCATCTGATGTCACAACTCATTGGGAAACTAGAAGTGGTGTCCAAGGATTCTTGGAAAAGTTTCTGTTTGAGAAAGCCCAAAGCTGTTGGAATTCCTTAGACTTGCAAGCTTTCGAGGAGATTGTAGATCTTCTTATCTATGGGATGGTCTTTTTCCCTAATCCTGACTAACTCATAGATGTGAGCGCTGTCAAAATCTTCATGTCTCGCAACCCGGTGCCTACATTGCTTGGGGATATCCTACACTCTTTTCACACTCGTACAATGAGGAAAAGAGGTATTCTTATGTGTTGCACTCCTCTCTTGGAAAGATGGTTTATTTCTCATCTTCCCCAATCATTCTTAAAGAATGAGCAAGGTTTAAGGTGGTCACAAAGGTTAATGACGCTTAAGCATTTAGATATCCATTGGTGTTCTCGATCCAAAGAGAATGTTATCATTGTTGACCATTATGGGGAATTCCCTAATGTCCCTCTGCTTGGAATTAGGGGAGGCATCACCTACAACTCGTGCTTGGCTCTAAGACAATTTGGTTATGCCCGAAGGGATGACCCACATGATATGCTGATTCAAGGCCTGGTATTCGACTATGACAACGACGATCAAGGACTTCGCCAGAAATTCATCCGAGCTTGGAGGATGCTAAACAAGGTGGATAGCAAGACTTTAGGACACAAGAATTCCATCCTTCTTGAGGCTTACCTCAAGTGGGTACGAACCCGCGCTCAAAGTATTATGATGCCTTATCCTTCCATTCTCCCAGTGATTATTGAGCCTGTTAAAGAGGGAGAAGTTCCATACACTATTCTACATCCTAACACGCCTACATCACTCGAAGACCTACAAAGGGATTGGATACAACTCAAGTGAGAGCGCGATTCTTTCGAAGCCCAATTCTACGCAAGCGAGAAGAAGGTTTTGGAACTCACTCGGTTACTTCATGAAGAGCAGACTTGCAATACGTACATTGCACCAAAGAGGATGCACAATGTCTTTTTATCTTAGAATTTTGTATTATTTTGCCCAAGGGGAATTGATGTACTCAAATTCTATCTTATTAATATGACGTGTGTTTCTTTTTGTTTGAAACAAGTTTGAATTTCTAAATCCTTGAAAGCATTGCATGAATACATATCATTCATCATAGACATAAACATGTATTTGCAATAAGATTCCTCATCTCTCTACTGTTTATTTCAGTAAGATGGATCTCGAACAGACGGTCAAAGACCTTCAAGCTCAAAACACACAATTTCAACAGTTACTCATGACCTTATCCAAGGGGTAAGAGGAGCTGAAGACTCTGCTAGAAAAAGAAAAAGAGAAAAAGAAGAAGAAGCCAACTGGTGTGGTAATCATGGGCAGAAGGTTTCAGGGACAAGCTAGAAGGACCTTAGATTTTCTAACAACATCTGATGAAGGGGAAAGAAAAGGAAAAGAAACGGCAGTTCCGTCGGACTCTGAAGAAGAGGCGGAAGATGAGGACTACTCTGAACAACAATACCCTCCGGGTGATGACAAGTACAAACACCTTGAAGAGCGTTTAAGCGCTATGGAAATCCAGAGAGTACCGGGTCTAGATTTTGAAGAGTTGGGGCTGGTGTCAGGAATCGTGATCCAACCAAAGTTTAAAGTGCCATTATTTGCGAAATATGATGGGGGTGTCTTGTCCTAAAATGCACCTCCGATCGTATTTCAGGAAGATTCATCCGCACTCTGCCGACAAAGACTTGTGAGTCCACTTTTTCCAAGATAGTTTATCAGGAACACAACTTGATTGGTTTTACCAATTATAAAGGGCCGACGTCCACAATTGGGAAGACCTGGCCGCAACTTTCTATAAACAATACCAGTACAACACCGACTTGGTGCCTACCCGTACTCAACTTCAGAGTATGGTTATGGTTTCCAATGAGGGCTTCAAAGTTTACGCGTAAAAGTGGAGAGATCTAGCCGGAAGAGTGCAACCCCCTCTGTCCGAAAGGAAGTTGGTGGACATGTTCTTGGGAACTCTATCGAGCCCTTTCTTCAATAATATAATTGGGAGTTCCTCTGCAGAGTTTACTGAATTGATATTAACCGGCGAAAGGGTGGAAGATGGTATAAGAAGTGGGAAGATTCAGAAAGATGCATCTGCCTCTACAGCTACGAGGAAACCTTTCACTGGGAAGAAGGAAGTGTCTGTTGTTTATTCACAGAGGAATCAGGGAAGAACTGAATGTCGACCGGTGGTGGGGGCCGTTATGATCCCAAAGCCCACATCTGATCAACTGAGAAATAACCAGCCAAGGGTGGAAAGGCTAGTTCGACAATTCACCAAGATTAACATGACTCTAGCTCAGGTTCTACCCCATCTTCTGAGATTGAATCTGGAAACTTTAAAGGAGACCCCAAAGAATCCCAATACTACTTCCCCTCATTACCATCCAAATGCCAGATGCGTATACCATTCTGAAAGTCCAGGGCATGACACTAACAATTGTTGGGCTCTGAAGAACAAAATTCAAGACCTGATAGATGCGAAGGAAGTTGAGTTTGATGCGCCTGAGAAACCGAATGTTATTTCCGCTCTGATTCCTAGGCATGATGCCAATGCTGTCGAGGAAGATTTATTTGTTGCCACCGTGGATGAACTGTTAACTCCACTCCCGATCATTAAGTTTAATTTTCCCCAACTGTTCCACTATCTTGTAATCACTTTTTCGTATAATTTTTAGAATCTCCTCCATCTCTTGGGTAAATGGGTCTCAATGGTGATATCTTTTGTGGGTGCCTCCGTCTGGGCAGGCTCAGTCATTTTTTCCTTTCCTCGATCATTAGCAACGGGTTTAATAGAAGTAATACGAATGGGTGTAATGGTGGTTGTCAGAGGTGAAATCTCTGGAGAGAAAATCCTCCCCGTCTAGTAACTTTACTTGATCCAGCAATGTTTGTAATGTCAGCAGTTTCATCTTCATCAATCCATGAATCTTGTTTGATACCATGATAATAAACTTTCGCCCCATAGTTCCAGGGCACACCCTTATCAGAAGAGTAGAGGACTGGCCCCGGTGTGGTGATAATTAGCGGAGCTATCCTTGGTTCAGAGGGAATCCTAATAGGACCTTTGTAGGTGATCCTAATAGGATTGTTTGAGATAGTAATAATGGACACATCTTCAAACTCTTGAGATACATTTTTGGTCAAAATTTTCACAGATGGAGTTTTTTCAAATTGAATCTCATGTCTATTCATCAGGTGTTGGACACCTTTCTTTAGCCATTCACAACCATTAATTTATACAGCACAGTGGTAACAGTCTTCAAAGCAGCCTGGGAATACACCAAATTTCAACAAATTCTTTTTAACATTCTTCAAAGGAGTGGTTAAATCATTGACTGAGGAAACAAAAAAGGCATCTTCAATTGCATTGACACCCTTACCATGACTACGCATGGGTGCGGTGATTACATTGGGAGTTGGTGGAGGGTCGAATTCAATTGTCTTGTTGTTAATCAGGTCTTGGATTTTGTTCTTTAAAGACCAACAGTCATTAGTATCATGTCCGAGACTATTGGAGTGGTAGGCACATTTTGCATTGGGGTTATATTTTGGAGAAGCTGTGTTAGGATTAGAAGGGGGATCTTGCAAAGTCACCAAATCAAATTTTAATAGGTGTTACAGAGCTTGAGATAGTTGCATACTTATTCTAGTAAATTGTCTTCTCTGGGCATCTGGCCTTTGTTGGTTACTTTGTTGACGCGGTTATTGAGTTGGAGTTGGATTGGAAATCAATACTGCCCCTACTGAATGATGACAGTCATTCCTAGCACGACTTCTTGATCCATACACAACATTAGTATCTTTTTTTACCAATAAATGTTTTTTTCACAACATTTGAGGTGGGGGCCATGGGTATCTTCCCGCTTTTAATCCCGCTTTCAACCCTCTCACCAGTTAGGATCAATTCAATAAATCCGGATGATGAACTTCAATCAGCAAGTTGAAAAATGGACCAGTCAGTGTTCCCATAAACATGTCTACCAACTCTCTATCAATTAAAGGTGGTTGCACCCCGCCAACCAAGTCTCTCCATTTTTGAGCGTATTCCTTGAAGCCCTCACTTGAACCCATGGTCATGCCTTATAGTTGCACCCTAGTTGGTGAATTATCAACGTTATAATGATATTGGGTAAAAGGCGACAACTAAATCCTCCCAAGTATGGATATTGATCCCTTCCAATTGGTAAAACCAATCCAACTGTGTTCTAGACAAAATTTCTTGAAAAAAGTGCACCCATAGTTTCCTATCAGCGGTACGCGGCTGAATTTTCAGGACATATGATCTTAGATGAAGCTTCGTACATGATACACCATCATACTTGGAAAAAAATGGGATCTTGAATTTATGGGGAATGGCCACCCCAGGAACTAAACCCAAGTCTCCAAAGTCCAAGCCATGCACAACTTAGATCTCTACAACTTTTAGTATGTCTTCTAGTTGCTTATATTTGTCGCCGACCGGTGGGTATTGCTCATCAGAATAATCCTCGTCTTCAGAGATTTGATCGTTTCCACCCCCAGCATGAGTGCTTCTAGCATCTTCGTCTTGATTTTCATCCTCGGAGAAGGAGTCCTCTTTAATTTGAACTTGTTTGGCGGGGCCTTTGAACCTCTTCCCCATGCTGATTACAACTTTCTTTTTGGTCTTTTTCTTCGTGACTAGAAGCGCCATCATTCCTTGTCGCCCCTTTGCTAAATTAAACAGAGTGTCTTGGAATTGAGAGTGTTGATTCTGCAAGTCCTTGACAGTTTCTCGAGATCCATCTTTTACTGAAATAAATAGTAAAAAGATGAGGAAACGTGTGTCGTAAAACCTGCTTATGATATGATGCATGTTATGCGGATGTAATGATTTCAAGGACTTTAAGGAATTTAAATTTGCCAGACAAAGAGAAGACAAAATAATAATTGCATTAATAAGTTCCAGAATTACAAATGCCTCTTGGGCTTACCGTGGAAAAAATAAAAAAAGTCTTAAAGAGACGACAAAATAAACTCCTAAAATAAAAAGACTCAAGTCTCCCACTGACGCATCCTCTTTGGTGCAATGTAAGCATTCGGGCTTCACTCCTCGTGAAGTTGCCTTGTGAGTTCCAACACTTTTTTCTCGCTTTCATAAAATTGAGCTTCAAAGGTTTCTCGTTCCCCCTTGAGTTGAATCTAAGACCTTTGCAGTTCCTCGAGGCAAATACGCATGTCAGGATGAAGAATGGTATAAGGAACATCCCCCTTGATAATAGGCTCTACAATCACAGGCAGGATGGATGGATATGGCATCATGAGACTTTGAGCACGAGTTCGTACCTATTTGATATAAGGCTAAAGAGGGATGGAATTTTTATGCCCCAAAGTCTTGCTATCGACCTTTTTTACCATGCCTCAAGCTCGTACAAACCTTTGACGATAACTTTGGACATCGCTTTCATAGTTGAATACGAAACCCTGGATAAACGCATCATGGGGACCATCTCTTCGGGCATACCCAAACTGTCGTAATGCAATAGAAGGGTTATAAGTGATACCTCCCCTAATGCGAAGGACTGGGACATTAGGGAATTCCCCACAGCGGTCAATGATGGTAATATCCTCAAAAGATCGAGAACACCAATGAATATCCGAATGTAAGAGCGACATCATCCTTTGATACCAACCTAAGCCTTGCTCATTCTTCAAAACAGGTCGAGGAAGGTGTGAAATAAACCACCTATACAGCAAAGGCATGTAACATATAAGAATCCCTCTTCTCTTCATGGTACGAGTGTGAAGAGAATGCAAAATGTCTCTGAGCAAAGTAGGCACGGGGTTACGAGAGAGGAAAATTTTGACCGCATTCACATCTATAAGTTGGTCTGGATTAGGGAATAATACTGTTGTACCCCAAAATTTTCCCTCTCTTTCCTCAAGACATATCTCACAAGATCTTCATTGGTTCAAGCTTGCACAAGCATTGACTAGGTCAAACCACCTCCTAAACATTGATGCCTAAAATTAGGGTTTTGATTTTCACAAGGACAACTGGACTGATAATGCCTCAAATGACAGTCATGGATCATTATAGACCTCAAAGAATACTCATGCCAAGTTTCAAGTCTTGTATCACAAATTTCCTCAATCAATTGCTCAGATGACTGAAAATCAACTATGTTGGGTAAAATGTCTAATGTGGTCAACCTACAGTCAAACTTCATGATTTTTGGCTAACATCGACATTTGAAGGTCCTATTCATCATTTGATCAAGTATTGATCACAATTCCTCAATAAAAGCACTCAAGGGCAAAATGGTCAAAATTAGGGTTTTGACTGTAATTGACTGACCATTGACTTTTTGACCTAATACATGATCCAATGGCTTGAAGCACAATCTCAAAGATTCAAATAAAACATGTTGGCCTAATCTAATGGCTCAAATCATATTTCAAAAGCAATGGATTGATAGTTGAATTTTTGGTCAACTGATGAAAAGTCAACTGATACACCAAAGTTAAATGTTGACTTTTTGGTCAAGATTTGAGTTTCAAAGATCACAATTCATCAAGAAATTCAAAAATATGAAACTTGATCATTAAGAAATCAAGAAAGTCAAAAGTCAATGTGAAAAGTCAAAATTTTCAAGACTTCGAAATTTTTCTAAGTGTTTTTGTACATGATAATTTCACTATTTCATGCCAATTTTTCACCAAGATGCAAGATGATTCAAGGAAAACTTTTAACGTGAAAGTTGTAGATCTTGATGAGATCTAGAAATTTTTATTATAGGACTAATATCCAAAATATGCTTATATTTTGAGTTAGAAGCCCATGAAGTCATGCACTTTTTGTTAAACACTTATAGAAATTTTCAACTAGTTAGGGCAGATTTTTGACCTAACTTCTTGGCCAATTTTCACCAACCTCCAAGATGATTGTCCCAACGTCCGTCGCTTCACATACAAAGATGGGGCTTCTTACCAAATCAAAGGTAATATATCCACATCTAAAGGAGAAGGAAAATCACATCTAAGACCTTTTGAGTAGGTAGGTTCACTCTCAATTACTCGCTTGCTCACAACAAAAACATTTTTATACACTCACACTCTCATCTTTGAACTATTTTCAAAACAAACACTTTGTATGCATTCTTATAAAAACGAGAATCATTACAAAGTTACATTTTCAAAATACTTTCAAAAACCACACAAAGCACCATTTCAAAACAAAAGCAAGTGATCTAGCGATAACTAAGAGCCCATGGAAAACCATGGATGAAAAGGGTGATAATACCTTCCCTTTTCATAATCTACCCCCTGAACTCAAAAACATCTCTAAAGGTCTTTCCTGTGCTTTTTCACCTTTCCTTTTGGATAAAATAAAAGTCGGTGGCGACTCTTTCTAAACCGCAAAATTTGCAAACACAAACGCAAAACAATCAAGTCAGTTCTCCCACCGCATCACAGAACTGGCGACTCTGCTGAAGACAAAAGATTAAAGTGGGGTTACCTTAGGGTTAGATCACATTTACTTTCTTACATTGTTTGATTTTTTTTGCTTTATATTATGGTTCCTTGTTTGGGTTTGTTTTAAATCCTACACCCGGATTTGGGGACACATTTTAGGTAAGTAGCAATAAACTGTGAGGGAACTGTGCAGCGTATACCGACATGGTTGAAGCAGTAGCTACGTTGATGTGGTACTTTGGTTGGTACCAGTAACCCTTGAGTCGAATCAAGGAGAGTACGGGGACACCGCGTTGTGTCATAAAGCATCAACTGACCTTAGAATCTTACTTGACCAACTTGGCCATTAGGAAGTAGTGAGATAGCCGGTTTCGGTGTAAAGCTGAAAATTGGTTGATACTCGATGCTACACTCATTGAGACCAGACTTTTGGTATATCTCAGCCGTAATAAAAGATTGATTGAGCTGAGACAATGCCTAAAAGAAAGGTCGATGATATTGAGATCCCTTAGAACCCAATTACTATTAACTAGGACAGGTTGAGCCAACTAAACTTCAAGAGGGTACTTACCTACAAACTCCATGCAAGCCTAAACCTAAGGACTTGTCTGCTTTGTGTGAATATGGTTATTTGTATATAAACTTGCTTAACTCGCATATTTGTACATAACATCATAACATCATACCATAGCATTTTCAATAGCCGTTTCAAGGATCTCGAGGGCCTATGATGCAGGGTCACCAGATGTCTATCAAGGGGCAAGAGGAATTATTTTCCTCTAAACAAACGTCGTCAAAGATCAAGTACAAACAACTTGAGTCAAGGGCTATGACCCACTTGACATGGTGAGCTTAATTCTCGTGGAAGGACATCCACCGATACAAAGTTCTCCAACCAAAGTTGTAAGTGACTACTAACATTTACCCTGCGAGATCCTTCAAAACATGCATCCACATATCATGCATCATATCATGATAGGTTTCTCCCATACTGGTTTCCTTATCTTCCTACTATTTATTTCATTAAGATGGATATAGAATAAACGGTGAAAGGCATCCAGGCTCAAAATGCTCAACGTCAAGAGATGTTCTTGAACCTATCCACGGGACAAGAAGAGGTGAAAGCTCTCCTCACTAGGGGCATGATCATGGGGAATCCTGAGGGCAACAAGGATGATCAATTTGAAAGGATACAAACTGAAATAGCCATAATGAGGGTCCAAATGATGGGACAGCTGGTGGGCCAGATGGCTCTTATCCAAAATCTGACTCAAGGACAAGAAGAGCCGAAAGTTCTTGTCAACCAACTTCGTCAAGACGGTTGCAACCGTATGGGGCAAACAACCAGAATTGGGGATCAAGTCACCATTCAGCCTCCCATGAGACAAGAAGCCGATTTAAGGGAGAGAAGACCTTCCCAATTTGCTTTCACGTCACAAGCCCGACAACGACTTCGTCAACATCAACTGGAAAATCAGCAAAGGCAAAGCGAGCCCAAAAGACAGTTTACCAACATCAACATGCCACTGTCACAAGCATTGCAACACATGTTGAAGATGAATCTGATTACTGTGATAAACCCTCATCTGAACCCTAACACTTCTTCTCCTAACTACAACCCGGGTGCAAGGTGTGCTTATCATTCTGGTAGCCCAGGGCATGACACAAACAACTGTTGGGCTCTGAAGAACAAGGTCCAAGACATGATTGATGCCAAGGAGATCGAGTTTGACCCTCCGGAGACTCCAAACATAATCACTGCTCCTATGACGAATCATTGAAAGCTTTTGTTCATTTGAATTTTCAAGTTGTAATCTCTTTTGTCATTCAAACAATTATCTATTAATGTCAAACTTTCTTTCATTAATGCATTGCATATGTTTGTCTTGAATTATTTCATTTGTTTTCATTACATTTAAACTATGCTTTTTACTCTCTTTATGACATTCAAGTCTTTCTAAAATTGATAAGACTTTAGAGGGAGGATGACGAAAGCAATGCCATAATCTCATACAATATGCTTTTGGACAGACCTTGCTGACGATGTACAGGCATTCTTTCAAATCCTAAACACTGGAGTTATAAGGAAGATAATCCCTAGTCAAACCCTTCGAGCCAAAGAAGTAGAAGTTTTTCTTTTTTCACAAAATTAAAACCTTTAATCAAAACCTGGGGCAGGGTAGTCTCTCAGTTAATTCAAACGTGCATTAAGTCGCAAACTCTCATCTCGTAATACAACGAATGACGTCAAGAAGCATTCCTCTGGAATCAAAAGACGGTGATGGTTTCCTATTGTTGTACCCCAAAAATTTGCCCTCCCTTTTTCACAAGAAATCACAACCTCAGGATTTTCTCTGATTTTTGAGATTGGCTCAGGAATTGATCAAGCAGACCTTTCTTTGGAAACAAATCAAGAATTAGGGTTTTTTCTCTGATTTATGAGATTGGCTCAGGAATTGATCAAGCAGACCTTTCTTTGGCAACAAATCAAGAATCAGGGTTTTCTCTGATTTTTGAGATTGGCTCAGGAATTGATCAAGCAGACCTTTCTTTGGCAACAAATCAAGAATTAGGGTTTTTTCCTCTCGCATCTCTCAGAGGAAATTGAATCCACAGAAATTCAGTTCACTGTTACATTATTTTCGCACTTTTTAAAAGTTTGCTGAAAGATTTACTGATTGTTCTCAAAAGCCTGATTATCTGAAACAAGAGCTGAGATTCTTATTTGGAATATCAAGACAATCTACTTGTTAATAGAATGAAAGGTTTTCCGGTTAATAGAATGCTTGTTTGTTTATTATACAGTGCATATGTTGATTGGAATGCTGCCGCAAGTTATGAGATTGCAGAGTTTTTAGAGGTTACTTGGATTTTAAGTTATTTGCATTAAAAATGCTGGAATGCAATTTCAGTTGTTTTTAATCAGGAATCTTAAAGGTGAAGAGGAAGAATTGAAAGATATTTGACAGTAGAAACATTCTTTTGGATAAAGACTTTTATTCATTTCAAATGTTGTTACAAAATTTATTTTTGAATATTGTAAGTTTACAACTTATGGTATTTAAGATAATATTTGTTTACAATAAATGAAAAAAATAAATTTAATCTCCTAAGCTCCAATGCTCCCATGCTTAAGGAATTTTTGCTTCCTCTGTTTCCTCTATTGCCCAAGATGCATTCACCTGAAAAAGAAGAAAGAAATGAAATCAGCCCAGTTAATTGAAAAAGATTTTCAAATAGAAAAAGAAAGAAATCATCATTAAAGTTTGCCCGCCGAAATCAGAATGCTATGTTCATCATATTTTATTTTCCTCTCTGCAAATCATAAGAAGACCGCTCTTCTCGGTTCACAGAGAGAAAAAAATAAAAGATATAAATTGCAAGCATACAATTGGTTCAAATGCAAAAACATAGGCAAGTTGCAAGGCAAACCAAAGCGCAGCAAAACTATGCCAAAACTGAATATCAAACTGGGTTGCAAAACATAAGCAAGTCAGCAAAGCTAACTAAACATGGCAAATCCAAACTAAGTTGCAAAACAAGTCAAGAAGCATAGCAACTAGCAAAAGCAACAAAGTACACAATGCAGGAAGTATGTAAACTGTCAATGCAGAAAGTACACAGTACAGAAAATGCAGCAGGGAGATAAACCAAATTACAAGCCAAAGAGGCTTGTCCTAGCCATCATCATTTTCCTAGGCAAACTTTTCAGAAATTCCAATATAATAAGCAAAGGTGCTTAGGAGAGAGAAAAAAAGAGAGGACCTTTAGTGAAAAGAGTTTGCAGTTTTGGCAAAAGCAGGCTGTTTTCAAGTTATCAAGGACAAAAAAAAAACAAAAAAAGATATAAGGAGAGGAGACTGCATAACAGTCCAGGGGGGAGAACCTGCATAAGCCTAAGCATAAACTCAACAAGCCAAACTACTGCAACAGGCCAAACCTGTTTGCTCAAATCAACAAAACACACAACCTGTAACAAAACTGTAAAGCCACAACCAGCTCAAAACCTGCATAGCTCAAGCTTGCCCAAACTGCAGGTCAAACAAAACAAGCTCAAATCTGCATAACAACAACAAACTGCAACTTACCCAAATTGCAAGTCAAAAACTTGCAAGCTCAAGCAAACCTGCATGGCCAAAATAAACTCAACAAGCTCACAAACTGCAACTTGCCCAAACCTGTCAAACAAACTGCAATGTTTACTCAGACTTGCAAACATGCCAAATCAAAACAACCTGCCTAAACAATCAACAAAACACACAGCCTGCCCAACTTTACAAAATAACCAAACTACTGCAACTTACCCAAAACCTGTCAAAACCAAACTGTGAAACACACAGCCTATAACTAAAATCACAAGCGACCAGCCAAAAATACAAACTCAACAAGCCTGCTTGTCAAACTAACCAACAAATCATCAAGTTTTGCCGAAGCTAACCAACAAGTTTTAGAAACACATTCATCATCAACCAAAAAACAAAGAGAAAATAAGAGAATTTCATAAGCTAACCAACAAGTTTCAGAAACACATTCATCATCAACCTTAAAACAAAGAGAAAGGAAGAGGTTCAGAGGTAATAAAGCTAACCAACAAAAGTTTCAGAAACACCTTCATCATCAACATCAAAACAAAGAGAGAGGAAGAGAAAATCAAGCAAAGCTAGTTTTCAGAATCAAATCATCATCAAACATCAACAGTCAAAGGCAAAAGTTCTCAGAAAGTCATCATCATCAAACAAATCAAGAAAATACAGAGATACCAGAAAAGCAACCATCGTCACGTTCTTCCTCCGCTTGGCCACCAAGGAGCGCCACCGGCTCACCCTCCCTCCCTCTCCTTCAGAAACAAATGCTCAAGGTAAGTTTTCTCACCCCCTATACAACATCATATTCATAACAACCATGGATTAGAAAACAAATCTGAACAAAATCAAGAAAATCAAACGAATGTTGAAACTGTAAAAAACCCTAAAACACGAATGAAACGAAACCATATCGTTCGAAGCAAAGGCCTTGGATTGTCGTGAAGAGTTGAAAGGGCTAGGGTGGCGCTCCGGCAACCTGGAGGTTTGAGGAAGAATCAGAAGCTCATGGCTTGAGAAAGATGAGAGAAATGGAGAAGAAGAGCAAGAGCGCTGCCGCTGTTGTAAACATTAACCCTAATTCTGAGAACACAATGTTGAACCCTAACAAAACATTGTACAAATTCACTCTGGGCCTGTTCGCCCCAAATTTCCTGAAGCCCAACGTTTTCACTTAAGCACACACCCCCTTTTTCTTTCTAATTTGTTCTTCTTCTTTTGTTTCATTTGGGCCACAAACTCCTAAGCCATCTCTTTTTTTTATCTCTTCAAAACTAATACTTTTTTAATTTACTTTCTTTCTTTTAGTTAATACAAATACTAAATTAATTTTGTTTTACTTTCTTTTGGTTAAAGTTATTATTAATCTTGTTTATAATAAAAATATTTAAAAAGAGAATATTTAGTTTAATTTAAATAATTTTTTGGTTTTCTTTAACCCTAATTATTGATTAACAAATACGTAAATAATAGGGATTTAGTTCAAAGTAAATTTTTCTTTTAAAACTCTTTTCTTTTCATAATTAATAAAACAAAATAATAATAATACTTAATCTTTATTAGGTTAAATTTTATTTGTTTATTTGTAAATAATAACATGTGTGATCGGTGGAAATAGAACTGACTGTTTTTTTAAGCTGGTTCGCGAAATGTCGCGGTAAGCAAGAGTCGCCACCGTCTTTTATGTTCTCCAACATGGAAAGGACAAAAGCACAGCAAAATTCCTTCTTTGATAATGTTTCTCGGTTCGGGAGGTAGATTTATAGAAAGGGAAGGTGTTAGCACCCTTTCTATCCATGGTTATCCATGGGCTCTTAGGTACTTGCTCTTATGTTTTCAAAAATGTTTGCTTTTCTTGTGTTTGTGGGTTTTGAAAAAGTTTCGTTTGAAAGATTTCTAAGTAACTCTTGTATCTGTCCTCAAGAGTGTATGAAAAATTTGTTTGAAAACTTTTAGAAAGTGTGAGTGCGAAAAGATGTTTTTTTTTGTTTTGAAAAGAGCGAGTACCCAGGAGAATCTACCTACTCTAAGGAATTAGGCTGTGTAAGAGTCCTTTGGACAGTACTATCCCACTATTGAGAAGTAGGTAGCACCGTCGTTGGAGGTGTTCGGGTCAATTCAATTGTAAGGGACATGTGTGGTCACCGAAGCAATAGTAGGACACCTTAGAAGTAACCCTAATGTCCTAGATCCTTTTTATCCGAGGCAACCGTTTCGAGGCAACTGTATCTTTAGACAGGATGGCGACCTCTAAGACACCCTATACTTGACGACCACGTTCGAGGCAACCAGTGAGGCGTACCCTAGGAGTGGCATGTGCTTGTGTGTTGTTTTCATGTTATGTTTATCTTGTACATGTATCATATTGATCTACGAGTTGTTTTTAATTTTCATCCAAGTCTTGCATGCATATTAACAGTTAAGAGTGCGGAAAATAAATTGCGGAAATATGAATCTACGCTATTAAAGGCGCGGGTCTATACATCGCCAAAAACATAACTCGTTTTGGAAAATAAGTGCGAAAAAGTAAATAAAGCGATAAACCCTAATTAACTATTACATTTCCGGAGCAGATACATAAATAATCAAAATAAGAATAATGTGCGAAAAGAAATAGAATCGGGACGTCCTTAGGGTTTTGACTCTTTTTGAGAAAAATATGAGTTTTGGTCCTTTTTTGCAATTAAATTAAAATTAAACCTAAACCTAATTAATTAATTAATTAAAGAAAAAAAGTATTTTTTTTGTTTTATGATTTTTAATAAAAAATAAAAAGAAAAAGGAAATTAAAAGTCAAGAAAACCCTAGTTCTAAGTTTATTTTATTTATTATTAAAAAAGGTCAAAATTACCTAATTAAACTAATTAATTTGTTAGTGTTTTATTTTCAAAATAATGAATTAAAGTGAAATTAACAATTAGTAATAAAAAATATTTACATTTTAATAGTCTGAATTTATTATGAAAATTAATTTGTTAGTTAATAATAAAAATAATAATAATTAGTTAAAAGAATTAAAAGGAGAAAGAAAATAAAAAGAATAGTAAAACCAGGGGGGGTTTGATGGCCCAATGGAGGTTTAGTTTAGAAATTCTGGCCCAATAGCACAAAGCCCTTGTTGACTTCTGGAATCAGGTGCGTGTGCATTGACCAGATAACACCATAATCTTCATCTCTGGCCCTTGGATGTATGCTTGTAGACACATGGCACATGGATGCCTAGAGCGCATGGTGGAACGCGTTTAGGAAGCTGCATGGGAACTTGTTAGAAAAAATATGAATAAAGGTTTGGGGGACCTGGGAATCGAACCTAGGTCTCAATGGTTGCCAGACATGTCATCATCCACTGAGCCAAGCGCTTGTCTTTGTTAATATAATAGACAAGAAAAATAATATATAAACAATCAATTATTCTGGAAACCAAGAAAAAGCGCGCCATATTTTTGAACGGACCAACCACGCGTGAACACGTCCTTCATCTTCTTCGTGAAACCTGCATAAAACATATCAAATAGCGGGGGTTTTTAACCCCCACAAAAGGCAACCACAGAAAATAGCGATTAGGCGTACAATACATATAAATAGGGCGCGATGGTTGGGTTGGATTTGTCTGGCCTTGACGAATTCAACCATAGGTCTAAGAAGGTCCAATTTTTCCTGTGCTGGGAATCCCTAAATTGAGAGCTTCGAAACCCTAAAAGTTGTTAATGGCATCTTTTGATTCAGGGCTCCATAATCAAATTAACATGTACCATTAGCTTCAGGGAGGTTCTAGCAATGCAAAGCACACAACAAATCACATTAATAATGCATGAATTATGATTTACGATTATGAAAAAATAACCAAACCGTGTGACTTGTTCTGGCGTGTTCTTGGAGTGTTAAGGCTTGTTTGTGATTGCTATGCGTTCCTGAGTGTCCCAGCAAGGTATTGGAATCAAGAAAGGGCTTTGAATTGGCCTGGAAGGTTGAATTCAATTTTAAAATTTCTTGGCTTTTTTTCAATATGGTAATGGTGTTTTTGCAACAGCTTGCACGTTCACAGCATTAGGGTTGAGTTATGCACTTATAGTAGAATGGTTTTAGGTCAAGTTTTGATCCAAAAATCCATGGAATAAAGTTTTCAATATTTGATTTTTAATCAAATATTTTTCAATCTTTTTGATTGAAAAACCTTTCCAAAATTGGATATTTTTGCCTCTTTGATGGATGCACGAAATTTCCAGCTTGCCCTGATCTTATTTGCTTCACAAAAGATTTGAAAACCATATCTTTTGAATTTTCCTACAATTAAATGAATTAAATGAATTAATATTAATAAAAATTCAATTAATTAATTAAAAATAAGAAAATAAATCAATTTAAGTTCAATGGGTCGTGCATAGGCCTTGGACAAAGATTCAAGAAGGAATTTGAGGCTCATTAGCAAAAACAAGGTGTTTTAGGCAAAGTTGACTTTTGCAAATTCCCAAAAATTTCCCAACTTCTCCAATGCATATCTTGCTTAATTTTAATCCTATGAACATGTTGTTGGACATTTTGGAAAGGACTTGAAGTCCTCTAACCAATTCCTTTGGTCCCATGTCATTTTTATTTACCAATCTCAAGTTATGGTCTTTGACTTAAAGTGCCTTTTTGTTGACTTTTGAAAGTGACCTATAATGTAGAAATTGATAACTTTTTGTGAGAGCATTTCTTGGACTTGGAGTGTGAAGATGAGTTATAGGAAATGTTATCCCCTTAAAAATAAGCATTGGATGGGATTTTTATGATGAACCATGAAAAAGTTATGCATTGGTCAAGTTACAGTTGACTTTTCAGCTGTCCAAAAATAGAAACTTTTGCATCTTGATGATTTTTGAGCCATGCTTGTGGAATCATGATCAAGAATTGATCAAATGATGGTTGTGTTCTCAAAATAAGATGTTGACCAAAAATTTTGACTTTTGACTGCCAAATGACCATTTTACCCCTACAGTTGATTATGGAGCAACTAGGGCTTTTGACTGTGCAACTTGATGCTATGAGTCTTGAAACTTGGCATGTGGATGCTTGACAATGTGTATGGACCTATGGGACTTGATTGAGCCATTGAAAACCTTAAATTCCATGCAAGAAACAAAACCCTAATTTTGACTGGCTTAGGAGGATGTTTGACTGTGCAATCTTTGAAAAGTCTTGAGCAAATTGAGATGATGCTTGTCAAAACTTTGAAGAATATGGGAGGGAAAATTTTTGGGTACAAAAGTTGCCCCTGTTCAATCTTCTTAGACCTGAGGATGTAGATTGGCTTGCGTGCCTTTCGTGATCCGAAGGTGGAAGATGATTGAACACTAGAGTGCCCAGAAATTTGCACTCGCATCGTAGAGTATCAGCAGTGTGATGGCGGGAATGGGCTTACATATGCCATTTGGAAAGATGGTGGATAGGAGGATGGGCTTATAGATGCCATCTGGAGATGTCGATCGCGTAAGAGATTCCTTAGCGAGAACTTGCGTACCTGAGAAAGAAATATAATTTCCTAGCCTGTTACAGGGGTTGATCTTCAAACTCTTCATATAGATATGCCCTGGATAGATACAGGTGTCGAATCTACAATTAATCGCTCACAGATATGCCCTGGCTAGATACAGGTATCGAATCTGGAACTTCAAAAGGTTGCTTACAGACGTGCCCTGGCTGGATATAGGTATCGAATCTACAAACAATCGCTCACAGTTGTGCCCTGGCTAGATACAAGAATCGAATCCGGAACTTCAAAAGGTTGCTTACAGACGTGCCCTGTCTGGATACAGGAATCGAATCTCTAAACTCTTCATACAGATATGCCCTGGCTAGATACAGGTATCGAATCTGGAATTAGTTGCTTACAGATATGCCCTGGCTGGATACAGGTATCGAATCTCTAAACTCTTCATGCAGATATGCCCTGGCTGGATACAGGTATCGAATCTATAATCAATCACTCACAGATATGCGCTGGCTAGATACAGGTATCGAATCTGGAATTAGTCGTCTACAAATATGCCCTGGCTGGATACATGAGTCGAATCTCTAAACTCTTCATGCAGACATGCCCTGTCTGGATACAGGAATCGAATCTACAATCAGTTACTCACAGATATGCCCTGGCTAGATACAAGAATCGAATTTGGGATTGGTCGTCTACAGATATGCCCTGGCTGGATACAGGAATCGAATCTCCAAACTCTTCATGCAGACATGCCCTGGCTGGATACAGGTATCGAATCTACAATCAGTTACTCACAGATATGCCCTGGCTGGATACATGAATGAATCTGGAATTAGTGACAGTTGATAGTAATCATCTTTGGATTGACCTTTTTCCTGAAAAGGCAAAACATCAGTTGTATGCAATGTCATGATGTGTGAAATGCATGATGTCATGATGTTCTCAAAAATAAATGAGATTGTGTGTTATGATGCGTATCATGTATGTAAGCAGGATGTATGAAATGTGAAATGTCTATGAATGTATTTTCGTCTAGGAAAATAAATCCATGACGAATGCCGGGAAGTTGAATCCTGGGCTGATGTTGAACAATAGAGTTCTCCATTTCCGCTGGGGATGATGGTTGCAAGGATACACCGGTAGGAGAAGATGACTCCGTTGAGGAATAAACTTGTTGGAGAGATTACTCTGCAGGGAATTACTCTGTGGGAAGAGATACTTCGCTGAGGTTTTGAAGATAACTCTGTTGGGGATTCCATTGATGAGCTTTGTTGGGGAATTTTGATGAACTCCGCTGGGGGATAGGAAGAACTTCGCCGAGGACGATCTTTCCGTGGTAATTAGCTGAGGATAACCCAGTTATAAGCTCTTGTGGGTAATAACTTCTGAATAAATCTGGGGAGATGCGTTCGTACTCTGCAGGGGATAAGCTTCCAGAGCCTACTGGGGATAAGCTTCCAGAATCTACTGGGGAGATTGATTCAACTCTCCTGGGAAACTTTTGGACTGTACTGGGGAAGTGGCTCCACTAGGGTGTCTATATTCCGCCAGGGAACAATCTTATACCAAGACTGCCGGGGATGCTTGTTTAGGAACATTTGTATACTCCGCTGGGGAATATTGAGATCTTATGGGGATACCCAACTTCCTTAAGGCTGACAGTTGACTAACTCTGCTTGGGGAGAGTATCGCTGACTTGCTGGAGATACTGTGCCTTTTTAGGGCTGACGAGAGGCCAACTCTGCTTGAGGAGAATTGTTGAATCTTGTCTTTCTCTGCGGGGAGTGGAGGTATCTTGGTCACATTCTTCAGCCGAACTTACCTTGGTACCTTGGTGGACAGAGCAACTAGATCGCTTAGATAACTCATTATTGCCCCTGTTTCTGATGTTACCTGTAATTAGTCCTTTGTTTCGCATGCAAGTATTTATGAGTTAGCAATTAGTGTCAAATGCATATATCAAAAATGAACATTGGACGTTCTTTGCAAAACAAAACAGAAAAAGGAAAAACAATTGGCAATTTGTCTGGAAAAGTGGATTTGTATTGATTTTGAATTTGCCTGTAAATAGGCGTTTATGTACAAGGGGCTGACTTCCTAGTAAGAGAACGCCACCGAACAAGATAGAGTTTATACAAAAGGGAAACAAAACAGCTATGTGCAAAATAATCCCACTGGGTTCCAACTCTGTTACCGCCTTTATGTCTTCAAGCGTCTCATCACTTTGCTGCTTAGTTGACGATGAAGCTGACTGATTGATGCCGTCTGAACCTGATAGTTGATACCGAATTCTGGATACAAGGTGATCCAATGAGACATAGTATTACGCTTTATCCCTAACTTTTGCCTGGACTGCCCTTTCGGGTTTTCAGTCCACTGGGATACCCATTTTTTCCCAAGCCGCCTTTTCAGGTTTTCGACTTGCCGGGTGTACAGATTTTTTCATTTCATCCCTTATTTTTGCCCAAACCCTTTTGGTTCGCCGGGAAGCCCTTATTTTTGCCTAGGCGTGTCAACCTAGCGGGTCTTTAATTCATGTGTAGTATCTTATTACTATGTCTGCATTGGCGGGGTGAGGAAGGCCGTCACCATCCATGGTGGTTAGAATCATAGCTCCTCCTGAGAAGATATGTTTAACCACAAATGGCCCTTCGTACGTAGGGGTCCATTTGCCCCTGGTATCACTTTGAGGAAGAATGATGCGCTTGATTACCAGGTCTCTGACTTGATACTCTTGTCGTCTGACTTTCTTGTTAAATGCCCTGATCATCCGTTTTTGGTACGTTTGACCATGACAAATAGCGGTAAGTCTCTTTTCGTTAATTAGATTTAATTGATCAAGTCGAGTATGGATCCAGTCATCTTCGCTCAAACCTGCATCCTTCATTATCCGGAGAGAGGGTATCTGGACTTCGATAGGCAAGACTGCCTCCATGCCATAGACCAAGGAAAAGGGTGTTGCCCCTGTTGACGTCCGTGCTAAGGTGCGGTATCCATGAAGAGCAAATGGTAACATCTCGTGCCAATCTTTGTAGGCCACTGTCATCTTCTGCACAATCTTCTTGATATTCTTATTAGCTGCTTCTACAGCCCCATTCATCTTCGGCCGGTAGGGAGAAGAGTTATGGTGATGTATCTTAAATTGCTCGCAGAGCTCAGTGATCATCTTGTTGTTAAGATTGGTACCATTGTCCATAATGATCCTTTCCGGGACGCCGTATCGACAGATCAGGTTATGCCGAATGAACCATGCCACGACGTTCTTTGTTACCGTGGCGAAGGAAGCTGCTTCAACCCACTTTGTGAAGTAATCAATTGCTACTAGGATGAAGCGATGCCCGTTGGATGCTGTAGGTCTGATCTCGCCGATCATATCAATCCCCCACATTGCAAAAGGCCAAGGCGCTGTCAAGAAGTTCAGAGGAACTGGAGGAATGTGTACCTTATCTGCATAGATCTGGCATTTTTGACACGCCCGAGAGTGTTGGTAACAGTCGACTTCCATTGTGGACCAGAAGTATCCTGCCCGAAGGATTTTCTTGGCCATGGTATGTCCATTGGAGTGTGTTCCGAAGGTAGCTTCATGTAGTTCTGCCATGATCCTTTTTGCTTCAGTCTTATCCACACAATGCAGTAAGGTTGAATCTTGGTTTCGCTTGTATAGAATGCCGTTGCTGAGGAAGAACTTTGCCGCGAACCTTCTCAGAAACTTCTTGTCGTTGACAGATGCACCTTCGGGGTATTCTTGAGCTTCCAAGTATCTCTTCACTTCATGATACCAAGGTTTTTCAGTTACCTCTTTAGCCTCAAGATCACAACAATATGCAGGTTCGTCCAATTTCCAAATGATGATCCGGGGAGCCTCGTTGTCCCATTTGACTTTGAACATAGAAGACATCGTAGCTAGCGCGTCCACCAACTGATTCTCTTCTCTTGGGAAGTGTTCAAAAGTTATCTCCTCGAAGTGGGGAATCAACGTCAACACACACTCTTTGTAAGGAATAAGATTTGGGTGTTTCGTATCCCACTCGCCTTTGATCTGATTGATCACGAGAGCGGAATCTCCGAAGACACTCAAAAACATGATCCTTAAGTCAATTGCAGCTTGAAGACCCATGATGTATGCCTCATACTCCGCCATGTTGTTGGTGCAGTTGAAACATAGCCGGGCAGTGAGTGGAGTATGAGTGCCTTTGGGGGATATGATCATAGCGCCGATGCCATTACCCAAAGCGTTTAAGGCTCCGTCAAAGTGCATAGACCATCGGGATCCTTCCTCAGGTCCTTCATCCGGTCCAGGTACTTCACAATCAGTCACTACCATGATATTCTCGTCTGGAAATTCGAAGTTCATGGATTGGTAGTCGTCCACTGCCTGGTGTGCCAAATGGTCTGCCAATACACTTCCCTTGATTGCTTTCTGAGTCGTGTACTGGATGTCATATTCGGTCAAGATCATTTGCCATCTTGCTATTCTTCCGGACAAGGCAGGCTTTTCGAAGATGTACTTTATTGGATCCATTTTTGAGATTAACAGAGTAGTGTGAGTCAACATATACTGTCTCAGCCGGCGAGCAGCCCATACCAAAGCGCAACAAGTTTTCTCGAGCAGTGAGTATCGGGTCTCACAGTCGGTAAACTTTTTGCTAAGGTAATAAATAGCGTGCTCTTTTCGGCCAGACTCGTCATGCTGCCCCAGCACACACCCCATTGAGCTGTCAAGTACCGTCAAGTATAAGATTAGAGGTCTCCCTTCAACCGGCGGCATAAGAATGGGTGGCTCTTGGAGATACTCTTTGATTCTGTCGAAAACGGCCTGACATTCATCGTTCCAACGTACTACTTGATCTTTCTTCAGTATCTTGAAGATTGGTTCACAGGTAGCAGTTAGGTGCGAGATGAATCGGGCAATGTAGTTCAGTCGTCCTAGAAAGCCTCTGACTTCTTTCTCTGTCTTGGGAGTTGGCATCTCTTGTATAGCTTTCACCTTGGCAGGGTCCACTTGAATACCTTTGTCGCTCACGACGAAGCCTAGCAATTTTCCAGATCTTACCCCGAAGGTGCACTTGTTTTGGTTCAACCTCAGCTTGTACAACTTCAGACGGTCAAACAGCTTCTGTAGATGGTCAAGGTGTTCCTCCTCAGTTTGGGACCTTGCAATCATATCGTCGACGTACACTTCAATCTCATGATGGATCATGTCATGAAATAAAGCAACCATGGCACGTTGGTAGGTTGCCCCAACATTTTTCAACCCAAAAGGCATGACCTTGTAACAAAAGGTGCCCCACTGAGTAACAAAAGTGGTCTTCTCCATGTCTTCGGGAGCCATCTTGATCTGATTATAACCGGAGAACCCGTCCATGAAGGAGAATACTTTGTGCTGAGCAGTATTGTCAACTAGAACATCAATGTGAGGCAGAGGGAAATCATCCTTGGGGCTTGCCCTGTTCAAATCCCTGTAATCAACACACATTCGGACCTTACCATCCTTCTTCGGCACTGGAACCACGTTGGCAACCCACTGAGGGTAAGAAGTCACTGCTAGAAACCCGACATCAAATTGTTTCATAACCTCAGCTTTGATTTTCTCGGACATCTCTGGACGCATACGGCGGACCTTCTGTTTTACCGGAGGGCATTCTTCCTTGGTAGGCAGGTGATGAACCATAATGTCGGTATCAAACCCAGGCATGTCTTCGTAAGACCAGGCAAAGATTTCCATATAGTCATGCAGCATCTGAATCAACCGTTGTTTCACGCTAAGCTCCAGATTGGCACCAATCTTGACTTCCTTTATGTCTGTCTCAGTACCCAGATTTACCGTTTCCACTGGCTCTTCATGTGGTTGAATGGCCCGCTCTTCCTAGAGTAGCAGTCTTGCAAGCTCACCAGGCACTTCGCAATCATCTTCACCTTCGTCTTCGGCTAAGTTGATCGGATTTTCGAAGTCATAATTGGCAGTAGCAGAGTCGTTACTAGTGGGATCCAGAGTGGATTGGAACCTGTATAAGTGAGTGTGTGTAAATATAGCTGTTTTGCAATATATAAAGAAAGAAAAGGAGCGCAAGATTTGAAATGTAAAAAATGTCCAATTCTTTTATTAATGATATATGAAAGTGACACACAAAAGCCCTCACAAAAGAAACCACGGTGCCCCTGGTAAGACACCGGGCCATAAAATTTAGTAATATTGTTTGTTACAAATTCAAAACAAAGGAGTTCATTACTGAGTGACAAAAGTAATAGGTATGAAATCTTTCGCCGTCGAGTTGCTTGGTCCACCATTGGTTGTTGGGTAGATCCAGCTGTCGAACTCAGATTCTTCCGCTTCGTCTTCAATAGCATTTACTCCCGGGTTGGTGATGAATACCGGGGGTCTTCCAATCCTTGCCTTACGCACAGCCTTCTGAGCTTCTGCAGTGAAACCCAAACCAAACTTGTCAGTCTTCGGAGTGAAATCAGGAAGTCGGCCCCAGTTTGCACACTCACCCTTCTCAATCACAGCCCGGGCATCCTTTAAGGAAGCCATCTTCAAAGGAGAACCCTCTTCAGTCACAGTTTCTGCTGCTGCCAATGTTTGAGGCACCTCTTCAAAGTGTTGAAAGGGGGTCTCAATGAACTCCCCATCCATCTCTACGTACCGGAACGAGTTAAGGTGACTGACCATATACTCTTCCTCCCCCTGCACTGTAACAATCTTCCCTCTGACCGGGTACTTAAGCTTCTGATGTAATGTGGAGGTCACAACTCCAGCCTTGTGGATCCATGGACGACCCAGCAAACAAGAATAGGATGGTCGGATGTCCATCACATAGAAAGTAGAATCAAAAACTTGAGAACCAACCCTGATAGGAATGTCAACTTTGCCATGTACCATCCTTTTCGACCCGTCAAAGGCTCGGACAATAATGTTACTAGGCTTGAGCTCTAAACCCTCACAATCCAACCTGTCTAGGGCTTTCTTGGGTAATACGTTCAACGAAGAACCGGTGTCTACCAACACATGGGCAAGAGTAGTGCCCCTACATTCAATGGAGACATGCAGGGCGTCGTTATGGTTTTTTCCCTTGGCAGTTAGATCGGCGTCGGAGAAACCCAACCCATTATCAGCAATTAAGTTGGCCACACAATCGGTAAATTGATCAGCATACGTTTCTTGTGGCACATGGGCCGTCTTCAGGAAGGAAATCAGGGCCTTGGCACGGGCTTCTGAACATAACAACAGTGATAGCATAGAGATCTTAGAGGGGGTGTGCCCCAACTGTTCAACTACATTGAAATCACTCTTCTTAATGGTCTTGAGAATCTCTTCCATCTCTTGCTTGGAAGTTTCAACAATGGTTTTCTTTGGTGCCTCCGTCCGGGCAGGTACATCAGTAGCAATCCCTTTGCCCCGAGCGTCAGATGACTCGGCAGCAGGGGTAGAAACAGTAACTTGGTCAGGCAGGAAAGTTGGCACACTGGCAGGTGTGATGACAAGAGGTCTCTGAATAGCTGGTGGTGCAATATCAGGTGAGAAGAGCCTACCACTACGAGTGACTTTGGCAGGCCCGGTGATGTTGCTGACGCCGGTACTAGTATCAAATTCCTTTTTAACTCCAAGCACATAAACATCTGCCCCATAGTGCCACGGGACAGCTTTGTCAGATGTATAGGGGAGGGGCCCCGGAACAGTGATGATGATAGGAGAAATCTTCTGAGCCGACATGATTTTGACAGGCTTCTTTGAGGGAGCCTTCGGAGAGTTGTTGAAAATAGTAACAATAGACACTTCTTCAGCAGGGACAGCAGGAACAACAATCTTCTTGAACAAGATCTCTTTGCTATCCATCAAGTTTTGGACGCCTGACTTCAGCAAGGGACAACCAGCAGGTGAAACAGCACATAAATGGCAACCTTTACTACATCCCGGAAATAAACTGGCTAGCAACAGGTTCCTTTTGACAGTCAACAACGGAGTAACAATATCATCCACGGAGGCTACATACAGATCTTCTTCCACAACATTCACTCCATGCTGGGGCATGGGAGCAGTCACAACATTGGGCCTTTCGGGCGCCTCGAACTGTATTTCTTTAGCATCAATAAGGTCTTGAACCTTATTCCTCAGAGCCCAACAATCATCAGTAGAATGCCCCGAGCTATCCGAGTGATAAGCGCAGCAGGCGTTGGGGTTGTACTTTGGAGAGGTTGTATTCACTACCTTCGGAGCTTCTTTGACAGTTACCAGATTGGTTGACAGCAGTTGCGGCAGGATCTGAGACAAGGTTATACTAAGCCGAGTATACTCCCTTCTGGGTCTCTCACCCCTTGGTTGGTTATATTACCAAGGAGAGACAGCAGGCTTTGAGATAACCACCGCGTTGACAGCTTGGCGGCATTCCGGTTTATTCTGTTTCCTCGACCCATAAACAACACTAGATTCCTTCTTGAAAGGCTTCTTTTCAGAATTTGAGGATGCACCTTTCTGTATCTTCCCCGACTTGATACCAGCTTCGATCCTCTCACCAGTCAGAATCAGGTCTGTAAACCCAGCAGAGGAATTACCAATTAGATGGTTGAAGAATGGACCAGACAGGGTCCCCAAGAACATGTCAACGAGCTCTCGGCCAGTCAACGGTGGCTGCACCCTGCCAGCCAGGTCTCTCCACTTCTGCGCGTACTCCTTAAAACCTTCTCCCGATCCTAGCGACATACCCTGGAGTTGGGTACGTGTAGGAGCGAGGTCGGCATTGTACTGATACTGCTTATAAAATGCAGTAGCCAAGTCCTCCCAGTTTCGAATACTGGTTCCATCCAGCTGATATAACCACTCGAGTTGAGCCCCTGAAAGGCTATCCTGGAAGAAATGGATCCATAGGTTCTTGTCTGCAGTATATGGTTGGATCTTCATCACATAAGATCTGAGATGCAGCTTAGGACAAGATGCCCCGTCATACTTCGCAAAAGAAGGTGCCTTGAACTTGTGTGGGATCACCACCCCAGAAGATAAACCCAGATCTCCAAAATCCAACCCAGGCACATGCTGGATCTCCATAGCACTCAGTCGGTCCTCTAGTTGCTTGTACCTGTCTTCAGCAGGAGGGTATTGTTCATCATTGAAATCCGTCTCGTTGTCGGAGACCACAGGACTAGGAACCCTTCCCCCTTGGGGACTATCTTTCCCTACAGAGGAAGTAGCTTGATCAGCCTCATTTTGCAGTGTATTCCCAAACCTCCATCCGGTATTGAACAACACAGTCCTCTTCTTCTTCTTCTTCAAGAGCAGAGTCTTCAACTCCTGTTGCCCCTGGGCTAAGCTCATGACCAGCTCCTAGAACTGAGCGTTCTGGGCCTGGAGGGCCTTGATAGCTTGCTCTGTAGTAGGCTCGGAAGACATGATGATTGAGTGAGTGCTGAAATAAACAGCAAAGAAGATTAAGCAACCTGTAGAAAAAGAGTACCTGTTATGCACATGATGCATGATATGCTATTTATGCAATGCATTCAAGTGTTCGAAAGTTCAAATCCGTTGTAGACAAAAAGGAACACTCGTTGTATTAAGAAATAATTTGTTCAGTACATCAGGGCCTCATGGGCAAAACATTACAAAATACTTAATCCCAAAAGACACTGCGCATCCTCTTTGGAGCGATGTAGGTGTTGAGAGTCTTTTCCTTGTGCAGTAGGCGGGTGAGCTCCAAGACCTTCTTCTCACTGGCATGTAGACTGGTTTCAAGAGAATTCCGTTCTTCCTTGAGTTGGATCCAGCTCTTTTGCATTTCTTCCCAAGATGTTGGCATGTCAGGATGTTGGATGGTGTATGGCACTTCTCCTTCCAAAACTGGCTCTTTGATCACGGGGAGAACATGAGGGTATGGCATCACCAGCTTCTGGGAGCGGGCTCTTACCCACTTGAGATAAGGCTCAAGGGGGATGGAGTTCTTGTGCCCCGGTGTCTTACTATCTACCCTGTTGGGCATCCTCCAAGCTCTGATGAATCTCTGGCGAAGTCCTTGTGCATCGTTGTCGAAGTCAAAAACTATGTCAGGAATCAACATATCATGAGGGCCGTCCCTCCGAGCATATCCAAACTGTCTCAAAGCCAGACATGGGTTGTAAGTAATTCCCCCTCTAATTCCAAGTAAAGGAACATTAGGAAACTCTCCGCAACGATCAATGATAGTGACATTTTCTCTGGACCGAGAACACCAATGTATATCAGCATGTGTAAGGGTCATCAATCGTTGTGACCATCTCAAACCCCGCTCGTTCTTTAAAACTGATTGTGGAAGGTGCGAAATAAACCACCCTGCCAGGAGAGGAGTGCAGCACATGAGAACACCTCTTTTTCTCATGGTTCGAGTGTAACATGAGTGGAGGATGTCCCCAAGCAACGTAGGTATGGGATTCCTGGACATGAAGATCTTGACAGCATTGATATCTATAAGCTGATCTGGATTAGGGAACAACACCAACCCATAGACAAGGAGTGCCACAACTTCTTCAAAGGCTTGTAGGTCAAGGGAATTCCAACATTCTTGTGCTTTCTCAAACAGGAACTTTGCCAAGAATCCTTTGATACCACTTATGGCTTCCCAATGCCCCTTGATGTCAGATGGTTGTAAGTGTAATGCTTTAGCAACCTCTTCAAGTTTTGGTTCCCTTTCCGTACCGTTGTAGGGTAGTTGATTAAGAATAGGAACCTTTAGAAGCTGAGAAAACTCTTCCAAAGTAGGCACCAGTTGATAATCCGGGAAAGTAAAACAGTGGTGCAGAGGGTCAAAGAACTGGAACAACACTTTCACCATATCCTCTTCAATGTTGGTATTGACCAAGATGATGAGTCTACCATGCCTTTCACTGAAGGAAGAGTTCTCGGGAATCCTGGATGTAAGCTCTTTAAGCTGAGGAGGGATCCTTACAAGGTTGATCTGAATTGTCTTTCTGCGGATAGTTTCCATGTCCTACAAAACAAGAACAAAGATGAAGATTCGAACCCTTGAAGTGGTTAGTGGATGCATATGATGCTTTATGATGTTATGATGTTATGATAAGGACACACCACAGGTATTCACAAAAAGCAAACATGGTAAGGCACACAAGTCACACCAGACAACCCTTAGAGTTTAGGCCAGCATGAAGTTTGGGGTACTACCCTCTTGAAGTTGGTGGGATCAAACCTGTCCTATCAAAAGTAACCGGGTTCTAAGGAGCTCAATATCATTGGGTTGTTTTATGTGTTCATTGTTTTGATTTAGCCACTGAACTGGCGATCAAAATATTCCAAGAAAACAACCCTCAATGAGTGTAGTATCGAGTATCAACCAACTTCGGACTGTACCAAAGTCAGCCATCTCACTACCCCTAAAGAGGCCAGGATGGTCAAGTAAGGTTCCTAAGGTCAGTTGATGCTTCACGACACCACGCGGAGGCCCCGTACTCTCCTTGACTTGACTCAAGGGTTACCGGTACTCACCAAAGTGCCACATCAACGTAGCAAACTGCTTCAACCGTGTCGGTATACCCCGCATAGTTCCCTCACAGTTTGTTGCTACTTTCTAAAAGGTATCCCCCAGATCCGGGTTAGGATCTATGAAACTCCAAGACAGGCCCACAATTTTAAATCAAACAAAGCAAGCAATTGAAAACAAGAGTGGTCTAATCCTAAGGTACACCTCACTTATTAAGTCTCCCCAACAGAGTCGCCAGTTCTGTGATCGGTGGAAATAGAACTGACTGTTTTTTTAAGCTGGTTCGCGAAATGTCACGGTAAGCAAGAGTCGCCACCGTCTTTTATGTTCTCCAACATGGAAAGGACAAAAGCACAGCAAAATTCCTTCTTTGAGAATGTTTCTCGGTTCGGGAGGTAGATTTATAGAAAGGGAAGGTGTTAGCACCCTTTCTATCCATGGTTATCCATGGGCTCTTAGGTACTTGCTCTTATGTTTTCAAAAATGTTTGCTTTTCTTGTGTTTGTGGGTTTTGAAAAAGTTTCATTTGAAAGATTTCTAAGTAACTCTTGTATCTGTCCTCAAGAGTGTATGAAAAATTTGTTTGAAAACTTTTAGAAAGTGTGAGTGCGAAAAGATGTTTTTTTTGTTTTGAAAAGAGCGAGTACCCAGGAGAATCTACCTACTCTAAGGAATTAGGCTGTGTAAGAGTCCTTTGGACAGTACTATCCCACTATTGAGAAGTAGGTAGCACCGTCGTTGGAGGTGTTCGGGTCAATTCGATTGTAAGGGACATGTGTGGTCACCGAAGCAATAGTAGGACACCTTAGAAGTAACCCTAATGTCCTAGATCCTTTTTATCTGAGGCAACCGTTTCGAGGCAACTGGATCTTTAGACAGGAGGGCGACCTCTAAGACACCCTATACTTGACGACCACGTTCGAGGCAACCAGTGAGGCGTACCCTAGGAGTGGCATGTGCTTGTGTGTTGTTTTCATGTTATGTTTATCTTGTACATGTATCATAGTGATCTATGAGTTGTTTTTAATTTTCATCCAAGTCTTGCATGCATATTAACAGTTAAGAGTGCGGAAAATAAATTGCGGAAATATGAATCTACGCTATTACAAGGCGCGGTCTATACATCGCCAAAAACATAACCTGTTTTGGAAAATAAGTGCGAAAAAGTAAATAAAGCGATAAACCCTAATTAACTATTACATTTCCGGAGCTGATACATAAATAATAAAAATAAGAATAATGTGCGAAAAGAAATAGAATCGGGACGTCCTTAGGGTTTTGACCCTTTTTGAGAAAAATATGAGTTTTGGTCCTTTTTTGTAATTAAATTAAAATTAAACCTAAACCTAATTAATTAATTAATTAAAGAAAAAAAGTATTTTTTGTGTTTTATGTTTTTTAATAAAAAAAGAAAAAGAAAAAGGAAATTAAAAGTCAAGAAAACCCTAGTTCTAAGTTTATTTTATTTATTATTAAAAAAGGTCAAAATTACCTAATTAAACTAATTAATTTGTTAGTGTTTTATTTACAAAATAATGAATTAAAGTGAAATTAACAATTAGTAATAAAAAATATTTACATTTTAATAGTCTGAATTTATTATGAAAATTAATTTGTTAGTTAATAATAATAATAATAATAATTAGTTAAAAGAATTAAAAGGAGAAAGAAAATAAAAATAATAGTAAAACCAGGGGGGGTTTGATGGCCCAATGGAGGTTTAGTTTAGAAATTCTGGCCCAATAGCACAAAGCCCTTGTTGACTTCTGGAATCAGGTGCGTGTGCATTGACCAGATAACACCATAATCTTCATCTCTGGACCTTGGATGTATGCTTGTAGACACATGGCACATGGATGCCTAAAGCGCATGGTGGAACGCGTTTAGGAAGCTGCATGGGAACTTGTTAGAAAAAATATGAATAAAGGTTTGGGGGACCTAGGAATCAAACCCAGGTCCCAATGGTTGCCAGACATGTCATCATCCACTGAGCCAAGCGCTTGTCTTTGTTAATACAATAGACAAGAAAAATAATATATAAACAATCAATTATTCTGGAAAACAAGAAAAAGCGCGCCATATTTTTGAACGGACCAACCACGCGTGAACACGTCCTTCATCTTCTTCGTGAAACCTGCATAAAACATATCAAATGGCGGGGGTTTTTAACCCCCACAAAAGGCAACCACAGAAAATAGAGATTAGGCGTACAATACATATAAATAGGGCGCGATGGTTGGGTTGGATTCGTCTGGCCTTGACGAATTCAACCATAGGTCTAAGAAGGTCCAATTTTTCCTGTGCTGGGAATCCCTAAATTGAGAGCTTCGAAACCCTAAAAGTTGTTAATGGCATCTTTTGATTCAGGGCTCTATAATCAAATTAACCTGTACCATTAGCTTCAGGGAGGTTCTAGCAATGCAAAGCACACAACAAATCACATTAATAATGCATGAATTATGATTTACGATTATGAAAAAATAACCAAACCGTGTGACTTGTTCTGGCGTGTTCTTGGAGTGTTAAGGCTTGTTTGTGATTGCTATGCGTTCCTGAGTGTCCCAGCAAGGTATTGGAATCAAGAAAGGGATTTGAATTGGCCTGGAAGGTTGAATTCAGTTTTCAAATTTCTTGGCTTTTTTTCAATATGGTAATGGTGTTTTTGCAGCAGCTTGCACGTTCACAGCATTAGGGTTGAGTTATGCACTTATAGTAGAATGGTTTTAGGTCAAGTTTTGATCCAAAAATCCATGGAATAAAGTTTTCAATATTTGATTTTCAATCAAATATTTTTCAATCTTTTTGATTGAAAAACCTTGCCAAAATTGGATATTTTTGCCTCTTTGATGGATGCACGAAATTGCCCGCTTGCCCTGATCTTATTTGCTTCACAAAAGATTTGAAAACCATATCTTTTGAATTTTCCTACAATTAAATGAATTAAATGAATTAATATTAATAAAAAATCAATTAATTAATTAAAAATAAGAAAATAAATCAATTTAAGTTCAATGGGTCGTGCATAGGCCTTGGACAAAGATTCAAGAAGGAATTTGAGGCCCATTAGCAAAAACAAGGTGTTTTAGGCAAAGTTGACTTCTCCAATGAATATCTTGGAGTGTGAAGATGAGTTGTATGAAATGTCATCCTCTTCAAAATGAGCATTGGATGGGATTTTTCTGATGAACCATGAAAAAGTTATGCATTGGTCAAGTTACAGTTGACTTTTCAGCTGTCCAAAAATAGAAACTTTTGCATCTTGATGATTTTTGAGCCATGCTTGTGGAATCATGATCAAGAATTGATCAAATGATGTTTGTGTTCTCAAAATAAGATGTTGACCAAATTTTTTGACTTTTGACTGCCAAATGACCATTTTACCCCTACAGTTGATTGTGGAGCAACTAGGGCTTTTGACTGTGCAACTTGATGCTATGAGTCTTGAAACTTGGCATGTGGATGCTTGACAATGTGTATGGACCTATGGGACTTGATTGAGCCATTGAAAACCTTAAATTCCCTGCAAGAAACAAAACCCTAATTTTGACTGGCTTAGGAGGATGTTTGACTGTGCAATCTTTGAAAAGTCTTGAGCAAATTGAGATGATGCTTGTCAAAACTTTGAAGAATATGGGAGGGAAAATTTTAGGGTACAACAACATGCATCTCATAGTTCTTTGTTTTTCCTTATTTTATAATTCGTTATAATTTTTACATTGAATTGCGACAGTTCGATTTGGTTGTAACACATATTTGGACATTATTATTCTTATGAGACTCATCCCCATTTGTAAATAATTGTACCCCCATCCCCGGATACTCTTTTGTAATAACTTCAACTTTAAATTCCCGCAATTTATTGCTTTCAATATACTGTATAGTAATTAGGGTTTGTATGTGAAGATCTAAAATCAATCGTTAGATGACCTAATACAAGAATAAATGCATGAAAATCAATACACAATTCACACTTGCACCTCTAGGGTAACCTCGCCTGTTGCCTCGGAAACACAATCATGTCCCTCGAATATGAGACACTCTAGAAAATTCCCCTTCGATAAACAAAGATCGTAATCCCTCGATGACCCTCGATGTTGCCTTCGATAAAACGATCTCGTCCCTTACAAAAATTGCTAGAGCGTCTCACTAGTTGCTTTCAATGATTGTATGCGATGACCCGCGCCTGTCCCGTTTAACATCCTAACACAAGGTTGTTCACCAAATACAATGGTGAAACAACACTGTCAAAAGGGTTAAAAACATAAGAAAGACCTTTGAGTAAAATAGGGTAGACAACTCTTAGTTACTTGATAAAAAGCTTGCAAAACATCCTTGCCATTTTCAAACACACCTCACAACACAATTTCAAAACAACTTTCAAAACATTGAAATATCTTTTCAAAAAGACACACACCTTTGTATATATTCGAACAAGAATCATTACAAAGGTTGTCTAGACAAGGATTCTTTTTCAAAGCATTTTCCAAAACCACACACAAAGCACCATTTTAAACAATTGAAAAGCAAAGGCAACTGATCCGAAACACGTAACTAAGAGCCCATGGATAACCATGGATGAAAAGGGTGCTTGTACCTTCCCTTTTCATAATCTACCCCCCGAACCCGAGAAAACATCTCAAAGGTCTTTCCTGTGCTTTTTGACCTTTCCTTAGGATAAAATAAAAAGTCGGTGGCGACTCTTACTAAACCGAACAAACGCGAAACCTCAAGTCAGTTCTCCCACCGTATTACAGAACTGGCGACTCTGCTGGGGATCAATTCTAAAAGTGGGGTTACCTTAGGGTTTTAGATCACCTTTGCATACTTATCTTGTTTGCCTTAATTGCTTTACATGTTGGGTTCCTTGTTTGGGTTTGTTTTAAATCCTACACCCGGATTTGGGGACACCTTTTAGGTAAGTAGCAATAAACTGTGAGGGAACTGTGCGGGGTATACCGACATGGTTGAAGCAGTGGCTATGTTAGTGTGACATATTTGTGGGTACCGATATCCTTTGAGTCAATCAAAGAGAATACGGGGCCGCTGAGTGATGTCATGAAGCACTAACGAACTTTTAGAACCTTACTTGACCATCTTGGCCTTATTAGGGGTAGTGAGATGACCGGCTTTGGTGCAGTCCGATGTTGGTATATACTCAATACTACACTCATTGAGGATTGTTTTCTTGGAATATTTTGGTCACCAGTTAAGTGGCTAAACCAAAACCATGAACACAGAAAATGATCCAGTGATATTGAGCTCCTTAGAACCCGTTTACTATTTATAGGACAGGTTGAGACAACTAACTTCAAGAGGGTACTTACCTACAAACCCCATGCAAGCCTAAACCTAAGGACTTGTCTGCTTTGTGTGAATGTGATCATTTATATATACACTTGCTTACTTTTGAATACTTGTACATAACATCATAACATCATACCATAGCATTTTCAATAACCATTTCAAGGATCTAGAGGGTCTTTGATGCAGGGTCACGTTGAACCAGACGTCTACCAAAGGGCAAGAGGGTCCATTTTTCTCTAAACAAACACCGTCAAAGATCAAGTACAACAACTTGAATTGAGGGCTATGACCCACTTGACATGGTGAGCTTGATTCTCGTGGAAAGACATCCACTAATACAAAGTTCTCCAATCAAAGATGTTGATCGAAGTTCAATCTCTAACATTTTCTTGTGTTTACCCCGCGAGATTCTTGAAAACATGCATCCACATATCATACATTGTATCATGACAGGTTTTCCCTTTCAGGTTTCCTTATTCTCCTACTGTTTATTTCAGTAGAGATGGCTCTAGAGAGGACTGTCGAAGATATCCAGGCTAAAAACGCTCAACTTCAAGAAATGTTCTTGAACCTGTCCCAGGGGCAAGAAGAAGTGAAAGCTCTCCTCACAAGGGGCATGGTCCTAGAGAATCCATGCGGCATCAGGAATGATCAGTTGGAAGGGCTACAGATTGAGTTGGCAACAACGAAAATCCAGATGATGGGACAATTGGTGGGCCAGATGGCTCTCATTCAAGACCTGGCTCAAAGACAAGAGGAGCTCAGGATCCTCATCAACAAACTGCTTCAAGATAACCAAGTGGGGAAAACAACTAGGGTTGAAGATCAAGTCATCATTCAAACTCCTTTGAGACAAGAAGACAAGGGAAAGGCTCCCCAACTTGCTTCAGGGTTACAAGCCCAGCAACAACCTCGCCAGCGTCAACGGGGTAATCGGCGTAAGAAAAATACATCTGGAAGACATTTCACTGAGACTGACATACCATCATCTCTAATACTGAAATGCTTGTTGGAGGTCAATCTGATTGCTTTAAAGGATCCTCTTCGGAATCCCAATACCTCTGCTCCTGGCTATCACCCCAACGCATTTTGTGTATACCACTCCTATAGTCCTAGACATGACACCGACGATTGTTGGGCTTTGAAAAACAAAATCCAAGATTTGATTGACAGAGGAGTGCTGAATTCATGCCGGATGGAGAGATGAAAATCTCCCGCTGAGGGTTCTCCACCTGAAATGACAAAGTTCGAACTAAAAGACTTTTGTTTCATTTGAATTTTCAAGTTGTAAATTCTTTTGTTATTCAAACAATTATCTGTTGATGTCCAACTCTGTTTCATTAATGCATTGCATATGTTTGTCTTGAATTCATCCATTCGTTTTCACTATTCTTGAACTATTCTTTCTAATTTCTTTATGACATTTAACTCTTGCAAGAAGCTACGAGCCTTTAGAGGGAGGATGAAGAAACAATGCCATAATCTCATACAATATGCTTTTGAACAGACCTTGCTGACGATGTACATGCGTTTCTTTTAAACCCTAAACACTGGAGTTATAAGGAACATAATCCCTAGTCAACCCCTTTGAGCCAAAGAAGTAGAAGTTTTCCGTTTTTAACACAAATTGAAACCTTTAATCAAACCTGGGGCATGGTAGTCTCTCAGTTAATTAAAAAGATGCGCATTGAAGTCGCAAACTCTCAATTCGTAATACAACGAATGACATCAAAATTCCCTTTGGAACCAAAAGACAGTGATGGTTCCTTATCTCATGGGCAGTCATTATCTATCCAAAAAAGAAAAAGAAAAGCCCATTGAGTCAAAACCTACAAAGGAGGCTTAAGAAAGCTGGGGCATCCCATTGACTGTAATCTCGAAAATAAGAACAGTCAGGCAAAAATTAGGGATAATGAATCAAAATAACGAGGTCATTACAAATCCTCAACAACATGAAAAATGTTGCAAAAAAAAATGACTGCCTTCCAACAAATTCCACTTGTGTGAACCATCACCAAAACGTCGTTCCAAACTCGAATAGAGTTCGACGCACAATTAACTGAGTTTAAGATTGAAGAACATCATGAAGATCGGGTGGGTACAAATATACTTTGAGCCTTTATCCTTTGTTTCTTAAACCGTGAACCAAGCCACGTTACAACCCTTCAAAAGTCCTAATTGAAGCATGGGTTAGTTCAAAAACATACTGTTACAAAAGGTATCCTGACTCCTGTAAGGCTTTGCTCTAAATCTTGAGCTGAATTTGTCTTATAAAAGTTTTCTGCTAAAAAGCACATTTTTCAAAACTTCGAGACAAGCATAAACTTTACATTATTTGAATATCGTTGTTTGCACATGGTTATTTGTTTGACAGTGAAGAAATTCACACAGTGAATGTTCGAATGAACAAAAGCTCTCTCAGTGAATAAAATCACTTCAAGTAGGATGACACTCCCGTTGCAAAAATCTCCCATCAACAAAAGGGGACTTGATATGGTATTATCCAGTAAACCTGGGGAAGTCCAGTCAAGATTTCAACAAATCTTTCAAAGCCCACTGAACCTAGGGCAGTCCAGTCAAGATTTCAAGAAATCTCTCAATTGCAGATTAACCTGGGGCAAGTCTCCCTGACCATCACTTGGGGAATTAAAACGTCAATCTCATCAAAGGGTTACGTACAATCCAAGTTTCCTGGAAGTGCCACAAACATTTGATACTAGGGGCAGTGACGAATCTCTCCGAAATCTTTCTGAAGGAAATTCAAGCATCCTCGAGAAGTTCATCACCTCTCTAGCAGACCAGCAGTCATGGGTTTATTTCCCCAACACTTGTCAAGGATTTATTCTCCAAAACAAAATTACATTTCAACAATGTTCATGACATATGCAGATTGATCAGCAGGTAAAGATTCCTTCATCACCTGCTAGAAGTTACGGTTGTCGAAGATTCCTTCATCACCTGTTGGAAGTTACGGTCGTCGAAGAATCCTTCATCACCTGTTGGAAGTTACGGTCGTCGAAGATTCCTTCATCACCTATTGGAGTTACAGTCGTCAAAGTTTCCTCCATCATCCGGTTGAATCAAAGTTAATCCAAGACCCTCTCTGTTTTGGTCAGATCGACACTAAGATCTCCCTGATTCTTATGCCAGTGGAAGATATTCCAGGTTTTTGATATTTCAGATAAATCTCTCATCAATTTATCCTGATTTTCTTCACTATCAGAGATGAAGAATCCAACTCTTTTCTCTTTCACCAGCTCGGGATTTATTTTCCCCAGCGAAAGGTCGTCTTTAAAAATATTACCACCTCCATGCATCAGGACATCATGCAACGCAATCTCATTTATTTTGAGAACATCATTGTTTGATATATGCCACTAACCTTTACCTTTCAGGAAAGGTACAATCAAATTCAAGCGATAAAGTTTTTTACTTCAGTTGAATTACGGACAAGTTCCTAAATCTCAACAGAAACAACCCACCAGCAGAATAATGGACAAATGAAGCTCCTAAAATTCTGTTTCTCTCAAGAATGAAGATTCTCATCCTTAAAACCTCGGAAGATTGGTATACTCCCAAGCTCCCGATACCGTTAATAGAATGAAGATTCTCATCCTTGAAACCTCAGAAGATTGGTATACTCCCAAGCTCCTGATACCCTTAACAGAATGAAGACTCTCATCCTTGAAACCTAAGAAGATTGGTATACTCCCAAGCTCCTGATACCGTTAACAGAATGAAGATTCTCATCCTTAAAACCTCAGAAGATTGGTATACTCCTAAGCTTCTGACCCAAACGCCTGAATGAAGATTCTCATTTTTGCTTCCCCAGTAGATAGGCATACTCCCAACCTCCTGACCCAAACGCCTTAATGAAGATTCTCATTCTTGCTTCCCCAGTAGATTGGCATACACCCAACCTTCTGACCCAAACGCCTGAATGAAGATTCTCATTCTTGCTTCCCTAGTAGATTGGCATACACCCAAGCTCCTGATATTCCTGACAGAATGAAGATTCTCATTCTCAAAGTGGTATATGACCTTAATTCCTGATATTCCCGACAGAATGAAGATCCTCATTCTCAAAGTGGCATATTACTTGACTTACTGATATTCCCGACAGAATGAAGATTCTCATTCTCAAAGTGGCATATAACCTTAATTCCTGATATTCCCGACAGAGTGAAGATCCTCATTCTCAAAGTGGCATATTACCTGACTTACTGATATTCCCGACAAAATGAAGATTCTCATTCTCAAAGTGGCATATAACCTTAATTCCTGATATTCCCGACAGAATGAAGATTCTCATTCTCAAAGTGGCATATAACCTGAATTCCTGATATTCCCGACAAAATGAAGATTCTCATTCTCAAAGTGGCATATAACCTAAGTTTCTGATATTCCCGACAGATTGAAGATTCTCATTCTCAAAGTGGTACATAACCCGAGTTTTTGATATTCCCGACAGAATGAAGATTCTCGTTCTCAAAGTGGCGTATGACTTAATTTCTGAACTTCTTCCAAACAGGAATAAGCTTTTCCCAGAATCCCGAGCTTGTTCTCCAACAGGATAGCTACTCTTCAGCAGTACAACTATTCTCTACAGAGTTTTTACTTCCCGACAAAATCAAGATTCTCATCCTTGATTCTCCAGAGTTTTCTTTACTCTTAGCATGAATTTGTCAGAATTTTTAAATCCCCTGCAGATCGAAGATTCTCGTTCTCGGCTCCTCAGTACAAATTCCCCTAGCAGAATGAAGATTCTCATTCTCAATTCTCCACAGAGTTTTCAGATATCCCCCGACGAAGTTTTCCTCAAAGCTGGAATCCCCAGTAGATTGGCATACAACCCAAACTCCTGATTTCCCCAGCAGTGGTCCCAAGACTTCTCATTTTCAATCATCAAAGGATTTTCAATCCCCAGCAGCAGTCAAGGATTTATTTTCCCCGGCAGCGGTCAAAGATTTTATTATCTCCAGCTATCCAGGACTTATCTTCCTCAGCAAGACGGCTAATCAGCTTACATACGCATTCATTGCATTTATATAAACATAAGCATTGATATAATACATATATTGCATCATACAACATAACTTTGTGTTTCAGCTAATATTTTACCCGTCGCAGGATAAGTTTAGCAAGTTTCAAACTTCAAGGATTTCTGAAAACAGTTTACGAATACCTCCCGACAAGGATGCTAATCTATTGCTTATTCAGACCCCCAATGCAGAGATGTTCCAAACACGGATACCTTTCTGATACTCATTCTTTCACCTACGACATACAATTCAACAAACATTCTTGGGTGGCATCTTTAATCCCATCTCCGAAAAATTCTGTCAATATCTCCAAATGGCATCTTTAAGCCCATTCCATCAACTATGCTTTGACGAGTGAAAATTTATGGGCACTCTAGTGTCCAATCATCTTTTACCTTCGAGTCGCGAACGACAAACTTGCCAATCTAACTCTTCATGTTCAAGAAGATTGAACATGGGCAACTGTTGTACCCCAAAAATTTGTCCTCCCTTTTTCACAAGAAATCACAACCCCAGGGTTTTCTCTGATTTTTGAGATTGGCTCAGGAATTGATCAAGCAGGCCTTTCTTTGGCAACAAATCAAGAATTAGGGTTTTTTCTCTGATTTATGAGATTGGCTCAGGAATTGATCAAGCAGACCTTTCTTTGGCAACAAATCAAGAATCAGGGTTTTCTCTGATTTTTGAGATTGGCTCAGGAATTGATCAAGCAGACCTTTCTTTGGCAACAAATCAAGAATTAGGGTTTTTTTCCTCTCGCATCTCTCAGAAGAAATTGAATCCACAGAAATTCAGTTCACTGTTACATTGTTTTCGCACTTTTTCAAAGTTTGCTGAAAGATTTACTGATTGTTCTCAAAAGCCTGATTATCTGAAACAAGAGCTGAGATTGTTATTTGGAATATCAAGACAATCTGCTTGTGAATAGAATGAAAGGTTTGCCGGTTAATAGAATGCTTGTTTGTTTATTATACAACGCGTATGTTGATTGGAATGCTGTCGTAAGTTATGAGATTGCAGAGTTTTTAGAGGTTACTTGGATTTTAAGTTATCTGCATTAAAAATGCTGGAATGCAATTTCAGTTGTTTTTAATCAGGAATCTTAAAGGTGAAGAGGAAGAATTGAAAGATATTTGACAGTAGAAACATTCTTTTGGATAAAGACTTTTATTCATTTCAAATGTTGTTACAAAATTTATTTTTGAATATTGTAAGTTTACAACTTATGGTATTTAAGATAATATTTGTTTACAATAAATGAAAAAAATAAATTTAATCTCCTAAGCTCCAATGCTCCCATGCTCAAGGAATTTTTGCTTCCTCTGTTTCCTCTATTTCCCAAGATGCATTCACCTGAAAAAGAAGAAAGAAAAGAAATCAGCCCAGTTAATTGAAAAAGATTTTCAAATAGAAAAAGAAAGAAATCATCATTAAAGTTTGCCCGCCGAAATCAGAATGCTATGTTCATCATATTTTATTTTCCTCTCTGCAAATCACAAGAAGACCGCTCTTCTTGGTTCAGAGAGAGAAAAAAATAAAAGATATAAATTGCAAGCATACAATTGGTTCAAATGCAAAAACATAGGCAAGTTGCAAGGCAAACCAAAGCGCAGCAACACTATGCCAAAACTGAATATCAAACTGAGTTGCAAAACATAAGCAAGTCAGCAAAGCTAACTAAACATGGCAAATCCAAACTAAGTTGCAAAACAAGTCAAGAAGCATAGCAACTAGCAAAAGCAACAAAGTACACAATGCAGGAAGTATGTAAACTGTCAATGCAGAAAGTACACAGTACAGAAAATGCAGCAGGGAGATAAACTGAATTACAAGCCAAAGAGGCTTGTCCTAGCCATCATCATTTTCCTAGGCAAACTTTTCAGAAATTACAATATAATAAGCAAAGGTGCTTAGGAGAGAGAAAAAAAGAGAGTACCTTTAGTGAAAAGAGTTTGCAGTTTTGGCAAAAGCAGGCTGTTTTCAAGTTATCAAGGACAAAAAAAAAACAAAAAAAGATATAAGGAGAGGAGACTGCATAACAGTCCAGGGGGGAGAACCTGCATAAGCCTAAGCATAAACTCAACAAGCCAAACTACTTCAACTGGCCAAACCTGTTTGCTCAAATCAACAAAACACACAGCCTATAACAAAACTGTGAAGCCACAGCCAGCTCAAAACCTGCATAGCTCAAGCTTGCCCAAACTGTTAACCCAAACTGCAGGTCAAACAAAACAAGCTCAAATCTACATAACAACAACAAAATGCAACTTACCCAAACTGCAAGTCAAAAACTTGCAAGCTCAAGCAAACTTGCGTGGCCAAAACAAACTCAGCAAGCTCACAAACTGCAACTTGCCCAAACCTGTCAAACAAACTGCAATGTTTGCTCAGACCTGCAAACAGGCCAAATCAAAACAACCTGCCTAAACAATCAACAAAACACACAGCCTGCCCAACTATACAAAATGACGAAACTACTGCAACTTACCCAAAACCTGTCAAAACCAAACTGTGAAACACACAGCCTGTAACCAAAATCACAAGCAACCAGCCAAAAATACAAACTCAACAAGCCTGCTTGTCAAACTAACCTACAAATCATCAAGTTTTGTCGAAGCTAATAACAAGTTTTAGAAACACATTCATCATCAACCTCAAAACAAAGAGAAAAGAAGAGAATTCCAGAAGCTAACCAACAAGTTTCAGAAACACATTCATCATCAACCTCAAAACAAAGAGAAAGGAAGAGGTTCAGAAGTAATAAAGCTAACCAACAAAAGTTTCAGAAACACCTTCATCATCAACATCAAAACAAAGAGAGAGGAAGAGAAAATCAAGCAAAGCTAGTTTTCAGAATCAAATCATCATCGAACATCAACAGTCAAAGGCAAAAGTTCTCAGAAAGTCATCATCATCAAACAAATCAAGAAAATACAGAGATACCAGAAAAGCAACCATCATCACGTTCTTCCTCCGCCTGGCCACCAAGGAGCACCACCGGCTCACCCTCCCTCCCTCTCCTTCAGAAACAAACGCTCAAGGTAAGTTTTCTCACCCCCTATACAGCATCATATTCATAACAACCATGGATTAGAAAACAAATCTGAACAAAATCAAGAAAATCAAACGAATGTTGAAACTGTAAAAAACCCTAAAACACGAATGAAACGAAACCATATCGTTCGAAGCAAAGGCCTTGGATTGTCGTGAAGAGTTGAAAGGGCTAGGGTGGCGCTCCGGCAACCTGGAGGTTTGAGGAAGAATCAGAAGTTCATGGCTTGAGAAAGATGAGAGAAATGGAGAAGAAGATCAAGAGCGGCACCGCTGTTGTAAACATTAACCCTAAATCTGAGAACACAATGTTGAACCCTAACAAAACATTGTACAAATTCACTTTGGGCCTGTTCGCCCCAAATTGCCTAAAGCCCAACGTTTTCACTTAAGCACACACCCCCTTTTTCTTTCTAATTTGTTCTTCTTCTTTTGTTTCATTTGGGCCACAAACTCCAAAGCCCATCTCTTTTTTTTTTATCTCTTCAAAACTAATACTTTTTTAATTTACTTTATTTCTTTTAGTTAATACAAATACTAAATTAATTTTGTTTTACTTTCTTTTGGTTAAAGTTATTATTAATCTTGTTTATAATAAAAATATAAAAAAAAAGAATATTTAGTTTAATTTAAATAATTTTTTGGTTTTCTTTAACCCTAATTATTGATTAACAAATACGTAAATAATAGGGATTTAGTTCAAAGTAAATTTTTCTTTTAAAACTCTTTTCTTTTCATAATTAATAAAACAAAATAATAATAATACTTAATCTTTATTAGGTTAAATTTTATTTGTTTATTTGTAAATAAATACATGCATCTCATAGTTCTTTGATTTTCCTTATTTTATAATTCGTTATAATTTTTACATTGAATTGCGACAGTTCGATTTGGTTGTAACACATATTTGGACATTATTATTCTTATGAACCTCATCCCCATTTGTAAATAATTGTACCCCCATCCCCGGATACTCTTTTGTAATAACTTAGACTTTAAATTCCCGCAATTTATTGCTTTCAATATACTGTATAGTAATTAGGGTTTGTATGCGAAGATCTAAAATCAATCGCTAGATGACCTAATACAAGAATAAATGCATGAAAATCAATACACAATTCACACTTGCACCTCTAGGGTAACCTCGCATGTTGCTCATGTCCCTCGAATATGAGACACTCTAGCAAATTCCCCTTCGATAAACAAAGATTGTAGTCCCTCGATGACCCTCGATGTTGCCTTCGATAAAACGATCTCGTCCCTTACAAAAATTGCTAGAGCGTCTCACTAGTTGCTTTCAATGATTGCATGCGATGACCCGCGCCTGTCCCGTTTAACATCCTAACACAAGGTTGTTCACCAAATACAATGGTGAAACAACACTGTCAAAAGGGTTAAAAACATAAGAAAGACCTTTGAGTAAAATAGGGTAGACAACTCTTAGTTACTTGATAAAAAGCTTGCAAAACATCCTTGCCATTTTCAAACACACCTCACAACACAATTTCAAAACAAATTTCAAAACATTGAAATATCTTTTCAAAACGACACACACCTTTGTATATATTCGAACAAGAATCATTACAAAGGTTGCCTAGAAAAGGATTCTTTTTCAAAGCATTTTCAAAAACCACACACACAAAGCACCATTTCAAACAATTGAAAAGCAAAGGAAAGTGATCTGAAACAAGTAACTAAGAGCCCATGGATAACCATGGATGAAAAGGGTGCTTGTACCTTACCTTTTCATAATCTACCCCCCGAACTCGAGAAAACATCTCAAAGGTCTTTCCTGTGCTTTTTGACCTTTCCTTAGGATAAAATAAAAAGTCGGTGGCGACTCTTGCTAAACCGAACAAACGCAAAACATCAAGTCAGTTCTCCCACCGTATCACACCTATCATATAGGCAGTCATTATCTCTCAAAAAAGAAAGGCCCACTAAGTCAAAACCTACAAAGGAGACTTAAGAAAACTGGGGCATCCTGTTGACTGTAATCTCAAAACAAGAACAGTCAGGCAGAAATCAGGGATAACAAATCAAAAAGAGGTCACTACAAATCCTCAACAAAACGAAAAATGTTGCAAGAAATGAAGGATGTCCGATAAACTTAACTTGTTTGAACCATCACCAAAACGTCATTCCAGACTCAATTGGAGTTCAAACGCACAATTAACTGCGTTTAGGACTGAAGAACATCACGAAGAGCGGGTGGATACAAATATACTTTGAGCCTTTATCCTTTGTTTTTTAAACCGTGAACCAAGCCACGTTACAACCCTTCAAAAGTCCTAATTGAAGCATGGGTTAGTTCAAAAGAATACTGTTACAAAAGGTATCCTGACTCCTGTAAGGCTTTACTCAAAATCCTGAGTTGAATTTTTCTTACAAAATTTCTTTACTCGCTAAAACGCATTTTCAAAAAATAAAAATAAAAATTTCAAGACAAGCATAAACTTTGCATTATTTGAATATCGTTGTTTGCATATGGCTATTTGTTTGATAGAATAGAAATTCACACAAGGAAGATGCAGTGAACAAAAACTCTCTCAATGAACAAAATCATTTCAAGCGGGAAGACGCCTCCCATAACAGATCTCCTATCAACAAGGGGACATGACATGTCACTATCCAGCACACCTGGGGCATTCCAGTCAAGATTCTAAGAAATCTCTCAAGAAGTACAGAGTAACCAGGGGCAGGATTCCATCTCTGTCACTTGGGGCATTGAACGTCAATCTCAGCAAAGGGTTACATACAATCAAACATTTTTGGCAATACCACAAACATTTGCTGCTAGGGGAAATCACAAGTCTCCCCAAAGTCCTTCTCATACGATAATTTCCCAGTAAGAGTTTAACCTCTGAAAACCTTTCCCCAGCTGAGACAACCTCGAGAATCCTCGAGGACTTTCCCCAACGAAGTCATCACCTCTCTAGCAGACCGGCAACAGGGTTTATTTCCCCAGCAAACGGCAGGAACCCCCAGCTTGATTTGGCCTCTTCGACTACTACAAATCAAAGGACCACAACTCCTCTTTCCCAGTAGACTACTCTACAATCCACAACAAGTTACTGTGAAGCCCAGACCCGGCCAGATATCAGTTCAACTTTGACTCCCTAGTAGAGCAACGGACGACTAAGACTCCTGAACTCTTTTTCCCCAAGCAGGAATCAAATCTATATACAAAGCTTTCAACATCCCCCAACGGAGTTCTCCTCAAAACAAGAATCCTCAGTGGAAACATTCTAGGCAAAGTTTGAAGACACACCTACTTTTCAACAGCAACCCAGGATTTAATAACTCCCCAACACTTGTCAAGGATTTATTCTCCAAGACAAAATTACATTTCAATAACATTCATAGAAAATGCATACAAAATACATATAACACAAATCTCATTTATTTTGAGAACATCATTACGCAATGCATACATCATGACATTGCATACAACTAACTCTTTACCTTTTCAGGAAAGATCAGTCAACAGATAAAGGTCATCACCTTTTGGGGTAGCAATCATCCAAGTTTCCTTCATAATCTTTCTGAGGCGACCAAAGATTTCTTCTAGAGACAGTTCAATGCGATCCATATATGGCTGACATTATGATACTTATTCCAGATTCCTTCTAGAGACAGTTCAGATGCGATCCAGATATGGCTGACATTCTGATACTTATTCCAGATTCCTTCTAGAGACAGTTCAGATGCGATCCAGATATGGCTGACATTCTGATACTTATTCCAGATTCCTTCAAGAGACAGTTCAGATGCGATCCAGATATGGCTGACATTCTGATACTTATTCCAGATTCCTTCTAGAGACAATTCAGATGCGATCCAGATATGACTGACATTCTGATACTTATTTTAGATTCCTTCTAGAGACAGTTCAGATGCGATCCAGATATGGCTGATATTCTGATACATATTCCAGATTCCTTCTAGAGACAGTTCAGATGTGATCCAGATATGGCTGACATTCTGATACTTACTCCAAATTCTCTTCTAGAAACAGTTCAGATACGATCCAGATATGGCTGACATTTTGATACTTATTCCAGATTCCTTCTAGAGACAGTTCAGATGCGATCCAGATATGGCTGGAATTCTGATAATTATTCCAGATTCCTTCTAGAGACAGTTCAGATGCGATCCAGATATGGCTGACATTCTGATACTTATTCAAGATTCCTTCTAGAGACAGTTTAGATGCGATCCAGATATGGCTGACATTCTGATACTTATTCCAGATTCCTTCTAGAGACAGTTCAAATGCGATCCAGATATGGCTAACATTCTGATACTTATCCCAGATTCCTTCTAGATACAATCTAGATACGATCCAGATTCGAATGTCATTCTGTCACTCATTCAAATATAGTCCAGATACGATCCAGATTCGGATGTCATTCTGTCACTCATTCAAAGAAAGTCCAGATATGATCCAAATTCGGATGTGATTCTGTCATTCATTCAAATACAGTCCAGATACGATCCAGATTCGGATGTCATTCTGTCACTTATTCAAATACAGTCCAGATACGATCCAGATTCGAATGTCATTCTGTCACTCATTCAAATACATTCCAAATACGATCTAGATTCAGATGTCATTCTGTCACTCATTTAAATACAGTCCAGATACGTTCCAGATTCAGATGTCATTCTTTCACTCATTCAAATACAGTCCAGATACGATCCAGATTCGGATGTCATTCTGTCACTCATTTAAATAGAGTCCAGATACGATCCAGATTCGGATGTCATTCTGTCAATCATTCAAATACATTCTAGATACGATCCAGATTCGGATGTCATTCTGTCACTCATTCAAATACAGTCTAGATACGATCCAGATTCAGATGTCATTTTGTCACTCATTCAAATACAGTCCAGATACGATCCAGACTCGGATGTCATTCTGTCACTCATTCAAAATACAGTCCAGATACGATCCAGATTCGGATGTCATTCTTTCACTCATTCAAATACAGTCCAGATACGATCCATATTTGGATGTTATTCTGTCACTCATTTAAATACAGTCCAGATATACGATCCAGATTCAGATGACATTCTGTCACTCATTCAAATACAGTCCAGATACGATCCAGATTCAGATGTCATTCTGTCACTCATTCAAAATACAGTCCAGATATGATCCAAATTCAGATGTCATTCTGTCACTCATTCAAAATACAATCCATATACGATCCAGATTCGGATGTCATTCTGTCACTTATTCAAATTCCCTCTCAAATACAATTCAATAATCACCTCTGGATGGAATCTTTAAGCCCATCTCCAACAACTATCCATTACCTCTCCAAATGGCATCTTTAAGCTCATTCCCTACATAATGAACTAACACATCTTCGAGTGCAAATTTTCTGGTCACTCTAGTGTTCAATCATCTTCCACCTTCAAGTCACAAATGACAGATTTACCAATCTAACTCTTCAGGTGTAAGAAGATTGAACAGGGGCAGCTGTTGTACCCCAAAATTTGCCCTCTCATTTCTCAAGGAATCACTCTGGATCCTCAAGTTTGCTTCCATCCAATTCCAAGCCTTGAACTACAAATTTTCCAAGAAAATCACTCACAAGGGCAAAATGGTCATTTGCACACTGAAAAGTCAAACTTTGACTTTTTGATCAAAATTAAATATCAAAAATCATATTTCGTCAAGACATATTGGAATATGAAGTTTGTTTCATCAAGGAATCCAAAAGTCAAATTTTACTTTGGAAAAGTCAAATTCTAAATACTTAGAAATTTTTTCTAAGTGTTTCAGAATTATGAAAATTTCAGAACTTCTGACCAAGATTATCACCATAACACTCAACAAATTCTGGATATTCTCAAAACAGAGTTTGGTCAGAACTTCTGGGCAAGTTTTCATAAAAGTTCAGTCAGAGTTTGCCAGGGTAATTCAAAGAAGGTTAAGAAGCATGCTGCAAGCTTTCTAGAAAGTCTGAAAGCTCCTTCAGAACATGCTGGAGCCAAAAGATAAAAGGATCAGAAGATTGGATGCTACGCAAGCTCAGAACTTCTGATCCAGAACTAAGCCTTGGTGTAGAATCTCACGTTGTAGGATTTCTGGTTGTGATAAGTCTCATCATCATTTAATGCTCACAACCACTTTTGAGTCTTTATCCAAAGGATTTCCACAACGTGTACCTCTACTGTCTTGGGATAGAAAACTCTGATACTAGGCCCATTCTTTTCCTTAAATCCTGTTGACAACTCCAGCTTAAGCATGGTTAAAAGCTGCTAATCAACAGCTAGGTCAGCCTACGTCTGCATCCCATAATTACACCAAACCAACATTCGAAAACAGTGATGAAAAAGCAAGGGAACAGGATGCCAAAAAAGGTTCAAATCTCATTTGTTTTCCCCCCAAAATCACAATAAATTCACCTATAAATAAGTTGCTCCATCACACTTTCAAGGGGCTGGCTTTTGGAGAGAGATTGGCCAAAAGAGAGAAAAGGAATTTGTGAAACCTTCATAAAAACCCAGAAATCCCAAATAGAAAACCAAACCTTTGTTCTTCCTTTTGAATCAAAGAACTTGGCATTTTCTCTTCCGTTACTCTTGCTGATTCTAGAACATCCAAAGGCAGCAACTCAAAGCTTCAAGCACGCTCCAGGTTCAAGGTAAGTCTTTCTTACTTTGCTTGTTTTTCATTCTGAACATTATTAACGTGTAAATATCATAGTATTAATGTTGTCCATATCATTTCATAAGTAGAAAAACTATGGATCAGAACTTCTTGGTTAGGCCTAGACTCAGGATTAGGATTAGAACTTCTATAAACTGTTGTGCTGTTATCCTTCTGATTTGTTGTTTAAAAAGAACTGAATAAGTTGCTGACGTGCTGATTAATATGAGAAAGTTGAAATGTAATATAGAACTCCTGATTTTCACATGCTGATAACACACAAAACTTCTATGATTTTCTTACTGTTTAAGCACATAGAACTTCTGAGTTCTCTTCACTGTTTTAACACACAAAACTTCTATGATTTTCTCACTGTTCAAACGCACAGAACTTCCATGATTTTCTCACTGTTTAAACACACCGAACTTATGATATTTCCAATCGCTGTTTGAAACACTCAGAGTTTCTGATTTTCAAATGCTGACAGTACATTGAATTTCTGATGTTTACTCCCTGTTTTAGCGTAACACAGAACTTCTGACTTTTGATTCACTGGATGAACACCACCCAGAACCTCTGTGTTTTCCCTCTAACATTTTTTGTAGGACTTCAGAATGTACCAATCCAGAACCTATGTCCCCTTTCCCTCTGACGTTTCTTGTAGAGCATTAGAGCGTATCAGTCCAGAACTTCTGATTCCACAAATGATCCTTTCTGAGTCACGCTCTTGGATTCAGAACTTTTGATCCTAGTTGTTCTTCTTGCAGCAGCATGCTGTTTCTATCTTGCATTTATTTTCCTTCTCATCATTTTTAATATTAACATAAAAAACATAAAAATATTTTCCTTTTAATTTATTTCCTTATGACAAAAACATTTTCTAAACAAGTCCATTTCTTTCTTAAATTATGTATTTCAATATGGTTGTAATAGATAATTAGGACTAAAATTCCTTGCAATCCCCATTCATAAATATGTACCCCCATCCCCTAAATATTGTAATAGCGTAGGACTTTACATTTCTGCAATTTATCGCTTTCAAATGTAAATGCTAGTAATTAGGGTGTGTATGGTAAGATATGAAAATTGACAAATAGATCACCCTAATTAAGACTAAATGCATGCAAATCAAACACACTTGCACACTAGCACCCTTAGGGTAATCTCACTTGTTGCCTATCGGAAAAATAGTCATGTCCCTCGAACATGGGCGTTTTAGCAAAAGACCCTCGATAAAAGACCGTAGTCCCTCGATGACCCTCGATGTTGCCGTTGGTAAACGATCTAGTCCCTAAATGAAATTGCTAAAACGTCTCATAGGTTGCCTTATATGACTATACAAACGTCCCAACGTCCGTCCCTTCACATCCAACGATGAGGCTTCTTACCAAATCAATGGTAAGATAGCCACATCTAAAGGAGAAGGAAAAGCACATATAAGACCTTTTGAGTAGGTAGGTTCGTTCTCAGTTACTCGCTTGCTCACAACAAAAACATTTTTATACACCCACACTCTCATCTTTGAACTATTTTCAAAACAAACAATTTGTATGCGTTCTTATAAAAACGAGAATCATTACAAAGTTACATTTTCAAAATACTTTCAAAAACCACACAAAGCACCATTTCAAAACAAAAGCAAGTGATCTAGCGAGTAACTAAGAGCCCATGGAAAACCATGGATTAAAAGGGTGTTAATACCTTACCTTTTCATAATCTACCCCCCGAACTCAAAAACATCTCTAAAGGTCTTTCCTGTGCTTTTTCACCTTTCCTTTTGGATAAAAGAAAAGTCGCGACTCTTGCTAAACCGCAACATTTGCAAACACAAATGCAAAACAATCAAGTCAGTTCTCCCACCGCATCACAGGTACCAAAATCAAAACCTAACTGGTCAGAGTTGAAATTCTTAAGACACAAGCAATGAAAAGCAAAACTAAGAGCATGGTCAGATTCCTAGATATGATATCTACATCTTTTCTTTTATTTGTATGTGTTGAAAATGCTTGTATCAAGATATCACAATTAAGAAATCTTACCTCTTGAAGTGAAAAACAAATGACCTCTATATGACTTCTAGAAATGGTTTGATGATGGATTAAGCTTGCAGGGACCTTCCTTGAGCTAGTGGGATCACTACTTTGCCTTGAAAGCCAGAAGGATTTTGGAGTTGGCTCTTCAAATTCAGAAATGGCAAACAATGTGGCTTTGGATGCAGATTCTTAGTTCAAGGAGTTTTGAGAAATTTTGAGGGCTTCTGCATTCGTGTTCTCTCCTCTCTCCTCTTTTTTTCTCCTCTCCTTTATTTCTACTTGTCAAAGACTTGTATATATGTATGAAAATGGTTAGAGATTTCTCGCATACCATATTTTCTGAGTTCAAGCCTTTTGGCTCTATAACTTGCTTTTTTCAAGGAAATTGAGAAGACAGGTCCCAAAGTATTGTACAAGCATGATCTGAGATGGTATAAGCCTTAAACATGTTGCTTTTAGTTTGTAGGGGTTGTGTGTGCAGAAATAATAAGTGCAAGGTGTTGTACCCCAAAATTTGCTCTCTCATTTCTCAAGGAATCACCCGGGATCCTCAAGCTTGCTTCCATCCAATTACAAATCTGAAATTTTCCAAGAGAATCGTTCACAAGGGAAAACTGGTCAATTACACACCAAAGGAGTCAAACTATGACTTTTGAATCAAAAATCAAGTTCCAAGAATCATATTTCATTAAGGCATGAAATTGGTTCATCAAAAATCAAAAGTCAGAAGTTACTTTGAAAAATCAAATTTTCTAAGCATTTAGAAAATTTTCTAAGTGTCTAAAGAATATGACACTTTAGAACTTCTGAGATAGCCTCTATGCAAGTGCAGTCAGAAGTTGCAAACACGGCCCAGAACATGACGATTCAGTTAGAACATACAGAAGTGATGCTCTTTGGTCAGAACATGCTTCAGCCAGGATATGATTCTTCAGCATATGAAGGCTATGTTCCTTCTCACAACCCCACTATCCAGGATTTCATTTTGAAGTAACCCTACTATCCAGGTTCCTTCTCATAACCCTACTATCCAGGATTTCATTTCAAAGTAACCATACTATCAAGGTTCCTTCTCACATCCCTACTATCAAGGCTTTCATTTCAAAGTAACCCTACTATCCAGGTTACTTCTCACAGCCCTACTATCTAGGCTTTCATTTCAAAGTAACCCTACTATCCAGGTTCCTTCTCACAGCTCTACTATCCAAGATTTCATTTCGAAGTAACCCTACTATCCAGGTTCCTTCTCACAGCCATACTACCCAGGCTTTCATTTCTAAGTAACCCTATGATCCAGCTTCCTTCTCACAGCCCTACTATCCAGGCTTTCATTTAAAAGCAACCCTACTATCCAGGTTCCTTCTCATAACCTTACTATTTAGGCTTTCATTTCAAAGTAACCCTACTATCCCGGTTCCTTCTCACAGTCCTACTATCCAGGCTTTCATTTCGAAGTAACCCTACTATCCAGGTTCCTTCTCACAGCCCTACTATCCAGGCTTTCATTTCGAAGTAACCCTACTATCCAGGTTCCTTCTCACAACCCTACTATCCAAGCTTTCATTTCGAAGTAACCCTACTATCCAGGTTCCTTCTCACAGCCCTACTACCCAGGCTTTCAATTCGAAGTAACCCTACTATCCAGGTTCCTTCTCACAGCCCTACTATCCAGGCTTTCATTTCAAACCAACCCTACTATCCAGGTTCCTTCTCACAGCCCTACTATCCAGGCTTTCATTTCGAAGTAACCCTACTATCCCGGTTCCTTCTCACAGCCCTACTATCTAGGCTTTCATTTCGAAGTAACCCTACTATCCAGGTTCCTTCTCACAGCCCTACTATTTAGGCTTTCATCTTGAAGTAACCCTACGATCCGGGTTCCTTCTCAAAGCCCTACTATCCAGGCTCTCATTTCGAAGTAACCCTACTATCCAGGTTCCTTCTCACATCCCTACTATCCAGGATCTCATTTCGAAGTAACCCTACTATCCAGGTTCCTTCTCCCTTATCTCCAGACAACAGGTTACAACACTGTAAAGCCTAGACCCGATCAAATACGGTCAATTTCACATTTCCCCAGCGAGTTGCTGTACAACCTGGACCCTGACCAAGTATACAGTCTACTTTCACCTCTTCAATCAAGAGTTAATTCCCAAGTAGAGTAATGGACGACCAAAATCTCCTAGACTTTACTTTCCAGTGCATAAACCAACATTCCCCGGTAAAGTTCCCCTTGACAGCAGGTACAAGAATTTTCACCCAGGAATCTCTTATGCAACCAATCTTTTCCGGATGGCATCTTTAAGCCCATCTCCGAAGATTCCCCGTCGCCTTCCAAATGGCATCTGTAAGCCCATTTCCGATATCACCAATCAACATTACTTCATGCGAGTGCAAATTTCTGGGCACTCTAGTGTTCAATCATCTTCCACCTTCAAGTCACGAATGGTAGGTTTACCAATATAACTCTTCAGGTGTAAGAAGATTGAACAGGGGCAGTTGTTGTACCCCAAAATTTGCCCTATCATTTCTCAAGGAATCACCCGGAATCCTCAAGTTTGCTTCCATCCAATTACAAATCTGAAATTTTCCAAGAGAATCGTTCACTAGGGAAAATTGGTCATTTACACACCAAATGAGTCAAACTATGACTTTTGTATCAAAAATCAAGTTCCAAGAATCATATTTCATTAAGGCATGAAATTGGTTCATCAAAAATCAAAAGTCAGAAGTTACTTTGAAAAATAAAATTTTCTAAGCATTTAGAAAATTTTCTAAGTGTCTAAAGAATATGACACTTCAGAACTTCTAAGCTAGCCTCTATGCAAGTGCAGTCAGAAGTTGCAAACACAGTCCAGAACATGACGATTCAATCAGAACATACAGAAGCGATGCTCTTTAGTCAGAACATGATGCTTCAGTCAGGACATGATTCTTCAGCATATGGAGGCTATGTTCCTTCTCACACCCCTACTATCCAGGCTTTTATTTCGAAGTAACCCTACTATCCAGGTTCCTTCTCACATCCCTACTATCCAGGCTTTCACATTGAAGTAACCCTACTATCCAGGTTCCTTCTCACAGCCTTACTATCTAGGCTTTCATTTCGAAGTAACCCTACTATCCAGGTTCCTTCTCACAGCCCTACTGTCCAGGCTTTCATTTCGAAGTAACCCTACTATCCAGGTTCCTTCTCACAGTGCTTCTATCCAGGCTTTCATTTCAAAGTAACCTTACAATCCAGGTTCCTTCTCACAGCCCTACTACCCATGCTTTTATTTCGAAGTAACCCTATTATCCAGGTTCCTTCTCACAACCCTACTATCCAGGCTTTCATTTCGAAGTAACCCTACTATCCAGGTTCCTTCTCATAGCCCTACTATCCAGGCTTTCATTTCGAAGTAACCCTACTATCCAGGTTCCTTCTCACAACCCTACTATCCAGGATTTCATTTCGAAGTAACCCTACTATCCAGGTTCCTTCTCACAGCCCTACTACCCAAGCTTTCATTTTGAAGTAACCCTATTATCCAACTTCCTTCTTACAGCCCCACTATCCAGGCTTTCATTTCAAAGCAACCCTACTATCCAGGTTCCTTATCATAACCTTACTATCTAGGCTTTCATTTCGAAGTAACCCTACTATCCCGGTTCCTTCTCACAGCCCTACTATCCAGGCTTTCATTTCGAAGTAACCCTACTATCCAGGTTCCTTCTCACAACCCTACTATCCAGGCTTTCATTTTGAAGTAAACCTACTATCCCGGTTCCTTCTCACAGCCCTACTATCCAGGATTTCATTTCAAAGTAACCCTACTATCCAGGTTCCTTCTCACAGCCCTACTATCCAGGCTTTCATCTCGAAGTAACCTACAACCCAGGTTCCTTCTCATAACCCTACTATCCAGGCTCTCATTTCGAAGTAACCCTACTATCCAGGTTCCTTCTCACAGCCCTACTATCCAGGCTCTCATTCCTAAGTAACCCTACTATCCAGGTTCCTTCTCCCTTATCTCCAGACAATAGGTTACAACACTGTAAAGCCTGGACCCAATCAAATACGGTCGATTTCACATTTCCCTAGCGAGTTGTTGTACAGCCTGGACCCTGACCAAGTATACAGTCTACTTTCACCTCTTCAATCAAGAGTTAATTCCCCAGTAGAGTAATGGATGACCAAAAGCTCCCAGACTTTACTTTCTAGTGCATAAACCAACATTCCCTGGCAAAGTCCCCCTTGACAGCAGGTACATGAATTTTCACCCAGGAATCTCTTATGCAACCAATCTTTTCCGGATGGCATCTTTAAGCCCATCTCTGACGATTCCCCGTCGCCTTCCAAATGGCATCCGTAAGCCCATTTCCGATATCACCAATCAACATTACTTCATGCGAGTGCAAATTTCTGGGCACTCTAGTGTTCAATCATCTTCCACCTTCAAGTCACAAATGGCATATTTTCCAATCTAACTCTTCAGGTGTAAGAAGATTGAACAGGGGCAGCTGTTGTACCCTAAAATTTGCCCTCTCATTTCTCAAGGAATCACCCGGGATCGTCATGTTTGCTTCCATCCAATTACAAATCTGAAATTTTCCAAGAGAGTCGTTCACAAGGGAAAATTAGTCATTTACACACCAAAGGAGTCAAACTATGACTTTTGAATCAAAAATCAAGTTCCAAGAATCATATTTCATTAAGGCATGAAATTGGTTCTTTAAAAATCAAAAGTCAGAAGTTACTTTGAAAAATCAAATTTTCTAAGCATTTAGAAAATTTTCTAAGTGTCTAAAGAATATGACACTTCAGAACTTCTGAGCCAGCCTCTATGAAAGTGCAGTCAGAAGTTGTAAACACGGTCCAGAACATGACGCTTCAATCAGAACATACAGAAGCGATGCTCTTTGGTCAGAACATGATGCTTCTGTCAGGATATGATTCTTCAGCATATGGAGTCTATGTTCAACATTCCGGCCAGAAGATGCCCCTTCAGCATTTAGAGGTTACGTTTCTGATTTTCTGCGATCAGAACATCACCAAAAACCTCGTTTAAGTAACCTGCTGCCCTGCTATGGCACAATACTGCAACCAACGGCCACAACACACCAAGATTCTACTGATCCAGTCCACGCCTACATTTTTCTTGCACCAGATTAGCCTACGAAAATTGTGATTAAAAAACAAAGGGACAGTATGCCAAAAATGTTTAAAACTCATTTGTCTTTCCCCCCAAAACTGCCGAAAATCCATCTATAAATATTTTGTTCCATCACTTGTTCAAAGGGTTGGTTTTGGGAGAGAGAGAATCACCAAAAGAAAGAAAAAGCCTTGAATCCTTGCAAAATTCCAAGAATCCGAAAAACTGTAAACACCAAAATACCAAAACCTTAGCATTTGATTCTAGCATCAAAACTCCATTGTTCCTTGACTAAAGCCATCCCTACATGTGCTGATTCACATACTATAAGCTATTCTAACTTCTGTATTCATACTGCCGTACACTCTCCATTCACCTCCACCTCAAAGAAATCAGAGTATCACCCCTTGGATGTTCCAGAAGTGGAAAACTTCCATCCTGTTGAGTACGTGAAGAAATTGCTCAGAACATCACCAAAGCTCAGGACCAACCTCCAGTTTACAGAATCTTTTCCAGCTGCAAGGTAAGCTTCTGCTGACTCTTTTCACGTGCTTAAGCATTATCATGTTTGCATGTTCAAAAATACAATGTAGACATCATGTTTCTAACGTTATACATATTCTGAGGCTTCACGTATTTGTCTGCCTAAGTATGGAATAAATCAGTTCAGAACTTCTGGAACAAATTAGAACTCAGAATTAGGATTAGCAAATTCACACTTGCCTCTGATTTATAGTTCTGATATTTCCTATTTCTGAAATGTTATGAAACCTACCATAACTGTCATATGCACATCTTCTGTTTTGTGGAGAAATGACTAAATTACAGATGTTCTAACTAGCATGGAAAGAGAGACCAAGTTCTGCTAGTGGTATCAGAACTTATGAAATTCATTTTGTTTCTAATGATATCAGAACTTCTGAAACCTACTCTGTTGCTGGTGGTATCAGAACTTCTGAAAGCTAATGTGCTACCAGTGGACTCAGAACTTCTGACTTTACTTCTTTTTTTTCACTAACAGGATTTATGTTTTGCAGTACACCAGAGTCAGAACTTCTGACCTCCCTTAATCAGCAATACGCTGATTCTATTTCCCCTTTTTCTCACTATTTTTGCTATTACTTTCTGTTTCATTAATCAACAAACACCAAAAACATTTTTTCCATGCTTTACTTTATTTCTTAAAACAAAAGACCAAAAAATATTTTCTTAAACAAAAATTATTTTTTTTCTTAAATAAATAAGCAATTTACATTTCTTGCACATTTTGATCTATTTTGATATGGTTGTAATAATAACTTAGGATTTATTTCTACTTGCAACCCCCATTCATGAACTTGTACACCCCGTCCCCCTAAAGCGATGTAATAACTTAGATTTTATTTTCCGCATTTTTACTTGCTTTTTATATATTGCTAGTAAATAGGATGTATGGCAAGATAAAATCAACAAATAGAGTATTTTCATATACAAGACAAATGCATGCAAACTAACACACTATTCACACATGCACCCTTAGGATAATCCCATTTCGTTGTCTGTCGGAAAAATAGTCATGTCCCTCAAACATGGGCATTTTAGCAAAGACCCTCGATAAAAGATCGTAGTCCCTCAATGACCCTTTATGTTTCCTCCGGTAAACGATCTAGTCCCTAAAAGACATTGCTAAAATGTCTCATAAGTTGTCTTCTATGACTATACAAACATCCCAATGCCCGTCCCTTCACATCCAACGATGGGGCTTCTTACCAAATCAATGTTAAGATAGCCACATCTAAAGGAGAAGGAAAAACACATTTAAAACCTTTTGAGTAGGTAGGTTCGCTCTCAGTTACTCGCTTGCTCACAACAAAACATCTTATACACCAACACTCTCATTTTGAAACATTTTTAAAAGATAAAGATTTAGTACGCATTTTTATAGAGACGAGAGCCATTACAAAGAAAACCCTTTTCAAAATAATTTTCAAAAACACATCCCACAAACACCTCTTTGAACTATTTTCAAAACAAAACTTTGTATACATTCTTATAGGAACGAGAATCATTACAAAGTTACACTTTCAAAATACTTTCAAAACCACACAAAGCACATTCAAACAAAAGCAAGTGATAGCGAGTAACTAAGAGCCCATGGAAAACCATGGATGAAAAGGGGGCTAATACCTTCCCTTTTCATAATCTACCCCCCGAACTCAAAAACATCTCTAAAGGTCTTTCATGTGCTTTTTCACCTTTCCTTTTTGGATAAAAGAAAAGTCGGTGGTGACTCTTGCTAAACCGTAACATTTGCGAACACAAACTCAAAACTCTAAGTCAGTTCTCCCATCGTATCACATAAGGCTTAATACAAATTGACTTTGTATAAAGCTTACTTTTCTAAAATGACAATGGTAACTTTGTGCCATTAAGGGAAAATTGGCTTCGAAAATACTTTAAATACTTGGGTAAGAGCTTAATTAATTATGTAAACAATTAATTATGGAGTGAAACACAAGTTTGAGGCTTTCAAAGCAAGATCATGTAGCATGGCCTATGGATTTGATCAATGTTCTTCAAAAATTATGTCTTCAACTTGATTCCTTCTACAAAGATCTTGAATCTCTGTAGGAATTTGATCTTTTTCTTACTCTAGATTTCGAAAAGTATCTTGAATCTCTTAAAGATGTCAAATACTCTATCCTTTCATTTTGTTCACATAGATCCATAACTTTCGGCCATACTCATCAACAGACAAAACAATATTTGTTTCCACCAATTGTATGTTCTTCGAATGGACCACATTTATCTGAATGTACCACTTTGAGTATGCAAGATGATCTCATTGGCATAGTCGAAATGAAAGAATTTCTGGATTCCTTTCCTACTAAACAAACTTCACAAAGTTTTTTCAGGCATTTCAAGACTTGGAATACCAGTAACCATGTCTTGAGTAATCAGTTGATTAAGTGGTCGAAAGTTCAAATGTCCAAACTTCAAATGCCACAACCAACTATCCTTGTGGTCAAACAGTTTTCAAACATTGAACTTATGTCGAATTGATCATTGTCTTAAATGTCCTATTTTTCGACAGCGGGGATTTTAAGACCAAATTATTCTTGGTGTCGAACAATCTCAAAACTCCATCTTTCATGACAACTGAGAAACTCTTTTCAACTAGTTGTGCAACAATTAGCAAGTTGCACTTTATTCCGGGTACATAGAGCACATCTTTAATCATAAATTTTCCTCCATTACTCATTTGAAAGACTATGTTACCAGTACCTTCTTCTTGCAATGAACTATTATCAATAATTTTTTTTGTTAAATTATAATTCATAGTGTCGAAACTATGTGTGTCAAAGGGTTTAGAGGTGGATCGAAGTAGGTTGCTCGAAGGAATCCATTTCCCAGTCGAAGCTTATGGATCGAAGCAAGCATGAAGATAGACAACATGTCAGATATCAATATGGCGAAGAACCCAATAGCACATGGTTGAAGCAAGCACATCGAAATGAGGTTCCATTATCTCCGATAGCGGGTAGCAGATGGGAAGATGAATTTGGAACACTGTAGAATTGAGAATCAAATTGAAGACATTATGACGAAGGGAGTGCAGGTCAAAGTATTCAGAAGACTAAGAACCATGATGAATATAGATTGTTTAGACACAATGAATTAGGTGGTTGTTAAATTGTAATTCATAGTGTCGAAACTATGTGTGTCGAAGGGTTTAAAGGTGGATCAAAGAAGGTTGCTCAAAGGAAGCCATTGCCCAGTCGAAGCATGGGGATCGAAGTAAGTTTCTCTTCTTAGACTTGTCAAAATCTTCCAACCCCTCCTTTCGATCAGTCATGTGGTTCAAACAACCTAAACCATATTTTGAATTTGACATGGTTATCTGCAACTGCACACCTTTTTTTATCTGTTTTGCCCTTTCGACAGTTTCCTCTTCCTCCTTTCGAGGATTCAGAAGTTCCATATTTGACTTGATGCTTGAGAGCCCAATATGATCCATGGAAACTATATGGGGCATTAAAATTCCAATTGTACTTGTGCAAACTCAAACCCTAGTTTTGAGTCATCAGTGTTTGAGGAGGTATCTTCAGCTGATCAAACCTTGTACAATCTTGAATAAATAGAGATATTTTGAGAAAATTCTTGAGAAATGAGAGGGAAAATTTTGGGTTACAACAAAACCCAGGATACCTTAGAACTTCATTCCACAATCCACTGCTCAAGAACCAAATGAACTTCCTTTAACCTGATGAAGAAACTTCAAACCAAAAATTAAACATAAGGATGGCACAACCCTAATACTTTAAACTAAAGTGCCTGATTCCATGGGATGCATGATATGCGGACGACTTAGTGAAAATGATACAAATGGGATGCAAAGTCTCAACCAGACAACAGTAAAAGGTAGGGAAAAATTTGGGATACGACACTAATACATTGAGGCCATACCAAAAATACATAAAAAATCCTAATTCTAGTCTCTATTTTCATTCTCCAAAAGGCTTAATTAAAACTTCTATTTGCTACACCAAACTTGTAGCACCATTGAAACCATGTCGAAACATCACAAAAACCTACAGCTGTATGCATCACCATCATCGTGTCTGTATCAGTTCAGCTCACAAAAACCTGTTAGCAATTCCAAATAGAAAATAAACTGAAGCTCGATTCAAACATGGGTTTAATGATGAAACAGAAATCCAGATAAATCTACGATCAAAACCATATTTGTAACAACAAGCTTGCAACATTCTAATCGATGCTTTGCATCAGTTTTTTTATTAGAAGAAAATATTAATAAATCAGACTTTAACAGAAAATACAGAAAAATAATTAGAAGGAAAATCAAAGAAGAAAACTAAATCAGAAAAAATAATTAAATAAAAGTTTAAATTACAGCTCAGCAAAACTTTTAAAGCAAGTTTCATTTTTTATCGATCCTCACCCTCCATCTTGTAACAAATTTTTGGAATCCATTGGCTCAGATTCAATTGAATCATAACAGAATTTCCACAAACTCTAACAGAAAGATAAAAAAATAGAATTGATAGTTGAAGCGATTGATTTTTCAACTTCTGCAAAAGAATCACAAAAATCAAAGAAAATTCTCTCTCTCAATCTCCCTTGTACACATCTTCATCATCAATATTTTGAATGCCATTGTTTCTCTGCAATTCCTTCATGATTATACAAGCCTCGTTGCTTCAATCATCTGAAACAACACCTCTGCAACCTCTACCTTCAATCTTCATCTTCTTAGAACTTGGAATTCACTATAATCTTCATCTTAATATCCATCTAGTTCATCACTGTTCTTCATCTTCTCAACTTCATCAACACATCGTCTCTGATCCGCATCAACAATATATTTGCTCTCTCTCTCTCACGTATCAACATCATCACGTTTCAGCAAGAAAATGCAAGAACAACAACTCAGAAGAGATCACAAAAAAATGTAAGAAGAAACAATACAATGAGAATTGAACAGAAATCGCATACGAACCTATTCCTCTAGATTTCTCGTCAATCTCGCCATTGTTGAAGAAGCATCGAACTGGCTCTAGAAGGTAATCATTTTGAACTCCTTCTCCCGATATATATTGAACCCATAAGGCATTAGGTTGAGAATGAAAAAGAAGAGATGGAGTCACTGCGAATAATAATTTCTCCATGTCAGAGAGGATGAAGAAAGATTTTTGTAAAGAATCGAAGAGATCTCACTAGAGAATAGTAAAAGGTCATAATTTGAACTTATGGGGTTTCAAAATTCTCTTTCAAGATCTCGGCCAAACCTTTGAGTTTCTATAAAAATCAGCACTATATTAGTGACGAGAAGAAGAAGACGAAGCAATTGGTATAAAGAAATTGAATATATAAGCCGAAGCACCGATCGTCGCCGCTACCGTCGCCGTAAGGAGATTTTTGGTGCGGTAGAAGCGTCTTCTCAGGAGAGGTACCATTGAGAGAGAAATGAGAAAGACGAAAGGATTACGAGAGAGATAGAGACAAGAGTCTCCTTATGTTTTAATTTTTATAATCATCCTTATTTTGTTAATTTAATTTTGGTTTAGCACACTAATCCGGAGGTGACATTTGTCACCTCCCTAGTGGTCCCTTTCTGATGCCATGTAGGTACCTCACCAGTCATACTATGAACCCTTGTTTCATCACCATTAGATCTCTTCAGATCCAAATCCAACATCCCAAACACGCGTCCTCATGGTGCTCCTCTCATGGAGCGATACCCTAGATCGCGCGAACCTCCATCTGAATCCAACACATGCATCCACACACTTAGTAATGCACCCTCGCCTCTCTCAGCTCTCAGATCTCCATCAGATCTCAAAAACTTTTTCTTTTAAAATCCCCTTTAAACTGTAACAAGTTACTTCACTTAGTGATAATAGTGATAAGATGCAAGAAGGAAAGAATAAATTATGTTTATACATGTTCACTTAAAAACTATCAAGCTAGTCTAGTCCACCCGCCAAGGTGATTTCTCCTTTCTCAACAAGGACTTAATCCAATAATCAAACAGATTATTACAATGCACAAGCTAACTTCAAGTGACTAACTTTACAACCTCTAAGATACACTAATCTTGGACTTCTCAAGGACTCTAACCAACTGGTCCCTTAAGGAAAAATCAAACAACTGTTTGAACAAAGTTTGTTTACAAAAGATATGCTTCTACACAAGCTGATAAGTAAACATATTTTCAACAAAAATTTACTAGATAAGTGAAATATTATGAACAGTCTTTTGAGAATGTGAATTATCAGCCTTCTCGCATAGTCTTCAAGCCCTTTTATAGCCAATAAAATAATATAACTGTTGAAGGGTATTTCTAGAACTTCCAGAAAGAGGAAGCTTGAATAATTACGTAGGAGACAAGATCGTACGCAATGTTCGTCCTTCATGGTAGTGGAATGGAATGATTTGTTTGTACCATGTACTTTTTATACCATGCAATCTTAACCTTTTTTTCTTCTGACGTCAGAGGCTTCTGAGCATGTGTTGGAAGAATGAGAATAACACTTGGGTCTTTAGAACTTCAAGTCTCCAGAGTCTTCAGAATTACGTCTTCATAATCTTCAGCACTTGGTCTTTAGTACCCTTTGTAAAATCTTGGGTCACCAGAACTTCAAGTCTTTAGAATTTCCAGAACTTCATCTATCAGAATCTTCAGCACTTGCTGTTAAGAACCCTTTGTCTTCAGAAACATAAGTCTTCAGCATTTGGACTTCAATTATTACTTCTGTCTTCAGATCTTCAGAACTTGGTTTCTTGGACATGTATTAGAGTTACAACTTCAGAGTATTCTGAAGCTTTTGCTACTGTTCATCGAACTTATTAGCTAGAAGCGAAACTTATTCTTTTCTAATGTCTTGGCAGTGCCTTTCATCAGAAGAAAGCCTGTTTGTTAAATATTCAAAATAACAAACACTAGAGTAATGAAAATTTTCATACAAACATACTCTTTGTTATCATTTAAACTCATAGATAGAATTACATAACCAAATCTTGTTCTAACAATTTGTTGGGTTCGCCTTCTCCCAACGTCCTTTTCGTTTGATAGGTTCACCTTCACCCAACATTCTTTATGTTTGTTAGGTTCGCCTTCGCCCGTTGTCCTTTTCTTTTTTTTTGGTTCGCCTTCACCCGACATTTCTTTTGGCTTGGTTAAGTTCTCCTTCACCCATAATTATTTATGTTTGATAAAGTTTCTCCTTCACCCGATGTTCCTTCCATTTGTTAAGTTCGCCTTCACATGGCGTTCTTTCAGTGTGTCATGTTTTGCCTTCACCCGACGTTCTTTCGGCTTATTGATTTTCGCCTTCACCTGGCGTTCCTTCCCTTTGTTAAGCTCGCCTTTACCCGACATTCTTTCAGCATGTTAAGTTATGCCTTCACTCAGCGTTCTTTCAGCTTATTAAGTTTCGCCTTCACCAGACGTTCCTTCCGTTTGTTAAGTTCGCCTTCACCTGGAGTTTCTTTAGTGTGTCAAGTTTCGCCTTTGCATATAATTGTTTCAGTTTAAGGTTCGCTTTCGGCCATGTTCTTTCCGTTTATTAGGGTTGCCTTCACCCGATGATCCTCTGGTTTAAAGTTTGACTTCGGCTGACACTCATTTTGTTTGATAAGGTTCACCTTCGCCCTGTGTCCTTCTCGTTTGTTAAGGTTTGCCTTCACCCAGTGTCCTTCTCATTTGTTAAGGTTCGCCTTTTCCCGCTGTCGTTCTCGTTTATTAAGGTTCTCCTTTGCCCGGTGTCCTTCTCATTTGTTAAGGTTCGCCTTTTCCCGATGTCCTTCTCGTTTGTTAAAGTTTTCCTTCACATGGCATTCTTTTGGTTTGTTAAGTTTGCCTTCACCCGACGTTCCTTCTGTTTGTTAAGTTCTCCTTCATCTGGTGTTCTCTCCTTTCATTGAGTTTCGCCTTCACCTTGTGTTCTCTCTTTTGATAAGTTTCGCCTTCAACTGGCGTTCTCTCCTGTTGATATTTTTCGCCCTTACCCGTCATGCTTTTTAAATGATGGTGGTTAAAGGTTGTTTTAACCATGTCTCTTCTTATATGTGTCCAATTCTGGCCGGGCATGTATACTTGATCTCTTTCTTGTGTGAGTCTGATCCTGACTCAACATACATTTCTTGACAACCACTTTTCATCAATACATAAAACCCAAAAATAAACAATACTCGATTGTCTTCAGAGTGCAAATTTTATAGTTCTATTAAGTATTCAATCCTCTTTTACCTTGATGGTGCGAAAGGCTACTGCCAATCTCAGCCTCTAGTTAAAGAAGATTGAATAGGGGCAGTTGTTGCACCCTAAAATTTTCTCTCTTCATTTTAACCCCAATCGGCTTATACTTCATCATCATATGCATACATACATGTCATTCGCTCTATGCTAATGGAATCAAGGCATTTCCCTGCAAGAAAGAGTTGCAAAAATCAATTGTTCCGTTAAGCAACATTGTGAAGCAGAATTTAGGGTTTTCCGCATTTTAACACACACTGCATGTGTTCTGAGCTATCCAATTAACGACCAAGTAAGCCATTATCATAGCTCTTATGCGTTTCAATAGGCTCTGGATTATGCAGAAAGTCAAGCGTTTCAATTGGTTTGAGATAGTGCAAACAGAAATTTAGTATTGTGTGTTTCAAGCTCAAAAATTCATCACTTGAGACCAGAAAATGTTTTGGGGATAATTCTTCAGTATTTAGAACCTTCTTGAGGTCTTCTCCTTTTTATCTGTTCATGTCAAAGGCTAATCTTGTGAAGAAAATTTTCTAAAGCGCAAAATACTTGAATTATGTCATACATTTACAGTTTCACTGGTTTTCAGATGCTTAAAAATTCGTAACTTATGACTGGAAAATCGTTGTTTAATTCCTCTTGGATAATTTGAACCGTCTTGTTATTTCCTTCAATTTTAGTTTTCGGCTCGGAAGCCAATTCATTGAGGAAAATCTCTAAATGTGCGAGTACTCAGAAGATGTACAGTGAAAAAAATAGTGAAAATAGTGTGTTGAACCGTTGTTTTTCAGATGATCAAAATTTCATAACTTTCGCCCGGTTCGACTTTTTTGGTTGGTTATTTGGGCAAAAAATTCGTCTTAATTTTATCTTTGATTCTTATGTTTGGGTCAGGAGCTAATTCTTTGCAGAAGATTTCCAAAAGTGCGAATTACCAGAGAAAATTGAACGCCAAAGTGGTTTTCTATCAGACTATTTTTCGATATTAAAAAATTTGTAACTCTCTCGATTTTTATCATATCGAGATGATTCTTGAAATGTGAGATTATAAATAATGTAAGCTTCAACTTTGCTTTAGGGCCCAAGTTCATATTGTGCTCTGAAGGTTTCGGTTTATGGCTCACATCTGAAAGTGCGCACAAAAATAAGCTGAAATTTTCAATACGGTGAAATAAGTCTGTTGTTTCTCGCTATTCGAAAAATCATAACTTTCTAGATTTTTATCATATAGGGGTGATTCCTTCGGAACGACGTCACAAATTTTGTAATCTATGATTTTGTTTCAGGTTGCGCGTCGGGATTCTGCACAGAAAGTCATGAACTTGTGGTTTATTCCTGTGCCTTACACAAAATAAGCTGTAAAACTCTGCACTGTGAATTTTTACACTTCCTTTCTCACCGTTCAGGCCAACGTAACTTTCTCAATTTTTATCATATCGAGACAATTATTTCGGCGCCGCATCATAAATTAAGTCATCGACATCTTTGTTTCAAGTCGCGCATCAGGATTTTGCACTGATTGTGATAAGCTTATGGTTTGATCTCACACTGTGCATGAAATAAGTTGAAATTTTCAGTTTGGAGTCAATACTATATATTTCAAATTTCAAACACAATAACTCTCATAATTTCCACTCTCTCAAGATCAAAAATCAAAACTCTTAAATTCTCTCAACTAGTCTTCAAACTTTCTCAAGAACACAAAAGAGATTTAAAGCAAAATCATCCAAACTTCATCTTTCTCCCTAACATCGTCAGAACCTCCATTTCTGCAAGCTTCTCCGTCTGCCTCATGAACCACCACGCTTCCGTTCCCTCTGGTCTCCGACGAACGGCCAACCTCTCCTCCCTCCTCTTCCACATGCGATGCCGCAAACTTTCCCCCTCTTTCTTCATGAAGCACTTTCTTGGAGAATTCTCCTTCTTCTGGTTGTGTTTTCCGGCCAGCATCATCCTCATCTTCTCCGGTTCAATTTCCAATAAATCTCTTGAATCCTAATTGATTTAGTGCTTATTTGAGATAATTGAATTATGTGAATTGTGTTGATTTGAATGTAATTGATATAAGCTTGAATTGAGTTCTTGATTTGAATTTTGTTTAGATCTTGAAATTGGAGTGTAATTGATATTGATGATGAACAAATGTGGAGTAGGATAGATCTATGATGAATTGTTGATAATTGTGTGGATTCAATAATTTTTGTGCGTCGAATAATTTGTGTTGATGATGTTCAAGTGAATTTGGGCGTCGATGTCGTTTTCGATAGGATTTTGTTGGAAAATAATATTGAATTCATGAGTTGATATAGTTTTGAGTTGAATTAAATGGTGACTCATTTTTCTCGACATTAAAACGTTTGATTTAATTAATTGCGGTAACTCATGAATTATGTTGTTTGTGATTAGAAACTATTGTTTTGATGTGAATTAATTGTTTGCAACTTGTTTACAATTTCTTAGCAATAATACTTGAACCGATAAGTGTGTTTTTGCGTCTGTTTGCAATTGTTGAAATCAATTTTGATCAATATTGATTCAAGTATGTATTGTTGCCCGTCAAATGTTAATATGTTGCAAAATTCTTTCCAAAAATCGTTTGAGGTTTCTTTGAGCATGTTTATGCATTTATGGATGGTTAATGTTGAATTTAGTCATTTCCGATATGATTTTCCGTGTAATTTTGTGATACGATGTAGTGTTGTCCGGATTTTGAAAACACACTTAGAATGTGATTTAATTGTTGGTTATAGCTCAGATGAGGTTGCTTTGATGCTTGGAAAACATTTATGTCGAGTTTCATTGATTTTGAACCGTTGTGTTATGCGGATTATGATATTAACATGTTTATGTATGGTTTTTCTTTTAACATGTACATTACGGTTTAATTCTCATCTAATGCTTGTTTGAGTTTAACTAGTTGATTGTTGAATATTGTTGTTGAGTTTTATCGGTTTCAACGCAATTTTTCGGTTGGTTTTGTGTTTAAGCATGTTGCTGCCCGGACATAGTAAGTGTGCATAAATTCATGATTTTATTGTTGGTTATTTCATATGTATGATTACTATGATATTTGTATGACATCTATACCATGTTGTGACAATTTTAGATCAACTTATTTTCCGAATCATGAAATGACAGAGGTGCTGCCCGAATTTTATAAGTTGAACTTGGAATGCATCTTAATTATTGGTTTATGCACTATTACACTTTCCTTGGTATTTATTGGACATGTTCATTGATTTGTGGCAATTTTAAATTGATATGTTGGGTGATTAATGAGATGACGTACTTGCTGCCTGAGATTTGGTTTTGTGATTCCATTGCTTGTTCGACTTTGCTTTACGCATGATCATATGTCATTTTGAGTTATGATGTTGGTTGTTTAATCGCAATTGATTTTTCTTGTTATTTTTTAACTTTTCTTGTGACATTGTGTAAGTTTTGAAAGGTGATTCATCGCACGGAATATTTGTTCGAATTATCCTTTGCTTGTGTAGCATTGTTTTGTGTAGGACGATTGGCTTGATGCGACACACTCATTGCTTGAGATTTATTTTCGTGTTATGACATTGGATTCTGATATTAGATATTGTTTCTGATTTGATCTATTTATTGATTCTAGATTGCTCGAAAACCGTCAGGTTTCTTAGCTTTTGATTTCTAAATAACGAACTCTTGTTCGTTTGGTGCATTTCTGTTGCTTATGATATTTTGCATTTGTTTACCGCTTTTCTGATGCCATGAGAAGTAGGAATAAAGATTCATGACTTAGAGTCCCTACTTTAGGTGGGCAATCTATTTAAATTCCTCAAGTGAGGTGATGTTTATTCTGTTAAAGTCCTCAAAACGAGGCAATGTTTTCGTTTGCAGAAGACTCCAAAAGGGGTGATTTCTTGTTGATTATTTAAAGACCTCAAAATAGGAAATTTCACTAAATTCCTTAAAAGAAGGCATTTCCCCTCCCCTTTTACATTGTGCTTGCTATTGAGTCAATAAGTGGAACAGAGAGTCCGTAATCAACCCCCCCACATTCTAGTATGTGTCATTCCTAGCTCACGTTATACGTTGATGCTTCGAACCGTGCTTAGTCTTGTTATTGAGTCAGTCAAGTGGAAGACAGGGGTCCGTAACCAACCCCCCATTCTTTGTCATTTTATTTTATGATATTAGCTTGCAACGCTCTACGTTGATGCTCCGAGTTATTACTCGATGTAGGTGCTCGAGCAAATCAAGTGGAAATAGTTCCTTACTCCCATTTTGAGATCCATTGGACTCATTTGTTTGTTGTTAGCTCGCACTCGATTCTGTTTTAGCTTTAGCTTTTCGTTTTTTGATTGTGCTTGTGTTTATGCTTCTCTTTAAACCTTCACTCGGTGTTCTTTCTGTTAGATAAGTTCGCCTTAACTCGGCATTCTTATTGTTTGTTAGGTTCGCCTTTTCCTGGAGTGCTTTTCATTTGGTAAGTTCACCTTCACCTGACATTCTTTCACTTGGTAGCTTCGCCTTCACCCGACGTTCTCCCTTAGGATGTGCTTGTTTCGCTTCCAATGCGAGTTAGACATTAGGTCGTAATCCATGCGTACTAACTTAGGTAGAGATTTCCCTTTCAAACTCAACATTAGGGCCATCATTGTATGATAACATTAGGGATAGAGTTAGATAGTCTCCCTTAGTTGTTTTCTTTTCCTTTTGCATACTTAAAACTATGACCTTTTTCTTGGCAAATACATAAAACACTCTAACATTTTCAAATCCTTTTTCAAGGTAAAAAACATCAACAAATACAAATCTTTTTTTCTTCAAACCTTTTTTATTTTAAAACCTTTTCAAAAAGGACATGCTTCGATAGCATCATTCATAAAAAATATACAAGAAACGGAAAATTTTGAGCTGAACTATGGTACTCTGATTCCTTAAAAGGGATATGTAGGCATTTGGTCGGGGGGCCCAGACGAGCGAAACTTTATAAATATTCCTTCTTTTCCCCTTGTTTTATTTTACATGCATTCCCTTTTTTTGCATTTTTCTTTTACCTCATAAGCTTTAGATTAGAACACAACCTTTGATTATAACAATAATAGTGGATCTCGTGGAGTACCACAGACGTGATGGGTGTTAATACCTTCCCCTTGAATAATCGACTCTCTTACCCGCATCTCTCGGTTGTGTGATCTTGATTTCACTCTTCTCAGGTTTACTCGATGTTTACCTTTCCCTTCATATGGGATAAAAACGTTTGATGGCGACTTCATTGATTTTCTCTCTATTATATTTTTGTCGGTTGTCTCAAAGACTATAAGGAAAAGGCACAAGGTTCTCCCTTAAGTGGAGCCTTTTTATAGACCGAGACTTTCGTCTCATAGGTCACACAAGGTCTCACTATGATATTTTTTTTGGGTTATATAAAGAGTCATTGGTCAAATCCCAAAGTCCTACCTCTAAGAGAGTCTAGCCCTCTAAAAGATATTTCTCAGAATTTGACCTATCCTAGGTGATGTCGTCACAAAAACTCATAGAGATGTTAAACCCCCTTGCCCAATTGACAATCCTTCTTCTAAGGTTTATTATTTTTTTAAATGAAACAATCCCACCAATAATATATGAAAATATGATAACAAGAGAAAATAAACAATATAGTAAATAAACTCAAGATAAATAAAGAAATAACAAAACATAAATAAAACCCAAAAATCCTAGACCCAAAGGTAGAGTAAAATCTAATTAAAGGGGTTCCCCAGCAGATTCGCCAGCTTTCGTAACTGGCAAAAGAATACAAGAGTCGTCACCATTAATTTTTTGTTCTAAGGACGGGGAGGTAACATATAACCCTAATTTTTAGAGGTTTATGTAATTCATATATGAATTCTATACTAAATTCTATACTGAATGTTGTGGTTGTAATTGATTTGAGGTTTATGTAATTTCTTGTGTTTATATGGTAACAAAATACATGGAGGTTTATGTGTGAAAAGGAACATGTTTTTGATTAGTATGAATTGAAAGTGGATGAAAAAATATGTACAAAAAATAGTTTTTATTTTTGTGTAATTGTATAATTTGTGATTTTATGAATGGTAGTTTGTTTTTTAGGACATAGACCAACGTGAGTGAATGAATATTACCAGGGTTAGCTGTGAATAAGTAGGAATGTGTACAATGAAACAAAATTGTGTATTTTAGTGCAAAAATGAATTAGTGATTTTATGTAAAAAACTGACCCAAAAAAAAAAGGTTTTCTGACATGCCAATGGTTAGCAGTTGGTCTCGGGAGAAATACTTGGTATAGGAATTGAGTGAAAAAATTGGGAGAAACACTTGGTATAGGAATTGAGTGAAAAATTGTTAGTATTACTATACGTTGAAAGCAAAAGTGGTAGAGTATGTGTATGGATTGTGAATTAGTTGCAAGTGTGAATTAGTTGCAAGTGTGTGAGGTTTAGTGTAAAAATATAATCATTAGTTTGATATCATATGGTTATAACACTAAACCAATTAAAAAATTAAATTGAGAAGGGTGGCCTCATATTTAATCATTGGAAAAAAGAAAGAAAAACACCAATATTTTTGAAAAGAAAATTTGAAAAGAAATCGTGAGAATGTGTTTGTGAGTGAAATTATGGAATTCATAGATTTGTTTGTTGATTGTGAATATTGTCTGTGAAATTGGAAATTTGTGGGTCTTTTTATGAAGGAAAAGTGACATATTTATAATGTGAGAAATTAGGTTAAATTACCAAATAAAGAAATTACCCAAACAATAAAAAACCCAAAAATTATATCTTGGTCAACAAGTCTAAGAATCTTCCTATTTGTGACTCTGTACGAGATACTATTTGAAAAATATTTAAACTAAAAAAGATTTTATTTATTTTTATATTTTTGACTATTTTTTGCATAAAATAATAATTTTAATAAAAATAATATTTTAAAATATAATAAATAAAAGAAAACGAAAATAGTATTTGAATAATAAAAAACATGATTTTTGTGATTTTGAAAATAATAAAAAATGGAAATAAAGTTAGTAATAATAAACAGGAAAAAAATATCCAAATTGCACCAAGTGAGATTCAAACCCATGACATTATGCTTGCAAGCTTTATCTCCTTATCAACTGTGCTATCTCATTTATTCGAAATAGAAATGCACTTTAGAGCATATGAATGGTGGACAAATATTTGATATCTAAGAATACAAATAATTTAAAATAAACTATTGTATATTTTTAAATAAGCAAAAATAAATTTAAAATACATATTTATAAAACATAAAATATTATTGTAAGTAAACCAAAGAAATTTATAAAACTAATTTTGAAATAAAGCAGACAAATTTGGGGTATGACACACTGAGAAACAACAGGCATATATATTTACTAAGGCCTTGAATGCAATCAGTTTGAGAAATTAACAAGTGCATTTGGAATTTGCACTTTTGAGGAGTTATAACAACTACAGTTGTGGAGGAGTGAAAAGGTTATTTAATATTTCCTCCATTTAGTGGTGCACAAAATTCAAGGGAAGTTTTTATAAAATGTCATAATCAATGTTAGGACATATAAAGAATCTAAAGAAGATGGTCTTGGCAACAAGGAGGTGATGAATCTAATTGAGGTTGTTGGTCTTGAGAATGGTTATGAGATGTTGGTTATCATGTCTAAGGTCTATGTCAGTAAGATTAGCAAGGAGTATAGGAAGGTTTTTGACAGAGGGAGATGTGTGGAGATTACAGTAAGATGAGAAATCATAGATATTTTTGTCAATTTTTGGCTAAAAAGGGGGAGTAGTTTGGTAGCTTATTGGTAGCTTGGTGTTTGTTTTGTTGCTACTGTTACTGTTTCTTGTTGTTGCTGCTACAGTGTGCACTACTTAAGGGGAAGTAATATATATTTATTATGCAATCGTTTAGGGGAAGCAGTCTGTTCTACCTTGTTATCTGTTGGTTGTTGTTATGTTTTTGTATGCTTGATGTCACATCTGTTGTCTAGACACCAGGTCTGGAAATTTCTGGAAATTTTTTGGTTGTTTGGAGAATTTTCAATTTCTCTGTGTTGTTTCTAAAAGTTGTGTGAGATGTCATACCCGATGTTCTGACATCATAAATGAAGCATTTTGTATGAGAGAATTTTTTCTCTTAATTGTGTTTGTGAGAGTTTATCTCTTTATGTGTGAGGCTGTTTTGTTTCTGCTGTGTACACCTCTGATGTTTGTGAACTAGTTTAGTTCCTATTTTGTTGTTGTGCATTATTGTCTATTTGAAGTAATGTTGTTTTTGTGGTTGTATCTCTCTTGTTTTGGAAGTTTTGTACAATAAATGTTTTAGCCAAAATATTGTCAAAGTGGGAGATTGTTAGGTTTTGGTTTGTTGGTTGTATTTTGTTAAAACAACTAGTTCAACAAGATGTTGTGACATGTTTCTACGACATTGTAGATGTGACGTCTCCAGTTTTGGAAGATTTGATTTGTGGTTTAGAAGATTTGATTATTGTTCCTTGTGTACCAAGCTGCGCATTTTGGATATTTGATTTACTCAAGATTTGATTCAAGCCAGAAATATTTGAAGATTTAGTTATCAAAATAGAATGTCAAAAAATTATTTAGAACATATATTTCTACACCAGAAGATTTGATTTGATTTGATTTGCATAATCTTTTGTTGGCCAAATTTTGAATCCAAGTCCAGACGCTTTTGAGGCTATAAATAGAAGAATTATAAACCTAAAGAAGATACAAAGTTGCACATGAGAGTATAGAATTTAGAGTTTCATCTTTCTATTGTACATTGTTCATTGTGAGCCACTCTTGTATCTTGTTGATACATGAGTTGGACTCTTTAGTTGAGTTGTAATTGGTGAACCACTCATAAGCTGTAAAGTAGTAGTGTGTTATGTTCAACTAGAAGTGTATCTTCTATTTTGATTGTCTTGGTTGTAGTTGTCACTGGTTTGTAACTGAATAGAAGTGAGGGGAGTCTCATATCTAGGAGTTCCTAGGTACAAATTGCATATGGGCAGTGATTAGGTGAGAAGTTTGTAAAACAAGGGTTGTTCAGAACTTCAAATTAATATTATTATAGTGGATTTCCTTTCGGGTTTGGATGCCCTCAGATGTATGTGAAGTTGCACTGAACTGGGTTAACAATTGAAGTGTGTTATTTACTTCTTGCATTATTTCATGTTTAAACTATCTGGCATATGATGTCTTAACATTGTATTCAACATCTGTTTTGTAAAGTGCCAGAATTTCAAACTTCTTCAGAAGTTCCTTTGCCTATTTGGTATGATGAACATAAACTCCATCTTTGCATTTGTTGATTTGAATTCCAAGAAATAACTTCAATTCTCATATCATGCTCATTTCAATTTCAATTTGCATCGTCTTGGAAAATTCCTTGCAAAGAGTAGCATTTGTAGAACCAAAAATAATAGCATCCTTTGGGATTAGTTTTGAAAGGTCTCTTTTAAGATTTCACCTTAGCCTTTGATTAGCGAGGCTTGGAATCATTAAATACTTTTGGTCTAACATATTTTGGTCTTAAAGCGTTCTTAGCCTTTGATTAGCGAGGCTTGGAATCATTAAATACTTTTGGTCTAACATATTTTGGTCTTAAAGCGTTCTTAGCCTTTGATTGTGAACCCTTCATAACCTTATACTTTAAAATCATGGGTTATGGTTTCTCATGAACCTTAGACTTTGAGATTTATGGTTATGATTTTTCCAGAACTTCTAATTCCACAATATTTAGTTTGGACTGATTCAAAAATTATACATTGTCATCACCCGATACAAAACACGAAGAAAATCCTTTCTGAGCACAACTAGGAGAGAGGGGTTCTGCAGATTTTGACCAGATATCAAATTCTGAATCAACCAACTATTTAGAGCAACCAATACCCTTTCTCTTTCTTATGCTAATACCATATATCATATAAGCAACTTTAGTCTTGTTAAAGTAAAAAATGACAAACTATTAAAGATCTATTTCATACTCCCTGATGGGTTTTTCAGACATATCACTTAATAAGGAAATATAATCTCATTCTAGTTTGTTAATATTCTTTTTGGAAGATTCTATATCAACTTTCAAGAGATAAAATCCCTTTTTAAATTTTTCAACTGTGTGGCTTTATACTGATAATAGCTTATAACTTCTTGAATAAAGGAAATTAAGCATGAACGAGATAGTTGAGAAAAAAACCTCATCTTCTTCAGAATCTGAGCTAGAAGTTGAGCAAATTTTATGTTTCAAGATGTTGAAGCCATTAGAGCCAGATTAGCTTCTTCATCATCTTTTTCAGATTCATCCTCTTTGTCAAGTTCATCCCATGTTGTCATGAGACTCTTCTTGACCTTGTTTATGAAGTTGTTCTTCTGAATTCTTCCTTTTCTTTGGCTGGTCCTTCTATAGATCAGGACATTCACCAATGAAGTGGTCATGCTTCTTGCATTTGAAACATCCTTTATGGTAATCTTTGTTGATTTTGGAGCTTGTTCCTATGAATCCATTACCTTTTCTATAGAACCGCATGTTCTTCTTATTGGCCATATACTGAAATATCTTGATTATAAATGCCATTTCTTCATCTTCTGATTCTTCTTCCGAACCTTTTTCATGAGTGGATTCTTCAAATCTCCACATTAGTAAAGATTTAACATTATGATCAACAGACTTCAAAGCAAGAGACTTTAACTTCTGAACATGTTCATCTCCAATTAGCTCCATCTCATGACTCTGAACATTGATAATAAAACTTTATAGACTTATGTTTTTTAAGTCTCTATCTTCTTCAATAGTAGTCACCTTAGGTCTATACTTGGCTAGAAGACTCCTAAGAATCTTCTTGACACGATCAACAATTGTATAACTTTTTTTCAACACTTGAAGACCGAATATAAGAACTTAAAACCTTGAGAACATGGTTTCAATGTCTTTATCCTCCTTCATTTTAAATAGCTCATATTGTTTAACCAAAATATTTGCTTTAGACTCTTTAATTTGTTGATTTCCTTCATAGGAAGCACACAAAGATTTAAAGATAGTTTTGGCAGTAGATTTGTCCAGAATCTTAAGATACTCAAAGTGAGGTTGGGCATCTATCAAGATTCCTTTAACTATGTGATGATTTCTAAAAATCTTTTTCTGAGCAAGTGTGAGGCTCTTTCTATCAGCCACCATACCTACTCCATCAATTGCGAAATCAATTCCATATTCAAGAATATCCCATAACTCATCATCAAGACTTATGATATGAGTATACATATTTCTTTTCCACCACTCAAACTCAGTAGAATTTCCATTGAATGTTGGTGGTTTGGAAATATAATTGTTTTTCTCAAATGTACTAGGATCATCATTGTTAATAACTTCATATTCAACCATGCTGTTTTTCTCTCAAAATCTTTTTTGTACCATTGTTAAGTGTTACTCCACAGATCGTGCTCTGATACCAACTGAAGGTGAAAATAACACAAGAAGGGGGGGTGAATTGTGTTGACTTTTTGTTCTATTTATCTTTAAAATATGTTATTAGATTCTGATTGTAAAGATAAGAATCTGATTCATAGTCTGAAGAATAATAGCGGAATAATATTGAACATAAATAAAGAATAGAGCAAGATAACAAAGAAGAAATTTATCCTGGTTTTTGTAACACCCCATTAATACCCGACAGATAATAATAAAATCAGAGTTCAACAAAGATATGATGCTACATTTTTTACTTAAAACCAAACTTCATTTAATCGCATACAAAATAGATACATAACACTTAATTCGGATGAACCGATAACAACTTGATTTATTCTTAAAATCAAACAACTTTTATTGATAAGCAGCGGAATCTACATACTCAACTTCAATTCACTTAACATCTTTTATTCAACTAAAATAACTTCAAGACAACAATTATTTCATGTAATCAACTTAAAAATTCAACAACTGAAATAATAATCAACAACTAAACATCAAGCATTCACCCCCCCCCCCCCCCCCCGAGTGCTACGTATCAGAGCGACGACACTGTCTCGAACTAACGAGGTAACAACTATCCTTCTTGATTACCTGCACGTTACCAACAGAGGGAAACATTCAAATATAAGGGGTGAGATATCGAACTATATAATAGAATGTATGATAATTAATATATCAGAATCAGTTTATATAAAATCACCACTTCACAACTTTCAAACATCTTTAATCTCAACAAAACATCAACACGACATAACAACTAATTCACAACCTTTAGATGATACCTGTCACAACAAGTTAACAACATAAAGCAACAACAAATCTATATTCACCATTGTTGTACCCCAAAAATTTCCCTCCCATTTTCACAAAAAACATACTCCTAGAGGTCTTCAATTGCTCAAGTTGACTAAGGATTGATCATACAAATTCTCTCCTAAAGCAATGAACCTCAAACTAGGGCTTCACTCCTCATCAATATGTTTGATTTCAAAGGATCCTAAGTGGTTTCCATTTCCCTAATATGTCCTCAAGATCATTCATGCCAAGTTTCATGCCTTGCACAAGAAGTTTGCTCAGTCAACTGCTCAAATGCCTGAAAATCAACTGTGCTAAGTCAAAAGTCAACTGTGACCCACATACAGTCAAACTTCAAGATTTTTGGTCAACATCAACATTTTGAATTGATATCCATCATTTGATCAAGGGTTTATCATGATTCCTCAAGGAATGCTCCTAATTCATCAAAACTCAAAAGTTGCTAAATTAGGGTTTCTATAGGAAAAGTCAACCAAACTTTGACCAGTCATACCTTTCTCATACTTTATAATAAATTTCACATCCAAGGATCATTTTTAAGAGAATACAATTCCCTAAAACTCATCTTCATCCCTCAAGTTCAAGAAATGCACTCATGAAAAGATATAAATTCAGACATTATAGGTCCTTTTCAAAAGTCAACAAAAACACCTTTTGGGTCAAAGCTTCTTACATGAACATGGAATATCCAATTCAGATTAAACCAAATAGGTTGTTTAGGGGACATCCCAAGCTTTCTAAAAAGTCATAGAACACCCTCTTAGGATCAAAATTGAGAGAGATATGCATTGTCAAAGTTTGCCATTTTTGGAAATTTGCACAAAGTCAATAATGCCCAAAATTGCATATTTCCCACATGGGCCCATCTATTCAAGATTGAATCTTAGTCCTAGAATGGTCCACGACCTATGGACCCTCCATTCCTTATTCACTTATTTATTTAATTTACTTTGATTTTTATTCATTTAAAAATCAAATAAAATCAAATAAATCCAAATAAATCATATAATTTGTTTTAGGATTGATTTTTGCATTGAATGAAGATCTTATATGCTGTCAAAAAGCCAAGGAAATCGTGCAAGGTCAAATGGACACAAAATCTTCATACATGGCAACTTTTCAAGATTTGGTTTCTTCTTAAAATCATGACATCAATCTTTTGTTTCTTTCCAATTATATTGCCCTAATTTGATTCAGTACATACAACAAAGTGTTTACAACCCTACAACACAAGTTTTATGTGCAACCTACCTCTCTAAAAGCAAGAACAAGTGTCAAGTTTTGTCAAAAAAAGTGCAGATCGGATTCTTCTCCCCGGGCCGTTTCAAGCCATTCCAAGGATCAAATCACATCCTTGGACACTCACTGAAGCTTTTTCAAGCATTCCCACAGCCTGAAGCATCAAGAATCAAGCGCAAGAATAGTCACGGTTTGCCTTTTTTTCCAAAACTCGATTCCAATGTGTGATACGGTGGGAGAACTGACTTGAGGTTTTGCGTTTGTATTCGCACTTGTTCGGTTTAGCAAGAGTTGCCACCGACTTTTTATTTTATCCTAAAGGAAAGGTTAAAAAGCACAGGAAAAACCTTTGAGATGTTTTCGTGGGTTCGGGGGGTAGATTATGAAAAGGGAAGGTATTAGCACCCTTTTCATCCATGGTTATCCATGGGCTCTTAGTTACTTGTTTTAGATCACTTGCCTTGATTTTCAATTGCTTAAAATGGTGGTGTGTGTGTGTGTGTGTTTGAAAATGTTTTGAAAAAAGACGCCTTGTCTAGGCAACCGTTGTAACAATTCTTTACTCGAATGTTTTACAAAGGTGTTTGTCTTTTCGAAAAGATGTTTCAAATGTTTTTGAAAGTTTGTTTTGAAAGTGTGTTGTGGAGTGGGTTTTGAAAAGTAGGCAAGTGTATTTTGCAAGTTTGATCAAGTAACCAAGAGCTATCTACCCTAAATTTCTCAAAGATCTTTCCTATGTTTTAACCCTTTTAACAGTATTGTTCCACCATTGTATTTGGTGGACAATCTTGTGTTAGGATGTTTACGGGACGGGCGCGGGTCATCGTTTAGACCATGAATGCAATGGTGCCAAGTGTCTTTGGCAATTTTGCTTGAAGGGACTATGATCATTTTGTTTAGGCAACTTCGAAAGCGTCATCGAGGGACTATGATCATTTGATTTGTTTTGTTTTGCCAAAGAAACTCAACATGCAAGCATGGCCCATTTTTTTGAAGGCAACAAGCGGGATTACCCTAGGGGTGCAAGTGTGAATTGTGTATTGATTGTCATGCATTTGTCTTGTATTTAGGTTATCTAGCGGTTGATTTTATTTACATACAAACCCTAGGTCTAAACATGGTATAATTGAAAGCGATAAATTGCGGGAATTTAAAGTCTAAGCTATTACAAATAAGTATCCGGGAATGGGGGTACAAATATTTACAAATGGGGATGAGACTTATTAGGAGAGTAGTATCCAAATATATTTACAACTAAATCGAATCGCATTCTCAAATGTAAAATGTAGCAATGTACAAGAATAAAAGATAAGCAAATGTATTGGTGTAAGTGTATGTGATTATTTACAAGTAAGAAAAAAAAGTATGTTACTTAATGCAATATTAAGTATTTTATTTATTCTTTATGTTTTTTGTTAATGTGTATAAACAAAAGTTTAAATGAAAATAAAATTTTAACTTAAAAAAAATCTATTGTTTATGTATTAATGTTTTTATGTATTTTAGTTTATATACAAAAGTTTTTAATTGAAGAAAAGAAAAAATGTTTCAAGTTTAAGAAAATTAATGTTTGTATTTTAGTTAATATTTTTTATGTAAACAACAAAAGGTTTTAATAATAAAAAAATGTTTAAACTTAATACATCTAAGATTTACATATTTTTAAGTATAATAAAAATATTGTTAAAATAAGTATAATAAAAATATTGTTAAAATAAATTTATTATTAATATATTATTTATTTAACAAAGAAAATAATTAAGTTATAAAAAAAGTGTTGGTTAATAAATAAAAAAGGTCTATATGGGCTCAAGGGGAAAGCTGGGCCCAAAATGAACTGAAGATGGATTAGGAAAGGGGGTGCACGCCAGGTTTTGTATGGGCTTAGGCTCTTTGATGGGGCGAACCGGCCCAGACGTTTGACAAATGTTTTTTAGGGTTTTCAGTGCTTTGTTTCATTTCAAGGGTTACAGTTTTACAGGCTTAGAGCGGCGTCGCTTCCACCTTTGTCCTCTTCGTCTCTTTACTTTCTCAAAGCATGGCCACTGAACGCTCGCCTCCTCGCCGGGCTACTAGGATGCTACTTCCATCTTCCTCTCCTCACAGTCGTTCAGTTAATGACGGAAAGAAGGTAACAAATTTTAGACGCTTTAGGGTTTTCAGATTTCTATCCTTGCATGTTTTTATTTGTTCTAATTTTATATGTTGTTGTCCATGCGAGGTGTGAAAAGAGGGAGAAAAATACTACCTTTGGAGAGGAGACGGAGGAGGACGGTGGCGTCCTAGGGCGGCCAGAGCCGAGGGGAGTGATGCGATGTGAGCTTTGCTTTTCCTGGTATTCGTATTTGCTTTAGGTTTTATGATGATGATTTTCTGAAAACCCTTACTTTATCTGTTTCTGAACACTTCTTTTCCACTTCTTCTGTTTTCCTCTGAGATTATTTGATGATATGTTGATTGCTGAGTTGCCTTGTTGGTTATTGCTTAATGATGAACATGATTCTGAGTATGGATTTGTGTAGCTTTTCCTCTCTTTGGCATTTGATTATGATATCTGAGTTTCTTTTCCTCTTCTTCTGTTTGCCTCTGATTGATGGTATTGCTTCTGAGATTGCTTAGTGGTTGGACCCTGTGATGAGCCTAGCTTTGAGGGTTTGGATTTGTTATTTGGATTTGAAAGGTTTAGGCTGAGTTTGCTTCAGCCATGAAGTTTTTAGGCTTGTGGGCTTGATGTATTAGCAGGTTTTTGGTATGAACAGTTTATAAGCTTGTTTGGCTTTTGATGCTTGGCCTTTTTTCTGGTTTATGAGGCTTGTATGTTGCAGGATGTTTAGGCTTTGTATGCTTATATTGATGAAATAGGTCTGGCTTGGGCTTGTGTTTATAACTTATGCAGGTTAAGGCTTCAGTTTGTGTTTGACAGTTTGTTTGTAAGCTTGTTTGTAACGGCTTATTGGCTTCAAGCTTGTTTTGGAGGCAGGCTCTTGTTATGTAACAGGTTTTGAGGTGTTTGAATGTTTAAGGTAGGTTTGAGAGTTTACAAGCTTTGAACACCAGTTTGAGGCTTATGAGCTTTGTGTTATTTTTGTTATATGGTTCTGCCCCCCTCTTCTACTGTGTTCTGATAACTTGTTTATATCTTTTTCTAAGCCTCAAGCATGTAAGCCTCTTCTCTCTCTCTTTTCTCTCTCCACAGAAAAACATATTATATTGTTTAAATCTGAACTATTCTGAAAAGGTGATAGGCTGGGAAATGATGAATTTGAAATAAGCTTGCATTGTCTCTTTCCTCTGTGTACTTTCAAGATTTTCTGCATATCTCTTGACAGCTTTATATCTTTTGATATCTTTTGGCAGCTTGGTTTTGACATTCAGTTTGCTTAGTTTGGAACTGTGATTTAGTTTGGAATTTTGACAGCTTTGCTTTTCAGTTTGACAATGCAACTTGGTTGGCTTATTCACTTGCAATTTGCGCAGTTCAGTTTGCCTCTTTGTTTGACAATTTATGCAGCCTTGTATATTTCCATGTAGCTTTGTGCATTTAATTGTTTGCAAACATTTTCTACCCCTCTTTGTGAACCAAGAATTTTCTTGTGATTTGCAGAGAGGGTGAATAACTGATTCCGGCCAATCACCTTTAATGATGAGTCTTTAAATTAACTGTCTGCTTTTGATTTTATCTGGGTTGACTTCTTTTCTTCTTTTGTTTTTGCAGATGAAAATCAATTGAGCAATGGGGAGCAGCAATAGAAGATGAAGACTTAGGAAAAATAGGATGCAATTTTATTTCATTTTAATTATTTGTAATAATATTAATGTAAATGACTGTAAATGAATTTACAGTATTCAAATAATATCTGTAACAAACAATTCAAAATGAATAAACAAATCTTTTTTTGTCAGATCACTCTTTTAATTCTTCTTTAATTATTTATTTAATTATTTATATTTCTTAAATTATAATAACTGGAAAATCCAATAATTTTAACTTAGAAATGATAAATAATCAATAAACGTCCGGCGTGCTGAATAATCCAAAACAATGCACAGTTAATCAAACAAACGTCCACATGTCTTTCCTTTTACTGATTAAATCAAGCACTGCAAACTCTCAATCAGAAGCCTCAATCCATATCTCAGAGTAAATTGAAAAGAACTGTAGAATTAATTCTTTCTGAGAATGCGCGCACAAATCCTAGTTCTTGATTTAATTTTCACAGATGCGCCTGCCTGATCAATCCCTGAGCCAAACTCAACCAAACCCTAATAATCAGCCTGAACTGTTCCAGAGTCCATGAAAACCCTAAATTGGATAGACTGATAAGAAAAAGTTAGCTTGACTGATTCTTGACCCAATCTGAAAAGTCAGGAAAAGCCCGAAGCTGTGATTTCTTGTGGAAAAATAGGAAGGCAAATTTTGGGGTACAACAGTTGCCCCTGTTCAATCTTCTTGAACCTGGAGAGTTAGATTGGCAAGTTTGCCTTTCGCGACTCGAGGGTAAAAGGAGATTGGACACTAGAGTGCCCAAAATATTTGCACTCGGTGATGTGATGGTAGAGGGAATGGGCTTAAAGATGCCATTTGGTGATGGGCTTAGAGATGCCATCTAGGGATGTGACAGAATCTTGTCGGGGGATGGGCTTAGAGATGCCATCTGGAAGTTGCTGGTAGGAGGATGGGCTTAAAGATGCCATCTGGAAATGTTTGTTGAACTGTATGTCATTGGTGAGTGGATGAGTATCAGAAAGGTATCCATGTTTTGGAAAATCTCTGAACTGGGGGTCTGAATAAGCAATAGATTGACATTCGTATCTGGAAGCATCCGTAAACTGTTTTCAAAAGTCTTGAAGTTGAATAAGCAATAGAGCAGTATCCATGTTGGGAAGCGTCTGTGAACTGTTTTCAAAAGTTGAGTCTGAACAAGCGATAGATTAACATCCGTTACTGGAGAATCCGTAAACTGTTTTCAGAAGTTGAAATCTGAACAAGCGATAGATTAACATCCGTTACTGGAGAATCCGTAAACTGTTTTCAGAAATTTGAAGAATCTGAACAAGCGATAGGTTAACATCTGTTACTGGAGAACCCGGGAACTGTTTTCAGAAGTCTTAGAATCTGAACAAGCGATAGATTAACATCCGTTACTGGAGAATCCGTAAACTGTTTTCAGAAATTTGAAGAATCTGAACAAGCGATAGGTTAACATCCGTTACTGGAGAACCCGGGAACTGTTTTCAGAAGTCTTGGAATCTGAACAAGCGATAGGTTAACATCCGTTACTGGAGAACTCGTGAACTGTTTTCAGAATTTAGAATCTGAACAAGCGATAGATTAACATCCGTTACTGGAGAATCCGTAAACTTTTTTCAGAAATTAGAATCTGAACAAGCGATAGATTAACATCCGTTACTGGAGAATCCGTGAACTGTTTTCAAAAATTTGAAGAATCTGAACAAGCGATAGGTTAACATCCGTTACTGGAGAACCCGTGAACTATTTTCAGAAGTTGAGTCCGAACAAGCGATAGATTAACATCCGTTACTGGAGAATCCGTAAACTGTTTTCAGAAGTTGGAATCTGAAAAAGCGATAGATTAACATCCGTTACTGGAGAATCCGTGAACTGTTTTCAGAAATTTGAAGAATCTGAACAAGCGATAGGTTAACATCCGTTACTGGAGAACCCGGGAACTGTTTTCAGAAGTCTTGGAATCTGAACAAGCGATAGGTTAACATCCGTTACTGGAGAACCCGTGAACTGTTTTCAGAAGTTGGAATCTGAACAAGCGATAGATTAACATCCGTTACTGGAGAATCCGTAAACTGTTTTCAGAAATTTGAAGAATCTGAACAAGCGATAGGTTAACATCCGTTACTGGAGAACCCGTGGACTATTTTCATAAATTGAGTCTGAAGCTTACTAATCTTTATCCTGAAAAAGGGTAAGATATTAGCTGAAACACAAAGTCATGTTGCATGAAATGTATGATGCAATGTATGTTATATCAATGTTTATGATATGAATGTGATGAATGCGCATGTAAGCTGATGAGTTGTCTTGCCGAGGAAGACGAATCCTGGATAGCTGGAGATAAAAGAATCTTGACTGCTGTCGGGGATTGAAAATCCTTTGATTGTTGAAAATGAGAAGTCCTAGGACCAATGTTGGGGAATCAGGAGCTTGGGTTGTATGCCAATCTGCTGGGGATTCCTGTCTTGAGGAGATCTTCACTGGGGAATATTTGAATATCTGTGAGGAACTGAGAATGAGAGTCTTCACTCTGCTTGGGGATTGATAGTTGGAAGTTTTAGTTCCGCTGGGGATTGCAAGAATCTTTTGATTGCTGCAGGTGTTGATCTGGGATCTTGAAAAGGTTGGTCAAGGAGATACTGTCCTGGCTGGTTTCAGGTATTGATCTCTGACTTGAGAAAGAAAGATAGTTTTCCTGGCTTGTTACAAGTATTGATCTTCAATCTCTTCATGTAGATGGTTTCCTGGCTGGTTTCAGGTATTAATCCACAATCAGTCATTCACAGATATTTTTCCTAGCTGGCTACAGGTATTAATCCGGAACTTAAGAAAGGTTACAGAATGGCAACCGTGTCTGGAGCATATCTGGACCGTATCTTCCAACCGGTGATGAAGGAATTGTTGAACACTTTTGACATTCGGATGCCCTAAGTGATGATGAAGGAGACTTGCCCCAAGTTGACTGAACTTTTGAGAGATTTGTTGAAATCTTGACTGGACTGCCCCAGGTTAATTAAACTTTGAAAGATCTGTTGAAATCTTGACTGGACTACCCCAGGTGTGCTGAATAGTGACATGTCATTCCCCCTTATTGATAGGAGACTTTTGTAATGGAAGTGTCGTTCCTTTTGAAATGATTTTGCTCACTGAGAGGGCTTTCGTTCATCGGATATTCATTGTGTGAATTTCTCTGCTGTCAAACAAATAGCCAAATGCAAACAGTGATATCCAAGCAATGCAAAGTTTATGTTTGTCTCGAAGTTTTGAAAAATGCATTTTTTAGCGGAAAACTTTTTATAAGACAAAATCAACACAAGATTTAGAGCAAAGCCTTACAGGAGTTAGGATACCTTTTTGTAACAGTATGCTTTCGAACTAACCCATGCTTCAATTAGGACTTTTGAAGGGTTGTAACGTGGCTTGGTTCACGGTTTAAGAAACAAAGGATAAAGGCTCAAAGTATATTTGTACCCACCCACTCTTCGTAATGTTCTTCAATCCTAAACTCAGTTAATTGTGCGTCGAACTCTATTTGAATTTGGAACGAATTTTTGGGTGATGGTTCACCAATTGAATTTGGAGGGCAGTCATCCTCTCCTTTTCTCTTTTTTCAACATTTTTCATGTTGTTGAGGATTTGTAATGACCTCGTTCTTTTGATTTGGTATCCCTAATTTTTGCTTGACTGTTCCTATTTTTGAGATTACAGTCAGCGGGATGCCCCAGGTTTCTTAAGCTTCCTTTGTAGGTTTTGGCTCAAGGGGCTTTTCTTTTTTTTGAGAGGGTGACTGCCTATGTGATAGGGAACTACCATTGTCCTTTGATTCCAAAGGAAAATTTTTCTTTTTTGATGTCATTTGTTGTACTACGAACTGAGAGTTTGCAACTTCGATGCACACCCCTTTTTTTGAATTAACTGAGAGACTACCCTGCCCCAGGTTTAAATCAAAGGTTTTAATTTGTTTAGAACAGAAAACTCCTACTTCTTTGGCTCGAAGGGGTTGACTAGGGATTATCTTCCTTATGACTCCAGTGTTTGGGAATTGAAAGAAATGCTTGTACATCATCAGTAAGGTCTGTTCAAAAGCATACTGTATGAGATTATGGCATTGTTTCGTCATCCTCCCTCTAAAGGCTTGCAGCTTTTATCAAGAGTTAAATATCATAAAGAAAACATGGGAGTAGTGAAAACGAATGGATGAATTCAAGAGAAACATATGCAATGCATTAATGAAACAGTGTTTGACATCAACAGATAATTGTTTGAATCATAAAAGAAATTACAACTTGGAAAATTCAAATAGAACAAAAGTCTCTCAGTTTGAGCTTTGTCATTTCAAGTGGAGAACCCTTGGCAGAAGAATTCAGTCTGGCCATCTTGCGTGAACTCCAGCATTCCTTCATCGATCAGGTTTTGAATTTTGTACTTCAACGCCCAACAATCGTTTGTATCATGTCCAGGACCATCAGAATGATAGGCACACCTGGCATCTGGATTGTAGCTGGGAGAAAAAGTTTTGGGGTTCGGATGAGGGTTTATCACCGAAATCAGATTCATCTTCAACATGTGCTGCAATGCTTGTGACAATGGCATGTTGATTTGGGTGAACTGCCTTTGAAGTCTTTCCCCCTTTGGATGATTATCCGGTTGGTGTTGACGAGGTCGTTGTTGGGCTCGTGATGTGGAAGAAAAGTGAGAAGGTCTTCTTTCCTTTAAACCGATTTCTTGTCTCATGGGAAGCTGAGCAAGGCCTTGATTTCCAATCCTGAGTGTTTGCCCCATACGGTTGCGACCGTCTTGACGAAATTGATTGATAATGGTTCCCAGCTCTTCTTGTCTTCGGGCTAGGCCTTGGATAAGAGCCATCTGCCCTAGCATATGGGTTCTCATTGCTTCAACCTCAGTTCGCAGTTTTTCCAACTGTTGGTCTTTATTGTCTTCCGAATTTTTCTCGGCCAGGCTCCTAGCGAGGAGTACTTTCAACTCTTCCTGCCCCCTGGATAGGTTCAAGAACATCTCTTGAAGTTGAGCATTTTGAGCTTGGAGGCCCTTGATATTCTGCTCCAGAGCCATCTCTACTGAAATAAACAGTAGGAGAATAAGGAAACCTGAAAAGGAAAAACTGTCATGATGCGATGCATGATGTGTAGATGCATGCTTTCAAGGATCTCTTGGGGGTAAACATAAGATAATGTTAGAGGTTGAACTTCGATCTTTGATTGGAGAACCTTGTAGTGGTGGATGTCTTTCCACGAGAATCAAGCTCACCATGTCAAGTGGGTCATAGCCCCTGATTCAAGTTGTTGCACTTGATCTTTGATGGCATTTGTTTAGAGGAGAAAACCTCTTGCCTCTTGGTAGACGTCTGGTTCAACGTGACCCTTCATCAAAAGACCCTCGAGATCCTTGAAATGGTTAGTGAAAATGCTATGGTATGATGTCATGATGTTATGTACATGTATGCAAAAACAAGCAAGTGTATATACAGGTAATCATATTCACACAAAGCAAACAAGTCCTTAGGTTTATGCTTGCATGGGGTTTGTAGGTAAGTACCCTCTTGAAGTTAGTTGGCTCATCCTGTCCTAAAATAGAAACCGGGTTCTAAGGAGCTCAATATCACTGGATTATTTTCTGTGTTCATGGTTTTGGTTTAGCCACTTAACTAGAGACCAAAATATTCCAAGAAAACAACCCTCAATGAGTGTAGTATCGAGTATCTACCAACTTCGGACTGCACCAAAGTCGGTCATCTCACTATCCCTAAAAAGGCTAAGATGGTCAATTAAGGTTCTAAGAGTTTGTTAGTGCTTCATGACATCACTCAGCGGCCCTGTACTCTCCTTGATTGAACTCAAGGGTTACCGGTACTCACAAATATGTCACACTAACATAGCTTACTGCTTCAACCATGTCGGTATACCCCACACAATTCCCTCACAGTTTTATTGCTATTTACCTAAGAAGGTGCCCCAAATCCGGGTGTAGGATTTACAACAAACCCAAACAAGGACCCAAAAAGTAAAGCAATCAAAGCAATCAAAGCAAGTATGTAAAGGTGATCTAAACCCTAAGGTAACCCCACTTTTAAAATCAATCCCCAGCAGAGTCGCCAGTTCTGTGATACGGTGGGAGAACTGACTTGAAGTTTTGCGTTTTTATTCGCACTTGTTCGGTTTAGCAAGAGTCGCCACCGACTTTTTATTTTATCCTAAAGGAAAGGTTAAAAAGCACAGTAAAAACCTTTGAGATGTTTTCGTGGGTTCGGGGGGTAGATTATGAAAAGGGAAGGTATTAGCACCCTTTTCATCCATAGTTATCCATGGGATCTTAGTTACTTGTTTTAGATCACTTGCCTTGATTTTCAATTGCTTAAAATTGTGGTGTGTGTGTGTGTTTGAAAATGTTTTGAAAAAAGATGCCTTGTCTAGGCAACCGTTGTAACAATTCTTTACTCGAATGTTTTACAAAGGTGTTTGTCTTTTCGAAAAGATGTTTCAAATGTTTTTGAAAGTTTGTTTTGAAAGTGTGTTGTGGAGTGGGTTTTGAAAAGTAGGAAAGTGTGTTTTGCAAGTTTGATCAAATAACCAAGAGCTATCTACCCTAAATTTCTCAAAGATCTTTCCTATGTTTTAACACTTTTAATAGTATTGTTCCACCATTGTATTTGGTGGACAATCTTGTGTTAGGATGTTTACGGGACGGGCGCGGGTCATCGTTTAGACCATGAATGCAATGGTGCCAAGTGTCTTTGGCAATTTTGCTTGAAGGGACTATGATCATTTTGTTTAGGCAACTTCGAAAGCGTCATCGAGGGACTATGATCATTTGATTTGTTTTGTTTTGCCAAAGAAACTCAACATGCAAGCATGGCCCATTTTTTTGAAGGCAACAAGAGGGATTACCCTAGGGGTGCAAGTGTGAATTGTGTATTGATTGTCATGCATCTGTCTTGTATTTAGGTTATCTAGCGGTTGATTTTATTTACATACAAACCCTAGGTCTAAACATGGTATAATTGAAAGCGATAAATTGCGGGAATTTAAAGTCTAAGCTATTACAAATAAGTATCCGGGAATGGGGGTACAAATATTTACAAATGGGGATGAGACTTATTAGGAGAGTAGTATCCAAATATATTTACAACCAAATCGAATCGCATTCTCAAATGTAAAATGTAGCAATGTACAAGAATAAAAGACAAGCAAATGTATTGGTGTAAGTGTATGTGATTATTTACAAGTAAGAAAAAAAAGTATGTTAACTTAATGCAATATTAAGTATTTTATTTATTCTTTATGTTTTTTGTTAATGTGTATAAACAAAAGTTTAAATGAAAAGAAAATTTTAACTTAAAAAAAATCTATTGTTTATGTATTAATGTTTTTATGTATTTTAGTTTATATACAAAAGTTTTTAATTGAAGAAAAGAAAAAATGTTTCAAGTTTAAGAAAATTAATGTTTGTATTTTAGTTAATATTTTTTATGTAAACAACAAAAGGTTTTAATAATAATAAAATGTTTAAACTTAATATATCTAAGATTTACATATTTTTAAGTATAATAAAAATATTGTTAAAATAAGTATAATAAAAATATTGTTAAAATAAATTTATTATTAATATATTATTTATTTAACAAAGAAAATAATTAAGTTATAAAAAAAAGTGTTGGTTAATAAATAAAAAAGGTCTATATGGGCTCAAGGGGAAAGCTGGGCCCAAAATGAACTGAAGATGGATTAGGAAAGGGGGTGCACGCCAGGTTTTGTATGGGCTTAGGCTCTTTGATGGGGCGAACCGGCCCAGACGTTTGACAAATGTTTTTTAGGGTTTTCAGTGCTTTGTTTCATTTCAAGGGTTACAGTTTTACAGGCTTAGAGCGGCGGCGCTTCCACCTTTGTCCTCTTCGTCTATTTACTTTCTCAAAGCATGGCCACTGAACGCTCGCCTCCTCGCCGGGCTACTAGGATGCTACTTCCATCTTCCTCTCCTCACAGTCGTTCAGTTAATAACAGAAAGAAGGTAACAAATTTTAGACGCTTTAGGGTTTTCAGATTTCTATCCTTGCATGTTTTTATTTGTTCTGATTTTATATGTTGTTGTCCATGCGAGGTGTGAAAAGAGGGAGAAAAATACTACCTTTGGAGAGGAGACGGAGGAGGACGGTGGCGTCCTAGGGCGGCCAGAGGCGAGGGGAGTGATGCACTGTGAGATTTTCTTTTCCTGGTATTCGTATTTGCTTTAGGTTTTATGATGATGATTTTCTGAAAACCCTTACTTTATCTGTTTCTGAACACTTCTTTTCCTCTTCTTCTGTTTGCCTCTGAGATTATTTGATGATATGTTGATTGTTGAGTTGCCTTGTTGGTTATTGCTTAATGATGAACATGATTCTGAGTATGGATTTGTGTAGCTTTTCCTCTCTTTGGCATTTGATTATGATATCTGAGTTTCTTTTCCTCTTCTTCTGTTTGCCTCTGATTGATGGTATTGCTTCTGAGATTGCTTAGTGGTTGGACCCTGTGATGAGCCTAGCTCTGAGGGTTTGGATTTGTTATTTGGATTTGAAAGGTTTAGGCTGAGTTTGCTTCAGGCATGAAGTTTTTAGGCTTGTGGGCTTGATGTATTAGCAGGTTTTTGGTATGAACAGTTTATAAGCTTGTTTGGCTTTTGATGCTTGGCCTTTTTTCTGGTTTATGAGGCTTGTATGTTGCAGGATGTTTAGGCTTTGTATGCTTGTATTGATGAAACAGGTCTGGCTTGGGCTTGTGTTTATAACTTATGCAGGTTAAGGCTTCAGTTTGTGTTTGACAGTTTGTTTGTAAGCTTGTCTGTAAGCTTGTTTGTAAAGTCTTATTGGCTTCAAGCTTGTTTTGGAGGCAGGCTCTTGTTATGTAACAGGTTTTGAGGTGTTTGAATGTTTAAGGCAGGTTTGAGAGTTTACAAGCTTTAAACACCAGTTTGAGGCTTATGAGCTTTGTGTTATTTTTGTTATGTGGTTCTGCCCCCCTCTTCTACCGTGTTCTGATAACTTGTTTATATCTTTTTCTAAGCCTCAAGCCTGTAAGCCTCTTCTCTCTCTCTTTTCTCTCTCCACAGAAAAACATATTATATTGTTTAAATCTGTACTATTCTGAAAAGGTGATAGGCTGGGAAATGATGAATTTGAAATAAGCTTGCATTGTCTCTTTCCTCTGTGTACTTTCAATATTTTCTGCATATCTCTTGACAGCTTTATATCTTTTGATATCTTTTGGCAGCTTGGTTTTGACATTCAGTTTGCTTAGTTTAGAACTGTGATTTAGTTTGGAATTTTGACAGTTTTGCTTTTCAGTTTGACAATGCAACTTGGTTGGCTTATTCACTTGCAATTTGTGCAGTTCAGTTTTCCTCTTTGTTTGACAATTTATGCAGCCTTGTATATTTCCATGTAGCTTTGTGCATTTAATTGTTTGCAAACATTTTCTATCCCTCTTTGTGAACCAAGAATTTTCTTGTGATTTACAGAGAGGGTGAATAACTGATTCCGGCCAATCACCTTTAATGATGAGTCTTTAAATTAACTGTTTGCTTTTGATTTTATCTGGGTTGACTTCTTTTCTTCTTTTGTTTTTGTAGATGAAAATCAATTGAGCAATGGGGAGCAACAATAGAAGATGAAGACTTAGGAAAAATAGGATGCAATTTTATTTCATTTTAATTATTTGTAATAATATTAATGTAAATGACTGTAAATGAATTTACAGTATTCAAATAATATCTGTAACAAACAATTCAAAATGAATAAACAAATCTTTTTTTGTCAGATCACTCTTTTAATTCTTCTTTAATTGTTTATTTAATTATTTATATTTCTTAAATTATAATAACTGGAAAATCCAATAATTTTAACTTAGAAATGATAAATAATCAATAAACGTCCTGCGTGCCGAATAATCCAAAACAATGCACAGTTAATCAAACAAACGTCCACATGTCTTTCCTTTTACTGATTAAATCAAACACGGAAAACTCTCAATCAGAAGCCTCAATCCATATCTCAGAGTAAATTGAAAAGAACTGTAGAATTAATTCTTTCTGAGAATGCGCGCACAAATCCTAGTTCTTGATTTAATTTTCACAGAAGCGCCTGCCTGATCAAACCCTGAGCCAAACTCAACCAAACCCTAATAATCTGCCTGAACTGTTCCAGAGTCCATGAAAACCCTAAATTGGATAGACTGATAAGAAAAAGTCAGCTTGACTGATTCTTGACCCAATCTGAAAAGTCAGGAAAAGCCTGAAGCTGTGATTTCTTGTGGAAAAATAGGAAGGCAAATTTTGGGGTACAACACAATGATTCTGGAATCATAAACATATTTTGATTATACATGTATGCTTGTTATTATATTTACAACATGCTGGAATACTTTGATTGGAGTTTGAGTGCAGGTATAGGCATCTGCCATGGCTAGGGTTCCGGAGCTCCAATTTGGGGAACCCTAGTTAGAGGCAAAATTAGGCCAAATTAAGGGCCTCTTCGTGTTCAGGGGTTGATTTGCAATTGATCCATGTCTTTGGATGGAATTTATTCTGCTTGAATTGTATTTTAGAGTTTTGCAGGTTTATAGCTACAATCAAAAGCCGTCACTATAGCCTATAGTGACAAATTGGATTGTAGGTAAAAGTCCTTTCTAAAACAACAGTCCCAGTGAGGAAGATAATGGCGTGTCCAAGCCTGGTTGGACGGTTTAAATCACGCACGCTTTTTATTTGTTTTGTTATATTAACAAGTAAGCTCTCCAGCACAGATGGTCAAGGAAGGAACGCGTAAGGAAAACGTTCTGGGTTCGATCCCAGGCGTGTGCTTTTATATTTTTCTTGATAATTCCTTACAGATCTAACGCATCTCCTAGCCAAGCATCCACCATGCGTCCTTAGATCCCACCCTTTGGATCATCTCAAAGCAGATCCAATGCTCCAGGATTGAAGATCCATGGTGTACTCCCTGAAGGTGATCCTCACCAGATCCAGCGCAAATGGGCCATCTATTCTAGGCCTGGGAAATTCCAATTCACACCCCCAAAATTACTTCTCATGCCAGGCCCACTTTATTTCTTTTTAATTTCTTTATTTACTTTTTAGTTTTAATTATTTTACAAAAAAATTATTGTTTTTTTATTAAATCAAAAAAATCACAAAAATCACAAAAACATTAGAATTAGACTTTTCAGAAAATATTTTTTTCATTAATTAATTAGGTTAATTAGGATAATTTAAATTATTTTTTTCATAATTAAAATTAATTAGAAATTAGGTTTATTTTAAAAATTAATTACTTTTCTCCAAAAAACCCAAAAGATATTTTTTTCTTTGTTCACTAGTTAAATGTCTTTGAATTCAACTTTAATTCCTCGTATTAAATTTCATCGCGCGTGTTTATTTCATTATTTTTACAATTAATGTAATTGCTCCGAGTTTGTAATAGATTTTAAATTAGGTTTATTATTATTTTCATTTACTGTTTTCCCCCAGTTTTTGATTATGTAATCTCCCTCCCCAAAGCCTTGTAATAGCTAGGTTTTAACTTCTCGCACTTTTACTTTCCATCATTATAAACTGTTAGATGATTGATAATAGGATTGTATGCGAAAGATAAATCAATAATTTAAAACGGTAGAAAACCCTAACTGTGCAAAGACTAAATTGACCGATAAACAAACACTTGCACATGCTTACTCCTAGGGTTTTCCCCATTTTGGTTGCCTTCTGTGATGCGGTGGGAGAACTGACTTGAGGTTTTGCGTTTGTGTTCGCAAATGTTTCGGTTTAGCAAGAGTCGCCATTGACTTTTTATTTTATCCAAAGGAAAGGTCGAAAAGCACAGGAAAGACCTTTGAGATTGTTTTTGAGTTCGAGGGGTAGATTATGAAAAGGTAAGGTGCTAGCACCCTTTTCATCCATGGTTTTCCATGGGCTCTTAGTCACTTGTTTTAGATCACTTGCTTTTGCTTTTCAATTGTTTGAAATGGTGCTTTTGTGTGTTGTTTTGAAAGTATTTTGAAAAGAGGCCTTTATCTAGGCAACCTTTGTAATGATTCTTGTTTGAATGTATACAAAGGTGTTTGTCTTTTGAAAAATGTTTCAATGTTTGAAAATTTGTTGGGAAATGTTTTGAAATTGTGTTGTGCTTTTGAAATTAGCAAGGATGTTTTCAAGTTTGATCAAGTAACTAGGAGTTGTCTACCTTACTCAAAGATCTTTCCTTCAAATTTTTAACCCTTTGACATTGTTGTTTTACCATTGTATTTGGTAAACAACCTTGTCTTTGGATGTTAAATGGGACAGGCGTGGGTCATTGTATGACCATGATAGCAATGGTGCTAAGTACATTAGCAAGCTTTTTGAGGGACTAGATAATTTTTGTATATGCAACAAAGATAGCGTCATCAAGGGACTATGATCTTTTGTTTTGTTTTGATTTTGCCAAGATACCTAACATGCATACCATGGCCATTTTTTAAGGCAACAAGTGGATGAAACCATAAGGGTGCTTATGTGCATTGTGTTGTCATTTTTCATGTATTTTTGTCTTGTGTTTAGTCATGCTATTTGTTTTGGTTTTTGGTCTTTTGCATACAAACCCTAGTTCTTACTATCATGGCATTTGAAAGCGATAAAATGCGTAAAAGTAAATCTAAGACTATTACAATATTATTATGGGGAGGGGGATACAAGTTTGAATAGGGGGATATTTACATAAAATAAAGCCCTAAAACTATTACAACCATATTGAATTTATTTGTACAAATAAATAAATGGACAATTATTTAAATATGCAAATAAATATAAATATGCAAAGGATATTTTTTGTATTTTATTTTATGTATGTAAAATAAATTATTTATGTCTAAAAAAAATGATTATTTTTGAGAGGGTGGAAACCCTAGTTTTTGTTTTAAGAAAAAAAAATTGTATATTATTTATTTATGTACAAGAAAATAATTAAAAATATATACAAAAGTGTTAAAAAATTAAAATGTGTGAGAAAATATTATTTAAGTGTATAAATAATAAAAATAAAAATATATGATATTTTTGTATTATTTACAAATTTTAATTAAGAAAATAAAGTAATACTAACCTAATAATTATTTATTATGCAAATAAAAATAAAATAAAAATATGATAAAATGCCAAAAATAAAGAATTTTTTTTTGTGATTTTTAATGTTCAAGAAAAAATAATAAAGTCAGCAAATAAAAATAGAAATAAAAAAAATGCAAAAATAAAGAAATGGGCCAAGGGGGTGCAAAAAGCAGGATGTGGGGTGTCAAAAGCAGGACAAAGCCAGGCCCAACCCAGATTTCACTTCATCCCTGTCCTTGAGAATAAGAAAATGTGCGCTTTATGTACAAACTTGTAACTCCTGCATATGTGCTTAAAAACAAAAACTTGCAACATGAAAGTTATAGCTCATCATCACACGATCTTAACCATATAAAAAACTTGATCCAACTCTAAGAAACCAGGGAGAATATTATCACCCCCAATTTCTGACCTAAAAAATTCAGCAACTTCAACATCCAAATTCTCCTAGCTCAGTTAATATAAAGGAATTCTATGCATATGTACAGTTCAAGGACATTAAGGGCTACATTTTTGCTTCACAAACCTAAGTCTAATGATTCCTAAATAGAGAGATAGGAACTTAGAAAATACCTGTTTCAGTCAAGTTCGAGTATGGGAATGTGGCAACTTTTAATAAGGCCTGAAGGACTTTTGAGCTTGCTTGATGTTCCTTTGACCTTTCCCAATGCTCAACTTGCTTTGAAATGGCTTGAATCTCTCTATAGAACTCAACCTGCAAACTCAGAATTTGAAAATGGTGAAGCTTGAAAATGAAGTTACAGTTGCTTGAGAAGGTCTGGGATAGTTTAGATGTATTGTTTAGAATGTGTTTTAAGGGGTTTGGGACAAAACGCACGAGGCAACGTGAAGATGGCTTGAGTTCTACAGGGCTTGCCCTGTTTTGGGCAGAAATGGAGTGTTTTGGTGTTTTGGGTGTTTGAGAAGCTTGTAGCTCGTGTATTCTACTTGCTACAATGTGTTAAACTTGTTTGTAATGATACCAAGGCTTGCTCTTATCAGATATCCAAGTTGTGGAGTTTTTGCACACTTGCTTGTTTTTGAAGTAAAAGGTGAGTTGACAAAGCTAAGGCCTGTACAGGCTAGCTCAAGGCCTGCACAGGCTAGCTTGAGGTCTGAACATAGTTGGTGTACTTTGCCTCAAGTTTGTGGATCTTGTTTGTAGCCAAAGATTAGGTTCAATGCTCAAGGAATACAAAGTTGCAAAAAGCAAGCTTTATGGAAATGGTATTGTTACCTTTATGCCATTTTTGGATTAAACCTTTGTACAAAGCTCTAAAGGTCAGAACAAGTCTATTGTCAAATGTATTTGCATTAAATTTTAGAGTGTAGAAATAATTAGAACCTGTAAACCAAGTGCAAGCATGCTTAGGACAGATTTGCAACTTGTATCAATGTGAAAAATGCCATGGACAAAAGTGAGAAATTTCCATTTTCTTTTCTTCGATTCTCCCTAACCATAAATGATCTTGGAGAGTTCTTGGACATTTTGTAAAGCTTGTAACATGCTCTACAATCCATATTTGAAATGAATTTTGATATTCCTCTTGGAACTATGTGAAAAGTTTCCATGAAGATAGGTCAGAAATCTGCCTAAACTAGGGCAAAATTTCACTAAGTTAAAAGTTTCATGGACCCCTATTCACAAAATCATAACTTGATATACAAGCATCTTTTTGGAAAACTTTGTGTATCAAAGTTGTAGATTTCATGGAGGACTACAACTTTCATGTTGGAAGTTTTTTTTGAATCCAATTGCATCATGGTGAAAAAGTTGGGAAAAAATAAGAAATTTTCATAACTTAGAAAAATTCTAAGTTATGAAATTTTTCAAACTTAAACCCTAATTTTCAAATTAGGTTTCTTGGTGAACAAGTTTCATGTTTTGACACATCTTGATGAATAATGACCCTTGGCACTTGATTTTGACCAAAAAGTCAAAGTTTGACTTTTCAATGTATAGTTGATTTTTGATCAGTTGATTGGAAAATTCATTTGTCAATCCAATGCATTTGAGATCTTTTGAACCTTGTGATTAGGTCAAGATGGTGCCATTGAGTCCTTGAAACCATGCTTGAACCCAATTTGCCATTGGCTAGGTCAAAAATCAGAAATTGCCCTTTCTCAGTCAAAACCCTAATTTTGACCATTTGCCCTTTTGATAATCTGATCAAATTTCTTGAGGAGTTGTGGTCCAAACTTTATCAAATGGTTAATATGAGTTTATAATGTTGATGTGGATAAAAAATTATGAGGTTTGACTATAAATTGGCCACAGTTGACTTTTTCCCCAATACAATTGATTTTTAGGTCAACTGTCCAATTGACTGGGCAAAAATATGATTCAAGGCTTGAAACTTGGTATGAGAAAACTTAGGGATCCAACATAAAGCATGAAAGTCATATGAGTCATTTATAGTCCAAAAATCCTTGTGCAAACTCAAACCCTAATTTTGGGTTATCAGTGCAAGGAGATGTCTTGAGCTGAGGAAACCTTAATCTGGTCTTGAGTCCAAGAGGTCTTGTGAGGAGAATCTTGATAATATGAGAGGGCAAATTTTGGGGTACAACAACTGCCCCTGTTCAATCTTCTTGAACCTGAAGAGTTAGATTGGCGAATTTGCCGTTCGTGACTCGAAGGTAAAAGATGATTGGACACTAGAGTGCCCGTAAATTTGCACTCGTCAAATTGTAGTTGAGGAAATGGGCTTAAAGATGAAACTTGGAAGATGTGATAGAATCTAGTTGGAGATGGGCTTAAATATGCCATCCAAGAATGTTTGTTGAATTAGGAGAATGAACATCAGAATGGTATCCGTATCTGAGTTGTATCTGGAGATTTGAATCTGAATAAGTGACGTAATGGCTTCCGTGTCTGGAGCGTATCTGGATTGTGTCTTGAATAGATGACAGAATGACTTCCATATTTGGAGTGTATCTGAGTTGGGGGGAAAGTCAGAATAAGTGACAGAATGGCAACCGCGTCTGAGGCGTATCTGGACTGAATCTGAATAAGTAGCAGAATAACTTCCGTGTCTGGAGTGTATATGAACTTGAAATTGATAGTTGAATCTGAATGAGAAATAGAATGGCTTCCATGTATGGAGCGTATCTAATCTATATCTGATAGGTTGGAATCTGAATGTTGAAGTCTGAATGAGTGACATAATGGCTTCCGAGTCTGGAGCGTATCTGGACTGTATCTTGACCTCGAATTCTGAATGAGTAACAGAATGACTTCCGTGTCTGGAGTGTATCCGTACTGTATCTGAAGTTGAAATCTGAATGAGTAACAGAATGAATTCCGTGTCTGGAGTGTATCCGTACTGTATCTGAAGTTGAAATCTGAATGAGTGACAGAATGGCTTCCGTGTCTGGAGTGTATCCATACTGTATCTGAAGTTAAAATCTGAATGAGTGATAGAATGGCTTCCGAGTCTGGAGCGTATCTGGATTGTATCTTGACGTTGAATTCTGAATGAGTAACAGAATGACTTTCGTGTCTGGAGTGTATCCGTACTGTATCTGAATAAGAGATCTGAATGAGTAACAGAATGACTTTCGTGTCTGGAGTGTATCTGTACTGTATCTGAATAAGAGATCTGAATGAGTAACAGAATGACTTACGTGTCTGGAGTGTATCCGTACTGTATCTGAAGTTGAAATTTGAATGAGTGATAGAATGACTTCCGTGTCTGGAGTTTATCCGTACTGTATCTGAAGTTGAAATCTGAATGAGTGACAGAATGGCTTCCGAGTCTGGAGCGTATATGGACTGTATCTTGACCTTGAATTCTGAATGAGTAACAGAATGACTTCCGTGTCTGGAGTGTATCTGTACTGTATCTGAATAAGAGATCTGAATGAGTAACAGAATGACTTCCATGTCTGGAGTGTATCCGTATTGTATCTGAAGTTGAAATCTGAATGAGTAACATAATGACTTCCGTGACTGGAGTGTATCTGTACTGTATCTGAAGTTGAAATCTGAATGAGTAACAGAATGACTTCTGTGTCTGGAGTGTATCCGTACTGTATCTGAAATCTTTGAATATTTGTTAAAGATAGTTGTTAATCCTATCCTGAAAACGGGTAAAATGTTAGCTGAAACACAAAGTTATGTTGCATTAATTGTATGATGCAATAAAATGTGTTTTATCAATGTTTATGATATATGAATGTAATGTGTGCGCATGTAAGCTAATTTACTGTCTTGCTAAGGAAAATAAATCCTTGATAGCTGGGGATAATGAAATATTTGACTGCTGCCGGGGAAAATAAATCCTCTGATGATTTCTGCGGGGAAACAAGAATGAGAATCTTCGATCTACAGGGGAATAAAAATTCTGACAAATTCAAGCTGGGGAGTAATGAAGACTCTGGCAACTTCACTGGGGAATCAAGAATGAGAATCTTCAATCTGTTGGGGAGTAAAAACTCTGTGGGGAAGAAGGCTTACTGCTGGAGAGCAAGTTCAGGACTCTGGAGGGAAAAAGCTTATTCCTGTTTGGAAAAAGCTCAAGAGTTGGGGTTGTATGCCACTTTACTGGGGAGTTATCCTAGGTTGGGGATGAAAGTTAACTGTTATATGTTTAATTCTCAGACTTTTAAGACAACTTGCTGGGGAATTGGGGAAAAATTGAATGGTTCCTGCTGGGGATTGATAATTGGAGATTTGACTCGACTGGGGAAGAAGGTTTCATCTCCGCTGAGGGTCTGTAGTTCAAAGTTTTGGCTCCGCTGAGGATTGGGAGTTTGAAAATTTAACTCTGATGGGAATTAAGGGTTTGAAATTTAGCTCCGCTGGGGAAATGTATTTCGAGTTTTTAGCTCCGTTGGGGATTTTAATGATGTGCTGATTTGATGGTGTATGGAAATGGGCTTTAAAGATGCCATTTGGAGAATCAGAGGAGAATCGTCGGAGATGAGCTTATAGATGCCATCCAAAGGCGATTGTTGACGGAAAGTTTGAACTGGACCTGAACAGAGAATGAATCAGAATAAACAATTGGGACATTTATCTGAAACAACAAAAGTCCGGGAATGAATCAGAAAAATATTAGAATAGATTTAACTGAACCAGACAAAAGTCTTGGAATATCTTCAACTGGAATAAGAATCAGGGAGATCTTAGTGTCGATCTGACTGAACCAGAGAAAGTCTTGAATTAACTTTGACTGGATAAGAATCAGAAAAATCTTAGAATCGATTTAACTGAACCAGACAAAAGTCTTGGAATATCTTCATCTGGAATAAGAATCAGGGAGACCTTAGTGTCGATATGACTGAACCAGAGAAGGTCTTGAATTAACTTTGACTGGATAAGAATCAGAAAAATCTTAGAATCGATTTAACTGAACCAGACGAAAGTCTTGGAACATCTTCAACTGGAATAAGAATCAGGGAGACCTTAGTGTCGATCTGACTGAACCAGAGAAGGTCTTGAATTAACTTTGACTGGATAAGAATCTGAAAAATCTTAGAATCGATTTAACTGAACTAGATGAAAGTCTTGGAACATCTTCAACTGATTCTGGGGAACCGTTAAATCCTGGACTGCTGTTGAAGAGTATGTGTGTCTTTAAACTTTGCTTAGAATGTCTCCAACGGGGATCCCTGTTTCGTTGTTTGAGGAGGACTCCGCTGGGAAATATTGATCTTTGTCTTGAGAGAAATATAATTTTAGGAGCTCCAGTCGTCCGTTATTCTACTGGGGTACTATCTCTGTCGAATTTTAGGACCTTTGGTCGTCCGTTATTCTACTGAGGAACCATCTCTGTTGAAGAGGAAAGTTGGATGGACTACTATCTGGTCGTGGTCCAGGCTTCATAGCTTAAATTTTGTGAGAATTTGATTGCATCTTTCCTGAAAGGTAAAGGTTAGTTGCATGACATATATCAAGCAATGATGTTCTCAAAATAAATGAGATTGCATTGTATGATGTCCTGATGTACGGATATGTATTGTTTTCAAGATGATATCTTGCTGGGAAAAATAAATCCTAAATTGGTGCTGGAGAAAAGAGTTGAATTCTTCGTTTCTGCTGGGGATCGTGAAAATTCTGGCGACTTCAAAGGGGAAAAATCCTCAGGGATTCTTGAGGTCGACTTAGCTTGGAAGAGGTTACCAAAGATTGAAACTCTGGCTGGGAGTCATCTTATGAGAAGGATTTTGGGGAGATTTGTCACTGCCCCTAGTAGCGAGTGTTTATGGCTTTGCCAGAAAATGTTTGACAGTATGCGACCCTTTGTTGGGATTGACGTTCAATACCCCAAGTGACGGGGACGGAGACTTACCCCTGGTTACTCTGCACTTTGAGATATTTCTTGAAATCTTGATTGGACTCCCCAAGGTGTGTTGGTTGATGACATGTCATGTCCCCTTGTTGATAGGAGATTTTTGCAATGGAAGTGTCATCCCGTTTGAAGTGACTTTGTTCACTGAGAGAGATTTTCGTTCAATGGATATTCATTGTGTAAATTTCTCATAGCTGCCAAACAAAATATCCATGTGCAAACAACAATATTCAAAATAATGCAAAGTTTATGCTTGTCTTGAAATTTTGAAAATGCATTTTTTAGCAAGCAACTCTTTTTTTTCAACTCAGAATTTAGAGCAAAGCCTTACAGGAGTCAGGATACCTTTGTAACAGTATGCTTTCGAACTAACCCATGCTTCAATTAGGACTTTTGAAGGGTTGTAGCGTGGCTTGGTTCACGGTTTAAGAAACAAAGGATAAAGGCTCAAAGTATATTTGTACCAACCCGTTCTTCGTGATGTTCTTCAATCCTAAACTTAGCTAATTGTGCGTTTGAACTTCAAATGAGTCCGGAATGACATTTTGGTGATGGTTCAAACAAGTTAAATTTGTTGGAAGGCAGTCATTTTTGCAACATTCTTCTTGTTGAGGATTTGTAGAGACCTCTTTCTTTTGATTTGTTATCTTCGATTTTTGCCTGACTGTTTTTGTTTTGAGATTACAGTCAGCGGGATGCCCCAGTTTTCTTAAGTCTCCTTTGTAGGTTTTGAATTAGTGGGCTTTTTCTTTTTGAGAGATAATGACTGCCTATTTGGTGGGCAACCATCACCGCCTTTTGATTCCAGAGGAATATTTTTTATGTCATTCGTTGTATTACGAGATGAGAGTTTGCGACTTTAACGCGCGTTTGAATTAACTGAGAGACTACCCTGCCCCAGGTTTTGATTAAAGGTTTCAATTTGTGTTAAAACAGAAAACTTCTACTTCTTTGGCTCGAAGGGGTTGACTAGGGATTATCTTCCTTATAACTCCAGTGTTTAGGATTTGAAAGAATGTCTGTACATCGTCAGTAAGGTCTATTCAAAAGCATACTGTATGAGATTATGGCATTGTTTTCTTCATCCTCCTTCTAAAGGCTTGTAACTTTTAGCAAGAGTTAAATGTTAAAAAAAGAATAAAAAGCATAGTTTGAATATAGTGAAAATGAAAAGGTGAATTCAAGACAAACATATGCAATGCATTAACGAAACAGAGTTTGACATTAATAGATAATTGTTTGAATAACAAAAGAAGTTATAAATGTAAATTCAAAAAGAACAGAAGCCTCTTTATTCGAACTTGTCATTTTAGGTGGAGAGCCCTCAGCGGAAGATTTTAATCTGGCCATCTTGTGTGAATTCCAGCGTTATTTCTTTAATCAAATCTTGGATTTTGTTTCTCAATGCCCAACAGTTGTTGGTGTCATGCCCATGATTGTCGGAGTGATACGCACATCTTGCATTCAGATTGTACCTTGGAGAGGCTGTGTTGGGATTCCGAGGGGGGTCCCTTAACACAATCAGCTTGACTTCCAACAAGCATTGCAGCACTTGAGATAAAGATACGTTAATCTCAGTGAAGCGTTTTTCAGATGTATTCCTCCTACACCGATTACCTTGTTGACGTAAGTGAGGTTGTTGTTGGGCTCGTGACCCTGAAGCAAACTGGGGAGGTCTTCTCTCGGCTTCTTGTCTCAAGGGAGGCTGAATGATGACTTGATCCTCAACCCTAGCTGTTTTCCATAATTGGTTACATTCTTCTTGATGAAGTTTGTTGATGAGGACCCTCGGCTCCTCTTGTCCTCGTGCCAAGTTTTGGATGAGAGCCATTTGGCCCACCAGTTGTCCCATCATCTGGATTTTCATAATGGCTATCTTAGTTCGTAGCAGCTCCAACTGATCATCTTTGTTTCCCTCAGGATTCCCCATGATCATGCCCCTAGTGAGGAGAGAGTTCACTTCTTCCTGCCCCTTGGATAGGTTCAAGAATATCTCTTGAAGTTGAGCGTTTTGAACCTGGATGTCCTTGATAGCCTGCTCTAGAGCCATTTCTACTGAAATAAACAGTAGGAAGATAAGAAGACCTGGTGTGAAGACCTGTTTATGCATATGATGAATGATATGTATTCATGTAATGCATTTAAGGATTCAGAAATTCAAATTTGTTTTAAACAAAAAGAACACACGTCATATTAATAAGATAGAATTTGTTAGTACATCAATGCCCCATGGGCAAAATAATACAAAATTCTAAGTTAAAAAGACGTTTCACATCCTCTTTGGTGCAATGTAGGTGTTGAGAGTCTGCTCTTCATGAAGTTGATGAGTAAGTTCCAAAACCTTCTTCTCGCTTGAGTAGAATTGGGCTTTGAAAGTGTCGCGCTCTCCCTTGAGCTGTATCCAACTCCTTTACAGATCTTCGAGTGATGTTGGCATGTCAGGATGTAGGAGGGTGTATGGAACCTCTCCTTCCTTAACAGGCTCTATAATCACATGGAAAATGGAGGGGTAAGACATCATAAGACTTTGGGCGCGGGTTCGTACCCACTTGAGGTAAGGCTCAAGGGGGATGGAATTCTTGTGTCCCAAGGTCTTACTGTCCACCTTGTTGGGCATCCTCCAAGCTCGGATGAACCTTTGTCGGAGTCCTTGATCGTCGTTGTCGAAGTCGAAAACCAAACCTTGAATCAGCATGTCATGTGGGCCATCCCTTCGGGCATAACCGAATTGTCTCAGAGCCAAGCAGGGGTTGTAGGTGATGCCTCCCCTAATGCCAAGTAGAGGGACATTAGGGAATTCCAGCGTTATTTCTTTAATCAAATCTTGGATTTTGTTTCTCAATTCCCAACAGTTGTTGGTGTCATGCCCAGGATTGTCGGAGTGATACGCACATCTTGCATTCAGATTGTACCTTGGAGAGGCTGTGTTGGGATTCCGAGGGGGGTCCCTTAACACAATCAGCTTCACTTCCAACAAGCGTTGCAGCACTTGAGATAAAGATACGTTAATCTCAGTGAAGCATTTTTCAGATGTATTCCTCCTACACCGATTACCTTGTTGACGTAAGTGAGGTTGTTGTTGGGCTCGTGACCCTGAAGCAAACTGGGGAGGTCTTCTCTCGGCTTCTTGTCTCAAGGGAGGCTGAATGATGACTTGATCCTCAACCCTAGCTGTTTTCCATAATTGGTTACATTCTTCTTGATGAAGTTTGTTGATGAGGACCCTCGGCTCCTCTTGTCCTCGTGCCAAGTTTTGGATGAGAGCCATTTGGCCCACCAGTTGTCCCATCATCTGGATTTTCATAATGGCTATCTTAGTTCGTAGCAGCTCCAACTGATCATCTTTGTTTCCCTCAGGATTCCCCATGATCATGCCCCTAGTGAGGAGAGAGTTCACTTCTTCCTGCCCCTTGGATAGGTTCAAGAATATCTCTTGAAGTTGAGCGTTTTGAACCTGGATGTCCTTGATAGCCTGCTCTAGAGCCATTTCTACTGAAATAAACAGTAGGAAGATAAGAAGACCTGGTGTGAAGACCTGTTTATGCATATGATGAATGATATGTATTCATGTAATGCATTTAAGGATTCAGAAATTCAAATTTGTTTTAAACAAAAAGAACACACGTCATATTAATAAGATAGAATTTGTTAGTACATCAATGCCCCATGGGTAAAATAATACAAAATTCTAAGTTAAAAAGACGTTTCACATCCTCTTTGGTGCAATGTAGGTGTTGAGAGTCTGCTCTTCATGAAGTTGATGAGTAAGTTCCAAAACCTTCTTCTCGCTTGAGTAGAATTGGGCTTTGAAAGTGTCGCGCTCTCCCTTGAGCTGTATCCAACTCCTTTACAGATCTTCGAGTGATGTTGGCATGTCAGGATGTAGGAGGGTGTATGGAACCTCTCCTTCCTTAACAGGCTCTATAATCACATGGAAAATGGAGGGGTAAGACATCATAAGACTTTGGGCGCGGGTTCGTACCCACTTGAGGTAAGGCTCAAGGGGGATGGAATTCTTGTGTCCCAAGGTCTTACTGTCCACCTTGTTGGGCATCCTCCAAGCTCGGATGAACCTTTGTCGGAGTCCTTGATCGTCGTTGTCGAAGTCGAAAACCAAACCTTGAATCAGCATGTCATGTGGGCCATCCCTTCGGGCATAACCGAATTGTCTCAGAGCCAAGCAGGGGTTGTAGGTGATGCCTCCCCTAATGCCAAGTAGAGGGACATTAGGGAATTCCAGCGTTATTTCTTTAATCAAATCTTGGATTTTGTTTCTCAATTCCCAACAGTTGTTGGTGTCATGCCCAGGATTGTCGGAGTGATACGCACATCTTGCATTCAGATTGTACCTTGGAGAGGCTGTGTTGGGATTCCGAGGGGGGTCCCTTAACACAATCAGCTTCACTTCCAACAAGCGTTGCAGCACTTGAGATAAAGATACGTTAATCTCAGTGAAGCATTTTTCAGATGTATTCCTCCTACACCGATTACCTTGTTGACGTAAGTGAGGTTGTTGTTGGGCTCGTGACCCTGAAGCAAACTGGGGAGGTCTTCTCTCGGCTTCTTGTCTCAAGGGAGGATGAATGATGACTTGATCCTCAACCCTAGCTGTTTTCCCTAATTGGTTACATTCTTCTTGATGAAGTTTGTTGATGAGGACCCTCAGCTCCTCTTGTCCTCGTGCCAAGTTTTGGATGAGAGCCATTTGGCCCACCAGTTGTCCCATCATCTGGATTTTCATAATGGCTATCTTAGTTCGTAGCAGCTCCAACTGATCATCTTTGTTTCCCTCAGGATTCCCCATGATCATGCCCCTAGTGAGGAGAGAGTTCACTTCTTCCTGCCCCTTGGATAGGTTCAAGAATATCTCTTGAAGTTGAGCGTTTTGAACCTGGATGTCCTTGATAGCCTGCTCTAGAGCCATTTCTACTGAAATAAACAGTAGGAAGATAAGAAGACCTGGTGTGAAGACCTGTTTATGCATATGATGAATGATATGTATTCATGTAATGCATTTAAGGATTCAGAAATTCAAATTTGTTTTAAACAAAAAGAACACACGTCATATTAATAAGATAGAATTTTTTAGTACATCAATTCCCCATGGGCAAAATAATACAAAATTCTAAGTTAAAAAGACGTTGCACATCTTCTTTGGTGCAATGTAGGTTTTGAGAGTCTGCTCTTCATGAAGTTGATGAGTAAGTTCCAAAACCTTCTTCTCGCTTGAGTAGAATTGGGCTTTGAAAGTGTCGCGCTCTCCCTTGAGCTGTATCCAACTCCTTTACAGATCTTCGAGTGATGTTGGCATGTCAGGATGTAGGAGGGTGTATGGAACCTCTCCTTCCTTAACAGGCTCTATAATCACAGGGAAAATGGAGGGGTAAGACATCATAAGACTTTGGGCGCGGGTTCATACCCACTTGAGGTAAGGCTCAAGGGGGATGGAATTCTTGTGTCCCAAGGTCTTACTGTCCACCTTGTTGGGCATCCTCCAAGCTCGGATGAACCTTTGTCGGAGTCCTTGATTGTCGTTGTCGAAGTCGAAAACCAAACCTTGAATCAGCATGTCATGTGGGCCATCCCTTCGGGCATAACCGAACTGTCTCAGAGCCATGCAGGGGTTGTAGGTGATGCCTCCCCTAATGCCAAGTAGAGGGACATTAGGGAATTCGCCACAACGATCAATGATGATAAAATTCTCCCTGGATCGAGAACACCAATGAACACCTGAATGTGTAAGAGTCATCAATCGTTGTGACCACCTCAAACCTTGCTCATTCTTTAAAATTGATTGGGGAAGATGAGAAATAAACCATCTTGCCAGTAGAGGAGTGCAACACATGAGAACACCTCTTTTCCTCATTGTACGAGTGTGAAAAGAGTGGAGGATATCCCCAAGCAATGTAGGCACCGGGTTGCGAGTCATGAAGATTTTGACAGCACTTACATCTATAAGTTGGTCAGGATTAGGGAACAAGACCATCCCATAGATGAGAAGACCTACAATCTCCTCAAAAGCTTGTAAATCCAATGAATTCCAACAGCTTTGGGCCTTCTCAAACAAGAACTTTGACAAGAAACCTTTGACACCACTTCTAGTTTCCCAATGGCCTATGATATCAAATGGTTGCAAGTGTAGGGCTTGAGCAACATATTCAGGCTTTGGATCTCTTTCCGTACCGTTGAAGGGTAGTTGATGGAGAATAGGAATCCTCAAGAGTTAAGAAAATTCCTCCAAAGTAGGCACAAGCTGGTAGTCAGGAAATGTAAAGCAATGATGCAAAGGGTCAAAGAACTAGAAGAGAACTTTCAGCATATCCTCCTCAGTGTTGGCAGTGACTAAGTTGAGAAGATGACCATGCCTCTCAGTGAATGGAGAATTCTCAGGAATCCTTGAAGCTAGCTCCTTAAGTTGAGGAGGAATTCTTACAAGGTTGATTTGGATAGTTTTCCTGCGAAGTGATTCCATTACCTACAAAACAGGAACAAAGATGAAAATCCAAATCCTTGAAATGGTTAGTGGATGCATGTGATCGGTGGATCGGGAACTGACTGTTTTACGCTGGTTCGCGAAATATCGCGGAAGCAAGAGTCGCCACCGTCATTCATTGTGCACTTGGATCAACTGAGAGAACTACCCTGCCCCAGGTTATGATTAAGGGTTTTGATTTTCGAAAATAAAAACTCCTACTTCTTTGGCTCTGATGGGTTGACGAGGGATTATCATCCTTATAACTCCAGTGTTTAGGGATTGAAACAATGCCTGTACCTCATCAGCGGGGTTTGTTCAAAAGCATACTGTAGATCATGGTATCGTTTTCGTCATCCTCCCTCAAGAGGCTTAGAATTAACGAGAGTTGACATTAGAAAAAAATATGAAAACAATTTGCATATAGTGAATGCGAATATATTGATTCAAAATAGACATAAGCGATGCATTAATGGAATAACAATGTTTTAACATGAATAAATGTTTGAACGGTTAAAAGAAAAACACAACTTGAACATTCGAATGAACAAAAGTTTCCTAGTCTCGGAGCTTGTCACTTCAACTGGTGAGCCTTGGAGGAATGGTAGAAAAATTCAGCCTGTCCATCTTGTGTGAACTCCAATGCCCCTTCATCGATCAGGTCCTGGATTTTGTTCCTCAGATCCCAACATTCATTGGTATCATGTCCTGGGCTAGCAGAGTGGTAGGCACACCTCTTATTGGGATCATAGGCAGGAGATGCTGTGTTGGGGTTCCGGGGATGAGCCCTTAATGTGATCAGATTCAACCTCAATAGGCGTTGCAAAGCTTGATACAGCGACATGTTGAGCGGGGTGAATTGCCTTCTGGGCTTGTCTGGCTGAAGCTGGTGAGGTTGATGCTGAATTTGTGGCACTGGAGTCATTTGAGGAGCTTTCCCCTTATCCTCTTGTCTCGAGGATGATTGGATGATGAATGGCTTTTTACCCTTAGATGTTTGCCCCAGTTGGTTACCCTGAAGCAGTTGGTTGGCGAGAAACCCGAGCTCGTCTTGTCTTTGAGCCAACCCTTGAATGGCAGTCACCTGCCCCAGCATTTGGGCTTTCATTATATCCACTTCAGCTTACAGGTGTTTTAGCCGTTCGTCCTCAGCGCGATTCCTGACCAAAGTCTCCGTGAGAAGTGTCCTTAGCTCCTCCTGCCCCTTGGATATATTCAGGAGGATTTCCCCGAACCGAGTCTCTTGAGCAAGAAAGTCCTGGTTATCTTGTTGGGAAGCCATGGCTGAAATAAACAGCGAGAAGGGTAAGTGACCTGCAAAGAACGGGTACCTGTAATGCAATGATATGTATGATATGCATGCAATGTTTTCAAGGACCTCGCGGGGTAAACAAGAAAATTGTTAGCATTTGAGTTTGGTAGCCTGATTGAAGGAACTTCATATTGTTGAGAGCCCTTTGTGATCGGTGGATCTGGAACTAACTGTTTAACGCTGGTTCGCGAAATGTCGCGGAAGCAAGAGTCGCCACCGTCTTTTATTTTCTCCAAATGGAAAGGACAAAAGCACAGAAAAATTCCTTAAAGAGATTGCTCTCGGTTCGGGAGGTAGGTTATAGAAAGGGAAGGTGTTAGCACCCTTTCTATCCATGGTTATCCATGGGCTCTTAGATACTTGCTCATTGTGTTTTCAAAATGTTTGCTTGCTTTTCAATTGGGTTTTAAAAAAGTTTCTTTGAAAATTTCAGTTCGACTCTTGTGTCAGAGTGTTTGAAAAATTGCTTTGAAAGCTTTTGAAAAGTGTCGGTGTGAAAAGATTTTTGTTTGTTTTGAAGAGAGCAAGTATCCAGAGTCGTCTACCTACCCTAAGGAATTCGTCTGTGTAAATGTCCTTTAAAGTAGTGCCATCCCACCATTGAGAGGTAGGTAGCACCACCGTTGGAGGTGTTCGGGTCAATTCGATTTTTAGGGACATGGTGATCACCAGAGCAATGGGAAGACACCTTAGAAGCTACCCTCATGCCAGGTTCCCGGATCATGAGGACTTACTAAGACGTCCTCTACTCGACGATCACCTTTCGAGGCAAGGCAACAGTGAGGCGTACCCTAGGGGTGGTGTGTGATTTGTGTGTCAGATTCAGTTATTTGTCTTGTCGTGTTTGTCGTGCTCTACGCTTGATTTTAATTAGACATTCATTCTTTCATGCTTGGTTAACAATTATAAGGTTTGCGGGAAATAAATCTAAGGCTATTACAAAGGCGCGGGTCCACATCGCCAAAATTAAACCGGACCCGATTTAGCGGAAAAATAAATAATGCGAAGAAATAAAGTGCGAAAAGTAAATTACATGGCTTAGGGACAATTACATAATTATAATTAAACGACATAAGATAAATGCGCAAATTAAATAATTAAAACGAAACTAGGGCGTTGGACCCTTTTTTTGCAAATAATTAAAATTAATAAGGACTAAAAAATTAAAATTAAATGAGAATGATATTTTTGTGTTTTTTAGATTTAATGAGAAAAAGAAATTAATTGAGATTAAATTAAACGGCAAACCCTAATTCTAATACTTTTTTATTTATTATTAAAATATGATCTAAATTAAAACCTAATTTATTTATGCACAATTTTTAATTTATGAAAATAACTAAATAATATTATTCTAAAAAAAGGGGAAAAATTAAAAGAAAAATAAAAAAAAAAGATATTAAACCTAAATTCTATTTTTGGTGTTTTTTTATTAAAAAGATGAAAACTATAACCTAATTAAACTAAATATTTACATATATTAATTTATTGATGAAAATAATTACAATTAAAAATTATATTTTTATTTGGACATTTTTTATTTTTATGATGTTTTTTTGTATTTTTTTGTAAAAAGGATGTTTAATTAAATCAGAAAATAAATAAACAAATAAACAATTAAAAATAATAAAAGATAAAAGAAAATTTAGAAAAAAAAGAGAGAACCAGGGGGGTTTCTGTCCCATTATGGAGGTGTTGATGTGAAAAGCCTGGCCCAATAAGCTGGACATTGGTTGACTTTTTGAATCATGTATGGTGCGTTTGACCAGGCGTACGCTGCACCCTGAAGCTTGATCATTGATCTGATCATTATGGACGCGTGGCTAATGGATGAGGAGGACGTATGGTGGTACCCCCATAATAGCGCTGCATATGAACAATTATTGAAAAAGAACATGAAACTTTTGCCAGACCTGGGACTTGAACCCAGGTCTTGAAGGTCACATGCATTAGTCCCTGCCATCTGTGCCACTTGCGCTTCATTTAACATATAATATCAATTAAACAATATAAGAGAAAAACAAAGTTAATGGAAATCAGCGCGCCAATTTTTAAAATAACGAATCATTGATTGACACGATTCCATCTCCTTCATCGTCCCTGTAAATCAAAGCATTGGGCAACGGTTTTCAGAACGTGGTTTTAGAGGGCCTTTGGAAAAATAGCGATTAGCGCTATGGCATTGATAAATTGATCGCGAGGGTCCAAATTGCTTCGTCTTGAGGAGCTGAATCCAGCCATGGTCATCTTGAGCCCTAATTTCACCTCTACGCAAAAGCCCCAATTTGAGAAACCTGCAACCCTAAAAAATATACATGGCATAATCGCCTATAATACAGGAAAACACAATTGGAAATATCAGTTAGCTTCAGAACTTCATCATGAACATGATTCAACCATTAAATTTCACAAAGGATGCTTAGAATGTGATGCTCAATTACGAAATTTGTGCTGTACAGTTCAAGTCCGAGATACCAATTCTTGGTGTTTGAGAGCAAGCTTATGATTGGATTTTGATCAGGGCAACCTTGGCAAGCTATTGAGACAGAAATTGGGACCTGAATCCACCTCTAACCACCCTTTCAGATTTGAGTTTTAAGGCAATTTTTCAAGTGTTGTAGGGAGCTTCTGAGCGCAGCTTGCAGTCTCCTTGGCTTAGGGTTATGTTCTAGATCATATAGTGAGGCTTCTAGGTCAACAAAAACCAACAAAATCTCATGAATTCATTATTTGAAGATTTGATTTGCTTAATATCTTTTCCAATCTCTTTTTTATGTTGTTTTTGTTCAATCATGATCCAAATCTCATCCAAATTTGCCTAATTGGGATATGCATAAAATATTAAGAATAAACATGCATGAAAAGATTTTTTTAGGTTAAGTTTGATATTTTTCATATATTAAAATCATTTAAATGAATATAAATTAATATTAATTCAAATAAATAATTAAAAAATATGAGAATACTTCCCTTTGGGCCTAGTGGTCGTGCATAGGCTTGGCATGAAGAATCTTGGAAGAAAAATGGGCCCATTTGCATTTTTAGGCCTTTTACATCAATGTTGACTTTCCAAAATTCCTAAAAATTTCCCAACTTCCACAAGGCATAACTTGGTCAATTTTTAAGCTTTTCACATGTTCTTGGACATTTTGGAAAGGTCTTTGAGTCCTTTAACCAATGCCTTTGGTCCCATGTCATTTTGATTTACCAATCTCAAGTTATGGCCTTTAACTTAAAGTCCCTTTTTGTTGACTTTTGAAAATGACCTATAATGTTGAAATTGATAACTTTTTGTGAGAGCATTTCTTGGACTTGGAACATGAAGATGAATTGTAGGAAATGTCCTTCTCTTCAAAATGAGCTTTGGATGGAATTTTTCTGATAATCCATGTGAAAGTTATGCCCTGGTCAATTTCAGTTGACTTTTTCAGCTGTCCAAATATAGCAACTTTTGCATCTTTGATGATTTCTGAGCCAAATTTTGAGAATCATGATCAAGCATTGATCAAATGATGTTTGTGGCTTCAAAATGATATGTTGACCAAAAATTTGAACTTTTGACTGTCAAATGACCATTTTGCCCCTACAGTTGACTGTAGTGCAATCTAGGGTTTTGACTGTGCAATCTTGAGCTGAATGCCTTGAAACTTGACATGAAGACACTTGACCATCTTTTTAAGCATGTGAGACTTGATTGGACCTTTGAAAAGTTCATTTGCTTGACCAGAACTCAAACCCTAGTTTTGACTGTCTAGGAGACAGTTGAGCTGCACAACCCTTGGGGAATTTTGTGATCTTGACTTGACAAATCTTTGATGAATATGGGAGGGCAAATTTTGGGGTACAACAGTTGCCCCTGTTCAATCTTCTTAGACCTGAGGGTGCAGATTGGCTGACGTGCCTTTCGTAATCCGAGGGTAGAAGATGATTGAACACTAAAGTGCCCAGAAATTTGCGCTCACATAGTAGCAGTGATGATGAGGGAATGGGCTTATAGATGCCATTTTAGAGGTTGCTGGATAGGATGATGGGCTTATAGATGCCATCTGGACGTTGATCGCGTAGGAGATTCTTTAGCGAGAACCTGCATACCTGCAAAACAGAAAAATGAGTACCTGACACGTCGCAGGAGCTGATTTTAGATGCTTGATATAGATATGTCCTGATTGGTTACAGGAGCTGAGTCTGGAGCTTCAAACGCTGATGAATGAACCAGGGATGGTTACTGCCTTAGCATGAATGGTAAGAGAATCCCGAATGATTTCAACTTCAACAACGCTCGTTGAGAAAACCTTGGTGAGAATTACCATCTTTGTAGTGCCAGGAAGAGAACCAAAGGACACTATAATCTCAAAGGGAGTCACCTCAATCACCGTTGGAGAGGGAACTATAGGAAATTATAATCTGAAAGGAAATATCACCTCACGCTCATGCCGGAGAGGGAAACATCTTGAAAGGGAATTACCACCTCACACGCCGTTGGAGAGGGGATCATAAGAGAATATTACCTCACGCTCATGCCGGAGAGGGGAACATCTGAAGAAGGAATTACCACCTCACACGCCGTTGGAGAGGGGATCATAAGAGAATATCACCTCACGCTCATGCCGGAGAGGGGAACATCTGAAGAAGGAATTACCACCTCACACGCCGTTGGAGAGGGGACCATAAGAGAATATCACCTCACGCTCATGCCGGAGAGGGGAACATCTGAAGAAGGAATTACCACCTCACACGCCGTTGGAGAGGGGACCATAAGAGAATATCACCTCACGCTCATGCCGGAGAGGGGAACATCTGAAGAAGGAATTACCACCTCACACGCCGTTGGAGAGGGGACCATAAGAGAATATCACCTCACGCTCATGCCGGAGAGGGGAACATCTGAAGAAGGAATTACCACCTCACACGCCGTTGGAGAGGGGACCATAAGAGAATATCACCTCACGCTCATGCCGGAGAGGGGAACATCTGAAGAAGGAATTACCACCTCACACGCCGTTGGAGAGGGGACCATAAGAGAATATCACCTCACGCTCATGCCGGAGAGGGGAACATCTGAAGAAGGAATTACCACCTCACATGCCGTTGGAGAGGGGACCATAAGAGAATTTCTACTGAGTCTTTATCAGAAAAATTTGTTTGGAGTCGATTTAACTGGACTGGAGAAGTCCTTGAAATATATTTGAGAATTTCAACTGCATCTTTCCTGAAAGGTAAAGGTCAGTTATATGCAATGCATGATATGGATCAAGCAATGATGTTCTCAACATGGATGCGATTTATATGATATGATGCGTACATGCATGCTATAATGATGTATGTGATGATTCATGTATGTTTTTGTCTAGGAAAATAAATCCTTGACGGGTGCCGGGAAGTCATATCATGGACTGATGTTGAGGAAGAGATTTTGTTTCCGCTGTGGCTGATTGTTGCAAGAATACCGGTAGGAGAAGATAACTCCGTTGAGGAATAAACTTGGCAAATGAAATAATTCTGCGGGAGAAAAGATACTCTAGCGATCATGCTGGGGAGTGCTACTCTGTGGGGATAGCGATACTTTGCGGAATTGATGAAGATAACTCCGCTGGGGATATCCTTGTTGTCGGAAGTGTTGATAGACTTCGCTGGGGGTAGGAAGATACTTTGCCGAGGACGCTCTTTCCGTGGCTTTTGGCTGAGGATAACCCAGTTATATCCTGTTACGGAAATAACTCTTTAAATCAGGCCGGGACGACGCGTTCGTGCCCTGCTAGGGGATAAGCTTCCAGAATCTACTGGGGGTACGCTTATTGCTTGGGGAGATAGATTCCGTCTTTCCTGGGGAACTGGATTGGATTCTCTGGGGAAGCTTTGATATGTTGGGATGTTCTTCAGCGGAACCTACCCTGATGCCTTGGAGGATAGAACAGTTAGACTGCCCAGACAACTCTTTATTGCCCTTGTTTCTAAGGTATGAGAGGAAGACCTGTGAGGTGCTGATAGTGGTTGATGGACAAAACTTCTTCTGGTAGACAGATGGCGGGACATAGTCGTACGCTTTAATCCCTAACTTTTGCCTGGACCGCCCTTTCGGGTTTTCAGTCCACCGGGATACCCATTTTTGCCCAAGCCGCCTTTTCAGGTTTTCGACTTGCTGGGTGTACAGATTTTTTCATTTCATCCTTTCATTTTGCCCGAACCCTTTTGGTTCGTCGGGAAGCCCTTATTTTTGCCTAGGTGTGTCAACCTAGCGGGTCTTTGATTATGCGTAGTACTTTTTTCGACTATGTCCATGCTCTCAGGATGTAGGGGCTGCCCCTGTTAGAAATGTTTTGTCATGCCATCAGAAGATGTTTGATTAGGCAAGATTCGTTGTTGAAATGCCCCAAGCGACTCAGGTGGAGATTTGCCCCAGGCCGGTTGGCCTTTTGAGAGATTCTCTGGATCTTGACTGGACTGCCCCAGATGATGGACAATAGTCATGCCGTGCCCCTTGATTGGAGATATTCTTGTTCATTAGACTTTCGTCATGCGAATTTCTGCGCTGTTCAAACAAAAAGTCATATGCAAACAAAGTTATGTTAAAAATGCAAAGCTTATGTCTGTCTCGAAGATTTTGAAAATGCATCTTTTCATAAAACAAGTGAATGTTTGTAAAACGTGATGTCAACTCCGTATTTACCGTAGGCCTTCAGGAGTCAGGATACCTTTCGTGACAGTATGCTTTCGAACTAACCCATGCTTCAGCTAGGACTTTTAAGGGTTATATCGTGGCCTGGTTCATGGTTTAAGAAACAAAGGATAAAGGCTCAAATTTATTTGTACCCACCCGCTCTTCATGATGTTCTCCAAACCTAAACTCAGTTGATCATGCGTTAGACCTTGCTTGAGTCTTTGCTTTGATGTTCCGATAATGGTTCGGATGTTGATAACTTATTTTGAATAGGCAGTCATTCCTTTTTGTTGAGGGTTTGTGAGACCTCTTGCTTTTTGATTTTTGTTATCCCTTTCTTTTTTTGCCTGAACTGTTTCCTTTTTTGGAATTACAGTCAGCGGGATGCCCCAGTTTCATAAGTCCCCTTTGTAGGTTTAGACTTTTTGGGCTTTTCGTTTATGGATTTTGATGATGACTGCCTGTCCTTTTGATTGTACTGAACCATCACTGTCTTTGTTTTGTAAGGACTCCTTTGGTGCCATTTGTTATGCACTTGGATCAACTGAGAGAACTACCCTGCCCCAGGTTATGATTAAGGGTTTTGATTTTCGAAAATAAAAACTCCTACTTCTTTGGCTCTGATGGGTTGACGAGGGATTATCATCCTTATAACTCCAGTGTTTAGGGGTTGAAACAATGCCTGTACCTCATCAGCGGGGTCTGTTCAAAAGCATACTGTAATGATCGCGGTATCGTTTTCGTCATCCTCCCTCAAGAGGCTTAGGATTAAAGATCAAGAGTCGACATCAGAAAAAATATGAAAACAGTTTGCATATAGTGAATGCGAATATATTGATTCAAAACAGACATAAGCGATGCATTAATGAAATAACAACGTTTGACATGAATAAATGTTTAGACAATCAAAGAAAAATGCAACTTGAACATTCGAATGAACAAAAGTTTCCTAGTTTGAATTAGCTATCTCAGATGGAGAATTCTCAGCGGAAGATTTTCATCTCGCCATCCGGCATGAACTCTATCACCCCTTCGTCAATCAAATCCTGGATCTTGTTCTTCAAGCTCCAACAGTCATTGGTGCCATGTCCAGGACTGTCAGAATGGTAGGCACATCTTTTATCAGGGTTATAAGTAGGAGCAGAGATGTCAGGATTCTGGGGAGGACCCTTTAAAGTAATCAGGTTGACCTCCAACAAGTGTTCCAGCATTAGAGATGGTGGTATGCCAGTCTCAGTGAAATGTCTTCCAGGCGTGTATCGCTTGCGTCGATTACCCCGTTGATACTGGGCTTGTGAAGTAGTAGCAATTTAGAGAGGTTCATTCTTCACCATACCAGACTTTGGTCCTCTTGGTGGCTGATCAAAGACTTGGTCCCTGACTTGGGCTGGTTGCTTCATATCTTGATGAAGCTGACTGATCATGGCCCTTAGCTCTCCTTGCTCCTGAGCTAAACCTTGAATGAGGGCCCTTTGCCCCAGCATCTGGGTTTTCAATGTGTCTACTTCAGCTTGTAGACGTTTCAGCTGTTCGTCCTTGTCATCTTCAGGACTTTTTCTGATCAGATTCCCCATGAGGAGTGTCCTCAACTCTTCTTGCCCCTTGGATAGACCTAAGAAGATTTCCTTGAACTGAGACTCTTGAGCGTGAAGGTCCTGGTTATCTTGTTGTGAGGCCATTGCTGAAATAAACAGCGAGAAAGGTAAGTGACCTGCAAAAGGGATACCTGTAATGCGATGATGTGTATGATATGCATGCAATGTTTTCAAGGACCTCGCAGGGTAAACAAGAAAGTTTGTTAGCATTTGGAATTTATAGCTGGATTGAAGGACACCCTTGTTGTTGAGAATTCTTCTTCAAGGGTCAAAGGCTCACCATATCCAGTGGGTCATAGCCCCTGACCTTAGTCATCAGGTCTAATTTTGATTTCCCAGCAACCTGGGTTAAGGGAACCTTCTTCGGGAGTCAGAGCTCACCATATCAAGTGGGTCATAGCCCCTGACAACCTTGGCTAGAGGAAAATAAATCCTCTTTGCCCCTTGCTGGGATAATTGAGTCACCATGACCTGCATCACAAGCCCTTGAGATCCTTGAAATGGGTTAGGATGTATGCAATGGTATGATGTCATGCTATGCATGGGGTGATGTAGGTAAACCCTGTTATGAGTCCCCATTAAGGACTATAAACAAACCCTGCAAGAAATTCAGTACTTTGTTATGAGTCCCAGTTGAGGACCATAAACAACACCTGCAAGAAATTTGGTAAACCCTGTCATGAGTCCTGGTTAAGGACTATAAACAGAACCTGCAAGTGGTTAGTACACCCTGTTATAAGTCCCAATTAAGGACTATGAACAACACCTGCAAGACATCAAGGGTCAGATAACAAGTATGCAAGTAGTCAAGTACGAAGGCACACAAGTCACACAAGAGAAGCCCTTAGGGTTTAGGCCAGCATGGGGTCTAGGTATTACCCTCTTGAAGTTGGTGGGCTCAACCTGTCCTATCAGAAGTAACCGGGTTCTAAGGTTCCCAATATCACGGGATTGCTTTCATTGTTCATCGTTTCGATTTAGCCACTGAACTGGCGACCGAAATATTCCAGGAAAGCAACCCTCAATTGAGCGTAGTATCGAGTATCAACCAACCTCGGACTGCACCAAAGTCAGTTATCTCACTACCCTAAAGAGGCCAAGATAGTTCAATTAAGGTTCCTAAGGTCTGTTGATGCTTCACGACACCACGCGGAGGCCCCGTACTCTCCTTGACTGAACTCAAGGGTTACCGGTACACACCAAAGTGCCACATCAACGTAGCAGACTGTTTCAACCATGTCGGTATACCCCGCACAGTTCCCTCACAGCCTTGTTGCTACTTTCTAAGAAGGTATCTCCCAGATCCGGGTTAGGATCTATAGAACTCCCAAGACAGTCCCACAATTTAAAGCACACAAGGAAAACAATTGAAAACACAGTTATGAACTAGCCCTAAGGTACACCTCACTTTATAAGATTATCCCCAGCAGAGTCGCCAGTTCTGTGATCGGTGGATCTGGAACTAACTGTTTAACGCTGGTTCGCGAAATGTCGCGGAAGCAAGAGTCGCCACCGTCTTTTATTTTCTCCAAATGGAAAGGACAAAAGCACAGAAAAATTCCTTAAAGAGATTGCTCTCGGTTCGAGAGGTAGGTTATAGAAAGGGAAGGTGTTAGCACCCTTTCTATCCATGGTTATCCATGGGCTCTTAGATACTTGCTCATTGTGTTTTCAAAATGTTTGCTTGCTTTTCAATTGGGTTTTAAAAAAGTTTCTTTGAAAATTTCAGTTCGACTCTTGTGTCAGAGTGTTTGAAAAATTGCTTTGAAAGCTTTTGAAAAGTGTCGGTGTGAAAAGATTTTTGTTTGTTTTGAAGAGAGCAAGTATCCAGAGTCGTCTACCTACCCTAAGGAATTCGTCTGTGTAAATGTCCTTTAAAGTAGTGCCATCCCACCATTGAGAGGTAGGTAGCACCACCGTTAGAGGTGTTCGGGTCAATTCGATTTTTAGGGACATGGTGATCACCAGAGCAATGGGAAGACACCTTAGAAGCTACCCTCATGCCAGGTTCCCGGATCATGAGGACTTACTAAGACGTCCTCTACTCGACGATCACCTTTCGAGGCAAGGCAACAGTGAGGCGTACCCTAGGGGTGGTGTGTGATTTGTGTGTCAGATTCGGTTATTTGTCTTGTCGTGTTTGTCGTGCTCTACGCTTGATTTTAATTAGACATTCATTCTTTCATGCTTGGTTAACAATTATAAGGTTTGCGGGAAATAAATCTAAGGCTATTACAAAGGCGCGGGTCCACATCGCCAAAATTAAACCGGACCCGATTTAGCGGAAAAATAAATAATGCGAAGAAATAAAGTGCGAAAAGTAAATTACATGGCTTAGGGACAATTACATAATTATAATTAAACGACATAAGATAAATGCGCAAATTAAATAATTAAAACGAAACTAGGGCGTTGGACCCTTTTTTTGCAAATAATTAAAATTAATAAGGACTAAAAAATTAAAATTAAATGAGAATGATATTTTTGTGTTTTTTAGATTTAATGAGAAAAAGAAATTAATTGAGATTAAATTAAACGGCAAACCCTAATTCTAATACTTTTTTATTTATTATTAAAATATGATCTAAATTAAAACCTAATTTATTTATGCACAATTTTTAATTTATGAAAATAACTAAATAATATTATTCTAAAAAAAGGGGAAAAATTAAAAGAAAAATCAAAAAAAAGATATTAAACCTAAATTCTATTTTTGGTGTTTTTTTATTAAAAAGATGAAAACTATAACCTAATTAAACTAAATATTTACATATATTAATTTATTGATGAAAATAATTACAATTAAAAATTATATTTTTATTTGGACATTTTTTATTTTTATGATGTTTTTTTGTATTTTTTTGTAAAAAGGATGTTTAATTAAATCAGAAAATAAATAAACAAATAAACAATTAAAAATAATAAAAGATAAAAGAAAATTTAGAAAAAAAAGAGAGAACCAGGGGGGTTTCTGTCCCATTATGGAGGTGTTGATGTGAAAAGCCTGGCCCAATAAGCTGGACATTGGTTGACTTTTTGAATCATGTATGGTGCGTTTGACCATGCGTACGCTGCACCCTGAAGCTTGGTCATTGATCTGATCATTATGGACGCGTGGCTAATGGATGAGGAGGACGTATGGTGGTACCCCCATAATAGCGCTGCATATGAACAATTATTGAAAAATAACATGAAACTTTTGCCAGACCTGGGACTTGAACCCAGGTCTTGAAGGTCACATGCATTAGTCCCTGCCATCTGTGCCACTTGCGCTTCATTTAACATATAATATCAATTAAACAATATAAGAGAAAAACAAAGTTAATGGAAATCAGCGCGCCAATTTTTAAAATAACGAATCATTGATTGACACGATTCCATCTCCTTCATCGTCCCTGTAAATCAAAGCATTGGGCAACGGTTTTCAGAACGTGGTTTTAGAGGGCCTTTGGAAAAATAGCGATTAGCGCTATGGCATTGATAAATTGATCGCGAGGGTCCAAATTGCTTCGTCTTGAGGAGCTGAATCCAGCCATGGTCATCTTGAGCCCTAATTTCACCTCTACGCAAAAGCCCCAATTTGAGAAACCTGCAACCCTAAAAAATATACATGGCATAATCGCCTATAATACAGGAAAACACAATTGGAAATATCAGTTAGCTTCAGAACTTCATCATGAACATGATTCAACCATTAAATTTCACAAAGGATGCTTAGAATGTGATGCTCAATTACGAAATTTGTGCTGTACAGTTCAAGTCCGAGATACCAATTCTTGGTGTTTGAGAGCAAGCTTATGATTGGATTTTGATCAGGGCAACCTTGGCAAGCTATTGAGACAGAAATTGGGACCTGAATCCACCTCTAACCACCCTTTCAGATTTGAGTTTTAAGGCAATTTTTCAAGTGTTGTAGGGAGCTTCTGAGCGCAGCTTGCAGTCTCCTTGGCTTAGGGTTATGTTCTAGATCATATAGTGAGGCTTCTAGGTCAACAAAAACCAACAAAATCTCATGAATTCATTATTTGAAGATTTGATTTGCTTAATATCTTTTCCAATCTCTTTTTTATGTTGTTTTTGTTCAATCATGATCCAAATCTCATCCAAATTTGCCTAATTGGGATATGCATAAAATATTAAGAATAAACATGCATGAAAAGATTTTTTTAGGTTAAGTTTGATATTTTTCATATATTAAAATCATTTAAATGAATATAAATTAATATTAATTCAAATAAATAATTAAAAAATATGAGAATACTTCCCTTTGGGCCTAGTGGTCGTGCATAGGCTTGGCATGAAGAATCTTGGAAGAAAAATGGGCCCATTTGCATTTTTAGGCCTTTTACATCAATGTTGACTTTCCAAAATTCCTAAAACTTTCCCAACTTCCACAAGGCATAACTTGGTCAATTTTTAAGCTTTTCACATGTTCTTGGACATTTTGGAAAGGTCTTTGAGTCCTTTAACCAATGCCTTTGGTCCCATGTCATTTTGATTTACCAATCTCAAGTTATGGCCTTTAACTTAAAGTCCCTTTTTGTTGACTTTTGAAAATGACCTATAATGTTGAAATTGATAACTTTTTGTGAGAGCATTTCTTGGACTTGGAACATGAAGATGAATTGTAGGAAATGTCCTTCTCTTCAAAATGAGCTTTGGATGGAATTTTTCTGATAATCCATGTGAAAGTTATGCCCTGGTCAATTTCAGTTGACTTTTTCAGCTGTCCAAATATAGCAACTTTTGCATCTTTGATGATTTCTGAGCCAAATTTTGAGAATCATGATCAAGCATTGATCAAATGATGTTTGTGGCTTCAAAATGATATGTTGACCAAAAATTTGAACTTTTGACTGTCAAATGACCATTTTGCCCCTACAGTTGACTGTAGTGCAATCTAGGGTTTTGACTGTGCAATCTTGAGCTGAATGCCTTGAAACTTGACATGAAGACACTTGACCATCTTTTTAAGCATGTGAGACTTGATTGGACCTTTGAAAAGTTCATTTGCTTGACCAGAACTCAAACCCTAGTTTTGACTGTCTAGGAGACAGTTGAGCTGCACAACCCTTGGGGAATTTTGTGATCTTGACTTGACAAATCTTTGATGAATATGGGAGGGCAAATTTTGGGGTACAACACCCTTCATCAAGGGTCAAAGGCTCACCATATCCAGTGGGTCTTAGCCCCTGATAACCTTAGCTAGGGGATCATTCTTCAGGTGTCAAAGCTCACCATATCAAGTGGGTCATAGCCTCTGACAACCTTGGCTAGAGGAAAATAAATCCTCTTTGCCCCTTGCTGGGATAGTTGATTCACCATGACCTGCATCACAAGCCCTTGAGATCCTTGAAATGGGTTAGGATGTATGCAATGGTATGATGTCATGATGCATGGGGTAGTAAGTAACCCTGTTATGAGTCCCAATTAAGGACTGCAAACCAAAACCTGCAAGAAACTTGGTAAACTCTGTTATGAGTCCTAATTAAGGACTGCAAACCAAAACCTGCAAGAAACTTAGTAAACCCTGTTATGAGCCCCAATTAAGGACTATAAACAAAACCTGCAAGTAGTTTAGGTGTCAGAGAACAAGCATGCAAGTAGTCAAGTACGAAGGCACACAAGTCACACAAGAGAAACCCTTAGGGTTTAGGCCAGCATGGGGTCTAGGTATTACCCTCTTTCAGTTTGTTGGTTAATACCTGTCCTAATCAAAAGTAACCGGGTTCTTAGAGGATCCCAATATCATTGACTACCCTCAATCGGTCATAACTCCAGCATCGCAATCTTTTCTTGCGGCCAGAACCATCACGAGAGTTTAGCCTCAATGGGCGTAGCATACTGCTACAATTCTAAAGGCCAAGTTGTGTCAATTAAGGTTCTAAGGTTGTTGGTGCTTAATGACTCCTTAGAAGACCCATATTCTCCTCGTTGCGACACAAGGGATATCGGTACAGACCAAGGTGCCACACCAACGTAGCCACTGCTTCACCTGTGTCGGTCTACGCCGGACAGGTCCCTCACAGCTTATGCTACCTAAACAGGGTATCCCCAGATCCGGGTTAGGATCTATGTATCTCCGATGCAACCCACAATAGTAAAGCAAGCAAATCAATACAAGTGAAAACACAGTTATGACCTAGCCCTAAGGTACACCCCACTTTATAAGATGTCCCCAGCAGAGTCGCCAGTTCTGTGATCGGTGGATCGGGAACTGACTGTTTTACGCTGGTTCGCGAAATATCGCGGAAGCAAGAGTCGCAACCGTCTTTTATTTTCTCCAAATGGAAAGGACAAAAGCACAGAAAAATTCCTTATAGAGATTGCTCTCGGTTCGGGAGGTAAATTATAGAAAGGGAAGGTGTTAGCACCCTTTTTATCCATGGTTATCCATGGGCTCTTAGATACTTGCTCATTTGTGTTTTCAAAAATGGTTTGTTTGCTTTTCAACTGTGGGTTTTTAAAAAAGTTTCTTTGAAAATTCCAGTTCGACTCTTGTATCAGTCCTCAAGAGTGTTTGAAAAATTGCTTTCGAAAGCTTTTGAAAAGTGTCGGTGTGAAAAGATTTTTTGTTTGTTTTGAAGAGAGCAAGTATCCATGAGTCGTCTACCTACCCTAAGGAATTCGTCTGTGTAAATGTCCTTTAAAGTAGTGCCATCCCACCATTGAGAGGTAGGTAGCACCACTGTTGGAGGTGTTCGGGTCAATTCGAGGTTCGGGACATGGTGATCACCAGAGCAATGGGAAGACACCTTAGAAGCTACCCTCATGCCAGGTTCCTGGATCATGAGGACTTACTAAGACATCCTCTACTCGACGATCACCTTTCGAAGGCAAGGCAACAGTGAGGCGTACCCTAGGGGTGGTGTGTGATTTGTGTATCGTTTTCATTGATATTTATCTTGTCATGTTATTGGTGTTCTACGCTTGTTTTTATTTTTTGTCCATTCATTCTTGCATGCTTTGTTAACAGTTAAAAGAGTGCGGAAAAATAAATCTAAAGCTAATACAAATGGCGCGGGTCCACATCGCCAAAATTAAACCGGACCCGATTTGACGGAAAGTAAAGAATTAAAAGAATTTAAAGAGTGCGAGAAGTAATTGTTACAACGCTTTGGGAGAGATACACAATTATTTAAACGATATAAAACAAACATGCGAAATTAAACAATTAAAAATACGGGCGTTGGACCCATTTGCAAAATATTAAAGTTAACGAGGAATTAAAATTAAAAATTAGAAAATGTTTTTTGGTCTTTTTATGTTTTTTAAGATTTAATAGAAAAAAAATTAATTAAAACTAAAATAAAATGTTAAACCTAGTTCTAATTATTTTTAAGTTATTAAGAAAATATTGAAATTTTTTAACCTAAATAAAACCCTAATTTTTTATGTACAATTTAATTATAAAAATAAATAAAATAAATATGATTATTGTGAAAAAAATATTAAAAAAGAATAAAAATTAACTAAAACCTAATTCTACACTTTTTAGATTTTATTATGAAAAGAATTAATGTTGCAAACCCTAATTTAAACTAAATTTATTTACATGCATTTTATTTACAAGAAAATATTAAAATAAAAATTATTTATTATATTTTGTCCTTTCTGATTTTTTAGGCATTTTTTGTATTTTGTAAAAATAATTAATTAAATCAAACAAATAAAGAAAAGAAAATAACAATTGAAAATAAAATATAAAACTAATAAAAAAAATGGCAAACCAGGGGGGGTGGAAGTCCCCAATATGGAGGTGTAGCCCTGGAATGCTGGCCCAATAAGCTTTGGTCCGTTTGACCTTTCTGAATAGCATGCACATGCGTTGACCATGGTATATGATGTTCACCAATCCCAACCTTTGATTAGATCTCCAGATGAACGTGGCAAGGTTTGATCTGGGGCATATGGTGCGTCTACGTTACTGAAGCTGCATGGGAAACGTTATGGAAAAATATTATTGAAGTGATTCAGACCTGGGAATCAAACCCAGGTCACGTGTATTGCCAATGCTTCTGCTTACCAACTATACCAACCTACGCGCTTTGATATATAAGTAATAATCAAATAATATAAAAGAAAAACCAGGTTAGTGGGAGTCAGCGCGCGAATTTTCAAACGCACGTATCATGTGTTGCCACCACATCATCGTCTTCACCATCCCTGTAAAACAAAACACAAAGGCAACGGTTTTTCACGCGTAGTTTTAGGTGACCTTTGGAAAAATAGCGAATAGGTCTCAGGGCTCTATAAATTGAGCGCGACTATGGATTACTCTTCGTCTGGACATGCTGAATCTAATGGCAATAGTCTTGAGTCTTAATTTTTCCTCTTTGCAAAAGCCCTAATTCCAAGCTCTGAAAACCCTAAAATTCACTCATGGCATATTCATATATACAGTGTAATGATCAAATTGAATGCATTGGTTAGATTTAGAATCAAATGAGGAACAAGAATCTATGAACAAAATGCTGTAAAAATGCTTAAAACATGAAACACGATAATGGAATTTTCTTGATGCAGTCTGAGTCCTAGGTACCGATTCTTGGCGTTTGAGTGGATGTTTGTGGTTGGAACGTGTTCAGGGCAACCTTGGCAAGCTATTGAAACCAATATTATGCTTTGAATCGACCTCTAAAGTGGTTTTCAGTTTTGTGTTTTTTTTGACAATTTTTCAAGTTCTTCAATGGCCTTTGAGCGCAGCTTAGAGTGTCTGTGCATTAGGTTTTGATTCATGCTTATGTAGTGAGGCTATTAGGTTAACAAAATTCAACCAAATCTCTTGTAATCATGGATTGAGGATTTGATTTGTTAAGGATCTTTTTCAATCTTTTTTTTCAAGTGTTCTTTGTTCTCAATCATGCTAATCAGTCCAATTCTTCCCTAATTAGCCTATGCACGAAATCTTGATGGCAAAACATGCATGAAAAGATTTTTTAGGTCAAGTTATATATTTTTCATGTATTTAAATAATTTAAATGAATTAATATAAATAATAATTCAAATAAATAAATAAAAAATGAGAAAATACTTCCCTTTGGGCCAAGTGGTCGTGCATATGCTTGGAATGATGAATCATGGAAGAAAAATGGGCCCATTAGCAATTTTAGGTCATTTGAAGTAGTGTTGACTTTTCAAAATATCCAAAAATTTCCCAACTTCCACAAAGCATAACTTGCTCAATTTTTAAGCTTTTCTCAAGTTCTTGGACATTTTGGAAAGGTCTTTGAGTCCTCTAACCAATGCCTTTGGTCCCATGTAATTTTGATTTACCAATATCAAGTTATGGCCTTTGACTTAAAGTCCCTTTTTGTTGACTTTTGAAAATGACCTATAATGTTGAAATTGATAACTTTTTGTGAGAGCATTTCTTGGACTTGAAGTATGAAGATGAGTTGTAGGAAATCTCTTTCTCTTCAAAATGAGCTTTGGATGGAATTTTTCTGATAATCCATGTGAAAGTTATGCCCTGGTCAATTTCAGTTTACTTTTTCAGTTGTCCAAATAAGGAAACTTTTGCATCTTGATGATTTTCTGAGCCAAATTTTGAGAATCATGATCAAGCATTGATCAAATGATGTTTGTGGCTTCAAAATGATATGTTGACCAAAATTTTGAACTTTTGACTGCCAAATGACCATTTTGCCCCTACAGTTGACTGTAGTGCAATTTAGGGTTTTGACTGTGCAATTTTGAGCTGAATGTCTTGAAACTTGATATGAGAATACTTGACCATACTTGTAGGCATATGAGACTTGATTGAGCCCTTGAAAACTTCATTTCTTTGATCAGGACACAAACCCTAGTTTTGACTGTATAGGGGACCTTTGCACTGTGCAACCCTTGGGGAATTTTGTGACTTGACTTGGCAATTTCTTGAAGAATATGGGAGGGCAAATTTTGGGGTACAACAGTTGCCCCTGTTCAATCTTCTTAGACCTGAGGATGCAGATTGGCTGACGTGCCTTTCGTAATATGAGGATAGAAGATGATTGGACACTAGAGTGCCCAGAAATTTGCGCTCACATGTTAGCAGTTTGGTGGGAATGGGCTTATAGATGCCATTTGGAGATTGCTGGATAGGGTGATGGGATTATAGATGCCATCTGGATGTTGATCGCGTAGGAGATTCCTTAGCGAGAACCTGCATACCTGCAAAAGAACAAATGAGTACCTGACACGTTGCAGGAGCTAATTTTCAGATGCTTGGTAAAGATGTGTCCTGACTGGTTACAGGAGCTGAGTCTGGAGCTTCAAACAGCGATGAATGAACCAGGGATGGTTACTGCCTTAGCATGAATGATAAGAGAACCTTGGGTGATTTTAACTTCAACAACGCTCGTTGAGAAAATCTTGATGGGAATTATTATCTTCGCAGTATTGGGAAGAGAACCATAGGCAATTATAATCTGAAAGGAATGATCACCTCACTCAACGTCGGAGAGGGAAACATCTGAAAAGGACTTACCACCTCACACACCGTCGGAGAGGGAACCATAAGAGACTATCACCTCACACTCATCGTCGGAGATGGAAACATCTGAAAAGGACTTACCACCTCACACACCGTCGGAGAGGGAACCATAGGAGACTATCACCTCACACTCATCGTCGGAGAGGGAAACATCTGTAAAGGACTTACCACCTCACACACCGTCGGAGAGGGAACCATAGGAGACTATCACCTCACACTCATCGTCGGAGAGAGAAACATCTGAAAAGGACTTACCACCTCACACACCGTCGGAGAGGGAACCATAGAAGACTATCACCTCACACTCATCGTCGGAGAGGGAAACATCTGAAAAGGACTTACCACCTCACACACCGTCGGAGAGGGAACCATAGGAGACTATCACCTCACACTCATCGTCGGAGAGGGAAACATCTGAAAAGGACTTACCACCTCACACACCGTCGGAGAGGGAACCATAGGAGACTATCACCTCACACTCATCGTCGGAGAGGGAAACATCTGAAAAGGACTTACCACCTCACACACCATCGGAGAGGGAACCATAGGAGACTATCACCTCACACTCATCGTCGGAGAGGGAAACATCTGAAAAGGACTTACCACCTCACACACCGTCGGAGAGGGAACCATAGGAGACTATCACCTCACACTCATCGTCGGAGAGGGAAACATCTGAAAAGGACTTACCACCTCACTCACCGTCGGAGAGGGAACCATAGGAAAAGGAATTATCACCTCACGCACCGTCGGGGAGGGAACCATAACTTCTGCTGAGTCTTTATCAGAAAAATCTGTTGGGAGTCGATTTAGCTGGACTAGAGAAGGCTTTGAAATATGTTTGAGCATATTAACTGCGTCTTTCCTGAAAGGTAAAGGTCAGTCATATGCAATGCATGATATGGATCAAGCAATGATGTTCTCAACATAAATTAGATTTGTATGATATGATGCGTCTATGCATGCTATAATGATGTATGTGATGTTTTATGTATGTTTTCGTCTAGGAAAGTAGATCCTTGACGGGTGCCGAGGAATCGATATCCTGGGCTGGTGTTGAAGAATAGATTTTTGCTTCCGCTGGGGATGATAGCTGCAAGAATACCGGTAGGAGAGGATGACTCCGTTGCGGAATAAACTTGGCGAATGGAAGATTCTGCGGGGAGAAAAGATACTCTAATGACCATGCTGGGAAGCAATACTTTGTGGGAAAGAGATACTTTGTTGAATTGTCAGTAGTAACTTGTTGTGGATATCTTTGTTGTTGGAAGTGTTGATGGACTTCGCTGGGGTAAGAAGACTTCGTCGAGGACGCTCTTTCCGTGGCTTTTGGCTGAGGATAACCCAGTTATATCCTGGTAAGGAAATAACTCTTGAATAAAGCCGGGGGACGCGTTCGGCGAGAGGATAAGCTTCCAGAATCTACTGGGGATAAGCTTACTGCTTGGGGATACGAATTCCAATTTTCCTGGGGAAATTGGGTTGGACTCTCCTGGGGAGGTTTTGAACTGTAATTTTGTAAGTTGAAAGAGGGTACATGTGTAGGGTTGCCTGCTGATGAGTTCGTGTAAAACCGTATCTGAAATGGAGAGAGGGAACCGGTGTAGGGTTGCTTGGTGAGGTAAGTTCATGTGAAACTTCTTGATGAACCGGGGTGAGGTTATCTTGAGCTAAATCCATGTAAGACTTCTGGAGGAACCGGGGTTAGGTTACCTTAGGGTAAATCCATGTGAGATTTCTTGACGAACCGGGGTAAGGTTACTGGAGACGAGTCCATGTGAGACTTCTGGGGGAACCGGGGTTAGGTCACCTTGAGATAGATTCATGTGAGATTTCTGGAGGAACCGGGGTTAGGTTACTTGGATAAGTTTGTGTAAAAACTTCTTGATGAACCGGGGTTAGGTCATCTTGGGGTAAGTCCATGTGAGACTTCTGGAGGAACCGGGGTTAGGTTACTTGGATAAGTTTGTGTAAAAACTTCTTGATGAACCGGGGTTAGGTCCTCTTGAGATAGGTCCATGTGAGACTTCTGAAGGAACCGGGGTTAGGTTACTTGGATAAGTTCGTGTAAAAACTTCTTGATGAACCGGGGTCAGGTCATCTTGAGATAGGTCCATGTAAGACTTCTGGAGGAACCGGGGTTAGGTTACTTGGATAAGTTTGTGTAAAAACTTCTGGATGAACCGGGGTAAGGTTACTTGTGGAGAATGAGTCTGTGTATGACTTTGTCTGAAAATTGAGAAGGAACCGGTGTAGGGTTGCATGATTTTGATTAAGTGGATGATTGTCCTGTTCGGTTTCGGATGTTAACCCACGATCTGGAATTTGTAAAGGTAGATGGTAATCATCCTTATGTTGATCTTTCCTTTGTAGTTTGGTTGACAGAGCAATTGGATCGCCTGGATAACTCATTATTGCCCCTGCTTCGGAGATGAGGGAAGAGGATACCTGTGTGGGTGATTGACAAATCTTCGGGTAGACAAGTGACAAGATGCCGGGACATAGTCGTACGCTTTGATCCCTAACTTTTGCCTGGACCGCCCTTTCGGGTTTTCAGTCCACCGGGATACCCATTTTTGCCCAAGCCGCCCTTTCAGGTTTTCGACTTGTCGGGTGTACATGTTTTTTCATTTCATCCCTTCTTTTTGCCCGAACCCTTTTGGTTCGCCGGGAAGCCCTTATTTTTGCCTAGGTGTGTCAACCTAGCGGGTCTTTGATTACGCGTAGTACTTTTCCGACTATGTCCACGCTTTCAGAATGTAGGGAGTTGCCCCTGTAGGAAGTATTTTGCCATGCCCCAGATAATGGGCAATGCTCCCAATGTGCCCCTTGATTGGAGGTACTTCTGTTCACAAGGTGTTCATCGTGCGAATTTCCCTGCTGTTCAAACAAATAGTCATATGCAAACAAGGTTATTTTAAGAATGCAAAAGTCTATGTCTGTCTTGAATTTTGAAAATGCATTTTTTGTAATACAGTGCGATGTCAACTCAATATTTTACAGCAAACCTTCAGGAGTCAGGATACCTTCATAACAGTATGCTTTCGAACTAACCCATGCTTCAGCTAGGACTTTTAAGGGTTATATCGTGGCCTGGTTCACGGTTTAAGAAACAAAGGATAAAGGCTCAAATTATTTGTACCCACCCGCTCTTCGTGATGTTCTCCAAACCTAAACTCAGTTGATCGTGCGTTAGACCTTGTTTGAGTCTTTGTTCTGATGTTCCAATGATGGTTCAAATGTTGATGATTTCTTTTGAATAGGCCGTCATTTTTGCTTTGGTTGTGAGACCTCTTGCTTGATTTTTGTTATCCCTTTCTTTTTTGCCTGAACTGTTTCCTTTTTGGGATTACAGTCAGCGGGATGCCCCAGTTTGGTAAGTCTTCTTTATTGGTTTTGACTTTTTGGGCTTTTCATTTATGATTTTTTTTTGATAATGACTGCCTGTCCTTATGATTGTTCTGAACCATCACTGTCTTTTGTTTTTGAAAAACTCATTTGGTGCCATTCATTGTGCACTTGGATCAACTGAGAGAACTACCCTGCCCCAGGTTATGATTAAGGGTTTTGATTTTCGAAAATAAAAACTCCTACTTCTTTGGCTCTGATGGGTTGACGAGGGATTATCATCCTTATAACTCCAGTGTTTAGGGATTGAAACAATGCCTGTACCTCATCAGCGGGGTTTGTTCAAAAGCATACTGTAGATCATGGTATCGTTTTCGTCATCCTCCCTCAAGAGGCTTAGAATTAACGAGAGTTGACATTAGAAAAAAATATGAAAACAATTTGCATATAGTGAATGCGAATATATTGATTCAAAATAGACATAAGCGATGCATTAATGGAATAACAATGTTTTAACATGAATAAATGTTTGAACGGTCAAAAGAAAAACACAACTTGAACATTTGAATGAACAAAAGTTTCCTAGTCTCGGAGCTTGTCACTTCAACTGGTGAGCCTTGGAGGAATGGTAGAAAAATTCAGCCTGTCCATCTTGTGTGAACTCCAATGCCCCTTCATCGATCAGGTCCTGGATTTTGTTCCTCAGATCCCAACATTCATTGGTATCATGTCTTGGGCTAGCAGAGTGGTAGGCACACCTCTTATTGGGATCATAGGCAGGAGATGCTGTGTTGGGGTTTCGGGGATGAGCCCTTAATGTGATCAGATTCAACCTCAATAGGCGTTGCAAAGCTTAATACAGCGACATGTTGAGCGGGGTGAATTGCCTTCTGGGCTTGTCTGGCTGAAGCTGGTGAGGTTGATGCTGAATTTGTGGCACTGGAGTCATTTGAGGAGCTTTCCCCTTATCCTCTTGTCTCGAGGATGATTGGATGATGAATGGCTTTTTACCCTTAGATGTTTGCCCCAGTTGGTTACCCTGAAGTAGTTGGTTGGCGAGAAACCCGAGCTCGTCTTGTCTTTGAGCCAACCCTTGAATGGCAGTCACCTGCCCCAGCATTTGGGCTTTCATTATATCCACTTCAGCTTGCAGGTGTTTTAGCCGTTCGTCCTCAGCGCGATTCCTGACCAAAGTCTCCGTGAGAAGTGTCCTTAGCTCCTCCTGCCCCTTGGATATATTCAGGAGGATTTCCCCGAACCGAGTCTCTTGAGCAAGAAAGTCCTGGTTATCTTGTTGGGAAGCCATGGCTGAAATAAACAGCGAGAAGGGTAAGTGACCTGCAAAGAACGGGTACCTGTAATGCAATGATATGTATGATATGCATGCAATGTTTTCAAGGACCTCGCGGGGTAAACAAGAAAATTGTTAGCATTTGAGTTTGGTAGCCTGATTGAAGAAACTTCATATTGTTGAGAGCCCTTCATCAAGGGTCAAAGGCTCACCATATCCAGTGGGTCTTAGCCCCTGATAACCTTAGCTAGGGGATCATTCTTCAGGTGTCAAAGCTCACCATATCAAGTGGGTCATAGCCTCTGACAACCTTGGCTAGAGGAAAATAAATCCTCTTTGCCCCTTGCTGGGATAGTTGATTCACCATGACCTGCATCACAAGCCCTTGAGATCCTTGAAATGGGTTAGGATGTATGCAATGGTATGATGTCATGATGCATGGGGTAGTAAGTAACCCTGTTATGAGTCCCAATTAAGGACTGCAAACCAAAACCTGCAAGAAACTTGGTAAACTCTGTTATGAGTCCTAATTAAGGACTGCAAACCAAAACCTGCAAGAAACTTAGTAAACCCTGTTATGAGCCCCAATTAAGGACTATAAACAAAACCTGCAAGTAGTTTAGGTGTCAGAGAACAAGCATGCAAGTAGTCAAGTACGAAGGCACACAAGTCACACAAGAGAAACCCTTAGGGTTTAGGCCAGCATGGGGTCTAGGTATTACCCTCTTTCAGTTTGTTGGTTAATACCTGTCCTAATCAAAAGTAACCGGGTTCTTAGAGGATCCCAATATCATTGACTACCCTCAATCGGTCATAACTCCAGCATCGCAATCTTTTCTTGCAGCCAGAACCATCACGAGAGTTTAGCCTCAATGGGCGTAGCATACTACTACAATTCTAAAGGCCAAGTTGTGTCAATTAAGGTTCTAAGGTTGTTGGTGCTTAATGACTCCTTAGAAGACCCATATTCTCCTCGTTGCGACACAAGGGATATCGGTACAGACCAAGGTGCCACACCAACGTAGCCACTGCTTCACCTGTGTCGGTCTACGCCGGACAGGTCCCTCACAGCTTATGCTACCTAAATAGGGTATCCCCAGATCCGGGTTAGGATCTATGTATCTCCGATGCAACCCACAATAGTAAAGCAAGCAAATCAATACAAGTGAAAACACAGTTATGACCTAGCCCTAAGGTACACCCCACTTTATAAGATGTCCCCAGCAGAGTCGCCAGTTCTGTGATCGGTGGATCGGGAACTGACTGTTTTACGCTGGTTCGCGAAATATCGCGGAAGCAAGAGTCGCCACCGTCTTTTATTTTCTCCAAATGGAAAGGACAAAAGCACAGAAAAATTCCTTATAGAGTTTGCTCTCGGTTTGGGAGGTAAATTATAGAAAGGGAAGGTGTTAGCACCCTTTCTATCCATGGTTATCCATGGGCTCTTAGATACTTGCTCATTTGTGTTTTCAAAAATGGTTTATTTGCTTTTCAACTGTGGGTTTTTAAAAAAGTTTCTTTGAAAATTCCAGTTCGACTCTTGTATCAGTCCTCAAGAGTGTTTGAAAAATTGCTTTCGAAAGCTTTTGAAAAGTGTCGGTGTGAAAAGATTTTTTGTTTGTTTTGAAGAGAGCAAGTATCCATGAGTCGTCTACCTACCCTAAGGAATTCGTCTGTGTAAATGTCCTTTAAAGTAGTGCCATCCCACCATTGAGAGGTAGGTAGCACCACTGTTGGAGGTGTTCGGGTCAATTCGAGGTTCAGGACATGGTGATCACCAGAGCAATGGGAAGACACCTTAGAAGCTACCCTCATGCCAGGTTCCTGGATCATGAGGACTTACTAAGACATCCTCTACTCGACGATCACCTTTCGAAGGCAAGGCAACAGTGAGGCGTACCCTAGGGGTGGTGTGTGATTTGTGTATCGTTTTCATTGATATTTATCTTGTCATGTTATTGGTGTTCTACGCTTGTTTTTATTTTTTGTCCATTCATTCTTGCATGCTTTGTTAACAGTTAAAAGAGTGCGGAAAAATAAATCTAAAGCTATTACAAATGGCGCGGGTCCACATCGCCAAAATTAAACCGGACCCGATTTGACGGAAAGTAAAGAATTAAAAGAATTTAAAGAGTGCGAGAAGTAATTGTTACAACGCTTTGGGAGAGATACATAATTATTTAAACGATATAAAACAAACATGCGAAATTAAACAATTAAAAATACGGGCGTTGGACCCTTTTGCAAAATATTAAAGTTAACGAGGAATTAAAATTAAAAATTAGAAAATATTTTTTGGTCTTTTTATGTTTTTTAAGATTTAATAGAAAAAAAATTAATTAAAACTAAAATAAAATGTTAAACCTAGTTCTAATTATTTTTAAGTTATTAAGAAAATATTGAAATTTTTTAACCTAAATAAAACCCTAATTTTTTATGTACAATTTAATTATAAAAATAAATAAAATAAATATGATTATTGTGAAAAAAATATTAAAAAAGAATAAAAATTAACTAAAACCTAATTCTACACTTTTTAGATTTTATTATGAAAAGAATTAATGTTGCAAACCCTAATTTAAACTAAATTTATTTACATGCATTTTATTTACAAGAAAATATTAAAATAAAAATTATTTATTATATTTTGTCCTTTCTGATTTTTTAGGCATTTTTTGTATTTTGTAAAAATAATTAATTAAATCAAACAAATAAAGAAAAGAAAATAACAATTGAAAATAAAATATAAAACTAATAAAAAAAATGGCAAACCAGGGGGGGTGGAAGTCCCCAATATGGAGGTGTAGCCCTGGAATGTTGGCCCAATAAGCTTTGGTCCGTTTGACCTTTCTGAATAGCGTGCACATGCGTTGACCATGGTATATGATGTTCACCAATCCCAACCTTTGATTAGATCTCCAGATGAACGTGGCAAGGTTTGATCTGGGGCATATGGTGCGTCTACGTTACTGAAGCTGCATGGGAAACGTTATGGAAAAATATTATTGAAGTGATTCAGACCTGGGAATCGAACCCAGGTCACGTGTATTGCCAATGCTTCTGCTTACCAACTATACCAACCTACGCGCTTTGATATATAAGTAATAATCAAATAATATAAAAGAAAAACCAGGTTAGTGGGAGTCAGCGCGCGAATTTTCAAACGCACGTATCATGTGTTGCCACCACATCATCGTCTTCACCATCCCTGTAAAACAAAACACAAAGGCAACGGTTTTTCACGCGTAGTTTTAGGTGACCTTTGGAAAAATAGCGAATAGGTCTCAGGGCTCTATAAATTGAGCGCGACTATGGATTACTCTTCGTCTGGACATGCTGAATCTAATGGCAATAGTCTTGAGTCTTAATTTTTCCTCTTTGCAAAAGCCCTAATTCCAAGCTCTGAAAACCCTAAAATTCACTCATGGCATATTCATATATACAGTGTAATGATCAAATTAAATGCATTGGTTAGATTTAGAATCAAATGAGGAACAAGAATCTATGAACAAAATGCTGTAAAAATTCTTAAAACATGAAACACGATAATGGAATTTTCTTGATGCAGTCTGAGTCCTAGGTACCGATTCTTGGCGTTTGAGTGGATGTTTGTGGTTGGAACGTGTTCAGGGCAACCTTGGCAAGCTATTGAAACCAATATTATGCTTTGAATCGACCTCTAAAGTGGTTTTCAGTTTTGTGTTTTTTTTGACAATTTTTCAAGTTCTTCAATGGCCTTTGAGCGCAGCTTAGAGTGTCTGTGCATTAGGTTTTGATTCATGCTTATGTAGTGAGGCTATTAGGTTAACAAAATTCAACCAAATCTCTTGTAATCATGGATTGAGGATTTGATTTGTTAAGGATCTTTTTCAATCTTTTTTTTCAAGTGTTCTTTGTTCTCAATCATGCCAATCAGTCCAATTCTTCCCTAATTAGCCTATGCACGAAATCTTGATGGCAAAACATGCATGAAAAGATTTTTTAGGTCAAGTTAGATATTTTTCATGTATTTAAATAATTTAAATGAATTAATATAAATAATAATTCAAATAAATAAATAAAAAATGAGAAAATACTTCCCTTTGGGCCAAGTGGTCGTGCATATGCTTGGAATGATGAATCATGGAAGAAAAATGGGCCCATTAGCAATTTTAGGTCATTTGAAGTAGTGTTGACTTTTCAAAATATCCAAAAATTTCCCAACTTCCACAAAGCATAACTTGCTCAATTTTTAAGCTTTTCTCAAGTTCTTGGACATTTTGGAAAGGTCTTTGAGTCCTCTAACCAATGCCTTTGGTCCCATGTAATTTTTATTTACCAATCTCAAGTTATGGCCTTTGACTTAAAGTCCCTTTTTGTTGACTTTTGAAAATGACCTATAATGTTGAAATTGATAACTTTTTGTGAGAGCATTTCTTGGACTTGAAGTATGAAGATGAGTTGTAGGAAATGTCTTTCTCTTCAAAATGAGCTTTGGATGGAATTTTTCTGATAATCCATGTGAAAGTTATGCCCTGGTCAATTTCAGTTGACTTTTTCAGTTGTCCAAATAAGGAAACTTTTGCATCTTGATGATTTTCTGAGCCAAATTTTGAGAATCATGATCAAGCATTGATCAAATGATGTTTGTGGCTTCAAAATGATATGTTGACCAAAATTTTGAACTTTTGACTACCAAATGACCATTTTGCCCCTACAGTTGACTGTAGTGCAATTTAGGGTTTTGATTGTGCAATTTTGAGCTGAATGTCTTGAAACTTGATATGAGAATACTTGACCATACTTGTAGGCATATGAGACTTGATTGAGCCCTTGAAAACTTCATTTCTTTGATCAGGACACAAACCCTAGTTTTGACTGTATAGGGGACCTTTGCACTGTGCAACCCTTGGGGAATTTTGTGACTTGACTTGGCAATTTCTTGAAGAATATGGGAGGGAAAATTTTGGGGTACAACAATGCATATGATGCTTCATGATGTTATGATGTTATGCACAAGTATATATGTACAAACAAATCACACAAGTTCCTAGTTTCAGGCTTGCATGGGGTTTCATAGATAAGTACCCTCTTGAAGTTTAGTTGGCTCAACCTGTCCTAGAAATAGTAATCGGGTTCTAAGGAGCTCAATATCACTGGCTTATTTTCTGTGTTCATTGTTTCAGTTTAGCCACTTTACCGGCGACCAAAATATTCCAAGAAAACAACCCTCAATGAGTGTACTATCGAGTATCTACCAACTTTGGACTGCACCAAAGTCGGTAATCTCACTACATCCTAAAAGGCCAAGTTGGTCAAGTAAAGGTTCTAAAAGTCCATTAGTGCTTCATGTCATCACTCAGCGGCCCCGTATTCTCTTTGATTGACTCAAAGGATACCGTTACCCACAAATATGGCGCACTAATATAGCTATTGCTTCAACCATGTCGGTATACCCCGCACAATTTCCACAACGTATTGATATTTACCTATGAATGTTTCCCAAATCCGGGTAGAGGATTCAAACCCAAACAATAGAACCAAAGTGTAAAGCATACAAGTCAAGCAAGATAAGCATGTAAAGGTGATCTAAAACCCTAAGGTAACCCCACTTTTATACATCTCCCCAGCAGAGTCGCCAGTTCTGTGATGCGGTGGGAGAACTGACTTGAGGTTTTGCGTTTGTGTTCATAAATGTTTCAGTTTAGCAAGAGTCGCCACCGACTTTTTATTTTATCCAAAGGAAAGGTCAAAAAGCACATGAAAGACCTTTAAGATTGTTTTTGGGTTTGGGGGGTAGGTTATGAAAAGGGAAGGTGCTAGAACCCTTTTCATCCATGGTTTTCCATGGGCTCTTAGTCACTTGTTTTAGATCACTTGCTTTTGCTTTTCAATTGTTTGAAATGGTGCTTTTGTGTGTTGTTTTGAAAGTATTTTGAAAAGAGGCCTTTGTCTAGGCAACCTTTGTAATGATTCTTGTTTGAATGTATACAAAGGTGTTTGTCTTTTGAAAAATATTTCAATGTTTGAAAATTTGTTGGGAAATGTTTTGAAATTGTGTTGTGTTTTTGAAATTAGCAAGGATGTTTGCAAGTTTGATCAAGTAACTAGGAGTTGTCTACCCTACTCAAAGATCTTTCCTACACATTTTTAACCCTTTGACATTGTTGTTTTACTATTGTATTTGGTAAACAACCTTGTCTTTGGATGTTAAACGGGACAGGCGTGGGTCATCGTATGACCATGATAGCAATGGTGCTAAGTATCTTAACAAGCTTTTTGAGGGACTAGATCATTTTTGTATAGGCAACCAAGATAGCGTCATCGAGGGACTATGATCTTTTGTTTTGTTTTGATTTTGCCAATATACCTAGCATTCATACCATGGCCATTTTTTAAGGCAACAAGTGGATGAAACCATAGGGGTACTTGTGTACATTGTGTTGTCATTTTTCATGCATTTTTGTCTTGTGTTCAGTCATGCTATTTTGTTTTGGTTTTTGGTCTTTTGCATACAAACCCTAGTTCTTACTATCATGGCATTTGAAAGCGATAAAATGCATAAAAGTAAATCTAAGACTATTACAACATTATTATGGGGAGGGGGATACAAGTTTGAAAGGGGGATATTTACACAAAATAAAGCCCTAAAACTATTACAACCATATTGAATTTATTTGTACAAATAAATAAATGGACAATTATTTAAATATGCAAAGGATGTTTTTTGAATTTTATTTTATGTATGTAAAATAAATAATTTATGTCTCAAAAAAATGATTATTTTTTAGAGGGTGGAAACCCTAGTTTTTGTTTTAAGAAAATATATATATGCTATATTATTTATTTATGTACAAGAAAATAAATAAAAATATATACAAAAGTGTTAAAAAATTAAAATGTGTGAGAAAATATTATTTAAGTGTATAAATAATAAAAATAAAAATATATGATATTTTTGTATTATTTACAAATTTTAATTAAGAAAATAAAGTAATATTAACCTAATAATTATTTATTATGCAAATAAAAATAAAATAAAAATATGATAAAATTCCAAAAATAAAGAAAATATTGTTTGTGATTTTTAATGTTCAAGAAAAAAATAATAAAGTCAGAAAATAAAAATAGAAATAAAAAAATATGCAAAAATAAAGAAATGGGCCAAGGGGGGTGCAAAAAGCAGGATGGGGGGTGTCAAAAGCAGGACAAAGCCAGGCCCAACCCAGATTCCACTTCATCCCTGTCCTTGAGAATCAGAAAACGCGCGCTTTATGTATAAACTTGTAACTCCTGCATACGTGCTTAAAAACAAAAACTTGCAACATGAAAGTTATAGCTCATCATCACACGATCTTAACCATATAAAAAACTTGATCTAACTCTAAGAAACCAGGGAGAATTTTATCACCCCCAATTTCTGACCTAAAAAATTCAGCAACTTCAACATCCAAATTCTCCTAACTCAGTTAATATAAATGAATTCTATGCATATGTACAGTTCAAGGACATTAAGGGCTACATTTTTGTTTCACAAACCTAAGCCTAATGATTCCTAAATAGAGAGATTGAAACTTAGAAAATACTTATTTCAGTCAAGTTCGAGTATGGTAATGTGGCAACTTTTAATGAGGCCTGAAGGACTTTTGAGCTTGCTTGATGTTCCCTTGACCTTTCCCAATGCTCAGCTTGCTTTGAAATGGCTTGAATCTCTCTATAGAACTCAGCCTGCAAACTCAGAATTTGAAAATGGTGAAGCTTGAAAATGAAGTTACAGTTGCTTGAGAAGGGATGGGATAGTTCAGATGTATTGTTTAGAATGTGTTTGAAGTGGTTTGGGACAAAACGCACGAGGCAATGTGGAGATGGCTTGAGTTCTGCAGGGCTTGCCCTGTTTTGGGCAGAAATGTAGTGTTTTGGTGTTTTGGGTGTTTAAGAAGCTTGTAGCTCGTGTATTTTTCTTTCTAAAATGTGTTAAACTTGTTTGAAATGATACCAAGACTTGCTCTTATTAGATATCCAAGTTGTGGAGTTTTTGCACACTTGCTTGTTTTTGAAGTAAAAGGTGAGTTGACAAAGCTAAGGCATGTACAGGTTAGCTCAAGGCCTGCACAGGCTAGCTTTAGGTCTGAACATAGTTGGTGTACTTTACCTCAAGTTTGTGGATCTTGTTTGTAACCAAAGATCAGGTTCAATGCTCAAGGAATACAAAGTTGCAAAAAGCAAGCTTTATGGAAATGGTATTGTTACCTTTATGCAATTTTTGGATTAAACCTTTGTACGAAGCTCTAAAGGTCAGAACAAGGCCATTGTACAATGTATTTGAATTAAATTTTGGATTTTAGAAAGGATTAGAACCTGTAAACCAAGTACAAGCATGCTTATGACAGATTTGCAACTTGTATCAATGTGAAAAATGCCATGGACAACAGTGAGAAATTTCCATTTTCTTTTCTTCGATTCTCCCTAAACATAAATGATCTTGGAGAGTTCTTGGATATTTTTGAAAGCTTGTAACATGCTCTGTAATCCATCTTTGAAATGAATTTTGAGATTCCTCTTGGAACTATGTGAAAAGTTGCCATGAAGATAGGTCAAAAATCTGCCTAAACTAGGGCAAAATTTCACTAAGTTAAAAGTTTCATGGACCCCTATTCACAAATTCATAACTTGAGATCCAAGCATCTTTTGGGAAAACTTTGTGAATCAAAGTTGTATATTTCATGGAGGACTAAAACTTTCATGTTGGAAGTTTTGTTTGAATCCAATTGCATCATGGTGAAAAAGTTGGGGAAAAATAAGAAATTTTCATAACTTAGAAAAATTCTAAGTTATGAAAATTTTTCAAACTTAAACCCTAATTTTCAAATTAGGTTTCTTGGTGAACAAGTTTCATGTTTTGACACATCTTGATGAATAATGACCCTTGGCACTTGATTTTGACCAAAAAGTCAAAGTTTGACTTTTCAGTGTACAGTTGATTTTTGATCAGTTGACTGGAAAATTCATCTGTCAATCCAATGCATTTGAGATCTTTTGAACCTTGTGATTAGGTAAAAATGGTGCCATTGAGTACTTGAAACCATGCTTGAACCCAATTTGCCATTGGCTAGGTCAAAAATCAGAAATTTCCCTTTCTCAGTCAAAACCCTAATTTTGACCATTTTGCCCTTTTGATAATCTGATCAAATTTCTTGAGGAGTTGTGGTCCAAACTTGATCAAATGGTTCATATGAGTTTATAATGTTGATGTGGATAAAAAATTATGAGGTTTGACTGTAAATTGGCCACATTTGACTTTTTCCCCAATACAGCTGATTTTTAGGTTAACTGTCCAATTGACTGGACAAAAATATGATTCAAGGCTTGAAATTGGTATGAGCAAACTTAGGTGTCCAACATGAAGCATGAAAGTCATATTAGGCATTGATAGTCCAAAAATCCTTGTGCAAACTCAAACCCTAATTTTGGGTTATCAGTGCAAGGAGATGTCTTGAGTTGAGCAAACCCTAATCTGGTCTTGAGTCCAAGAGGTCTTGTGAGGAGAATCTTTATAATATGAGAGGGAAAAATTTGGGGTACAACACATTCGGTAAATGGTCATGAAGTATAGGGAGTTTTAGTGGTTTCCCTATAGTCCCAAAAGATCAAAAATGACCCATTCAAATGTTGCCTCGGAAAGATCTTTAGGACTCTAGGGTAACTACTAAGGTTTCCTAACCATTTCTTTAATGATCGTACTCATCCCTTTCCATTGTCCCTTAAACTCCAACTATGGAGCTACCTACTCCTTAATAGTAGGATAGCGTTGTCTAAAGGAAATAAGATAATGAACAGCCTTTTTCGAGTAGGTAGAAACTCTTAAGTACTTGCTCAAAACAAATCTTTTACACTTACACTTTCAAACAAAAATTTTCAAACTAAAGTTTTCAAAACACTTTATCACACCCTTGAGGACTGATACAAGGGTTACCATAAAGTCAAACGCCGCACTAAGGAATTTCAAAACTTTTTCAAGCACGCAAACACATAAAAGAAATTTAAGAATAATCAAGTACCTAAGATCCCATGGAAAACCAGGGATAGAAAGGGTGCTAACACCTTCCCTTTCTATAATCTACCCCCCTTACTCAGAAACATCTCGAAAAAGGTTTTTTTTTGTTATTTTTTCCCTTTTCCTTTATTGGATGAAATAAAATACGGTGTCGACTCTTGCTTACCGTACATTTGCAAACAAAAAAGGCAAAACCAGTAGTAACAAAAAACAGTCAGTTCTGCCACCGTATCACAGAACTGGAGACTCTGCTGGGGAATATAAAAAGTTGGGTTTACCTTAGAATCTAGGTCATTCTTAATTGCTTCTTTGGCTTGTCTTGTTTGATTTATCTTTAAGGGTATATGTTTGGGTTGTTTGGATCCTAAACTCGAATCGGGTAATTCCTTTTAGGTAAGTAGCAATAAACTGTGAGGGAGATGTGTGGGGTATACCGACACGGTTGAAACAGTAGCTACGTTGATGCGATACTTTGGTGTGTACTGGTAGCCCTTGAGTAATCAAGGAGAATACAGGGCCGCTGCATGGTATCATAAAGCGTCAACTGACCTTAGCACCTTAATTGACCAACTTGGCTTTTAGGACGTAGTGAGATAGTCGTCTTTGGTGTAAACCCAAAGTCGGTTGATACTCGATGCTACACTCATTGAGGTTTGACTCTTGAGTTTTGTTTGTGACAATTTAATTGTCTATCAGAGCAAAATTTTGGGGAAAGATCGGTGATATTAAGATCCCTTAGAACCCGATTATAATATTTAGGACAGGTTGAACCAACCCAACTTCAAGAGGGTATACCTTAAAATCCATGCAAGCCTCAAACCTAAGGTCTCTGTGTGATTTGCTTGTGTTTTATATATTTGTTATATATGAGCATAAGCATGACATCATAACATAGCATATCATACTAACCATTTCAAGGATTATTAGGGTTTATTTTTGTCTTGTTTTGTAGGACATGTCCCTCGCCCGCAGATTCACTATCCAAGTCATTCTTGTAAAGGCACCTCCTCAGCTTAAGGAGTTGGTATCAAGGGTTCCTGAAAGCTCTCCCTTTACTGAAAGACATGGTCGAATTCTCAACTTGGTCACCTCAAACCCTGATGAAGAAATGTTAAAAGTTCTCTTTCAGTTCTTTGACCCTCTACATCACTGCTTCACTTTTCTGGATTACCAGTTAGTGCCAACTATGGAGGAGTTTTCTCTGTTACTGGGGGTGACTATCCTTAACAAGGTACCTTTCAATGGCATGGAAAGAGACCCTAAGCCTGAAGATATTTCTAAAGCTTTATCCTTACAACGGTCTGACGTAGTGGCAAATTGGGAAACCAGGAGAGGTGTCAAGGTTTTTTTGGCTAAGTTCTTGTTTGAGAAAGCTCGTCATTTTTGGGATACCCTGGACCTACAAGCATTTGAAGAGATGTTAACCCTTCTCATCTATGGGTTGGTACTATTTCCTAATCCGGACTAGCTCATAGATGTGAATGCGGTTAAGGTTTTCCTGTCACGCAATCCGGTACCTACTCTGCTTGCAGATATCCTACATTCTCTGCATACTCGTACTATAAAGAGAAGAGGGACCCTTCTGTGTTGCACTCCTCTTTTGTCTAAGTGGTTTATTTCGCACCTACCCTGATCCGTCTTGAAGAATAAATAGGGTTTGAGATGGTCTCATAGGCTAATGACTCTTACACATTCGGGTATTCATTGGTGTCCTCGATCCTCGGAGAATGTTACCATCATTGATCGATGCAGAGAATTACCTAATGTACCTCTCTTAGGCATTAGGGGAGGAATCACTTACAATCCTTGTTTGGCACTGCGACAGTTTGGATATGCAAGAAGGGATGGTCCTCATGATACACTTATCCAAGGAATCATCTTCGACTATAAGAATGATGCTCAGGGTTACTGTAAAAGGTTCATGTGAGCCTGGGGTATGGTACATAGAGTTGATAGCAAGACACTGGGGCACAAGAGTTCAACCCCTCTTGAGCCTTACCTCAAATGGGTACGAGCTCGTGCTCAAAGTCTTATGATGCCTTACCCCACAATCCTATCTATGATTATAGAACCGGTTTCTGAAGGAGACACTCCTTATCTTGTTCTTCATCCTGACATGCGAACTGACCATGAGGAGTTACAAAATTCCTGGGTTCAACTTAAATAAGAGAGGGATATGTTTGAAGCTCAATTCTACGCCAGCGAGAAGAAAGTCCTGGAACTCACTAGGCTACTTCATGAAGAGAGGAATATAAACGCCTACATTGCACCAAAAAGGATGCGCTCATGGGAAACTTAATTTCCTTTTTGCTTTAAGTTTTATTTTATTTGATTGTAAGCCTAAAAGGCACTCTTTGTAACAATTCTAACTTATTAATACAATTAACGTGTATTTCTTTTGGTTAATAAAATTTGAGCCTTTAAGAATCCTTGAAATCATTGCATACGCATATCATCCATGACATTGCATAAACAGGTTTCATAATAGGTTTCTCATCTTATTCATTGTCTATTTCAGCAATAATGAATTCTTAATAAAGTATCAAGGATCTCCAGGCACAAAATGCCCAATTTTAGCAAATGTTTGTAACTTTGGATAAAGGGCAGGAAGATCTGAAGGCCCTTATTCTGAAAGATAGAAAGAAGAAGGCGAAGAAGACCGCTAGTGTCCTGAATCTGGGCAGAAGATTCAGGGGACCGTTGAAGCAACTGATTGATCTGACCTCTTCATCCAAAGAAGGGGAGAATCAATAGGGTAAAACAAGGGAGGAAGACCCTAGTCCAAGGGTTTCTGAGGATGAATATGATTACAATGATGAACAGTATCCTCCCGCTGAGGATAGATACAAACAGTTAGAGGATCGTCTGAGCGCAATGGAGATCCAAAGAGTACCAGGGCTAGATTTTTAAGAGTTGGGTTTGGTATATGGGGTTTTCATTCCACCGAATTTCAAGGCTCCAGTATTTGCAAAGTATGATGGGGTGTCTTGTCCCAAGCTTCATCTCCGTTCCTATGTGAGGAAGATTCAGCTGCACACCACTGATAGGAACTTGTGGGTCCATTTCTTTCAAGATAGTCTGTCTGGGACCCAGCTTGAGTGGTTCTATCAACTAGAGGGAATCAATGTCCGCAACTGGGAAGATTTGGCTATTGCTTTTTATAAGCAGTATCAATATAACACTGACCTTGCCCCTACCCGTACCCAACTCCAGAGTATGTTTATGGGTGCAAGTGAAGGTTTTAAGAACTACGCGCAAAAGTGGAGAGATTTGGCAGGGAGAGTGCAACCCCCTTTGTCTAATAGAGAGTTGGTGGACATGTTTCTTGGTACGCTGTCTGGTCCGTTCTTTAATCACTTGATTGGTATCTCCTCAACTAGTTTTACTGAGCTGATATTGACTGGAGAAAGGGTAGAAGCTGGGATCCAAAGTTGCAAGATCCAGAAAGACACCTCTTTAGGTACAGTGAAGAAGCCATTCACGGGTAAGAAGGAGGTCAATGCTATTTATAATCCAAGAGGTCAGAGCAGAACCGAGCACCGTCCAACGGTAGGGGCTGTTATGATACCTAGGCCTGCGGCTACTCAACAACGAAACAATCAGCCAAGGGTAGAAAGACCTCAAAGGCAGTTCACCCAGATCAATATGACGTTGTCGGAGGTTTTACCCCATCTGTTAAAATCTAACATGGAAACCTTAAAGGAGGCTCACAAGAATCCCAACACCACATCTCCTCGTTACAATCCAAATGCTCGTTGTGCTGACCATTCTGGGAGTCCAGGCCACAATACAAACGACTGTTGGGCTCTGAGGAATAAGATACAGGATTTGATCGAAACAAAGGAGATTGAGTTTAATGCTCCTGAGAAGCCTAATGTCATAACTGCTCTCATGCCCAAGCACATCCGTGGTGTTAATGTCGTTGATACTGATCTACTTATTACCTCTGTTGATGAAGTTTCCACTCCTCTCATGACTGTCAAGAAGAATTTGTTGCAAGCCAGTTTATTTCCGGGATGTAGTGAAGGTTGCCATGTGTGTTTATCTCTGCCTTCTGGTTGTTATTTGCTGAAAGCAGGTGTTCAACGCCTGATCGATAACAAGGAGATTTTGTTTGAAAGGACTCCGTTTCCAACTGTTTTACATGAAGATGTTGCTATCATAACCATTTCCGCCAATCCTTCCAAGGTCTCCTCCAAAATACCTGTTAGGATTACACCTGCTCCAAGAATTGCTTCATTAATAGTCACTTTTCCTGGCCTTGTACCATACTCCTCGGACAAAGCTGTTCCTTGGAATTACGGTGCTGACATTTACTACCATGGTGTCAAACAGGATATGTTAACCAATAAAGACGAAGAAGCTAAAGAGGTTGATCTCGATATCGGTAACATTGTCGGGACCAGCAAAATTACTCTAAGTGGAAGGGTTTTCTCTCCCGATATCTCCCCGGAGACTGTTATTAGGCCTGTTATTATTCCATCTGTTGTTCCTGCTAGTACTCCCATCCTTACTCCAGTTGTTACCCCTGCCGATGATTCATCTGGGACTCGGGGAAAAGAAGTTGCAGGTCAGCCTTCCTGGACGGGGGCACCTAGGAAAGTTGTTTTGGAATCCTCTAAACAAGAAATGGAGAAAATTTTAAAAATAATCAAGAAGAGCGGCTACGATGTGGTCGAATAGCTGGGGAAAACCCATTCGAAGATATCAATGCTGGCTCTGCTATTGTGTTCTGAGGCCCATGCAAAGGCTTTGATTATATTTCTCAAGACTCCGCATGTGCCGCAAGAAACCTCCGCTGACCAATTTAAGGACTGTGTGGCCAGTTTGACTGCCGATAATGGGTTGGGTTTTTCTGATGCCGATTTGACACCCAAGGGGAGAATGCATAATGATGCTCTGCATGTCTCGATTTAATGCAGGGGCACTACTATGGCCCATGTGCTAGTGGAAACTAGATCATCACTGAATGTTCGGCCCAAGAAGGCTTTTGATCGGCTAGATTATGAAGGCTTGACCTTAAAGCCCAGTAACATTATGGTGAAGGCTTTTGACGGTTCAAAAAGAATGGTGCACGGGGAGGTGGACGTCCCTGTCAAAGTGGGTTCTCAGACCTTTGAATCCACCTTCTACATGATGGATATCAGACCATCTTACGTTTGTTTGTTGGGTCATCCTTGGATCCATGAAGCTGGGGCCGTTACTTCTACGCTGCACCAAATGCTGAAGTATCCAGTGAAGGGGAAGATTGTCACCGTGCATGGTGAAGAGGAGTACATGGTGAGCCATCTGAACTCTTTCAAGTATGTGGAAATAGACGGTGAATTTATAGAAACCCCTTGTCAAAATTTTGAAGAGGTTCCCCAGATTATGGCATCAACCGAGACTATCACCAGTGTGCTGAAGATCATCAGACCTCCTTTGAAGATGGCTTCTCTCAAGGACGCCAGAGTAGTAGTTGAAGAAGGTGGGTGTACCATTTATGGATAGCTCCCTGATTTTCCTCATAAAACTGACAAATTTGGTTTGGGTTTTACTTCGGGAGCTCAAAGGGCTGTTCGACGTGCTCGGGCTGGAGGACTTCCCATACGCATCAACAATCGCGGGGTCAATGGTATAGAAGACGATGATGAGGATTCTGATATTGACAGCTGGATCTACCCTACTACCAATGGTGGACCTAGTAACTAGACGGCCAAAGATTTTGTGCTGATTACTTTTGTACAACAATAATTGTCTTACTTGTTTTTCGAATTTGTAATAAACAATTTAAACTCTATGGCCATGTGTCTTACCCGAGGAACAATGGTTTATTTATGAGGGTTATTATATGTCATTATCATATGTCATCAATAAAACATTGGAAGTTCTTGCATACAAATTTTGTGCTCTCTGTTTTTATTTTCTGCATTTTACTTTATCAATACATCTATGCTCTTACACACACTCACATATCAAATTGTAGATCCATATCCACTCTGGATCCCATTGATAACAGTTCTGCTATTGCCTGTTATAACTTCAAAAATTCGATCAACCAAGCCGAGGACGAAGGTGAGGAAGATTGTGAGGTGCCTGGAGAACCTGCTAGACTATTACAGCAGGAAGAGAGGGCTATACAACCTCATGAAGAGCCAATTGAGACGATAAACTTGGGTACGGAGGTAGATAGAAAAGAAGTCAAGATCGGCACAAATCTAGAGATTAATGTCAAACAGCGGTTGGTACAGATGTTGCACGATTATGTCGAGATCTTCGCTTGGTCATATAAAGACATGTCTGGTTTAGACACTGATATTGTGGTACATCATCTGCCAACTAAAGAAGATTGCCCTCTGGTAAAGAAAAAGGTCCGTCGTATGCGCTCGGAAATGTCAGAGAAGATCAAAGCAAAGGTTATGAAACAGTTCAACATTGGGTTCCTAGCCGTCACCTCTTACCCGCAGTGGGTTGCTAATGTTCTTCCGGTACCAAAGAAAGACGACAAGGTACATATGTGTGTGGACTACAGAGACCTGAACAGGGCAAGCCCCAAGGATGACTTCCCTCTTCCCAACATCGATGTTCTAGTTGACAACACTGCACAACATAAAATATTTTCCTTCATGGATAGTTTCTACGGCTACAACCAGATCAAGATGGCACCTAAAGACATGGAGAAGACAACCTTTGTCACATAGTGGGGCACTTTCTGTTACAAGGTGATGCCTTTTGGGTTGAAGAATGCAGGGGCAACTTATCAATGAACCATGGTAGCTTTGTTCTACGATATGATTCACCATGAGATAGAGGTTTATGTGGATAACATGATATCCAGGTCTCAAACCGAGGAAGAACACCTTGATCATCTATAAAATTTGTTTGATAGGTTGAAGACATATAAGTTGAGGTTGAATACGAAGAAGTGCACCTTCAGGGTAAGGTCTGGTAAACTTCTGGGGTTCATCGTCAGTAACAAAGGTATTCAGGTAGACCCTGCGAAGGTGAAGGCCATACATGAGATGTCGGCTCCCCGTACTGAGAAGGAGGTCAGAGGCTTTTTGGGACGCCTAAATTATATCGCCAGGTTCATTTCACATCTGATTGCTACTTGTGAGCCAATCTTCAAACTCCTGAAGAAAGATCAAGTAATAAAATGGAATGACGAATGCCAGACTGCCTTCGAAAGAATCAAGGAATACCTTTAAGAACCACCAATTCTGATGCCTCCAATTGAAGGAAAACCATTGATAATGTACCTAACAGTATTAGACAATTTAATGGGGTGTGTGCTGGGGTAACATGACGAGTCTGGTCGAAAAGAGAACGCAATATACTACCTTAGCAAAAAGTTTACTGACTGTGAGACAAGAGACTCATTGCTCGAGAAAACTTGTTGCGCTTTGGCATGGGCTTCTCGCTGACTGAGACAATATATGTTGACCCACACTACTTTGCTGATATCTAAGATGGATCCGATCAAGTACATCTTCGAGAAGCCCGCTCTCTCCGGAAGAATAGCAAGATGGCAGATGATCTTAACTGAATACGACATCCAATATACAACCCAGAAAGCAATCAAGGGAAGTGTATTGGCTGGTCATTTGGCTCATCAGGCGGTGGATGACTACCAGTCCATGAATTTTGAGTTCCTGGATGAGAATATTATGCTAGTGATTGACTATGAAGAACCTGGACCGGATGAAGGACCTGAAGAAGGATCCCGATGGACTATGGTTTTTGACGGAGCTTCGAACGCACTCGGTAATGGGATTGGTGTTGTAATCATATCCCCCGAGGGCTGTCATACTCCTTTCACTACCCGACTATGCTTCAACTATACCAACAACATGGCAGAGTATAAAGCATGCATCATGGGTGTCAAAGCTGCTATCAACCTAAGGATCAAATTCTTGAGCGTCTTCGGGGATTCAACCTTGGTGGTAAGTCAGATCAAAGGAGAGTGGGATACGAAGCATCCGATCCTCATCCCGTACAAAGAGCACGTGCTGACATTTCTCTCACACTTTGAGGAGGTAACCTTTGAACATTTACCACGAGAGGAAAATCAGTTAGCGGACGCGCTAGCTACCATGTCTTCTATGTTCAAGGTCAGGTGGGACAACGAAGCTCCCCGAATCACCATTGAGAGGTTGGATGAACCAGCGTACTGTTGTGAAATTAATACTGAAGAGGTAGCAGACAAACCTTGGTTTCACGAAGTAAAAAGGTATCTTGAAGCTCAAGAATATCCCGAGGGGGCATCTGTCAACGACAAAAAGTTTCTGAGAAGGTTCACCGCGAAATTCTTCCTTAGTAATGAAATCCTCTACAAGCGTAACCATGACTCTACTTTACTCCGGTGCGTAGACAAGAGCGAAGCAGAGAGGATTATGACAGATCTACATGAAGGTACCTTCGGAACCTATTCAAGTGGATATACCATGGCTAAGAAGATCCTACGGGCAGGATACTATTGGTCCACTATGGAAGCAGATTGTTATGAGCACTCCCGAACTTTCCACAAGTGCCAAATCCATTTGATAAAGTACATGTACCTCCGTTTCTTTTGAATATCTTGACAGCTCCTTGGCCCTTTTCAATGTGGGGCATTGACATGATCAGAGATATTAGACCTATTGCTTCCAATGGGCATCGCTTCATCCTGGTGGCCATTGACTACTTCACGAAGTGGGTCGAGGTTTCCTCTTTTGCTACTATTACCAAGAACGTTATGGCGCGGTTTATCAAGCATAACCTGATATGTCGGTATGGTGTGCCAGAGAGAATCATCACTGATAATGGTATGAATCTTAATAACACAATGATCACCGAACTCTGTAAGCAATTCAAGATCCAGCATCATAACTCTTCTCCCTATCGGCCGAAGATGAATGGCACTGTCGAAGCTGCTAACAAGAACATCAATAAGATTATATAGAAGATGACGGTGACATACAAAAACTGGCATGAGATGTTACCATTTGCTCTTTATGGGTACCGCACCTCCACACGAACATCGACATGGGTAACACCTTAATCCCTGGTATATGGCATAGAGGTTGTCCTGCCTATTGAGGTCTAGATCCCTTCTTTGAGGATCATGAAGGATGCGAGTTTGAACGAAGATGACTGGATCCAGACTCGACTTGATCAACTGAATCTGATCGGTGATAAGGGACTTACTGCTATCTGTCTTGGTCAAATGTATCAAAAATAGATGATCGAGGCTTTCAACAAAAAGGTCAGGCGCCAAGCATATCAAGTCAGGGATCTAGAGATCAAGCGCATCATATTTCCGCAAGGTGATCCAAAGGGAAAATGGACTCCCATATACGAAGGGCCATTTATGATCAAAAACATATTTTCTGGTGGGGCTATGATTCTGACCACCATGGACGGTGACGACCTTCCTCACCCTGTCAATGCAGACATAGTGAAAAGATACTACACATGATTAAAGACCCACTAGGTTGAATGGCCTAGGAATAAATAAGGGCTTCTCGGCGAACCAAAAGGGTTCGGGCAAAAATTAGGGATGAAAACGAAAAAATTTGTACACCCGACAAGTCGAAAACCTGAAAAGGCGGCTTGGACAAAAAAGGGTATCCTAGTGGACTGAAAACCTGAAAGGGAGGTCTAGGAAAAAGTTAGGGATGTAAAGCGTATCACTATGTTCCATTGGATCACCTTGCGACCAGACTTCAGTATCAACTATCAAGTTCAAACGACACCAATCAATCCAGTCAGCTTCGGACAAGCAGCAAAGTGATGAGATGCTCGAAGACATAGCGACAATAGCAAAATTGAAACTCAATGGGATTATTACACATAGCTGTTTTCTTCTCTTTGTACACAATATTGTATAGTTTTCATTTTCACGGAGGCATTCTCTTACCAGAGCGTCAACTTCCTTGTACAAAAACGCATGTTATAGGACAACTTCAGAAATTAATACAAGTCATTTTTACAAAACCATGAGTTTTTCTTTTTCTGTTTTGTTTTGCAAAAGCGTCCAATGATTTATTCTTGACATATGCATTTGAATATGATTTCTATTCACAAATATTTGCATATGAAACAAAAAGACAGTTGCTCATGACTTAAGGAACGGGGAAAAACCTAATCTCGACAGTTACCCTGTTTAGCATGGTACAGGGGCAAGGACATCTTTGAAACGAGGTCAGCATTACATGCGACCCCGTGACATCTACACTCCTCACAGAGTAGAGGCAACCAAGGGTTTTGATCTCTGCTTCCCCAAATAGGAGTTACTTTCCCTAGCAAAATTCCTTTAGAGATCTGAAATCTATGTTCCCCAGACGAGTTGTATAATCGCAAGCGGTTCCTAAATTTTTCTCCCGAGCAAAGTTTATTTCTCTGAATACATAAGCTCAATCGCCAATAAAGTTTATTCCTCTAGCTATGGAAGTTCATCCCCCAACAGAGTTTATTTCTCTGAATCGGAAAGATCTTCCCGCAAAGCATCTCCTCTCTCAGACAGAGTTATTCCCTCGCAGAGTTATTCTCAAGCAAAGTCTTTCCCCAGCAGAATATTCACAAGCAGAAAGGAGTAAATCCACAGCATAGTCATCTCCGTTTACCATCCCCAGTGTAAGTAGAAGAACCACTTTTTCTACAACAGTCAGGAATTCAATTTCCAATACTCTCCAGCAGCAGTCAAGGATTTATTTTCCCAGACTCGAATATGTCACAATAGCATTTCATGTTCATACATCTTGACATGCACATACACATTGCATACAACATAATCTCATTTATTTTGAGAACATCATTACGCAATGCATTTCATGCATCACATATAATTAATCTTGTACCTTTTCAGGAAAGATGGTTATCATCAACAATTCCGATAGTTCAAGATTAAAATCCATGAAGCTATACATGTCATATCCGCAGACAACTAATGGAAAATCAGTTCCCAAAACCAAACGGGTCAACTAATCTACATGATCAAATGAGGTAACCCTACTATCCAGGTTCCTTCTCATAACCCTACTATCCAGGCTTTCATTTCGAAGTAACCCTACTATCCAGGTTCCCTCTCACAGCCCTACTGTCTAGGCTTTCATTTCAAAGTAACCCTACTATCCAGTTTCCTTCTCACAGCCCTACTATCCAGGCTTTCATTTCGAAGTAACCCTATTATCTAGGTTCGTTCTCACATCCCTATTATACAGGCTTTCATTTCAAAGTAACCCTACTATCCAGGTTCCTTCTCATAGCCCTACTATCCACGCGTTCATTTCGAAGTAACCCTACTATCCAGGTTCCTTATCTTTTATCTCCAGACAACAGTTTACAACACTGTAAAACCTAGACCCGGCCAGATACGATCGATTTCATATTCCCCAGTAGAGTAATGGACAACCGATGCTCCTAGAATCTATTTCCCAAGACATAAATCAACATTACTCCGCGAAGTCCTCCTCAACAGCAGGTACGGAAATTCTTGCAAAGGAATCTCTTATGCTACCAATATCTTTTCTGGATGGAATCTTCAAGCCCATCTCCGACGATTCTCCATCGCCTTCCCAAATGGAATCTGTAAGCCCATTCCTGATATTATCGATCAGTATTACTTCATACGAGTGCAAATTTCTGGGCACTCTAGTGTTCAATCATCTTCCACCTTCAGATCACGAAAGGCAGAACAACCAATCTACATCCTGAGACTTAATAAGATTGAACAGGGGCAGTTGTTGTACCCCAAAAATTTCCCTCCCATTTTCACACAAAACATACTCCTAGAGGTCTTCAATTGCTCAAGTTGACTAAGGATTGATCAGACAAATTCTCTCCTAAAGCAATTAACCTAAAACTAGGGTTTCAATCCTCATCAAGATGTTTGATTTACAAGGGTCCTAAGTGGTTTCCGATTCCCTAATATGTCCTCAAGATCATTCATGCCAAGTTTCATGCCTTGCACAAGAAGTTTGCTCAGTCAACTACTCAAATGCTTGAAAATCAACTATGCTAGGTCAAAAGTAAACTGTGACCCACATACAGTCAAACTTCAAGATTTTTGGTTAAAATAAACATTTTAAGTGATATCCATCATTTTATCAAGTGTTGATCATGATTCCTCAAGGAATGCTCCTAATTCATCAAAATTCAAAAGTTGCTAAATTAGGGTTTCTATAGGAAAAGTCAACCAAACTTTGACCAGGCATAAATTTCTCATACTTTATCAAAAATTTCTCATCCAAGTATAATTTTGAAGAGAATCCAATTCCCTACAACTCATCTTCATCCCTCGAGTTCAATAAATGCACTCATGAAAAGATATAAATTCAGACGTTATAGGTCCTTTTCAAAAGTCAACAAAAACACCTTTTGGGTCAAAGCTTATTACATTAACATGGAAGATCCAATTGAGATGAAACAAATAGGTTGCTTAGGGGACATCCTAAGCTTTCTAAAAAGTCCAAGAACACCCTCTTAGGGTCAAAATTGAGAGAGATATGCATTGTCAAAGTTGGCCATTTTTGGTAATTTGCACAAAGTCAATAATGCCCAAAATTCCATTTTTCCCACATGGGCCCATCTTTTCAAGATTGAATCTCAGTCCTAGCATGGTCCACGACCTATGGGACCCTCCATGCCTTATTACCTTATTTATTTAATTTATTTTGATTTTTATTCATTTAAAAATAAAATAAAATAAAATAAATGCAAATAAATCATATAATTTGTTTTAGGATTGATTTTTGCATTGAATGAAGATCTTATATGCTGTCAAAAAGCCAAGGAAATCGTGCAAGATCAAATGGACACAAAATCTTCATACATGGCAACTTTTCAAGATTTGATTTCTTCTTAAAATCATGACATCAATCTTTTGATTCTTTCCAATTATATTGCCCTAATTTCATTCAGTACATACAACAAACTGTTTACAACCCTAGAACACAAGTTTTATGCGCAGCCTGCCTCTCTAAAAGCAAGAACAAGTGTCAATTTTTGTCAAAAAAAAGTGCAGATTGGATTCATCTCTCCAGGCCGTTTCAAGCCATTCCAAGGATCAAATCACATCCCTGGACACTCACTGAAGCTTTTGCAAGCATTCCCACAGCCTGAAGCATCAAGAATCAAGCGCAAGAACAGTCACAGTTTTCCTTTTTTTCCAAAACTCGATTCCAATGATTCTGGCATCATAAACATATTTTGATTATATATCTATTCTTGTTATCATATTTACAACGTGCTGGAATACTTTGATTGGAGTTTGAGTGCAGGTATAGGCTTCTTCCATAGCTATGGTTCCGGAGCTCCAATTTGAGGAACCCTAGTTAGAGGAAAAATTAGGCCAAATTAAGGGTCTCTTCTTGTTCAGGAGTTGATTTGCAATCAATACATGTCTTTGGATGGAATTTATTCTGCTTGAATTGTATTTTAGAGTTTTGCAGGTTTATAGCTACAATCAAAAACCGTCACTATAGCCTATAGTGACGAATTGGACTGTAGGTAAAAGTCCTTTCTAAAACAACAGTCCCAGTGAGGAAGATGATGGCGTGTCCAAGCCTGATTGGACGGCTTGAATCATGCGCGCTTTTTGCTAGGCATACTACTTTGTTTGACTTATGTTTTATTTGTTTTGTTATATTAACAAATAAGCTCTCCAGCGCAGATGGTCAATGAAGGAACGCGTAAGGCAAACGTCCTGGGTTTGATCCCAGGCGTGTGCTTTTGTATTTTTCTTGATAATTCCTTACAGATCCAATGCATCTCCTAGCCAAGCGTCCATCATGCATCCTCAAATCCCACCCTTTGGATCATTTCAAAGCAGATCCAATGCTCCAGGATTGAAGATCCATGGTGTACTCCCTGAAGGTGATCCTCACTTGATCCAGCGCAAATGGGCCAGCTACTTTGGGCCTGGGAAATTCAAATTCACACCCCCAGAATTACTTCTCATGCCATGCCCACTTTATTTCTTTTTAATTTCTTTATTTAATTTTTAGTTTTAATTATTTTACAAAAAAATCATTGTTTTTTTTATTAAATCAAAAAAATCACAAAAATCACAAAAACATTAGAATTAGACTTTTTATAAAATATTTTTTTCATTAATTAATTAGGTTAATTAGGATAATTTAAATTCTTTTTTTCATAATTAAAATTAATTTGAAATTAGGTTAATTTGCGAAATTAATTTCTTTTCTCCAAAAAAACCCAAAAGATATATTTTTTTTCTCTTCTTTATTCACTAATTAAATGTCTTTGAATTTAACTTTAATTCCTCGTATTTAATTTCATCGCGCGTGTTTATTTCATTATTTTTCCAATTAATGTAATTGCTCCGAGTTTGTAATAGCTTTTAACTTAGGTTTATTATTATTTTCATTTACTGTTTTCCCCCAATTTTTTATTATGTAATCCCCCTATCCAAAGCCTTGTAATAGCTAGGTTTTAACTTCTCGCACTTTTACTTTCCGTCATTATAAACTGTTAGATGATTTATAATAGGATTGTATGCGAAAGATAAATCAATAATTTAAAACGGTAGAAAACCCTAATTATGCAAAGACTAAATTGACTGAAAAACAAACACTTGCACATGCTCACTCCTAGGGTTTGCCCCATTTCGGTTGCCTTCGCTAAATGGTCATGAAGTAAAGGGAGTTTTAGTGGTTGCCCTCTAGTCCCAAAAGATCAAAAATGACCCATTCGAATGTTGCCTCAGAAAGATCTTTAGGACTCTAGGGTAACTACTAAGGTTTCCTAACCATTACTTTAGTGATCGTACTCGTCCCTTTCAATTGTCCCTTAAACTCCAACGATGGAGCTACCTACTCCTTAATAGTAGGATAGCACTTTCTAAAGGAAATAAGAAAACGAATAGCCTTTTTCGAGTAGGTAGAAACTCTTAAGTACTTGCACAAAACAAATCTTTTACACTTACACTTTTAAACAAAATTTTTCAAACTAAAGTTTTCAAAACACTTTATCACACCCTTGAGGACTGATACAAGAGTTACCATAAAGGGAAACACCACACTAAGGAAATTTCAAAACTTTTTCAAGCACACAAACACATAAAAGTAATTTAATAATAAGCAAGTACCTAAGATCCCATGGAAAACCATGGATAGAAAGGGTGCTAAGATCTTCCCTTTCTATAATCTACCCCCCGTACTCAGAAACATCTCGAAAAAGGTTTTTTCTGTTCTTTTTCCATTTTCCTTTGTTGGATGAAATAAAAGACGGTGGCGACTCTTACTTACCGTACATTTGTGAACAAAAAACGCAAAACCAATAGTAACAAAAACAGTCAGTTCTGCCACCGTATCACAACCACAACTCAAGATGCAACATCAAATGCGACTCAATTACAATGCACATGCATGTGGTGCCAACAGGGCTTCAGCCTCCATCGTCAATTTCCAATTATTAAAGGCATTCAAACAAGGCATAAGCCTTCATCACTATTTTTCCAATACAGGCCTTCACAAAATCCGCCAATACAGGCCTTCACAAATGCAAATGTATGAATGTATAACACATACAACGACATCATTAAACACTTCATGAGGCATATGCCTATATCACTACTTCACTGGCCATAGGCCTACAACGTCATCAACGTAATTAAAAACAATTCATCATTCATCGCAAGGCATACGCCGACATCACCATCATTACCAGTAAATAGAGGTAATTCATCATTGTTGTACCCCAAAATTTGCCCTCCCATATTCTTTAAGAAATTGCAAAGTCAAGCTGCAAAGTTCCCCAAGGGTTGCACAGTCAAAGACCTCCTATACAGTCAAAATTAGGGTTGGTGTTCTGATCAAGAAAATGAAGTTCCCAAAGGTCCAATCAAGTTTCACATGCCTACAAACATGGTCAAGCATCCTCATATCAAGTTTCAAGACATTCAGCTCAAAATTGCACAGTCAAAACCCTAATTGCACTATAGTCAACTGTAGGGGCAAAATGGTCATTTGACAGTCAAAAGTTCAAATTTTTGGTCAACATATCATTTTGAAGCCACAAACATCATTTGATCAATGCTTGATCATGATTCTCAAAATTTGGCTCAGAAATCATCAAGATGCAAAAAGTTTCCTTATTTGGACAGTTGAAAAAGTCAACTGAAATTGACCAGGGCATAACTTTCACATGGATTATCAGAAAAATTCCATCCAAAGCTCATTTTGAAGAGAAAGACATTTCCTACAACTCATCTTCATACTTCAAGTCCAAGAAATGCTCTCACAAAAAGTTATCAATTTCAACATTATAGGTCATTTTTAAAAGTCAACAAAAAGGGACTTTAAGTCAAAGGCCATAACTTGCGATTGGTAAATCAAAATGACATGGGACCAAAGGCATTGGTTAGATGACTCAAAGACCTTTCCAAAATGTCCAAGAACATGAGAAAAGCCTAAAAATTGAGCAAGTTATGCCTTGTGGAAGTTGGGAAATTTTTGGATATTTTGAAAAGTCAACATTGATCCAAATGACCTAAAATTGCCAATGGGCCCATTTTTCTTCCATAATTCATCACCCATGACATGTGCACGACCACTTGGCCCAAAGGGAAGTATTTTCTCATTTTTTATTTATTTATTTGAATTTTTATTTATATTAATTCATTTAAATCATTTAAATATGTGAAAAATATTTAATCTAACCTAACAAATCTTTTTGTACATGTTTTAGCCTCAAGATTTCGTGCATATGCAAATTAGGAAAGATTTGGGGTGATTGGATATGATTTGTGCAAAAATAGCATGGAGAATATTTGGTTAAAAAGCTTGAAAATCAAATCTTCAAAAACCATTAATTCAAGAGATTTTGATCAATATTGTTGACCTAATGCACTCAGTACATAAGCATAATCACAACGCTAATGCAAAGACCACAAAAGCTGCGCTCAAAGGCCATTGACAAACTTGAATTTTTCTCAAGAAACTCAAATTCTGAAAACACCTTTGCAAGGCGATTCAGGTCTCAAGACTTCTCCCATTAGCCTCCACAAGGTCCATTGAACGTGTCTCAATCAAAAACAGTCACCCAAACCTCAAGAAACGCTGTACAGAATCCAAAATTTTCTCATAAAATTGCATACTCGCATCTTGATTTTAAGGCATTTCCATGACATTTAGTTTATGTATTCTTATTCAATGATGCATTCTGATGCTTGCCATGTGATTTAATTGCGTTTTTATGCATTATATACAAATATGCCATGATTGATTCTTAGGGTTTGCAGAGCTTCAGATTAGGGGTTTTTGACCAAGGAAAAATTAAGGCTTGTGACCACCATCATTCGAATCACTGCGCTTGGACGAAGAAGAAACACCCATCACGCCCAATTTATGAATGCCTGAGCTCTAGTCGCTATTTTCTTGAAAAGGGCCTAAGGAAACATATGGAAACCGTTGCCTATGTTATTAGTATTTCAGAAAAATAAAAACAGAACGAAGAAGATGATGTGGTGGCGAGGCTTGATTGGTCTGTTTGAAAAAATTCGCGCGCTACCCACTAACTCCTTTGTTTTCTCTTATAATATTTGTTGTTTATTTATATATCAAACGCGTTGAATTGGTCTAGTGGCAGGCGATGGTGCTGGTAATATACAAGACCTGGGTTCGAGCCCCAGGTCTACGTTATTTCCATATTCTTTTCCAATTCATCATCACATGCAAGCATCATGTTGAGGACCATCATGTTCCTTCATCATCTATCCATCCACGCATCTAACGGATTCAAATCAAAGGCTGAGATTGGAAGTGCATCATAAGCTTGGTCAAAGCGCTAGCATGCTACCTGGAAAAGGTCAAACGGACCCCGGTTGTTGGGCCAGAATTCTTGGATCAAAACCTCCTATTTGGGGACTACCACCCCCCTGGTTTGCAATTCTTTATATTTTTCCTTGTTGTTTTATTTTCAATTATTATTTTTATTTCTCTTAATTATTATTTATTCAGTTAATTAATTATTTTTCATAAATATAAAAAATGCATAAAAATCAGAAAAGACAAAAAAGGATATAATAAATACTTTATTTTAATTATTTTCATAAACAAATTGCATGTAAATTAATTAATTTAAATTAGGGTTTTAATTTTAATTCCTTTCATAATAAAAATCTAAAAAAATATAGAGCTAGGTTTAATAAATGTTTTATTCTTTTTAATTTTTACTTTTCACAATAATATTATTTATTTTATTTATTTTCATAGTTAAAATTATATATAAGACTTAGGTTTAAATTAGGTTAAAATTCAACATATTTCTTAATAAATAAAAAAAATAACTAGAATTAGGGTTTGCGTCGTATTTTGATTAATTCTTTTTTCTATTAAATCTTAAAATATATAAAAATACCAAAAACAAGTCTTTCTTTAATTAATTAATTAATTTCATCATGTAATTTAATGTTTGCAAAAGGGTCCAACGCCTATGTTCTTAATTTCTTATTTATTCGTATATTTATTTTATGTCATTTAAATAATTATGTACCTCTCCCAAAGCTTTGTAACATTTACTTCTCGCACTTTCAATTTACTTATTTTTCTGTCAAATCGGGTCCTGGTTAATCTTGGCGATGTGGACCCGCGCCTTTGTAATAGTTTAGAACTTTTAATTTCCGCATCTTTTTAACTGTTAATAAATGCATGCAAGAATGAATGATAAAATAAAAACAAACGCATAGATCACCTTGACATGAATAAGACAAAATAACTGAAAACGACACACAAATCGCACACACCACCCCTAGGGTACGCCTCACTGTTGCCTTGCCTCGAAAGGTGATCGTCGAGTAGAAGATGTTTTAGTAAGTCCTCATGATCCGGGAACCTGGCATGAGGGTAGCTTCTAAGGTGTCTTCCTATTGCTCTGGTGATCACCATGTCCCGAACCTCGAATTGACCCGAACACCTCCAACGGTGGTGCTACCTACCTCTCAATGGTGGGATGGCACTACTTTAAGGACATTTACACAGACGAATTCCTTAGGGTAGGTGGATGACTCGTAGATACTTGCTCTAATCTCAAAAAAAATTCAAAAAGACTTTTCACACCGACACCTTTTCAAAAGCTTTCAAAGCAATTTTTCAAACACTCTGATACAAGAGTCGAACTGGAATTTTCAAAGAAACTTTTTTAAAACCCACATTGAAAAGCAAACAAACAATTTTGAAAACACAATGAGCAAGTATCTAAGAGCCCATGGATAACCATGGATAGAAAGGGTGCTAACACCTTCCCTTTCTATAACCTACCTCCCGAACCGAGAGCAATCTCTTTAAGGAATTTTTCGGTGCTTTTGTCCTTTCCATTTGGAGAAAATAAAAGACGGTGGCGACTCTTGCTTACCGCGACATTTCGCGAACCAGCGTTAAACAGTCAGTTCCAGATCCACCGATCACAGAACTGGAGACTCTACTGGGGATATCTTATAAAGTGAGGTGTACCTTAGGATTAAGATCACTGTGTTTTCAATTGTCTTCTTTGCTTGCTTTATTATTGTGGGTTGCTTGGGAGTTCTATAGATCCTAACCTGGATCTGGGGGATACCTTCTTAGAAAGTAGCAACAAGGCTGTGAGGGAACTGTGCGGGGTATACCGACATGGTTGAAACAGTCTGCTACGTTGATGTGGCACTTTGGTGTGTACCGGTAACCCTTGAGTTCAGTCAAGGAGAGTACGGGGCCTCCGCGTGGTGTCGTGAAGCATCAACTGACCTTAGGAACCTTAACTGAACTATCTTGGCCTCTTTAGGGTAGTGAGATAACTGACTTTGGTGCAGTCCGAGGTTGGTTAATACTCGATACTACACTCAATTGAGGGTTGCTTTCCTGGAATATTTCGGTCGCCAGTTCAGTGGCTAAATCGAAACGATGAACAATGAAAGCAATCCCGTGATATTGGGATCCTTAGAACCCGGTTACTCATGATAGGACAGGTTGAGCCCACCAACTTCAAGAGGGTAATACCCAGACCCCATGCTGGCCTAAACTCTAAGGGCTTCTCTTGTGTGACTTGTGTGCCTTCGTACTTGACTACTTGCATGCTTAATCTGACACATGAACTATTTGCAGGTTTTGTTTATGGTCCTTAATTGGGACTTATAACAGGGTGTACTGAGTTTCTTGCAGGTTTTGCCTATAGTCCTTAATTAGGGACTCATAACAGGGTTACTCACATTACCCCATGCATACCATGACATCATACCATTGCATACATCCTAACCCATTTCAAGGATCTCAAGGGCTTGTGATGCAGGTCAGGATGAACCAACTGTCCAGCAAGGGGCAAAGGGGATTTATTTTCCTCTAAACAAGGTTGTCAGGGGCTATGACCCACTGGATATGGTGAGTCGTTGATCCTTGAAGAATGACTCTCAACAACATGAAGTACCTTCAATCAAGTTACCAGCCTCCAACTCTAATAATTTGTTTACCCCTTGAGGTCCTTGAGAGCATTGCATGCATATCATACATATCATTGCATGACAGGTACCCTTTCTCTGCAGGCTACTTACCTTCTTCGCTGTTTATTTCAGCAGTCTCGTCATGAATCCTGAATCCTCAACAGAGCACACTATCAAGGCCCTCCAGGCTCAGAACGCCCAGTTCCAAGGGCTGATCATGAATTTGACCCAGGGGCAACAAGATCTGAAGGCTCTGCTCTTGAAGAAGGAAAAGAAGAAGAAGAGGATTGTTTTGTTCAGCCCTAGACGCAGATCTGGGAACACCCTGCAGGATCAAGCTGAGAGGACAACTCCATCTGTGGGGAAAGGCAGTCATCAAGAGGAAAGGGTTCCCAGTCCAGTGGTCTCCGACAATGAGACAGATTTCAACGACGAACAGTACCCCCCGGCTGAGGATAGGTACAAACAGTTGGAAGACCGGCTAAGTGCTATGGAGATACAAAAAGTGCCTGGCCTGGACTTCGAGGATCTAGGTCTGTCTTCTGGGGTAGTGATCCCGCACAAGTTTAAGGCACCTGCCTTTGCTAAATACGACGGGGCATCCTGTCCTAAATTGCATCTCAGGGCTTACACAAGAAGGATCCAGCCCTATACAGCCGACAAAAACTTATGGATCCATTTCTTCCAAGAGAGTCTTTCAGGGACTCAGCTCGAGTGGTTCTATCAATTGAATGGAGCCAACATCCATACCTGGGAAGACCTAGCCACTGCTTTCTACAAGCATTACCAGTACAATACCGACCTCGCTCCTACACGTACCCAACTCCAGGGTATGTCGCTGGGGTCAAGTGAAGGTTTCAAGGAATACGCGCAGAGATGGAGAGACCTTGCTGGAAGGGTGCAGCCTCCATTAACTGACCGGGAACTCGTTGATATGTTCTTGGGGACCCTATCCGGGCCATTATTCAATCATCTCATTGGTAATTCATCTGCAGGATTTACCGACCTCATCCTGACTGGTGAAAGAATTGAAGCTGGTATCAAGAGTGGGAAAATCCAAGAGGCCACACCTTCTGATACTCACAAAAAGCCTTACACGGGAAAGAAAGAATCTAATGCTGCATACATCCAAAAGAGTCGTCGTGACCAACATGCAGGGGCAGTCATGATTTCTGGTTCTGCACCACGTCGCCAACCACAAAAGGGAAACCAGCGAAGGTCGGACGAGCCTAAAAGACAATTCACCAACATTAACATGCCATGGTCACAAGCATTGCAGCACATGTTGAAAATGAACCTGATTGCGGTGATCAACCCTCCTGCAAATCCCAAGACCTCCTCTCCAAGCTACAACCCAGAAGCGAGGTGTGCTTATCATTCTGATAGCCCGGGGCACGATACTGAGGACTGTTGGGCACTGAAGTACAAGATTCAGAACATGATCGATGCCAAAGAGATCGAGTTCGAGCCTGCCGAGACTCCCAACATGATCACTGCTCCATTGCTAAAACATGGCTAGGGTCGAGAGATTTTTGTTCATTTGAATTCAAGTTGTATTTTTCTTTTCTTGTTCAGATAAACAATTATCATGTTAAACTCTTTTATTTCATGAATGCATTACACATGTCTGTCTTGATTTAATTATGTTTACTATGCTTAAAACTGCTTTCATATTTTTGTGATGGTCAACTCTTAATTAAAAAATTCTAAGCCTCTTGAGGGAGGATGACGAAAACGATACCACAATCTACAGTATGCTTTTGAACAGACCCCGCTGATGAGGTACAGACATTGTTTCAATTCCTAAACACTGGAGTTATAAGGATGATAATCCCTCGTCAACCCCTCTGAGCCAAAGAAGTAGGAGTTTTCTTTTCGAAAATTAAAACCCTTAATCATAACCTGGGGCAGGGTAGTCTCTCAGTTGATCCGAGTGCATAACGAATGGCACCAAAAGAGGTCCTTACAAAACAAAGAAAGACAATGATGATTCCGAACAATCACAAGGATAGGCAGTCATTATATCTCTCAAAATAAAAAAAAAAGAGAAAGAAGCCCAATAAGTCAAAATACCCATGAAGGAGACTTACAAAGCTGGGGCATCCCGCTGACTGTAATTCCAAAAAAGGAAACAGTTCAGGCAAAAAATAGGGATAACAAAGTCAAAGAAGAAAGAGGTCTTACGAACCCTCGACAAAAAATGACTGCCTATTCAAAATAAGTTATCAACATCCGAATCATCATTGGAACGTCAAAGCAAAGACTCAAGCAAGGTCTAACGTACGATCAACTGAGGTTAGGTTTGGAGAACATCACGAAGAGCGGGTGGGTACAAATAAATTTGAGCCTTTATCCTTTGTTTCTTAAACCTTGAACCAGGCCACGTTATAACCCTCAAAAGTCCTAGCTGAAGCATGGGTTAGTTCGAAAGCATACTGTTACAAAAGGTATCCTGACTCCTTAAGGCTTGCTGTAAAATAACGAGTTGACATCACAGTTTACAAAGAAAAACTCACTTGCTTTTATTGAAAAATGAATTCTCAAAAATTTCAAGACAAACATAAGTTTTGCATTCTTAAGATGACATTGTTTACATATGATTATTTGTTTGAACAGCAGAGAACTTTGCGCAACGAATATCCGAGGAACGAAAGCCTTCTCAACAAAAGAGTCACCTAAAATGAAAGGAACACTTCCAAGCAAGGGGCATGGCATGATCAGTGTCTATTACCTGGGGCAAATCTCTATCATTTAGGGCATTGGACGATCAAACAAAGATCTTCTGGTGACATGGCAACACAAGCAACAGGGGCAACTCCCTACATTCTGAAAGCATGGACATAGTCGAAAAATACTACGCATAATCAAAGACCCGCTAGGTTGACATACCTAGGCAAAAATAAGGGCTTCCCGGCGAACCAAAAGGGTTCGGGCAAAATGAAGGGATGAAATGAAAAAATATGTACACCCGGCAAGTCGAAAACCTGAAAAGGCGGCTTGGGCAAAAATGGGTATCCCGGTGGACTGAAAACCCGAAAGGGTGGTCCAGGCAAAAGTTAGGGATCAAAGCGTACGACTATGTTCTGGTATCTCATCACTTATCTACCCGAAGATTTGTCAATCACCCACACAGGTATCCTCTTCCCTCACCTCCGAAACAGGGGAAATAATGAGTTATCCAGGCGATTCAATTACTCTGTCAACCAAGGTACAAAGATCAACATAAGGATGATTACTATCTACCTTTACAAATTCTAGATAGTGGGTTAACATCCGAAACCAAACAGGACAATCATCCACTTAATCAAAATCATGCAACCTTACCCCGGTTCCTCCTAGAAATCTTACATGGATTTATCCCAAGGTAACCTAACCCCGGTTCCTCCAGAAATCTTACATGGATTTATCACAAGTAACCTAACCCCGGTTCATCAAGAAGTTTTTACACAAACTTATCCAAGTAACCTAACCCCGGTTCCTCCAGAAATCTTACATGGATTTATCACAAGTAACCTAACCCCGGTTCATCAAGAAGTTTTTACACAAACTTATCCAAGTAACCTAACCCCGGTTCATCCAGAAGTTTTTACACAAACTTATCCAAGTAACCTAACCCCGGTTCATCAAGAAGTTTTTACACAAACTTATCCAAGTAACCTAACCCCGGTTCCTCCAGAAGTCTTACATGGACCTATCTCAAGATGACCTTACCTCGGTTCGTCAAGAAGTTTTTACACAAAGTTATCCAGGCAACCTAACCCCGGTTCCTCCTAGAAGTCTTACATGGATTTAGCTCAAGATAACCTCACCCCGGTTCATCAAGAAGTTTTACATGAACTTACCTCACCAAGCAACCCTACACCGGTTCCCTCTCTTCAAGATGCAGTTTTACATGGACTCGTCGCCCAGCAACCCTACACAGGTTCTCCCTTTCCAAGAACGAAGTTTTACACGAACTCATCATCAAAGTAACCCTACCCAGGTTCCTTCTCCATTTTAGATGCGGTTCTACACGGGCTCATCAGCATGCAACCTTACATAGGTTCCCTCTTTCAACTTACAAAATTACAGTTCAAAACTTCCCCAGAAAAGTCCAATCCGGTTTCCCCAGGAAATTTGAGGAATTCATACCCCCAAGCAGAAAGCTTATCCCCAGTAGATTCTGGAAGCTTATCCTCGCAAAGCACGAACGCGTCGCCCGACTTTATTCAAAGAGTTATTTCCTTAACAGGATATAACTGGGTTATCCTCAGCCAAAAGCCACGGAAAGAGCGTCGTCGACAAAGTCTCCTTATCCCCAGCGAAGTCCATCAACACTTCCAACAACAAGGGTATCCCCAGCAAATTATTATCAACACTCAGCAAGGCATCCCTCTTCCCACAGAGTATTGCTTCCCAGCATGGTCGCTAGAGTATCCTTTCTCCCCGCAGAATCTTCCATTTGCCAAGTTTATTCCACAACGGGGTCATCTTCTCCTACCGGTATTCTTGCAGTTATCATCCCCAATGGAAGCAAAATCTACTCTTCAATATCAGCCCAGGAGTGACTTCCCGGCATCCGTCAAGGATTTACTTTCCTAGACGAAAACATACATTCATAAAACATCACATACATCATTATAGCATGCATAGACGCATTATATCATGCGAATCTCATTTATGTTGAGAACATCATTGCTTGATCCATATCATGCATTGCATATGACTGACCTTTACCTTTCAGGAAAGATGCAGTTGAAATTCTCAGCCATATTTCAAGACCTAGACCGGTTCAGTTAATCGATTCCAAAGATTTCTTATCCAGTCCCAGGCCTTCTCTAGTCCAGCTAAATCGACTCCCAACAGATTTTTCTGATAAAGACTCAGTAGAAGTTATCCCAGGTTATAATTTCCTATTGGTCCTCTCTCCGACGGTGCATGAGATTTCCATTTTAGGGTTTTCTTTAAGATTATAATTTTCAAATGTTTCCCTCTCCGACGGTGAGTGAGGTGATAGTCTCCTATGGTTCCCTCTCCGACGGTGAGTGAGGTGGTAAGTCCTTTTCAGATGTTTCCCTCTCCGACGGTGAGTGAGGTGATAGTCTCCTATGGTTCCCTCTCCGACGGTGAGTGAGGTGGTAAGTCCTTTTCAGATGTTTCCCTCTCCGACGGTGAGTGTGAGGTGATAGTCTCCTATGGTTCCCTCTCCGACGGTGAGTGAGGTGGTAAGTCCTTTTCAGATGTTTCCCTCTCCGACGGTGAGTGAGGTGATAGTCTCCTACGGTTCCCTCTCCGACGGTGAGTGAGGTGGTAAGTCCTTTTCAGATGTTTCCCTCTCCGACGGTGAGTGAGGTGATATTCTCTTATGGTCCCCTCTCCGACGGTGAGTGAGGTGGTAAGTCATTTTCAGATGTTTCCCTCTCCGACGGTGAGTGAGGTGATATTCTCTTATGGTCCCCTCTCCGACGGTGAGTGAGGTGGTAATTCCTTTTCAGATAGTTCCCTCTCCGACGGTGAGTGAGGTGATAATTCCTTTTAGATTATAATTTCCTATAGTTCCCTCTCCGACGGTGAGTGAGGTGATTCCCTTTCAGATTATAATGACCTATGGTTCTCTTCCCGATCCTGCGAAGATGGTATTTCCCGCCAAGATTTTCTCAACGAGCGTTGTTGAGGTTAAAATCACCCAAGGCTCTCTTACCATTCATGCTAAGGTAGCAACCATCCCTGGTTCATTCACCATCTTTTGAAGCTCCAGATCCAGCTCCTGTAACCAGTCAGGACATATCTATATCAAGCATCTGAAATCAGCTCCTGCAACGTGTCAGGTATTCATTGTTTCTTTTGCAGGTATGCAGGTTCTCGCTAAGGAATCTCTTACGCGATCAACGTCCAGATGGCATCTATAAGCCCATCATCCTATCATCAATCTCTAAATGGCATCTATAAGTCCATTTCACCATCACCGCTGCTATGTGAGCGCAAATTTCTGGGCACTCTAGTGTTCAATCACCTTTCACCCTCGGATTACGAAAAGCACGTCAGCCAATCTGCATCCTCAGGTTTAAGAAGATTGAACAGGGGCAACTGTTGTACCCCAAAATTTGCCCTCCCATATTCTTCAAGAAATTGCAAAGTCAAGCTGCAAAGTTCCCCAAGGGTTGCACAGTCAAAGACCTCCTATACAGTCAAAATTAGGGTTGGTGTTCTGATCAAGAAAATGAAGTTCCCAAAGGTCCAATCAAGTTTCACATGCCTACAAACATGGTCAAGCATCCTCATATCAAGTTTCAAGACATTCAGCTCAAAATTGCACAGTCAAAACCCTAATTGCACTATAGTCAACTGTAGGGGCAAAATGGTCATTTGACAGTCAAAAGTTCAAATTTTTGGTCAACATATCATTTTGAAGCCACAAACATCATTTGATCAATGCTTGATCATGATTCTCAAAATTTGGCTCAGAAATCATCAAGATGCAAAAAGTTTCCTTATTTGGACAGTTGAAAAAGTCAACTGAAATTAACCAGGGCATAACTTTCACATGGATTATCAGAAAAATTCCATCCAAAGCTCATTTTGAAGAGAAAGACATTTCCTACAACTCATCTTCATACTTCAAGTCCAAGAAATTCTCTCACAAAAAGTTATCAATTTCAACATTATAGGTCATTTTTAAAAGTCAACAAAAAGGGACTTTAAGTCAAAGGCCATAACTTGAGATTGGTAAATAAAAATGACATGGGACCAAAGGCATTGGTTAGAGGACTCAAAGACCTTTCCAAAATGTCCAAGAACATGAGAAAAGCTTAAACATTGAGCATGTTATGCCTTGTGGAAGTTGGGAAATTTTTGGATATTTTGAAAAGTCAACATTGATCCAAATGACCTAAAATTGCTAATGGGCCCATTTTTCTTCCATAATTCATCACCCATGACATGTGCACGACCACTTGGCCCAAAGGGAAGTATTTTCTCATTTTTTATTTATTTATTTGAATTTTTATTTATATTAATTCATTTAAATCATTTAAATATGTGAAAAATATTTAATCTAACCTAACAAATCTTTTTGTACATGTTTTAGCCTCAAGATTTCGTGCATATGCAAATTAGGAAAGATCTGGGGTGATTGGATATGATTTGTGCAAAAATAGCATGGAGAATATTTGGTTAAAAAACTTGAAAATCAAATCTTCAAAAACCATTAATTCAAGAGATTTTGATCAATATTGTTGACCTAATGCACTCAGTACATAAGCATAATCACAACCCTAATGCAAAGACCACAAAAGCTGCACTCAAAGGCCATTGACAAACTTGAATTTTTCTCAAGAAACTCAAATTCTGAAAACACCTTTGCAAGGCGATTCAGGTCTCAAGACTTCTCCCATTAGCCTCCACAAGGTCCATTGAACGTGTCTCAATCAAAAACAGTCACCCAAACCTCAAGAATCGCTGTACAGAATCCAAAATTTTCTCATAAAATTGCATACTCGCATCTTGATTTTAAGGCATTTCCATGACATTTAGTTTATGTATTCTTATTCAATGATGCATTCTGATGCTTGCCATGTGATTTAATTGCGTTTTTATGCGTTATATACAAATATGCCATGATTGATTCTTAGGGTTTGCAGAGCTTCAGATTAGGGGTTTTTGACCAAGGAAAAATTAAGGCTTGTGACCACCATCATTCGAATCACTGCGCTTGGACGAAGAAGAAACACCCATCGCGCCCAATTTATGAATGCCTGAGCTCTAGTCGCTATTTTCTTGAAAAGGGCCTAAGGAAACATATGGAAACCGTTGCCTATGTTATTAGTATTTCAGAAAAATAAAAACAGAACGAAGAAGATGATGTGGTGGCGAGGCTTGATTGGTCTGTTTGAAAAAATTCGCGCGCTACCCACTAACTCCTTTGTTTTCTCTTATAATATTTGTTGTTTATTTATATATCAAACGCGTTGAATTGGTCTAGTGGCAGGCGATGGTGCTGGTAATATACAAGACCTGGGTTCGAGCCCCAGGTCTACGTTATTTCCATATTCTTTTCCAATTCATCATCACATGCAAGCATCATGTTGAGGACCATCATGTTCCTTCATCATCTATCCATCCACGCATCTAACGGATTCAAATCAAAGGCTGAGATTGGAAGTGCATCATAAGCTTGGTCAAAGCGCTAGCATGCTACCTGGAAAAGGTCAAACGAACCCCGGTTGTTGGGCCAGAATTCTTGGATCAAAACCTCCTATTTGGGGACTACCACCCCCCTGGTTTGCAATTCTTTATATTTTTCCTTGTTGTTTTATTTTCAATTATTTTTTTTATTTCTCTTAATTATTATTTATTCAGTTAATTAATTATTTTTCATAAATATAAAAAATGCATAAAAATCAGAAAAGACAAAAAAGGATATAATAAATACTTTATTTTAATTATTTTCATAAACAAATTGCATGTAAATTAATTAATTTAAATTAGGGTTTTAATTTTAATTCCTTTCATAATAAAAATCTAAAAAATATAGAGCTAGGTTTAATAAATGTTTTATTCTTTTTAATTTTTACTTTTCACAATAATATTATTTATTTTATTTATTTTCATAGTTAAAATTATATATAAGACTTAGGTTTAAATTAGGTTAAAATTCAACATATTTCTTAATAAATAAAAAAAATAACTAGAATTAGGGTTTGCGTCGTATTTTGATTAATTCTTTTTTCTATTAAATCTTAAAATATATAAAAATACCAAAAACAAGTCTTTCTTTAATTAATTAATTAATTTCATCATGTAATTTAATGTTTGCAAAAGGGTCCAACGCCCATGTTCTTAATTTCTTATTTATTCGTATATTTATTTTATGTCATTTAAATAATTATGTACCTCTCCCAAAGCTTTGTAACATTTACTTCTCGCACTTTCAATTTACTTATTTTTCTGTCAAATCGGGTCCTGGTTAATCTTGGCGATATGGACCCGCGCCTTTGTAATAGTTTAGAACTTTTAATTTCCGCATCTTTTTAACTGTTAATAAATGCATGCAAGAATGAATGATAAAATAAAAACAAACGCATAGATCACCTTGACATGAATAAGACAAAATAACTGAAAACGACACACAAATCGCACACACCACCCCTAGGGTACGCCTCACTGTTGCCTTGCCTCGAAAGGTGATCGTCGAGTAGAAGATGTTTTAGTAAGTCCTCATGATCCGGGAACCTGGCATGAGGGTAGCTTCTAAGGTGTCTTCCTATTGCTCTGGTGATCACCATGTCCTGAACCTCGAATTGACCCGAACACCTCCAACGGTGGTGCTACCTACCTCTCAATGGTGGGATGGCACTACTTTAAGGACATTTACACAGACGAATTCCTTAGGGTAGGTGGATGACTCGTAGATACTTGCTCTAATCTCAAAACAAATTCAAAAATACTTTTCACACCGACACCTTTTCAAAAGCTTTCAAAGCAATTTTTCAAACACTCTGATACAAGAGTCGAACTGGAATTTTCAAAGAAACTTTTTTAAAACCCACATTGAAAAGCAAACAAACAATTTTGAAAACACAATGAGCAAGTATCTAAGAGCCCATGGATAACCATGGATAGAAAGGGTGCTAACACCTTCCCTTTCTATAACCTACCTCCCGAACCGAGAGCAATCTCTTTAAGGAATTTTTCTGTGCTTTTGTCCTTTCCATTTGGAGAAAATAAAAGACGGTGGCGACTCTTGCTTACCGCGACATTTCGCGAACCAGCGTTAAACAGTCAGTTCCAGATCCACCGATCACAATCATCATCTAAAATTCTCTGCAACTTCACATTATCAACAAGGATTCACAGAGACAATCACAACAACACAACATCTCAACATTAGTCATATGCCTACAACATAATATTGCCCATAAATAGAGGCAATTCAACCAAAGTCATCATCACCTATAATTTCATATTTTTCAGCAAGGTAAACAACACACTAAATCAACTAAAATAAGTTTGTAGCACCCCGTAATTATTCGGGTAATTCTCGACTATATCGGTTAATTAATTATCAGATAAAATTTCTATTAATTCTACATTATATTAACATCCTTATTAGACCTCTGTTAAATTAGTACTTCACTGCTACAAAATCTATACTGTCAAATGCGAGACCTATTATTTTCCTGCCACTGGATATTAGTGTTTTGTACTTTATTTTGGGCTACCCAATAAACTTGTTACTGTTGCTGCTAAGTTTACTATACTAATAGTATATATACATTTGAAGGTTTCTGCTACTTTATTTAACTTTACTATTGAGGTCCTTCTACTAATTATCTGCTAAGGTTATTTTCCATACATCACTACTACTAATATATATGATTATGTTCCTGTTAAAATTACCTACTTCTACATGAACACTAATTCTGCTAAATTAATTAAATAAGTAATGCTGCTACTTTTTTTTAATCCACCATGATACTAGTCATTATTATAATACTACTAGTACTGTAATGTTCACTTAAGAAATATATATATATATATATATATATATATATATATATATATATATATATATATATATATATATATATATATATATATATATATATATATATATATATATATATATATGCCTGAAGGTCATCACCGGTGCCATCTTTCCTACCGATCGGTAGAGACCTTCCATTAACAACAGTGTTGGTCGGCACCTCCATTAACAACACATGTCATTCGGCATGTTGTCCGTCGCACTCCCTTCTGTCGGTCGGCACCCTTTCCAACATGCATGTAAGTTTCTGCTACTTTTATGGATTTCCTTCGATTCACAAACCCGAACCAACATGACATTTAATTAAGCAACATCACAACTATACCAACATTAATATAGAGTAGTTTTCAACGCATGCTCATTGACAGCAACCAATTTTCATCTGTTTCAAAAACATACACAATAATCAACACATATCTAGTAACAATTTTAACAACCCAAATCCCACATACTATTTGTCATACACCCTATTATAGAGTCAGAACTCCACCCTTACCTTGGATTGGAGATCGCTCTATAATTCCGATTGCAACCCGTTGCAGCCATAGCTCCAAACCTTTATTCTTCTTATTTTCTCCATGTACTGCATCCTTTTCTTTTCTCTTTCTATAAAACACTTATTCTTCCTTTTCTCATAAAAACCTAATTTTCTTTTATTCACCTCAACATATAGATTCTATTATTCTTAATAATTCCATTGGGCCTAATCTTAACACCCCCACTTTTACTACCACCAACCATTAATTAAGCCCATATAATAAATCTAGTATTATTCCAATACTATTTCTACAACTTAATCAACCAAATAACAACTTAGCAACTTAAATCAAAATTTCTCGATATTTCGCAACTTCAACAATTTCAACAACATTTCAACCATTAATCCGTAATTAATTTAATTAAATAATTAATTAAATTAATGGGCGTTACAACTCTCCCCCACTTAGAATATTTTCGTCCTCGAAAATCTATTCGATAAAACCACTCTTAGTACGAGTTTCACATCCAACTCGTTGATTTCCAAGTCGAGTTTGACAACATTTAGACCACTACTTTCTGGATAACTCAATAATTCAACATGATTCAAATTGATTACACACATGCTAATCATTCAACACTTTGTGACATGATCATTACTAGCATCTCAACTACTCTACCATAATCTGACATATCAACATTTAAAGTAGTACACACTTATACTTGGGTATACACCATCCCAATATCATCTTAACCCCTTTTTTAACACCAAAACACATACACAATTTCATTCTTGTATGTCAATTATCAACAACTCTATTAATATCATCGTATCACCCCTATAGTGACATCAACATAGACAACATAATCAACTTCGTCATGTTATGGAGTATCATTCCTTACTTACGGAAATTAACAATAACATCTCAATAATGATAACAAAATTATTACAACATCAACTTAACTATATAACTCAGTAAGCATACCCATAGCTCACCATCAAACAACAGTCCATGACAATCTTCTTATAAAATCCAAAAATATTTACTAGCAAACATAGTGCCCTGGCACAACATTTCTATATCAATAATCCACCAAATCAAGCATGCAAATTAAGACACACCATTCCCATAGGCTTCTGATGTTTTAATCCTACACTTCTAACGAGTTGTACACGCATAGCAATTGTGCCACATCACGCTTCAGCTGCACAACTCTGATAATCCACCTTAAGTCACTGTCCTCATTAAAATTTCCGTCAACTATCTAGTTCGCAAGTTCAATCTAGTTTCAGACTTTCTTTAACATCCACCATAAAATCGTTGTTCACTTGATATTCTCAAACTTCCACATTTGTGATGTTAATTCACATATAACTCGCTACTCCGACTTGTTTAATATGTCTCAACTCTTTCTTGGCAATACCTCTATTACTTCACACAAACTGGTGAGCAACTATCATCATGATATAACATCAATCACTTCACACACCATTAATACAGCAAGATAAGTCTACACCATCCAACACGATCTCGTCTACTATCAACAAGATATTAAGGGTGATCATTTCCTCAATTTGTCAATAGATATCCAACAATCATAATGGAGTATAAACCATCGTTACCGAACTATAATAGTGTTCCTTTAGAACTTGTAGTCAAGTCACCTAATGCACCATAATCTAATAATTTCCAATGAGGTTTACAGATACTTCCATAATTTCCCTCTCATTCGATTTTGTCGATGAGACACCACCGCTAAACATATTACACGATCCACATTACACTCACTTAGCCTTACTCAAAGGTTAAGTATCCTCCAAGTCAAGAATTACTTTCTTCATCTCCGCATCATTAGGAATACAAATTCGATTACAAAATCTTAACACACCCTACGCATATCACTTGAAATCATCATTCTCAAACTGATCGAGTCTAACCACCGAATCTACCAATTTCACATCTAACTTTTGGGCTTCTTTGATACTGTCTAGAAAATTATTATTAATCTTCAACATCCCCAACATAACACTCTGCGGTGTCACTTCACAAACTAAGCTCATGTCTCTGAACTGTTCAATTAATTCCAATTATTTAACCATCATTGTCGACATACGTAAAGTATTTCGACTTAAAGCATCAACCACGAAATTAGCTTTACCTGGATGATAATTCAAACCGAAATCATAATCTTTCAACATAAACACCACTGTTGCTAACTCTAAGTCACGCGTAGGATAATTCCTCTCATGAACTATGAGTTATCTAGAAGCACAAGCAACAAATTGTCTATTCAGCATTAGCACACCACTAAGTCCCATCTTATATGTACTCATAATACACTACAAATGACTCGGATTAGGAAAAACCAATATCGAAGCAATCTTCAATCTTGTCTTTAGTTCTACAAAACTTTCTTCACATGCAACATCCCATACTTGAAATGATGAACGACTATCCTTTCTAATGCCAAAAATATCATTTCCCAACTTATTCGCCAACAACATATTATGCTTGACCTCGTCTCGAACAACTGCGATAATAACCGTTTATGCCCAAAAAGCCTCTAGTTTCGTAAACGACTCCAGAGTTCCTCTATATGGGAATGCATCAACCATATTTGAAAACATTTTCATATGATAGAATATATTTCTATCTCCTCATAGGTTCAAACGGAACACCAATCCGATACTCGGAACACAAGATATGAATTTCCAAAGTTATTCCAGAAATGCAAACGTCGACGTCATGTAACGACATACTATTACACACCTTACGATAACATCAGAACAAAATTTCCTTGTACCAGTACTAACACTTACCATCCTTGAAATCATACTCATCTCCTCGCATTTCTGACTCTGACTCGCGATTCAAAACATTCCCAACAACTTCAACTTTTACAATCACTTATAAGGATTCCATGACACGGTCTATAACAATCTCTCACTCTATCACCATTCAAACATTGACATCTTACGCAAGGGCTACTCAAACCTACAACTTCACAATCTACCAACGGCACTGAAACATCACAACCTTCTAAATTCCATCTTCTAAAAATTATCCTTGTTACTTAACAATCACCTTCAGAAATATCAGGGATTTACACTCTACTCATACGTCAACAACCGTCACATTGCTCCTCATCCTTCGAGAAGTAAACATCAACAATGTCTTATTATCATCCCTTAATATGCTCCAACTTGATTAACAAAAAAGATCTTGGATCCATGTCATCTTCGGATTTGGGAAACAACAAAACTTCAACAATACTTGCACTGTCTCCATTAACAACATATTGAGCTAACATCTTAAAACCAAAATATATCAGAGAAGCAAGGCTTCTCCCCCACTTATATTCAAACCAACTCCTGCATATAAGCGATTAGAAAAGCAAGCAAGCACCGACAGTGTTTCACACACTTTTCGCATACTAAGAAACAAACAACATTAGACAACTTGGTCGGACGGACCGACCTGCTCTGATACCACTAATGTAACACCCCATTTCTACCAGGCGGATAATAATAAAATCAGAGTTCAACAAAGATAGGATGCTACATTTTTTACTTAAAATCAAACTTCATTTAATCGCATATAAAATAGATACATAACTCTTAATTTAGATGAACCGATAACAACTTGATTTATTCTTAAAATCAAACAACTTTTATTGATAAGCAGCGAAATCTACATACTCAACTTCAATTCACTTAACATCTTTTATTCAACTAAAACAACTTCAAGACAAAAATTATTTCATGTAATCAACTTAAAAATTCAACAACTGAAATAATAATCAACAACTAAACATCAAGCACTCACCCCCCTCGAGTGCTACGTATCAGAGCGACAACACTGACTCGAACTAACGAGGTAACAACTATCCTTCTTGATTACCTGCATGTTACCAACAGAGAGTGGCATTCAAACAGAAGGGGTGAGATATCGAACTATATAATAGAATGCATGATAATTAATATATCAGAATCAGTTCATATAAAATCACCACTTCACAACTTTCAAACATCTTTAATCTCAACAAAACATCAACACGACATAACAACTAATTCACAACCTTTAGATGATACCTATCACAACAAGTCAACAACATAAAGCAACAACAAATCTATCTTCACCACAACTCAAGATGCAACATCAAATGCGACTCTATTACAATGCACATGCATGTGGTACCAACAGAGCTTCATCCCCCATCGCCAATTGCCAATTATTAGAGGCATTCAAACAAGGAATAAGCCTTCATCTCTATTTTTCCAATATAGGCCTTCACAAAATCCGTCAATACAAGCCTTCATAAATGCAAATGTATGAATGTACAACACATACAACAACATCATTAAACACTTCACGAGGCATACGCCTATATCACTACTTCACTGGCCATAGGCCTACTACGTCATCAACGTAATTAACAATAATTCATCATCCATTGCAAGGCATAAGCCCACATCACCATCATTACCAGTAAATAGAGGTAATTCATCATCATCTAAAATTCTCTACAACTTCACATTATCAACAAGGATTCACAGAGACAATCACAACAACACAACATCTTAACATTGGCCATAGGCCTACAACATAATATTACCCATAAATAGAGGCAATTCAACCAAAGTCACCATCACCTGTAATTTCATATTTTTCAGCAAAGTAAACAACACACTGAATCAACTAAAATAAGTTACCAGCACCCTGTAATTATTCGGGAAATTCTCGACTATACCGGTTAAATAATTATCGGATAAAACTTCTATTAATTCTACTTTATATTAACATCCTTATTAGAACTTTGTTAAATTAGTACTACACTGCTACAAAATCTATACTGTCAAATGCGAGACCTACTATTTTCCTGCCACTGGATATTAGTGTTATGTTTCACCAAAGAATGCAATTCTTCTAACAATACTACTATGTACTTTATTTTGGGCTACTCAATAAACTTGTTACTGTTGCTGCTAAGTTTACTATACTAATATTATATATACATATGAAGGTTTCTGCTGCTTTATTTATCTTTACAGTTGAGGTCCTTCTATTAATTATCTGCTAAGGTTATTTTTGATACATTACTACTACTAATAAATATAATTATGTTCCAGTTAAAATTACCTACTGCTACTTGAACACTAATTCTGCTAAATTAATTGAATAAGTAATGCTGGTACTTTTTTTTTAATCCACCATGATACTAGTCATTATTATTATACTTCTACTACTGTAATGTTCATGTAATGTTCACTTAAGATATATATATATATATATATATATATATATATATATATATATATATATATATATATATATATATATATATATATATATATATATATATATATATATATATATATATATATATATATATATATATATATATATATATATATATATATATATATATATATATATAAACATATGCTTGAAGGTCATCACCGGTGCCACCTTGCCTGCTGATCGGCAGGGCCCTTCCATTAACAAAAGTGTTGGTCGGTACCTCGATTGACAACACATGCCGTTCGGCATGTTGTCCGTCGCACTCCCTTCTGTGGGTCGACACCCTTTCCAACACGCATGTAATTTTTTGCTACATTTCTGGATTTCCTTTGATTCACAGTTCACAAACCCGGACCAACATGACATTTAATTAAGCAACATGACAACTATACCAACATTAATATAGAGTAGTTTTCAATGCATGCTCATTGACAGTAACCAATTTTCATCAGTTTCAGAAACATACACAACAATCAACACATATCTAGTAACAATTTTAACAACCCAAATCCCACATACTATTTATCATACACCCTATTATAGAGTCAGAATTCCACCCTTACTTTGGATTGGAGATCGCTACATAATTCTGATTGCAACCCGCTGCTGCCATAGCTTTAAACCTTTATTCTTCTTATTTTCTCCATGTACTACATCCTTTTCTTTTCTCTTTCTCTAAAACCCTTATTCTTTCTTTTCTCATAAAAACCTAATTTTCTTTTATTCACCTCAACATATAGATTCTATTATTCTTAATAATTCCATTTGGCCTAATCTCAACGCCCCCACTTTTACTACCACCAACCATTAATTAAGCCCATATAATAAATCTAGTATTATTCCAATACTATTTCTACAACTTAATCAACCAAATAACAACTTAGCAACTTAAATCAATATTTCTCGATATTTCGCAACTTTAACAATTTCAACAACATTTCAACCATTAATTCGTAATTAATTAAATTAAACAATTATTTAAATTAACGGGCATTACAGTTTTCCTACAAATCAGGAGTAGTCCAGTTCCCTTGCACTTCCAAGAGATTTCCACTATAATCAAATCTCATTCCAAGTTGCTCAAATACACAAGAAAGAGACTTCTTATGCCCAAATATACAAGTAAGGGGACTTCAATGCTCAAGCAAACAAGTAAGAAACTTTTGATTGCTCAAGCGCGCATGAAAGAGACTTCTAATTACTCAAGCATGCATGCAAGATATTTCACTTCTCAATCTTACAAGCAAGAGACTTCTAAAAATTTATCTAACATATAAATAGTGATATAGTGATGATTATATTCGATATTCAATTAGAGGTGTAAACAAAATTACAAAAAAAAAATCTAAGTCTTAAGAACTTCTATGAATGTATAATTGGTAAGAAGTTCTAAGTTAGATTGTACTCTTTGTTTTGACATAGTATCTTATTTTTTTCTTGTCAAGGAACATTGTTGTATGTTTCTCCAAATATTTAGTTCCTTTTATACAGTTCTATGAAAGATTCGTTGGAGAGAACTTCAAGAACAAGAGAGTCTTTGAAGAGAGGCATCAACAGATCTGTTACAAACCTTCATGATGTGGTTAATTCGTTGCATACACATTTGAAACTCCTTTTCTACAAAAGGAATTATCAGTTGTAAAACTCCAGGCTTCTGCAACATTCTGCTAAGTCTTTATGTGACCATAATAGAACAAATTAGCATCATAGTCTAATAGAGACCTATTAGAAAATCCATGGTTCTTGAGCTTTGACTGGCTTCAAGATCTAGTCCTTCAGAGTCTGAATCTTAGCTTTTGATCCTTCAGACTCCGACTCTTTAGGGGCTGGCAAGATCTTCAAAAGTTGACTTAATCAGAGTCTAGAGACATCAGGTTCAGATCATCAAAAGATGGCTTGATCAGAAGTTGATTCTTCAGAGTCTGATCTTTAAAATGTGTCTCTTAAGAGCTTCTCTTTAAATGCTTAGTGAAGTTTTAGAAGTGACTTTCAATTAGTATATTGATCTTTGTACACGCACACTTGAAAGCACATTAGTTTACTCAATTATTCTTTAAATACTTTGTTATCATCAAAACATAAGGGATATTGGTATACACCAATTTTGTTCCAATAGTTCTTACATGTGGACCTAGTTCCTTAGGGTAGAGTGTGATGTCCCGCTTTAGAATGCACAAGTTCACCCTAGTATCGTTGTGATCTCGAGGTGAATTCATCTATTGATTTTTTTCAGTATACCTTCCTTCGCTCTGGTCATTAATTTACCTACCTTGCTCCATTATATAAATGTTATATATCCTTTTAGGTTACATTTTCTTTCTTAGCACAAACAATGCTCTCTCTCTCTCTCTCTCTCTCTCTCTGAGTACCCACAATACCTTGCTTAGTCCATATGTTTTTATTTTCATATTTCACAACTCACTGTGACTTTTACGTCTTGGGGAAATATTTCATTGTAGCCTTTTTTATCTTTACTTCTTTTCCTTTATCATTTCTCTCCATTTTGTTTATTGTTATTGCTTTATTTCCTGCTCTTTTCTTTTTAGCAATGGCCAACTTAGAAGATGATTTTGCAAATAATATAGATATATCTAGTGGAGACAACATAAGAGACGTTTTGTCTCACTCAGAGGTGGTAGATATTGTTGGACATGTGACTGCATAAAAGAGGGGAGAGATGAAATGTGTATTTCAGAAGAAGAAAAAATTATTTTGAAATAGTTTTTGGATCAATTTTAGAGTTTTAAAACATTTTTATAAAAGTTTTGAATATAAGCAGCAGAAAATAAAATGCGGAAGGTAAATAGTGAAGGAATAGAGAGATAACACCAGAAGTTATAAAGTTTCAATTAAAAATAAAAGACTCAATCCTCTCCTTGTAACGCCTGTAATTCAATAAATTATTTAATTAAATTGTTTTTGGAATATTGTGAAGTTATGTTGTGATTAATTGGATTTAATTATTTTATTAAGTGGGGAAATAATATTAGAAGAATGATAATATTATTTGATGTGGGATTGTCTCATAGGATGGAAGTACAAATAAGGGGGTGTAGTAGTTTTAATCCTATTAAGGAATAAAGAGAATAATAGGGTTATTTTATTATTGTTAGAATAAGGAGAAAAGAAGAAGCAATAAGAAGAATAAGGGTTAGAGAAAGAACGTGAAAGCTGTTGGAAAGGAGGAAAGAGGCAGAACGAAAATTCAACCGGGAGTTATAGAGCAACCTTCAATCCAAGGTAAGGGTGGGGTTCTGACTCTATAATAGGGTTCATGATAATTGGTATGTGGGGTTAGAGGTGAAATATTGTTTGGGTTTATGATTGAATTATATATGATGTTGTATGATAGAAATCGATGATTGAAAGATGAATAACAATGTCCCAATGTTGTTTATTTGATGTAGAATTATAGGATAATTGTAATTGATGATTATTTATGATTAGATGATGTTTTTAGGGCCTAAAGTATGGAACCCATAGTGAAAACACAGAGAAATCGCAGAAAATATCCTTAGGAGCAGTATGTGTCGACCCCAAATGTTATGTATCGATACAAGAAGGCTTGTAGACTCAGGATGAGTCGACACGAAGAGTCATGTGTGGATACATGAAGGCTTTTAGACTCAATATGAGTCGATATGTAAGGACATGTGTCGATACATGCAGTGTTACAGACTCAGTATGAGTCGATACAAGAGGGGATGCGTCGACTCATGTTGTGTGTTCAGTTCAGTACGCGTCGACTCATGTTGTGTGTTCAGTTCAGTATGCATCGACCTAAGGCTTTATGCATCGATCCATTTTGTCTGGTTTTTGGCATATTCGTTTTCCCAAGTCTGTAACTTGAGTTTTCGCACTCCTTTTGAGGTGCCGCTCAAAGAGTTGAATAACTAACGTGATAAACTTTGTTCTTAAGGATTAAAATGAAGAATAAGAAGGATAATCGTAGTATCCAAGTTAAGAATCGGATTAGTTCCCGAGTTGATCATTATGTTGATTTTTGTGAAGAATGATGAGGATGAAACGTTTATAGATTACTGTCTGATTTGTAACAATAGGATTAATGATGATAATGATGTTTTATTACAGAATAGTAATATGCAGAGGTTTGGTAATTTAGAAGTAAGCCTTAGTTGATTAACAAGTTATAGGAGAAATCATGTTGTAGGCCTATGGCCAACGTTGCGAGATTGACGAATTGCTGTTGTAATGTTGTTATGGCTGAGTTGCTGTGAATATATGATGTATATATGATGCTTGATGAATTATGATGTTGATGTATGATGTTGATGAAATATGTTGAGATGCCTCTAATCATTGGAAGCTATTAAGATGTAGGCTTATAGCCAACGATGATGTTTGTGTTGAGATGTTGTTAATTATGGTGTTGTCATTACATTCATGATTGTTTCGCATACATTGCATTTCAAGATGGAGCTTATGCTCGTTAAGATGGCATGTATTGGCGAATATTAAGATGAAGGCTTATGCCTTGTTGATGCCTCTATTTATTGGCATATTTTTAAGTTGGGAGTTCTGCTCTAATGGTACCACATGCATTTGCATAGTATTGAGTCGCATTATATGATTACATAAAGAAGTTGTGAATTGATGTGATGAATGTGTATTATAGTTGGTATTTATGTTGAGATTATTGTTGATTATAAGATGAGAAGTGGTGATTTTATGTGATCTAATTTAATATATTAGTTATCATACGCTTTATTATATTGTTAGATATCTCATCCCTTTTGTTTGAATGTTGCCCTTACTTTGGTAACATGCAGGTAATCAAGAGTGAAGGATGTATACCTTTAATAGTTCGAGTCGGTGTCATTGCTCTGATATGTAACACTCAGGGGGATGAATGCTTGTTGCTTTTGATTGTAGATTATTCAGTTGTTGAACTTTAAGTTGATTATTATTAAAATTGTGTTGTTTTGAAGTTGCTTTAACGATGATAAAGATGTTATTAAGAATTTCGTTGCGTAGATGTTAAATTGTTGAATTAGTTAATTAAAGTATTTATCATGATGGTTCATCCGAAGTTTTAAAGTGTTATGTATCCACGATGAATGCAATGTGTTTTTAAAGATGAATTTGTGGCATCCTGATTCGTTTGCATGAATGATTATAACTCTGATTTGCTTATATAATTGCCGGGTAAAATTGGGGTGTTACAAAGTTGGTATCAGAGCAAAAGGTTGGTCCGACCTTGTTTTTGAGTCGTATTTGTCTAACAATCGAGTATTGTTAATTTGAGTTCTAACCATTGTTTATGTTGTCGTGATAAGTTGAGATGGCTGGAAGGAATGATGCTGCACTTGCTGCTGCTTTAGAAGCAATGGCTCATGCGATGGAGAATCATCCAAATGCTGACGGGAATGCTGGATCTCGTAGCTTAGCGACTTTCCAAGGAGAGAATCTGCCTACATTCAAGGGAAAGTATAATCCTGACGGAGCATTGGACTGGTTGAAAGAGATTGAGAGAATCTTTCGTGTGATGGACTGCACTCCAGTGTAGAAGGTTCGGTATGGTACTCATATGCTAGCAGTCGAGGCTGATGACTGGTGGCTAGAGACTTGTCAATGATTGGAAGCTGCAGGTGAGAACGTCACTTGGATTGTGTTCTGTAAGGAGTTTCTGAGGAAGTACTTTCCTGAAGATGTTCGTGGTAAGAAAGAAATTGAGTTCCTTAAGCTGAAGCAAGGAAGTATGTCAGTTGTTGAGTATGCTGCCAAGTTTTCTGAGTTGGCTAAGTTTTATCCGCACTACACTGATGCAGATGCTGAGTTTTTGAAGTGTATCAAGTTTGAGAATGAGTTGCACCCGGAGATCAAGAAGGAAGTTGGATACCAGAAGCTCCGTGTCTTTGCTGATTTGATTGGTAGATGTCTGATTTATGAAGAGGATAATAATGCTCATTACAAGATTATCAGTGAGAAGAGGGGTAAGCACCAAAAGAATCATTGTAAGCCTTATGATACCCCAGCTGGTAAAGGTAAACAGGAAGTTGTTCAGGGTCAGAGGACTAGTGGAGGAGATGCTCCTGCTGGTGTGGTTTGTTTTAAATGTGGGAAACCTGGGCATAAGAGTAATATGTGTACTACTGAAGTAAAGAGGTGTTTTCGTTGTGGTAAGAACATACATGTTGTATCTGAGTGCAAGCATAAGGATGTGATTTGTTTCAATTGTAGTGAAGAAGGGAACATTGGTAGTCAGTGTCAGAAACCAAAGAGGGCGCAGACAAGTGGTAAAGTGTTTGCTTTGGTTGAGGATCAGACAGCTGTTGAGGACAGACTTATCAGAGGTACATGTTTCATTATTAGTACTCCTTTAATTAATATTATTGATACCGGTGCTACTCATTTCTTTATTGTTGCTGATTGTGTTGAAAGATTGGGTCTTATGTTATCTTCTTTGAATGGAGAAATGGTCGTCAATACTCCAGCCAAGGGGTCCGTGACTACTTCTTTTGTGTGTTTAAAGTGTCCCTTGTCAATCTTCGATAGAAACTTTGCTATTGATTTGGTATGTTTACCGTTAAGAGGTTTGGATGTGATTTTGGGTATGAACTGGTTAAATCATAATTGTGTTCATATTAACTGTTATGAAAAGTCTGTGAGGTTTTCTAGTCTTGAAGAAGAGGAAGATAGTCTGTTGTCTTCTAGACAGTTAAGGGAGTTGATGCAAGAGGAAGCACATATGTTTTCATTGAAGGCGTCGCTATCTGTAGAGACTCAAGCTATAATTGAAGAACTGCAGGTGGTGTGCGAATTTCTTGAAGTTATCCCTGATGAAATTCCTGATGTACCGTCGGAGAGGGAAGTTGAATTTGTTATTGATCTTGTACCTGGTACTAGACCTGTGTCTATGGTACCATACAAGATGTCTGCATCTGAATTGTCAGAGTTAAAGAAGCAATTGGAAGAGTTACTTGAAAAGAAGTTTGTAAGACCAAGTGTATTGCCATGGGGAGCTCCAGTGTTGTTAGTAAAGAATAAAGATGGAAGTATGAGGGTGTGTATTGATTATAGACAGTTGAATAAAGTGACAATTAAGAACATGTATCCGCTTCCAAGAATAGATGACTTGATGGATCAATTGTTGGATACTCGTGTGTTTAGCAAGATTGATTTGAGGCCGGGTTACCATCAGATTAAAGTGAAGGATGAAGATATCCAGAAGACGGCTTTCAGAACGCGTTATGGACATTATGAGTATTCGGTGATGCCTTTCGGTGTTACTAATGCGCCGGGAGTATTCATGGAATACATGAATCATATCTTTCATACTTATTTGGATCGGTTCGTAGTGGTGTTCATTGATGATATTCTGATTTACTCTAAGTCAGAAGAAGAGCATGCAGAACACTTAAGGGTAGTATTGCAAGTTTTGAAAGAGAAGAAGTTGTATGCAAAGCTGTCCAAGTGTGAATTCTGGTTAAAGGAGGTTAGTTTTCTTGGTCATGTGATTTCAGGTAGTGGCATTGCTGTAGATCCAACGGAGGTTGATGTTGTGTTGCAATGGGAAACTCCGAGGTCAGTGTGATGCGGTGGGAGAACTGACTTGAGGTTGAGAGTTTGTTGGGAAATGTTTTAAAATTGTGTTGTGTGTTTTTGAAATTAGCAAGGATGGTTTGCAAATTGATCAAGTAACTAGGAGTTGTCTACCCTACTCAAAGATCTTTCCTACACATTTTTAACCCTTTGACATTGTTTTTTTACCATTGTATTTGGTAAAAAACCTTGTCTTTGGATGTTAAACGGGACGGGCGCGGGTCATCGTATGACCATGATAGCAATTGTGCCAAGTATCTTAGCAAGTTTTTTGAGGGACTAGATCATTTTTGTATAGGCAACCAAGATAGCGTCATCGAGGGACTATGATCTTTTGTTTTGTTTTCTTTTGCCAAGATACCTAGCATGCATACCATGGCCATTTTTAAGGCAACAAGTGGATGAAACCCTAGGGGTGTTTGTGTGTATTGTGTTGTCATTTTTCATGCATTTTTGTCTTGTGTTTAGTCAAGCTATTTGTTTGATTTTGGTTTTTGCATACAAACCCTAATTTACTATCATGGCATTTGAAAGCGATAAAATGCGTAAAAGTAAATCTAAGACTATTACAACATTGTTATGGGGAAGGGGATACAAGTTTGAATAGGGGATATTGCTCAAAATAAAACCCTAAAACTATTATTACAACCAAATTGAAATATTACACAAATAAATAAATAGACAATTATTTAAATATACAATAAAATATAAATATGCAAAATATTTTTGTAATTATTTTATGTATGTAAAAATAAGTTTATTTATGGCCTAAAAAAGTAAGAAAATAAAAATGATTATTTTTGAAAAGGGTGGAAACCCTAGTTTTTTGGTTTTAAAAGAAAATATATTATATTATTTATTTATTCTTTTTTATGTACAAGATAATAAATAAAAATATATACAAAGATGTTAAAAAAAATAAAATGTGTCAGAAAATAATATTTTAAGTGTATAATATAATAAAATAAAAATATGTAAGTATTTTAATATTGTTTACAAATTTATTCAAGAAAATAAAAGTATTTAACCTAATAAACTATTTTTTGTCATAAAAAAATAATAAAAATAATAAAATAAAAATGTAAAAATTAAGAAAATATTTTTGATGATTTTTAATATTTAGGAAAAAATAATAAATTCAGAAAATAAAAAAAGAAATGAAAAATATGCAAAAATAAAGAAATGGGCGAAGGGGGTGCAAAAAGCCGAATGGGGGTGTCAAAAGCAGAAGCAAGCCAGGCCCAGCCCACGTTCCACTTCATCCCTGTCCTTGAGACAGAAATACGCGCGCCATGGTTCAAATCCTGTTCTCTCTTGTTCTTGCATGAAATCAAAAACTCACAACATAAAAGTTATAGCATTTTCAATCACGATTTCAATGATATAAAAACTTGATCTAACTCTCAACGACCAAAGAGAATTTCCTTGGCCCTAAATTCTAACCTAGTTTTTTCAGCATGTTCATCATCCAAATTCTCCTAGCTCAGTTAATATAAATACAAGTTATGCATATGTACAACTCAAGGACATTAAGGGCTACATTTTTGCTTCACAAACCTAAGCCCAATGATTCCTAAATAAGGAGATAGAAGTTTGACAAATACCTGTTTCATCAAAGTTTGGATATGGCAATGTATGAGTTTTGGATGAGGCATGTAGGTCGTGTTAGCTTGCCTGAAGTTCACTCAACCTTTCCCAATGCTTGGCTTGCCTTGAACTTGCCTGAATGTGCTTGTAGAACGCAACCTGCAAAGCTTCAAAGTAAAAAGGGTGAAGTGTGAAAATGGAGTTACAGTGGCTGGATAGGTGCTTGGATAGTTTAGGTGGGATGTATTCAATGTGTCTAAAGTGGTTTGGGACAAAACGCACGAGTGGAATTTGTTTTGGCTTGGTGTTTGCAGAAAATGCCCTGTTTTGGGCAGAAGTTGGAGTTTTTGTGCTTAAGGGTGTTTGAGAGGCTATGAGCTCGTGTTTCTGGCCTTAGAAAATATGTAAAACTTGTTTGAAATGTGCACAAGACTTGCTCTTATCAGATTTTCAGGTTATGTGGACTTTTGCAAGTTACTTGCTTTTTAAACAAAAGTTGAAGTTGAGAATGCCAAGGCCTGTACAGGCCTGTATTCTAGCTGCACATAGTTAGTGAACTTTGCCTGATATTAGTGAACTTTGTTTGCAGCAAAAGGCTTGGTCCAATGCTTAAGATAAACAATTTGACATAAAGCAAGCTTTATCAAAGTTGCAATGTTACCTTTATGCCATTTTTGGATTAAACCTTTGTACAAAGCTTCCAAGACAAAAACAATGCCATTAAACATTGTATTTGCATTCAATTTTTGAGTGTAGAAGAGATTAGAACATGTAAACCAAGTACAAGCATGCTTTGGACAGATTTTCAAGTTGTAACATGGTGCAAAATGCGTTGGACAAAAGTGATAATTTGCCAGTTTCAAACTTTCGATTCTACCTAACCACAAATGATCTTGGAGAGTTCTTTGACATTTTGGAAAGCTTGTAACATGCTCTATAATCCATATTTGAAATGAATTTTTAGATTCCACTTTGAACTAGGTGAAAAATTGCCATGAAGGTAGGTCAAAATCCTGCCTAAACTAGGGCAAAATTTCACTATGTTAAAAGTTTCATTGACCCTGGTTCACAAAATCATAACTTGAGATCCAAGCATCTTTTGAGAAAAATTTGTGAATCAAAGTTGTATATTTTTTGAAGGAATACAACTTTCATGTTGGAAGTTTTATTTGAATCCAAATGCATCATGGTGAAAAAGTTGGGCAAAGTTGGGAAAAATAAGAAATTTTCATAACTTAGAAAATTTCTAAGTTATGAAAATTTTCCATTCTAAACCCTAATTTCCAATTTTAGGTTTCTTGTTGAACAAGTTTCATGTTTTGACACATCTTGATGAAAAATGACCCTTGGCACTTGATTTTGACCAAAAAGTCAAAGTTTGACTTTTCAGTGTACTGTTGATTTTTGATCAGTTGACTGGAAAATTCATCTGTTAATCCAATGCTTTTGAGATCTTTTGAACCTTGTGATTAGGTCAAGATGATGCCATTGAGTCCTTGAATCCATGCTTGAACCCAATTTGCCATTGGCTAGGTTAAAAATCATAAATTTCCCTTCTGCAGTCAAAACCCTAAAAATGACCATTTTGCCCTTTTGATGATCTAATCCAATTTCTTGAGGAGTTGTGGTCCAAACTTGATTAAATGGTTCATATGAGTCTATAATGTTGATGTGGATAAAAAATTATGAGGTTTGACTTTAAATTGGCCACAATTGACTTTTTCCTCAATACAGCTGATTTCTAGGTCAACTTTCCAATTGATTGGGAAAAAATTTGATTCAAGGCTTGAAACTTGGTATGGGCAATCTTAGGAGTCCAACATGAAGTATGGAAGTCACATGAGGCATGGGAAGTCCAAAAATCCCTGTGCAAACTCAAACCCTAATTCAGGTCAACAGTGCAAGGAGATATCTTGAGTTGAGTAAACACTAATCTGGTCTTGAGCCCAAAGAGTCTTGTGAGGGGAAATATTGATAAAATGAGAGGGAAAATTTTGGGGTACAACATCTGCCCCTGTTCAATCTTCTTGAACCTGAAGAGTTAGATTGGTGAGTTTTGCATTCGTGACTCGAAGGTAAAAGATGATTGGACACTAGAGTGCCCGTAAATTTGCACTCGTCAAAATGTTGTTGAGGGAATGGGCTTAAAGATGCCATTTGAAGATGTGATAGAATCTTGTTGGAGATGGGCTTAAAGATGCCATCCAAGAATGTTTGTTGAACTGCATGTTGTAAGTCAAAAGAATGAGTATCAGAATGGTATCCGTGTGTGGAACGTATCTGAACTATATCTGGAGACTGAATCTGTATGAGCAATGGAATGGCATCCGTGTCTGGAGCGTATCCGAGCTGTAACTATATTTGATTCTGAATGAATAGCAGAATGACTTCCGTGTCTAGAGTGTATTTGTATTGTATCTGAATCTGAAATCTAAATAAGCGACAGAATGACATTCGTGTCTGGAGCATCTCTGGGCTGGGGAAAAAGTCTGAATGAGTGACAGAATGGCTTCCATGTATGGAGCGTATCTGGGCTGGGGAAAAAGTTTGAATGAGTGACATAATGGCTTCCATGTATGGAGCGTATCTAGTCTGTATCTGTAGTTGAGATTTGTATGAGTAGCAGAATGACTTCCGTGTCTGGAGTGTATCTGAACTATAACTGGGATCTGAATAAGTGACAGAATGACTTCTGTGTCTGGAGTGTATCCGTACTGTATCTGATTGTTGAAGTCTGAATGAGTGACATAATGGAATTCGTGTCTGGAGCGTATCCGTATTGTATCTTGACTTTGAATTATGAATGAATAATAGAATGACTTTCGTGTCGGAGTGTATCTTTACTGTATCATGAATAAGAGATCTGAATGAGTAACAGAATGACTTCCGTATCTGGAGTGTATCCGCACTGTAACTGAAATCCTTGAATATTTGTTAAAGATAACTTTTAATCTTATCCTGATAAGGGTCAAATGTTAGCTGAAACACAAAGTTATGTTGCATGAAATGTATGATGCAATAAAATGTGTTTTATCAATGTTTATGATATATGAATGTAATGTATGCGCATGTAAGTTGATTTGTTGTCTTGCTGAGGAAAATAAATCCTTGACTGTTGGAGATAATGAAATCTTTGATTGCTGCCGGGGAAGATAAATCCCTGACCGCTGCTGGAGATTAAAATCTTTGATTGCTGAGGATGAGAAATCCTTGCTGACTACTGTTGGGGATAGAAAATCCTTGGTAACTCGCGAGGATTATCAAAAACTTTGACAACTCCTGTGGAGGAAAATAAATCCTTCATGACCTTCCTGGGGATATAGGGATTCTTCAAGTCTTTGGAGTTGGAATAAGATAATCATTCTGTTGTGAAAATAATTCCAAGTGTTATTTGAGAAACCTGCTTGGGGAATCCCGAGAACTTTGATGACTATGGATGAAGATTACACCATGGGAATCCTTACTCGGCTGGGGAATAAGGAAACTCTGATGATATCTACCAGGGATCAAACAAAGGAAAACCTTGATCTGCTGAAGAATAAGGAAGACTCTGATGGCTTCTGCGGGGAATTAAGAATTAGAATCTTCAATCTGTTGAGGAGTGGTGAATGAGAATCTTCGATCTGTAGGGGATTAAAAATTCTGACAAATTCATGCTAGGAGTAATGAAAACTCTGGCAATTTCACTGGGGAATCAAGAATGAGAATCTTCAATCTGTTGAGGGAATTTGAATCCTTGGGGACTTCAAGCTGGGGAGTTAAGAATGAGAATCTTCATTCTGTTGGGGAATAAAAACTCTGGGGAATAGCTATACTGCTGGGGAGTAGCTATCCTTCTGGGGAGATCAGGAGCTTGGGTTGTATGCCAATCTACTGGTGAATTATCCGGAGGTTGGGGATAAAACAAAAGTTAACTGTTATCTGGTTGACTCTCAGACTTTAAGACAACTTGCTGGGGAATCTGGGGAAAACTGAATGGTTCCCACCGGGGATTGGAAATTTGACTCGACTCGGGAAGAAGGTTTCATCTCTGCTGAGGGTCTGTAGTTTAAAGTTTTGCTCCGCTGAGGATTGGGAGTTTGAAGTTTTAACTATGATGGTGGATTAAGGGTTTGAAAATATAACTCCGCCGGGGATTGGGAGTTTGTAAATTTGACTCTGGCGGGTATTTTGAAATTTAATTCTGCTGGGGATATGTATTTCAATAGTTTTAGCTCCGCTGGGGATCTGGACGATGTACTGCAGGGGATTTCTTCTTGGAATAGTCTAAAGACGTTTTCCTATACTTTCAACCTGTCAGTAATTGTTCTTTCACATTTCGTTTATTTGTAAACAGTGATTATATTCAAATGCATATGCTCATTTAATAAACCATTGGACGTTTTCAAATAAAACACAAGTGTAAAAAACAAGAAAAGGCAAATAGTTTTCTGCACTTTGAAGTATCTTTGTATTAACTCTGTGTAAGTATTTTGTACAAAGGAGACAGACATCCTAGTAATAGAATGTTGTCATAAAAATTGAGAAATATTTATAGAAAGAAAGATGGCTATGTGTAAACATTCCATGGGGTTCCCATTATGCTATAGCCTTCGTAACTCTGGATATCTTGTCCATTTGTTGCTTCGTCCGACGATGATTGGATTGATCAGGAGCCCGGAGCTTGTCTGTGAAGAGATTGTCCTTAAAGTGATCCGACGAGACATAGTCATACGCTTTAATTCCCTAACTTTTTCTTGGACTTCCCTTTCGGGTTTTCAGTCCACCGGGAAACCCTTTTTTGCCCAAGTCGCCCTTTCGAGTTTTGAACTTGCCATGTGTATAGATTTTTTTATTTATCCCTAATTTTTGCCTGAACCACCCTTTCGGGTTTTCGATTCACCGGGATGCCCATTTTTTCCCAAGTCGCCCTTTCGGGTTTTCAACTTGCCGGGTCGTTTATGCGTAGTATCTTTTGACTATGTCTGTGTTCGCAGGGTGCGGCAGGTCGTCGCCGTCCATGGTGGTTAAGATCATTGCCCCACCAGAAAAGATGTTTTTGATCACAAATGGTCCTTCGTAAGTAGGAGTCCATTTTCCCCTGGGATCACTTTGCGGCAAGATGATCCGCTTGATTACAAGATCCCCGACTTGATATATCTGGCGTCTGACTTTCTTGTTGAATGCCTTGATCATCCATTTTTGATACGTCTGACCATGGCAAACAGCAGTAAGTCGCTTTTCATCAATGAAGTTAAGTTGATCAAGCCGGGTCTGAATCCAATCGTCTTCACTCAAACCAGCATCTTTCATGATTCTCAAGGAAGGAATCTGAACCTCGATAGGTAAAACAGCTTCCATGCCATATACCAAAGAATAGGGTGTTTCCCCAGTTGACGTACGTGCCGTGGTACGGTACCCGTGTAGGGCAAACGATAACATCTCATGCCAGTCCTTGTAGGTGACTGTCATCTTTTGTATGATCTTCTTAATATTTTTGTTTGCAGCTTCGACAGCACCGTTCATCTTTGGCCGATAGGGAGATGAATTGTGATGTTGAATCTAGAACTGCTCGCACAAGACGGTGATCATAGTATTGTTAAGGTTTGTACTGTTGTCAGTGATGATCCTTTTGGGGATGCCGTACCGACAAATGAGGTTCTGCTTGATGAATCGGGCAACAACATTCTTTGTGACGGATGCGAAGGAAGCTGCTTCGACCCATTTGGTAAAGTAATCAATGGCCACCAGGATGAAACGGTGTCCATTGGATGTTGTAGGGTTGATCTCTCCAATCATGTCGATTCCCCACATAGCGAATGGCCAAGGAGCTGTTAACACATTGAGAGGAACTGGAGGTATATGTACCTTGTCTGCATAGATTTGGAATTTGTGACAAGTTCTGGAATGTTGATGGCAATCAGCTTCCATGGTAGACCAGTAATAGCCTGCCCGTAGAATCTTCTTAGCCATTGTATGTCCGCTAGAGTGAGTGCCAAAGGTACCATTGTGCAGTTCAGCCATGATCTGTTCAGCTTCAACCTTGTCCACACAACGGAGCAGAATGCAATCATGATTGCGCTTGTATAGGATACCATTGCTAAGGAAGAACTTAGCTAAGAACCTCCTTAAGAACTTTTTGTCGTTGACGGAAGCTCCTTCAGGGTATTCTTGAGTTTCGAGATACCTTTTGACGTCATGAAACCAAGGTCGGTCCACTACTTCTTTGGTATTAATCTCGTGACAATGTGAAGGTTCGCCCATCCGTTAAATGGTGATTTGGTGAGCCTCATTATCCCAGTTAAGTTTAAACATGGATGACATTGTAGCTAGAGCATCTGCTAGCTGATTTTCTTCTCGCGGGAAGTGCTCGAAGATAATCTGCTCGAAATATGGTAACAATGTCAAGACATATTCTTTGTAAGGGATGAGGTTTGGATGTTTAGTATCCAACTCTCCTTTGATCTGACTGATGACCAAAGCTGAGTCCTCAAATACAATCAAAGATTTGATTCCCAAGTCAATAGCAGCCTTGAGACCAAAGATACAAGCTTCATACTCGGCCATGTTGTTGGTACAGCTGAAGTAGAGTCTGGCCGTGAAAGGTGTATGGCAACCTTCTGTAGAGATAAGTACAGCATCGATACCGTTGCCAAGTGCATTGGAGGCACCATCAAAGTATAGGGTCCATCGGGATCCTTATTCAGGTCCGTCATACGGTCTGATATCTTCAATGTTGTCCAATGTCATAATGTCCTCGTCGGGGAAGTCGAACCTCATGGATTGGTAATCTTTGACAGCTTGATGGGCCAGATGATCGGCTAGCACACTCCCATTTATAGCTTTTTGGGTTGTGCATTGTATATCGTATTATGTCAGGATCATCTACCATCTAGCGATTCTTCCAGATAAAGCAGGCTTCTCAAAGATGTACTTGATCGGATCCATCTTAGAGATCAACAAAGCGGTATGAGTCAACATATACTGCCTTAGCCGGCGAGCAGCCCATACCAAAGTGCAACAAGTTTTCTCGAGTAGTGAGTATCGGGTCTCACAGTCGGTAAACTTTTTGCTAAGGTAATAAATGACATGCTCTTTTCGGCCAGACTCGTCATGTTGGCCCAGTACGCACTCCATTGAATTCTCCAGGACGGTCAGATACATGATTAGCGGCCTTCCTTCAACGGGTGGCATCAAGATAGGAGGTTCTAGCAAATATTCCTTGATTTTATTGAAAGCAACTTGACAGTCATCATTCCATTTAACCACCCGGTCTTTCTTCAACAGCTTGAAGATTGGTTCACAGGTAGATGTTAGGTGAGAAATGAACCTTGCAATGTAGTTTATGCATCCCAACAAACCTCTGACCTCCTTCTCAGTGTGAGGAGCGGGCATTTCTTGTATAGCTTTGACTTTGGCAGGATCAACCTCGATGCCTTTGTTGCTGACTATGAAACCCAAGAGTTTACCAGACCTGACTCCGAAAGTGCACTTGTTAGGGTTCAGTCTGAGCTTGTACTCTTTCAACCTGACAAACAACTTTTGCAGATGGTCGAGGTGTTCTTCTTCCGTTAATGATTGGGCTATCATGTCATCTACGTAGACTTCTATCTCATGATGTATCATATCATGAAACAAAGCTACCATGGCACGTTGATAGGTTGCCCCGACATTCTTCAGTCTGAATGGAATCACTTTGTAGCAGAACGTACCCCACTGTGTAATAAAAGTAGTTTTCTCCATGTCCTCAGGGGCCATTTTGATCTGATTATAGCCTGAGAATCTGTCCATGAAAGAAAATACCTTGTGTTGAGCTGTATTGTCAACCAAGATGTCAATGTGCGGTAGTGGAAAGTCATCTTTAGGGCTAGCCCTATTTAAGTCTCTGTAATCCATGCACATTCTAACTTTGCCGTCCTTTTTAGGTACGGCCACAATGTTAGCAACCCATTGTGGATAGGAAGTAACAACAAGAAATCCAAGGTTGAACTGCTTCATAACTTCTGCTTTGATCTTTTCAGACATGTCGGGCCTCATGCGGCGAACTTTCTGTTTAACTGGTGGACAGTCTTCTCTTGTGGGTAGACGGTGTACCACAATGTCTGTATCAAGTCCCGGCATGTCTTCATAAGACCAGGCGAAGATCTCAACATATTCATTCAACAGCTGAATTAAGCGCTCCTTGACACTTGGTTCTAGGTTGGCACCCACTCTAACTTCTTTTCTGTCTTCCTCTTTACCCAAGTTGATTGTCTCTAACAACTCCTCGTGAGATAGAATAGCCCTTTCTTCCTGTTGTAGCAGTCTAGCCAATTCTCCAGGCACTTCACAGTCTTCATCACCTTCGTATTCGGCATGGTAGACCAGGTCTTCAGAGTCACTGAAGGCCATAGCATAATTGTTACCCATGGAATCCGGAATGGATGGGTACCTGCATTTGTGAGTGTGGGTGTGTGTAAGGGATAGCCACATTTAAACAAATAAAATGTAAAAGAAGGAAAATGAACACAAAAGTTTATATGTGAAAACGTCCATGATTCATTAAAATGGCATATGAAGATGAAAAATCAAACCCTTACAAATGGACCTATGTGCCTCGGGTAAGGCACAAGGTTAAAAGTGTATAAATTGTTTAAGAATTATTACAAACCAACAGAAATGTTTGAAAGATAAATTACTGATTGATGAAAGTAATGGGAATAAAGTCCTTTGCCTCCCAATTGCATAGTCCTCCGACCACAGTAGGGAAAATCCAGTCTTCTAAGTTGCTTTCCTCTTCAACATCCTCCAAAGCATTGACTCCATGATGGGTGATCTTCACTGGTGGCCCTCCAGCCCGGGAGCGACGCACAGCCTTTTGAGTAGAAGCAGTGAAACCCAAGCCGAATTTATCAGATTTAAAGGGAAATTCTGGAAGTTGCCCCCAGATTGTGCTTCCTCCTTCTTCAATCATAGCCTTTGCATCTTTGAGAGACGACATCGGAGGCGGAGGTTGGGTAATAATGGGTACAGAAGACACTGTCTTGGTTGCCGCAATCTCCTGAGCTACCTCTTCAAAATGATGAAAGGGGGTTTCGATGAATTCACCATTCAATTCCACATAGCGGAAAGAATTTAGATGGCTTATCATGTATTCCTCTTCGCCGTGAACAGTTACAATTTTCCCCTGGATAGGGTGGTTGAGCTTCTGATGAAGAGTAGAAGTGACGGCTCCAGCATGATGAATCCAGGGTCTTCCCAACAAGCAAGAATAGGAAGGACGGATGTCCATCACATAAAATATGGAGTTGAAGGTTTCAGTTCCCACTTTAATCGGGATGTCCACCTCCCCGTGGACCATCCTTTTAGAACCATCAAAGGCTCTGACAATGATGTTGCTGGGCTTAAAAGTTAGGACTTCACAATCCAACCTATCCAATGCTTTCTTTGGCAAGACGTTCAACGATGAACCAGTGTCTACCAGTACGTGTGCTAGAGTAGTCCCTCTGCATTCCACCGAGACATGCAAAGCGTCATTATGTTTTCTCCCTTTGATTGTTAGATCAGCATCGGAGAACCCTAGACCATTGTCTGCTGTTAGGCTAGCTACACATTCCTGGAACTGATCCGCGGAGGTTTCCTGGGGCACATGGGCCGTATTCAAAAATCTGATCAGAGCTTTGGCATGAGCATCTGAACAAAGCAGCAAGGCCAACATAGAGATTTTTGATGGGGTTTTCCCCAGTTGCTCCACAATATTATAATCGATTTTCTTGATTATTTTCAAAATCTCTTCCATTTCTTTTTGAGAGGTTTCAGGGATAACCAAAGGTTGAGCCCTCGTCCTGATGGGCTCTTCTTGGATCCCTTTCCCTCTATCATCAGCAGTAGCATAGGGGACAACCACAGGAGTTACAACTTCTTCAATAAGCGGAGTTCTTGCAGATATGTTGACTAGTGCAGGAGTAGCCTTAGGAGCAACTGAGGGTCCGAAGATTTCCTTTGGAGGGGCAATCTCCGGAGAGAAAATTCTTCCACTGCGGGTGATTTTACTCGTTCTGGCAATGTTTCCAATGTCAGAAGTCTCTTCATCAGAACTCTCTTCATTTGATTCAAATTGTTTAATACCGTGGTAGAAAATCTCTCCCCCATAGTTCCAAGGTATTGATTTGTTGGACTTGTACGGGATGGGCCCCGACATGGTTATCTTCAAAGGTACAATCTTCGGATCGGATGTAATCTTAACAGGTCTTTTGGAGACCTTGGAAAGATTGGCGGATATGGTAATTATCAAAACATCATTGACAGGAGTCGGTGTAATAAGAGTCTTTTCAAAAAGGATTTCTTGGTTATCCATTAGGCGTTGGATGCCTAACTTCAACAACGGACAATCAATTGGTAAGGATGAACAAAGGCAACAATCTTCTTCACAACCTGGGAAAATCCCAGCCTTTAGCAAATTCAACTTGATTATTGGTAGCGGAGTCATCAAATCATCAATAGTAGCAACAAAAAGATCTTCTTCAACAACATGGGTATTGTGGCCATGCTTTGGCATTGGAGAAGATATCACATTTGGCTTTTCAGGGGCATCGAATTCAACTTCTTTAGCATCTATCAAGTCCTGAATCTTATTTTTGAGGGCCCAACAATTGTTGGTGTTATGCCCCAGGCTATCTGAATGATAAGCACACTTGGCGTTCGAATGGTAGTAAGGAGAAGATGTATTCGGATTCTTCGGGGCTTCTTTCAAACTTGCAAGGTTTAACTTAAAGAGATGGGGTAAAACCTGAGCGGGAGTCATGTTTATCCGGGTGAATGGTCGTGCAGGCCATTCCACCCTTGCTTGGTTGGTTCTGGGTTGATTGTTTCTAGGCTGATCAGCTGCAGACTTCTGAATGATTACGGCCCCCACCGCTGGCCGGCTCTTAACTCTTCCTTGACCTCTTTAGGAGTAGACAGCTAAGACTTCTTTCTTTGCTGGAAAAGACTTTTTGATGGCAGCGGAAGCAGATGCATCCTTTTGAATTTTCCCGCTCTTTATGTCGGCTTAAACTCTCTCACTAGTCAGAATCAACTCGGTGAACCCCGCAGACGAACTTCCAATCAGGTGATTGAAAAATGGGCCTGACAGTGTACCCAAGAACATATCTACCAGCTCCCTCTCAGATGGAGATGGTTGTACGCGTCCCGCCAAGTCTCTCCATTTTTGGGCATACTCTTTGAAACCTTCACTTGAGACCATGCCCATACTCTATAATTGAGTACGGGTTGGTGATAAGTCCGCATTATATTGATACTGTCTGTAAAAGGCAGCTGCCAAATCCTCCCAATTGTGCATATCAGACCTCTCTAGCTGGTAGAACCAATCTAACTGCGTCCCCAAAAGACTGTCCTGGAAGAAATGAACCCATAGATCCTTGTCAGAAGAATGTGGTTGGATTTTTCTGACGTAAGATCGTAGGTGCATCTTGGGACAAGAAAACCCATCGTATTTAGCAAAAAGAGGCACCTTAAACTTATGGGGAATCACAATCCCATCAACCAGCCATAACTCTTCAAAGTCCAGCCCATACACTCTCTGCACCTCCATGGCAGCGAGACGCTCTTCCAGATTCTTGTATTTGTCGTCTGCAGGAGGGTACTGCTGTTCAGAATAGTCTTCATCCTCTTCTTCTTATTCTTCCTCAGACTCAGATGACACTGCAGTCTCTTTACCCTTTCTCACCCCTTCATCAGATGTTGAGGGGAAATCCAGGACCCTTCTAGCTTGACCTTCAAATATTCTACCCATGGTAGCCACACCAGCCCTCTTCTTTTTCTTTTTCTCTTTTTCCTTTTCCAGTAGAGTTTTGAGCTCCTCCTGACCCTTAGCCAAGGTCATGAGTAGCTGTTGGAACTTTGAATTCTACGCTTGTAAGTCTTTGACCGTCTGCTCTATATCCATCTTGCTGAAATAAACAGCAGAGAGATAAGGAAACCTGGTGTGAAGACCTGCTTATGCATATGATGAATGATATATATATTCATGTAATGCATTCAAGGATTCAGAAATTCAAATTTGTTTTAAACAAAGAGGAACACACGTCATATTAATAAGATAGAATTTGTTAGTACATCAATGCCCCATGGGCAAAATAATACAAAATTCTAATGTAAAAAGATGTTGCGCATCCTCTTTGGTGCAATGTAGGTGTTGAGAGTCTGCTCTTCGTGAAGTTGACGAGTAAGTTCCAAAACCTTCTTCTCACTTGCGTAGAATTGGGCTTCGAAAGTGTCGCGCTCTCCCTTGAGCTGTATCCAACTCCTTTGTAAATCTTCAAGTGATGTTGGCATGTCTGGATGTAGGAGGGTGTATGGAACCTCTCCTTTCATAACAGGCTCTTTAATCACAGGAAGCATGTAGGGGTAAGGCATCATAAGACTTTGGGCGCGGTTTTGTACCCACTTGAGGTAAGGCTCAAGAGGGATGGAATTCTTGTGTCCCAAGGTCTTACTGTCCACCTTGTTGGAGAATTCTCAGGAATCCTTGAAGCTAGCTCCTTTAGTTGAGGAGGAATTCTTACAAGGTTGACTTGGATTGTTTTCCTGCGAAGTGATTCCATTACCTACAAAACAGGATCAAGGATGAAAAATCCAAATCCTTGAAATGGTTAGTGGATGCATATGATGCTTCATGATGTCCATGATGTTATGCACACGTATATATGTACAAACAAATCACACAAGTTCCTAGTTTCAGGCTTGCATGGGGTTTCATATGTAAGTACCCTCTTGAAGTTTAGTTGGCTCAACTTGTCCTATAAATAGTAACCGGGTTCTAAGGAGCTCAATATCACTGGATTATTTTTTGTGTTCATTGTTTCAATTTAGCCACTTTACTGGCGACCGAAATATTCCAAGAAAAAAACCCTCAATGAGTGTAGTATCGAGTATCTACCAACTTCGGACTGCACCAAAGTCGGTCATCTCACTACCTCTAAAAAGGCCAAGTTGGTCAAGTAAAGTTTCTAAAAGTCCATTAGTACGTCATGACATCGCTCAGCGGCCCCGTATTCTCTTTGATTAACTCAAAGGCTACCGGTAACCACAAAGATGTCGCACTAATATAGCTATTGCTTCAACCATGTCGGTATACCCCACATAGTTTCCACAATGTATTGCTATTTACCTATGAATGTTTCCCAAATCCGGGTAGAGGATTCAAACCCAAACAATAGAACCAAATGTAAAGCAATCAAGTCAAGCAAGAGAAGCATGTAAAGGTGATCTAAAACCATAAGGTAACCCCACTTTTATAATTTTCCCCAGCAGAGTCACCAGTTCTGTGATGCGGTGGGAGAACTGACTTGAGGTTTTGCGTTTTTTGTTCGCAAATGTTTCGGTTTAGCAAGAGTCGCCACCGAGTTTTTATTTTATCCAAAGGAAAGGTCAAAAAGCACGGGAAAGACCTTTGAGGTTGTTTTTGGGTTCGGGGGGTAGATTATGAAAAGGGAAGGTGCTAGCACCCTTTTCATCCATGGTTTTCCATGGGCTCTTAGTTACTTGTTTTAGATCACTTGCTTTTTCTTTTCAATTGTTTGAAATGGTGCTTTTGTGCGTGGTTTTGAAAGTATTTTGAAAAGAGGCCTTTGTTTTGGCAACCTTTGTAATGATTCTTGTTTGAATGTATACAAAGGTGTTTGTCTTTTGAAAAATGTTTCAATGTTTGAAAGTTTGTTGGGAAATGTTTAGAAATTGTGTTGTGTGTTTTTGAAATTAGCAAGGATGGTTTGCAAATTGATCAAGTAACTAGGAGTTATCTACCCTACTCAAAGATCTTTCCTACACATTTTTAACCCTTTGATATTGTTGTTTTACCATTGTATTTGGTAAACAACCTTGTCTTTGGATGTTAAATGGGACGGGCGCGGGTCATTGTATGACCATGATAGCAATTGTGCCAAGTATCTTAGCAAGATTTTTGAGGGACTAGATCATTTTTGTATAGGCAACCAAGATAGCGTCATCGAGGGACTATGATCTTTTGTTTTGTTTTGTTTTGCCAAGATACCTAGCATGCATACCATGGCCATTTTTAAGGCAACAAGTGAATGAAACCCTAGGGGTGTTTGTGTGTATTGTGTTGTCATCTTTCTTGCATTTTTGTCTTGTGTTTAGTCAAGTTATTTGTTTGATTTTGGTTTTTGCATACAAACCCTAATTTACTATCATGGCATTTGAAAGCAATAAAATGCGTAAAAGTAAATCTAAGACTATTACAACATTATTATGGGGAGGGGGATACAAGTTTGAATAGGGAATATTGCTCAAAATAAAACCCTAAAACTATTATTACAACCAAATTGAAATATTGCACAAATAAATAAATAGACAATTATTTGAATATACAATAAAATATAAATATGCAAAATGTTTTTGTAATTATTTTATGTATGTAAAAATAAGTTTATTTATGGCCTAAAAAAGTAAGAAAATAAAAATGGTTATTTTTTAAAAGGGTGGAAACCCTAGTTTTTTGGTTTTAAAAGAAAATATATTATATTATTTATTTATTCATTTTTATGTACAAGATAATAAATAAAAATATATACAAAGATGTTAAAAAAATAAAATATGTGAGAAAATAATATTTTAAGTGTATAATGTAATAAAATAAAAATATGTAAGTATTTTAATATTGTTTACAAATTTATTTAAGAAAATAAAAGTATTTAACCTAATAAACTATTTTTTGTCATAAAAAAATAACAAAAATAATAAAATAAAAATATAAAAATTAAGAAAATATTTTTGGTGATTTTTAGTATTTAGGAAAAACTAATAAAGTCAGAAAATAAAAAAAGAAATGAAAAATATGCAAAAATAAAGAAATGGGCCAAGGGGGTGCAAAAAGCAGAATGGGGGTGTCAAAAGCAGAAGCAAGTCAGGCCCAGCCCACGTTCCACTTCATCCCTGTCCTTGAGACAGAAATACGTGCGCCATGGTTCAAATCTTGTTCTCTCTTGTTCTTGCAGGAAATCAAAAACTCACAACATAAAAGTTATAGCATTTTCAATCACGATTTCAATGATATAAAAAACTTGATCTAACTCTCAAAGACCAAAGAGAATTTCCTTGGCCCTAAATTCTAACCTAGTTTTTTCAGCATGTTCATCATCCAAATTCTCCTAGCTCAGTTAATATAAATACAAGTTATGCATATGTACAGCTCAAGGACATTAAGGGCTACATTTTTGCTTCACAAACCTAAGCCTAATGATTCCTAAATAAGGAGATAGAAGTTTGACAAATACCTGTTTCAGCCAAGTTTGGATATGGAAATGTAGGAGTTTTGGATGAGGCCTAAAGGTCATGTTAGCTTGCCTGAAGTTCACTCAACCTTTCCCAATGCTTGGCTTGCCTTGAACTTGCCTGAATGTGCTTGTAGAACTCAACCTGCAAAGCTTCAAAGTAAAAATGGTGAAGTGTGAAAATGGAGTTACAGTGGCTGGACAGGTGCTTGGATAGTTTAGGTGGGATGTATTCAATGTGTCTGAAGTGGTTTGGGATAAAACGCACGAGTGGAATTTGTTTTGGCTTGGTGTTTGCAGGAAATACCCTGTTTTGGGCAGAAGTTGGAGTTTTTGTGCTTAAGGGTGTTTGAGAGGCTATGAGCTCGTGTTTCTGGCCTTAGACAATATGTAACACTTGTTTGAAATGTGCACAAGACTTGCTCTTATCAGATTTTCAAGTTATGTGGACTTTTGCAAGTTACTTGCTTTTTAAGCAAAAGTTGAAGTTGACAATGCCAAGGCCTGTACAGGCCTGTATTCTAGCTTCACATAGTTGGTGAACTTTGCCTGATATTAGTGAACTTTGTTTGCAGCAAAAGGATTGGTCCAATGCTCAAGATAAACAATTTGACATAAAGCAAGCTTTATCAAAGTGGCAATGTTACCTTTATGCCATTTTTGGATTAAAGCTTTGTACAAAGCTTCCAAGACAAAAACAATGCCATTAATCATTGTATTTGCATTCAATTTTTGAGTGTAGAAGATATTAGAACCTGTAAACCAAGTACAAGCATGCTTTGGACAAATTTGCAAGTTGTAACATGGTGCAAAATGCCTTGGACAAAAGTGATAATTTGCCATTTTCAAACTTTCGATTCTCCCTAACCACAAATGATCTTGGAGAGTTATTTGACATTTTTTAAAGCTTGTAACATGATCTACAATCCATCCTTGAAATGAATTTTGAGATTCCACTTGGAACTAGGTGAAAAATTTCCATGAAGATAGGTCAAAATTCTGCCTAAACTAGGGCAAAATTTCACTAAGTAAAAAGTTTCATGGACCCTTGTTCACAAAATCATAACATGAGATCCAAGCATCTTTTAGGAAAACTTTGTGAATCAACTTTGTAGATTGTGTGGAGGACTACAACTTTCATGTTGGAAGTTTTCTTTGAATCCAATTGCATCATGGTGAAAAAGTTGGGCAACGTTGGGAAAAAATAAGAAATTTTCATAACTTAGAAAATTTCTAAGTTATGAAAATTTTCCATTCTAAACCCTAATTTCCAATTTTAGGTTTCTTGGTGAACAAGTTTCATGTTTTGACACATCTTGATGAAAAATGACTCTTGGAACTTGATTTTGACCAAAAAGTCAAAGTTTAACTTTTCAATGTATAGTTGATTTTTGATCAGTTGACTGGAAAATTCATCTGTCAATCCAATGCTTTTGAGATATTTTGAACCTTGTGATTAGGTCAAGATGGTGCCATTGAGTCCTCAAATCCATGCTTGAAACCAATTTGCCATTGGCTAGGTTAAAAATCAGAAATTGCCCTTCTGCAGTCAAAACCCTAAAATTGACCATTTTGCCCTTTTGATGATCTGAGCCAATTTCTTGAGGAGTTATGGTCCAAACTTGATAAAATGGTTCATATGAGTCTATAATATTGATGTGGATCAAAAATTATGAGGTTTGAATGTAAATTGGCCACAATTGAGTTTTTCCCCAATACAGTTGATTTCTAGGTCAACTGTCCAATTGATAGGGCAAAAATTTGATTCAAGGCTTGAAACTTGGTATGTGCAATCTTAGGAGTCCAACATGAAGTATGAAAGTCACATGAGGCATGGGAAGTCCAAAAATCCTTGTGCAAACTCAAACCGTAATTCAGGTCAACAGTGCAAGGAGATGTCTTGAGCTGAGTAAACCCTAATCTGGTCTTGAGCCCAAAGAGTCTTATGAGGGGAAATCTTGATAGAATGAGAGGGAAAATTTTGGGGTACAACAGTCAGCTACTGAGATTAGGAGCTTTTTGGGATTAACTGGTTACAATAGAAGGTTTATCAAAGGTTTTTCTAAGTTGGCACTTCCGTTGACTAAGTTGACTTGTAAAGGTAGAGCTTTTGTGTGGGATGTTAAGTGAGAAGAAAGTTTTACGGAATTGAAGAAGAGGTTGACGTCGGCTCCGATTTTGATGTTGCCTAATCCAAGAGAGCCTTTTGTGGTATATTGTGATGCTTCTGAGATGGGTTTAGGAGGTGTGCTTGTGCAGAATGGTAAGTGTTGTACCCCAAAATTTGCTCTCTCATTTACCAAGACTTTTCTCACAAGATCTCTTTGACTCAAGACTGGATTAGGGTTTGGTCAGCTCAAGACATCTCATCTTGCACTAATAACCCAAAATTAGGGTTTGAGTTTTCACAAGGATTTTTGGACTATCATTGTTTCATATGACTTTCAAACATCATTAGGAATCCATAAGATCACTCATGACAAGTTTCAAGCCTTGAACCACATTTTTGATCAGTCAATTGGATAGTTGACCTAAAAATCAGCTATATTGGGGAAAAAGTCAACCATGGACAATTTACAGTCAAACTTCATAATTTTTTATCAACATCAACATTTTAAACTCGCATGTATCATTTGGTCAAGTTTGGATCACAATTCCTCAAGAAATTTGATCAAATCATCAAAATGGCAAAATGGTCAAAATTACGGTTTTGACTGAGGAAGGGCAATTTATGATTTTTAACCTAGAAAATGACCAATTGAGTTCAAGCATGATTTCAAGGATTCAATGGAATCATCTTGACTTAATTACATGGCTCAAAACATCTCAAATACATTGGATTGACATATGAAATTTGTAGTCAACTGATCAAAAGTCAATTGTACACTGAAAAGTCAAACTTTGACTTTTTGGTCAAAATCAAGTACCAAGGGTCATAATTCATCAAAACATGTTAAAATGTGAAACTTGTTCATCAAGAAAACCAAATTTGAAAATTAGGGTTTGAATTTGAAAATTTTCCTAACTTAGAAATTTTCTAAGTATATAAAATTTTCTTCTTTTTTCTCAACTTTACACCACTTTTTCACCATGATGCATAATGATTCAAGGAAAGTTCCCAACATGAAAGTTGTAGAACTCCATGAAATATACAACTTTGCTTCACACACTTTTCCCTAAAGATGCTTGGATCTCAAGATATAAATTTGTGAATACATGGTCATGAACTAAATAACTTAGTGAAATTTTGCCCTAATTTAGGCAGGTTTTTGACCCAACTTCAAGGCCATTTTTCACCTAGTTCCAAGAGGTATCTCAAAATGAATTTCAAATATGAATTATAGAGAACATTGCAAGCTTTCCAAAATGTCAAGGAACTCCTCAAGATAATTTTTGAGTAGGGAGAATCGAAGAGATGAAGTTGGCCATTTCTCACTTTTTGTCCAAGCCATTTCATGAAGAACAAAGTTGCAAATCAATCCTATGCTGGCTAATTCATGCTGTACGGGTCCTAAACTTGTTCCACACTCCTTAATTAAATGCTTGCTCAGTTGAAAAAGGTTTGATCCAAGATTTTAAACCTTTATCCAACTTGTAATTCCATTTATGGCAAAAAGGTTCCATTGCCATTTTGAAAAAGAGCAACTTTTGCAAACTTTACAATTTTGAGCTTTGGACCTGTCCCCTTGGTGCATACAAGTCTCACAGGTCTCAAGTAAGTTGTACAAACTAATACCAACCCCAAGGGAGCAAGTACAAGCATGGCAAGTATGGTCACTTCACTTTACTTCAAATGCAAGGGAAGTTGCAAAAAGGCTAGGGCTTGCAGATCTGTTGGAGAGCTGACCTAAGACCATTTCAATACTAATATACAAACAATATACAACATATAACAGGTGAAGGAAGGACCTGAAACACTCCCAATCTGAAAAACATCAAAAACCTGTTCAAACCTACAGTTTCTGCACAAGCACACCCATCTTCCATTTGGCTCGTGCGTTTTGAGTTTGGATCATTCAAACACCTTACATGCTTGATACGTAGTCAATCCAGGCCATCATCCCCGTTCTGTAATCACTTCTCCACCATCTTCCATTGTTGACTTCAGAGCTTGCAGATTGACTTGGCCAAGGAGTTCCAGCTACTTTCAGAGCAAGGCAAGGGTTGGGATACATCCAGGGAAGTTCAAGGAAGCTCAAGCTAGCATCAAGCCTCCCTCAAACTCACCCCATTTCAATTCACGATTCCAACTGAAGGAGGTAAATTTTCAAATCTATCTCTTTGTACAGGCAACCATAGGCCACGATTTGTGAATAAAAAATGTAGTCCTCATCATAACGAAGTTGTACATACCATTATCTTGCATTGATTTTACTTGTGCTAAGAGAATTTGAAACTTGAAATTTCTAGAAATATTAGGTCAAGATTTAGGGCTGTTTAAATTCTCCTTGATATTTGATAATTAGTTTACATAACTTATATGGTTGGAATCGTGAGTTCAAGTGCTACAATTTTCATGTTATAAGTTTTTATTTTCATGGAAGTATGAGGAAGTTACAGGGTGTCTGGCAAAACATGAGGAAGGAGATGAAGTACAGGGCATAGGGCGCATTTGTGTTATATTGTTTTTGCTTTTCTAAAGACAATGGAAGTATAGCCACCCCAGTGGCAAAGCAGCGCGCTGGTGAGACCCATGTCCTGGGTTCGAACCTGCGCGCTACTTTTGTTATTTTTCACTCTTTTTCTTTTCCATTTTCACATTTTTGGCAGATTGGGCTTGGTCTGTTGGGCCAGGAATTTTTGCTAGCATCTTACCATCAGTCCTACTATATCACCCCCCTTGCTAACTCTTTGCATTTTTATTTATTTTTTATATATTTTGTTTACTTTCACATTTAATATTTTAAATATTTTCTCTAATATATAAAAATCCCAAAAATTAAATTAATGATATTATACTTTTATTTTATTTTTTTATTATTTCTCACATAAAATATATTTTATTTTAATAGGATATAATTCATTTTCTTAATAAACTTGTAAATATAATTAAATATAACAAGTTTAATTTATTTTTTATTTCATACTTATAAATACTTATTTTTTGAACATATAAATTTCTTATATTTCATTACAATATTATTTATTATTGTTATACAAGAAAATATATAAAATAGTACATATAAAAACTTTATTTCCTTTTAAATAAAAATTATGGTTAAACCCCTTTTAAAAATTAATTCCTTTTTGTGATACGGTGGGAGAACTGACTTTGGATTTTGCGTTTGTGTTTGCAAATGTTTCGGTTTAGCAAGAGTCGCCACCGACTTTTTATTTTATCCTAAGGAAAGGTCAAAAAGCACAGGAAAGACCTTTGAGATGTTTTCTTGGGTTCGGGGAGTAGATTATATAAAGGGAAGGTATTAGCACCCTTTCTATCCATGGTTATCCATGGGCTCTTAGTTACTTGTTTAGATCACTTGCTTTGCTTTTCAATTGTTTGAAATGGTGCTTTGTGTGTGATTTTGAAAGATGTTTTGAAAAGAGGCCATCGTTGTGGCAACCTTTGTAATGATTCTTGTTTGAATGTATACAAAGATGTTTTTGTCTTTTGAAAAGTTTTCAATGTTTGAAAGTAGGGTTTTGAAATTGTGGGGTGAAGTGTGTTTTGAAAGTAGCAAGGATGTTTTTTGCAAGTTTTTGATCAAGTAACTAAGAGCTATGTACCCTATTTTACTCAAAGATTTTTCTTATGTTTTTAACCCTTTTAACAGTGCTGCTTCACCATTGTATTTGGTGAACAAACTTGTGTTAGGATGTTAAACGGGACAGACGCGTGTCATCGTATAGACCATGATAGCAATTGTGTCAAGTATCTTTGGCAATTTTCTTGAGGGACTTGATCCTTTTGTTTAGGCAACTCAGATAGCGTCATCGAGGGACTATGATCTTTTGTTTTGTTTTTGTTTTGCCAAAGTACTTAACATGCATACCATGGCCCATTTTTGAAGGCAACAAGTGGATTGTAACCCTAGGGGTGCAAGTGTGTATTGTGTTTGATTTTCATGCATTTTGTCTTTGATTAGGTCAAACTATTTGTTGGTTTTGATTTTTGCATACAAACCCTAATTCTAATCATGGCATAATTGAAAGCATTTAAATGCGTAAAAATAAATCTAATTTGATATAGGGAGGGGGGGTACAATTTTGAATAGGGGAATATTTTTCAAGAAATTAAACCCTAAATTATCACAACCAAATTGAATTTGCAAGGCATAATACTTAAATGTACAATATTTAAATAAATACAATAAATAAATATTAAATAAAAAGTATCATGCAAAAAAGATTTTTTAGGTATGTAAAGTAAAGAAATGTAAAGAAATAAATAAAAAGTTAATTTTAATTATTTTTAGGGTAAACCCTAATTCCTTAAAGAAATGGTATTATTTAATATTTATATACAAAAATATATCAATATATTCGAAATAAAAGTATATTAAAAAAAAGTATCTTTTAGTATAAAATATCAATAAAAATAAAATTGTATTACTTTTGTGTTTTTCATTCTATGATTTTAATAAAATAAAGTATATATATATATATATATATATATATATATATATATATATATATATATATATATATATATATATATATATATATATATATATATATATATATATATATATATATATATATATATATATATATATATATATATATATATATATATATATATATATATATATATATATATATATATATATATATATATATATATATATATATATATATATTATATATATTAAGTGTGTAAAAAAAAGAAATTATTTACAAAAATGTATATATTTAAAGAAAATATTTTCAAATGTGTATAAAAATAATAAATGAAAATAAAAATATTTTTTTACATTATTTTTAGGTTTAAACAAAATAATATAAAGTATTTAAATATTTTAATATTAGAAACAAATAAAATAAATACCAAATAAATGTAAAAAATTTATGAGAATATTTTTTAGGCATTTTTTATAATTGGAAATAAAATAATAAAGTCAGAAATGAAATAAAAAATGCAAAAATAATAAAAATACAAAAAAATGGGCCAGGGGGTGTGAAACTGAAAATGGGGGTGTCAAAAGTAGGAAGTAGCCAGGCCCAGCCCAGCTACGTCATCTTCTTCCTTTGTCCAACAGAAACGCGCGTATGGCCAGTTCAAACTTGTATCTCCTGTTTCAGTGCTTTTTTGATAAAACTCAAAACATGAAACTTGTAGAGCATCAAACAACGATTTCAACCATATAAAACATTAAATCTAACTCTCAAAGACCAGAGAGAATTTCTCTGGCCCTAATTTTTAACCTAGTTTTTCAGATAGTTCATGGATGAAATTCTCCTAGCACGATTAATATAAATGAAAACTAAGCACATGTATGGTTTCAGGGCAATGAATACAACATCTTTCATTCACAAACCTAAGTCTAAATGTTCATAAATAGAGAGATAGAAGTTCATGAAATACCTGTTTCAGTTGAGTTCGAGCTGGACAATGCAGCAACTTTCAGTGGGGCCTGAGGTTCTTTTGAGCTTGCTTGATGTCCCTTGAACCTTTCCCAATGCTTAGTTTGTTTTGGAGTGGCCTGAATCGTGCTATAGAAGTCAACCTGCAAAGCTTCCAAACAAAAATGGTGATGTGTGTTAATGGAGTTACAGTAGCTTATGAATGGTTTGGACAACTTAGGTGTATTGTTTAGAATGTGTTTGAAGTGATTTGGGACAAAACGCACGAGGGAATTTGAATGTGGCTTGTGATTTGCAGAACTGGCCCTGTTTTGCAAAAAATGTGGTTTTTGAGTATAAGGGTGCTTGAGAGGTCAAAGACTCGTGTTTCTGGCTTACAAGGATATGCAAAACTTGTTTGAAAACTTTGCTTGAGTTCAATATATCAGATGTGTGAGTTTTGAGCTTTTGGCCATTTGACTTGTTTTGAAAGCAAAGATGTGAAGTGACCAAGCTATGGCCTGTACAGGCTAGTTACAAGCATGCTCAAGTTGGTGTACTATGCCTAAGATTAGGGAACTTGTTTGATGCAAGGAAAAAATTCCAAGGCTCAAGAAAATGCAAATTGACATAAAGTTTCCTTTATGGAAATGGAAGTGTGACCTTTATGTTCAAAATGGAAATGTTCATTGTACAATGCTCTCTTTATCAGAACAATGCCAATGTCCAATGTATTTGCATTCAATTTTTGAGTGTAAATTGTTTTAGAGTCCTGTAATCATGTACTAAGCTAGTTTGGTCAGATTTGGCAAGTGGTATGAACATGTATTGGCCATGGTTACAAAGTGAGTTTTTGCCAACTTCAAGTATTCGATTCTCCCTAACCACAAAGGTGTTTGAGGAGTTCTTAGACAATTTGTAAATATTGCAACATGTACTATAATCCATCTTTGAAATGCAACTTAAGACTCCAAGTGGAACTATGTGAAAAATGGCCAAGAAGATGGGTCAAAATCCTGCCTAAACTAGGGTAAAATTTCTCTAAGTTAAAAGTTTTAGGTACCCTTGTTCCATAAATCATAACTTGCGATCTAAGCCTCTTTTGAGAAAACTTTGTGAATCAAAGTTGTAGAATTTGTGATGTACCACAACTTTCATGTTGTAAGTTTTGTTTGAATCCATTTGCATCTTGGTAAAAAAACGGGACAAAGTTTGGAAAAAAATAAGAAAATTTTATAACTTAGAAAATTTCTAAGTTATGAAAATTTTCCATTTTAAACCCTAATTTGCAATTTTGGGTTTCTTGATGAACAAGTTTCATAATTTGACATGTCTTGATGAAAAATGACCCTTGGCACTTGATTTTGACCAAAAAGTCAAAGTTTGACATTTCAGTGTACAGTCAAATTTTGATCAGTTGACTGAAAAATTCATCTGTCAATCCTATGCATTTGAGATCTTTTGAACTTGTTGAATGGGTCAAGATAATTTCATTGAGTCCTTGAGTCCATGGTTAAGCTTGATTTTCCATTGGCTAGGTCAAACAGTCAAAAATTGCCTTTGCACAGTCAAAACCCTAAAAATGACCATTTTGCCCTTTTGGTGATATGATCAAATTTCTTGTGGAATTGTGATCCAAACTTGATCAAATGGTTCATATGAGTTCATAATGTTGATGTGGGTCAAAATTCATGTGGTTTGACTGTCAATTGGCCACAGTTGACTCTTTCCCCAATACAGCTGATTTCTAGGTCAACTCTCCAATTGACTGGGCAAAATTTTGATTCAAGGCTTGAAACTTGGTATGGGCAAACTTGTGAGTCCAACATGAAGTATGAAAGTCACTTTGGGAATTGTAGGTCAAAACACCCCTGTGCAAACTCAAACCCTAATTTAGGTTAACAGTGTAAGGAGGTGTCTTGAGCATAGCAAACCCTAGCTTGATCTTGAGTTCCAAGAGTCTTGTGATGAGAAATGTTGATGAAATGAGAGGGAAAATTTTGGGGTACAACATTTTATTTATATTTTTTAGTTTAGATTAAATTTTCTTTTGCATAAAAAATAAGACACCAAAAATCTTTTTACATGTACATTGCATTGCATTTTCTTTTAATATTGTATTGTATTTATTCTAATTCGTACAAGTTCGATTTGGTTGTAATAATTTATTTAGGTTTATATTCTTTCAAATCCCCATTCAAATTTGTATTCCGCCCTCCCATAAATTGTTGTAATAGCTTAGAAATATTTACATTACACAATTTATCGCTTTATATGCCATGATTAGTAATTAGGGTTTGCATGACAAGAACAAAACAAAGCAAATAGAAAACCCTAAATATAAGACAAAATCAAAGCATGAAAATGATACACTTGCACACAAGCATCCTTAGGGTTTCCCCACTTGGTTTCCTAAAACAAAAATGGCCATATTACGCATGCAAAGTATCTTGGCAAAACAAAACAAATAAAATGATCTTAGTCCCTCAAAATGCTAAGATACTTTGCAACATTGCTAATCATGGTTATACGATGACCCACGCCCGTCCCGTTTACATCCAAAGATAGGGTTGCTTACCAAATCAATGGTAAGACAACAATTTCAAAGGAATAGAAAATGCATCAGGAAGACATTTGAGTGAATAGATAGCTTCTAGTTACTTGCTCCATTTCAAAAGACAAACATCTTTGTATATATTATTACAAACGAGAATCATTACAAAGATTGCCTAAATGAATGGCCTCTTTTAAAAAATACTTTCAAAACCACACCAAACACAATTTCAAACAAACAAAAGCAAAAATAAGTAACTAAGAGCCCATGGAAAACCATGGATGAAAAGGGTGATAATACCTTCCCTTTTCATAATCTACCCCCCTAACACAAGAAAACATCTCAAAGGTCTTTCCTGTGCTTTTCACCTTTCCTTTTGGATAAAAGAAAAGTCGGTGGCGACTCTTGCTAACCGCAATATTTGCGATAAAACGTAAAACCTCAAGTCAGTTCTCCCACCGCATCACAGAACTGTCGACTCTGCTGGGGAATATTATAAAAGTGGGGTTACCTTAGGGTTTAGATCACATTTATTTGATTACATTGTTTGACTTGTTTGCTTTACATTATGGTTCTTGTATTGGGTTTGAATCCTCCGCCCGGATTTGGGAAACATTATAGGTAAATAGCAAAATGTTATGGAAACTGTGCTGGGTATACCGACATGGTCTAAGCAATAGCTATGTTAGTGTGACATATTTGTGGGTACCGGTAGCCTTTGAGTTAATCAAAGAGAATATGGGGCCGCTGAGTGATGTCATGAAGCACTAATGAACTTCTAGGACCCTTTACTTGACCAACTTGGCTTTAGGATGTAGTGAGATGACCGACTTTGGTGCAGTCCAAAGTTGGTAGATACTCGATATTACACTCATTGAGGGTTGGTTTCTTGGGATATTTCGGTCGCCATTAAAGAGGTTTGAGCTGAAACAATGACCAAGGAAACGATCCGGTGATATTGAGCTCCTTAGAACCCGGTTACTATTATTAGGACAGGTTGAGCCAACTAAACTTCAAGAGGGTACTTACCTATAAACCCCATGCAAGCCTAAACTAAGAACTTATTTGCTTTGCTTGTATGTGCATACTTCTACATAACATCATGGACATCATGAACATCATATGCATCAACTAACCATTTCAAGGATTTTGGAAATTCATCTTCGTTCTTGTTTTGTAGGATATGGATTCACTTCGCAGGAAAACTATCCAAATCAACATTGTAATAATTCCTCTACAACTCAAGGAGTTAGCTTCAAGGATCCCTGAGAACTCTCCATTCACCGAGAGGCATGGTCGTCTACTCAACTTGGTCACCTCCAACACATAGGAGGATATGATGAAGGTTCTCTTCCAGTTCTTTGACCCTTTGCATCATTGCTTCACATTTCCTGACTATCAACTTGTGCCTACTTTGGAGGAATTTTCTCAACTCTTGAGGATTCCTATTTTCAATCAACTACCTTTCAAAGGTACGGAAAGAGATCCAAAGCCAGAAGAGATTGCTCAAGCCCTGCACTTGCACTCATCTGATGTCACAACCCATTGGGAAACTAGAAGTGGTGTCAAAGGCTTCTTAGCAAAGTTTCGGTTTGAGAAGGCCCGAAGTTGTTGGAATTCCCTAGACTTGAAAGCTTTTGAGGAGATTGTGAATCTTCTTATCTATGGGATGGTCTTGTTCCCCAATCCTGACCAACTCATAGATGTGAGTGCCGTCAAAATCTTCATGTCACGCAATCCAGTACCTACATTACTAGGGGATATCCTGCACTCTTTTCACACTCGTACAATGAGGAAGAGAGGGGTCCTTATGTGTTTCAATCCCCTCTTGGAAAGATGGTTTATTTCTCATCTTCCCCAATCAGTCTTAAAGAATGAGCAATGATTAAGGTGGTCACAAAGGTTAATGACGCTCAAGCATTCAGATATTCATTGGTGCTCTCGATCCAAAGAGAATGTTATCATTGTTGACCATTGTGGGGAATTCCCTAATGTCCCTCTACTTGGAATTAGGGGAGGCATCACCTACAACCCATGCTTATCTCTAAGACAGTTTGGTTATGCCCGAAGGTATGGCCCACATGATATGTTGATTCAAGGTTTGATTTTTGACTATGACAACGACGATCAAGGACTTCGCCAGAGATTCATCCGAGCTTGGAGGATGCTAAACAAGGTAGATAGAAAGACTTTGGGACACAAGAATTCCATCCCTCTTGAGCCTTACATCAAGTGGGTACGAACCCGCGCTCACAGTTTTATGATGCCTTATTCGTCCACTCTCCCAGTGATTATTGAGCCTATTAAGGAAGGAGAAGTTCCATACACTATCCTACATCCTGATATGCCCACATCACTCGAAGATCTACAAAGGGATTGGATACAACTCAAAGGAGAGCGAGATACTTTCGAAGCCCAATTCTACGCAAGCGAGAAGAAGGTTTTGGAACTCACTAGGCTACTTCATGAGGAGCAGACTCTAAATACCTACATAGCACCAAAAAGGATGCGCAATACTTTTTTATCTTAGAATTTTGTATTATTTTTCCCAAGGGGCATTGATGTACTCAAATTCTATCTTATTAATATAACGTGTGTTTCTTTTTGTTTAAAACAAATTTGAATTTTTAAATCCTTGAAAGCATTGCATGTATGCATATCATTCATCATGACATAAACAGGTCTTTTGCAACAAGTTTCCTCATCTCTCTACTGTTTATTTCAGTAAGATGGATCTCGAACAGACGGTCAAAGATCTTCAAGCTCAAAACACGCAGTTTCAACAAATGCTCATGACCCTAGCCAAGGGGCAAGATGAATTGAAGACTCTGTTAGCTGAAGAGAGAAAGAAGAAACCAAAGAAAGCCATTGGGGTTTTGAATATGGGGCGAAGATTTCAGGGACAGACTAGAAGGACCTTGAATTTTGCAACCACTTCTGGGGAAGGAGAATGGAAAGGAAAAGAAACAGCGGTTCCATCAGAATCTGAAGAGGAGGAAGAAGATGAAGACTACTATGAGGAACAATACTCTCCAGCTGATGATAAGTACAGACATCTTGAAGAGCGTTTAAGCGCTATGGAAATACAGAGGGTACCAGGTCTAGACTTTGAAGAGTTAGGGCTAATGTCAAGAATTGTAATCCTGCCAAAGTTTAAAGTGCCGTTGTTTGCAAAATATGATGGGGTGTCATGTCCTAAAATTCACCTCCGATCATACGTGAGAAAGATTCAGCCGCACTCTACCGATAAAGACCCGTGGGTGCATTTTTTCCAAGATAGTTTATCCGGAACACAACTCGATTGGTTTTACCAATTAGAAAGGGCCGACGTCCACAACTGGGAGGACCTTGCCGCAGCTTTCTATAAACAATACCAGTATAATGCAGATTTAGCGCCTACCCGTACTCAACTTCAGAGTATGGCTATGGCTTCAAATGAGGGTTTCAAAGATTACGCACAAAAATGGAGAGATCTAGCTGGGAGAGTGCAACTCCCTCTGTCTGAAAGGGAGTTGGTGGATATGTTCTTAGGTACTCTATCGGACCCTTTCTTCAACCATTTGATTGGGAGTTCATCTGCTGGATTTACTGAGTTAATATTAACTGGAGAAAGGGTAGAGGCTGGCATAAAAAGTGGAAAGATCCAAAAAGATTCATCTGCCTCTACAGTTGTGAGAAAACCTATCACTAGAAAGAAGGAGGTATATGTTATTTATCCATAAAGGAACCAAGGGAGAGCTGAACACCGACCAATGGTAGGGGCCATTATGATCCCAAAATCTGCATCTGGTCAACCAAGGAATAACCAACGAAGGGTGGAAAGGCCAGTCCGGCAATTCACTAGAATTAATATGACTATAGCCCAGGTTTTACCACATATGCTGAAATCTAATTTGGCGACTTTGAAGGAGGCTCCGAAGAATCCCAACATGGCGTCCCCCCATTATCATCTGAATGCCAGATGCGCATACCATTCCGAAAGTCCGGGCCACGACACCAATAACTATTGGGCTTTGAAACACAAGATTCAAGACCTCATAGATGCAAAAGAGATCGAGTTTGAGGCACCAGAGAAACCAAATGTTATTTCTGCTCCTATGCCCAGACATAGTCACAACGCCAATGCTATCGAGGAAGATTTGTTTGTTGCTACAGTAGATGAACTCTTAACTCCGCTCCCGATCATTAAAATGAATTTGTTGAAAGCTGGTATATTCCCAGGTTGTAATAGAGACTGCCGTATTTGCTTATCCTCACCAATTGATTTCCCTATGTTGAAGACAGGTATCCAACGCCTGATTGACAACCAAGAAATTCTGTTTGAAAATGCTCCTGTTTCACCTGTTCCAGTTAAAGACATTTCAATCATAACCATCTCCGCCAATCCTTCCAGGGTCCCTAAAAGACCCGTTAGGATTACATCATTTCCAAAGACAACTCCTCTCATAATTACAATGCTTGGGCCGGTCCCATATGAATTAGATAAAACAGTACCGTGGAATTACGGTGGAGAAATCTACTACCATGGTATTAAACAAGACAGATCGACCATCGAAGAAGTGAGCTCCGAAGAAGAAGATTCGGACATTAGCAATATTGCCGGAACTAGTAAGATTACCCATAGTGGTAGAATCTTCTCTCTAGAGATTGCCCCTCAAAAGGAAGTTTTTGGACCCGTGGCCGTTCCGAAAATTACCTCTGTACCAATAATCATACCTGCAAGTGCACCTACCGACAAAGACAACGCGACCCCTGTTGTTATCCCTACCAATACTTCTACTATTGAAAATCGAGGAAAAAGAATTCAAGAAGAGCTTGTTCGGACGAAGGCTCAATCACTAGCTATCCCCGAAACATCCAAGAAGGAAATGGAAGAGATCCTGAGGATAATAAAGAAGAGTGATTAGGACGTGGTTGAACAGTTGGGGCAAACTCCCTCCAAGATCTCCATGCTAGCATTGCTGCTGTGTTCTGACGCACATGCGAAAGCTCTGGTAAAATTTCTGAAGACAGCCCATGTGCCACAAGAGACGTCATCTGACCAGTTCCAGGACTGTGTGGCCAGTTTGACAGCTGATAATGGCTTAGGCTTCTCCAATGCTGATTTGACACCCAGAGGGAGAAAGCACAAGAGGAATTACATGTCTCTGTGGATTGTAGAGGAGAGACTCTGGCTCATGTATTGGTAGACAAGGGTTCATCTTTAAACGTCTTACCGAAGAAAGCCCTTGACAGATTAGATTGCAAAGGGCTGACATTAAAACCCAGTAACATAGTTGTGAGAGCATTTGATGGTTCGAAGAGGATTGTCCATGAGGAGGTGGACATCCCGATAAAGGTGGGAACTCAGATTTTCAATTCAACCTTCTATGTGATGGACATCCGTCCCTCTTACTCCTGTCTGTTAAGACGGCCCTGGATCCATAATGCCAGAGTTGTCACCTCCACACAACACCAAATGCTGAAGTACCCGGTCCAAGGAAAGATCATAATTGTCCATGGAGAGGAGGAGTACATGATTAGTCATCTGAATTCCTTCCGATATGTGGAGCTGGATGGCGAGTTCATTGAAACTCCTTTTCAACATTTCGAGGAGGTCTCTCAAGAAGTAGCGGTAACCAAGGAGGTATCCTCGATTCCCAATATCACAAGACCTCCGCTTCGGATGTCATCTCTAAAAGACGCCAAGGCAGTAGTAGAAGAGGGTGGATGCACCATCTGGGGGCAGCTTCCAAACATCCCATATAAATCAGACAAGTTTGGCTTGGGGTTTACTTCAACTTCTCAGAAGGCTGTGCGCCGTGCCCATGCTGGAGGGCCACCTATGAAGATTAGTAACCGAGAGGTCAACAAAGTGGATGATGTCGAAGAAGATGGCAGCTTGGAAGATTGGATATTTCCTACTGTCAACGGAGGACTTTGCAATTGGGAAGCCAGAGACTTTGTCCCAATAACTTTCATCTCTCAGTAATTTATCTTTTACATTTCTATTGGACTTGTAATATTCACAAACAATTTACACTTTAAAAACCTTGTGTCTTACCCGAGGCACAATGGTCCATTTGTAAGGGTTTTTATTTCATCTTCATATGACATTCAATGAATCATGGAAGTTTTTTCCACATACAAACCTTTTGTGCTCATTGTCTTTCTTTTACATTTTATTGTTTAAAAGATGGCTATACCCTTACACACACCCACACTCACAAATGCAGGTATCCCTCCATTCTGGATACCATGGGTAACGATACTATTATAGCCTTCAGTGACTTTGAAGATCCAATATATCAAGCCGAATACGAAGGTGAGGAAGATTGTGAAGTGCCAGGGGAATTGGCCAGACTACTACAACAAGAGGAAAGAGTTATTCAGCCTCATGAGGAGCCGTTGGATACAATTAACTTGGGTACCGAGGAAGATAAAAAGGAAATCAACGTGGGTTCCAACCTAAAGTCGAGTGTCAAGGAACGTCTAATTCAGCCATTGCATGATTATGTTGAGATCTTTTCCTGGTCATATGAAAACATGATAGGACTTGATGCAGACATCGTGGTACATCGTCTACCCACAAGAGAAGACTGTCCACCAGTGAAGTAAAAAGTACGCCGCATGAGACCTGACATGTCAGAGAGGATCAAAGCGGAAGTCATAAAGCAGTTCAATGCTGGATTCTTAGCCGTCACTTCCTATCCTCAATGGGTTGCCAACATTGTTCCCGTGCCTAAAAAGGACGGCAACGTAAGAATGTGCGTGGATTATAGAGATTTAAACAGGGACAACCCTAAAGATGATTTTCCACTTCCCCACATCGACATCCTGGTTGACAATACGGCCCAGCACAAAGTGTTTTCCTTCATGGACGAATTCTCAGGATATAACCAGATCAAAATGGCACCTGAGGACATGGAGAAAACTACATTTGTCACACAGTGGGGCACATTCTGCTACAAAGTGATGCCATTCGGACTGAAGAATGCAGGGGCAACCTATCAGCGTGCTATGGTAGCTTTGTTTCATGATATGATACATCATGAGATAGAGGTCTATGTAGATGACATGATAGCCCGGTCACAAACTGAGGAGGAGCACCTTGATCACTTGCAAAAGTTGTTTGTGAGGTTGAAGGAGTACAAGTTAAGATTGAATCCAAACAAGTGTACATTCGGAGTCTAGTCTGGTAAACTCTTAGGTTTCGTTGTCAGTAACAAAGGCATCGAGTTCGATCCTGCCAAGGTTAAAGCGATAAAAGAAATGCCTGCTCCTCGCACTGAGAAGGAAGTCAGAGGATTCTTGGGACGCCTGAACTATATTGCCAGATTCATTTCTCACCTGACAGCTACTTGTGAGCCAATCTTCAAACTATTGAAGAAAGATCAAGTAGTCAAATGGAATGATGAATTCCAGATTGCTTTTGACAAGATTAAGGAGTAGTTACAAGAGCCTCCTGTTTTGATGCCTCCATTCGAAGGGAGACCACTAATCATGTATCTGACCGTTTTAGAGAACTCAATGGGGTGTGTATTGGGGTAGCATGACGAGTCTGGACGAAAAGAGCACACTATTTACTACCTGAGCAAAAATTTTACCGACTGTGAAATCAGATATTCACTGCTCGAGAAAACTTGTTGTGCTCTAGCATGGGCTGCTCGCCGGCTAAGACAATATATGTTGACTCATACCACTCTGTTGATATCTAAGATGGATCCGATAAAGTACATCTTCGAGAAGCCTGCTCTGCCCGAAAGAATAGCTAGATGGCAGATGATCCTAACAGAATATGACATACAGTACACTACCCAGAAAGTTATAAAGGGTAGTGTGTTAGCTAATCATCTTGCTCATCAAGCTGTAGAGGATTATCAGTCCATGAAGTTTGAATTCCCGGATGAAGACATCATGACATTAGACAACTGTGAAGAGATCAGATCATATGATAGACCTGAAAAAGGATCCCGATGGACCCTGTTCTTTGATGGGGCATCCAATGCACTTGGTAATGGTATCAGAGCTGTACTCATATCTCCGGAAGGGTGTCATACTCCCTTTACTGCCAGACTTTGCTTCAACTGTACGAACAACATGGCAGAATACGAAGCATGTATCTTTGGTCTCAAGGCTGCCATAGACTTGGGAATCAAATCTTTAAATGTGTTTGGAGATTCAGCTTTGGTCATCAGTCAGATCAAAGGAGAGTGGGACACTAAACATCCAAACCTTATCCCTTACAAAGAACATGTTTTGACATTGCTACCATATTTTGAGCAGATTACCTTCGAGCATTTCCCGCGAGAAGAAAATCAGCTAGTAGATGCTCTAGCCACAATGCCATCTATGTTTAAACATAATTGGGATAACGAGGCTCCCCAGATCACCATTGAACGAATCGACGAACCAACACACTGTCACGAGATTAATACTGAAGAAGTAGTGGACTAGCCTTGGTTTCATGAAGTCAAGAGGTATCTCGAGGCTCAAGAATATCCAGAAGGAGTTTCAATCAATGATAAAAAGTTCTTAAGGAGATTCTCTGCTAATTTTTTCCTGAGTAATGTTATCCTGTACAAGCGTAATCATGACTCTATTCTGCTCCATTGTATGGATAAGATTGAGGCTGAAAAGATCATGGCTGAATTACATGAAGGCGCTTTTGGCACCCACTCCAGTGGGCATACGATGGCGAAGAAAATCCTACGGGCGGGCTATTATTGGTCTACCATGGAAGCAGACTACTATCAACACTCCCAGACTTGTCATAAGTGTCAAAGAATGGGTCGAAGCAGCTTCCTTTGCATATGTTACTAAGAATGTTGTTGCTCGCTTCATCAAGCAGAATCTCATTTGCCGGTATGGTATCCCAGAAAGGATCATCACTGATAATGGTACAAACCTTAACAATACTATGATCACCGCCTTGTGCGAGCAGTTCAAGATTCAACATCACAATTCATCCCCCTATCGGCCGAAGATGAATGGTGCAGTTGAAGCTGCTAATAAAAACATTAAAAAGATCATACAAAAAATGACAGTCACCTACAAGGACTGGCATGAGATGCTACCATTTTCTCTCCACGGGTACCGTACCACAGCTCGCACATCAACTGGGGTAACACCCTATTCTTTGGTTTATGGCATGGAGGTTATCTTGCCTATTGTGGTTCAGATCCCCTCTTTGAGAATTATGAAGGATGTAGGTTTGAATGAGGACGATTGGATCCATACTCGACTTGATCAACTGAACTTAATTGATGAAAAGAGACTCACTGTTGTTTTCCATGGTCATATGTATCAAAAATGGATGATCAAGGCTTTCAACAAGAAAGTCAGACGCCAAGTATATCAAGTTGGAGATCTAGTGATCAAACGCATTATCTTGTCACAAAGTGATCCCAGGGACAAATGGACTCCTACCTACGAAGGACCATTTATAATCAAGAACATATTCTCCGGTGGGGAAATGATCTTAACCACCATGGACGGCGACGATTTGCCACACCCTGCGAATGCGAACATAGTCAAAAGATACTACGCATAAGAGACCCGCTAGGTTGACACACCTAGGCAAAAAAAAAGGGGGCATCTTGGCGAACCAAAAGGTTCAGGAAAAAATTAGGAAGATAAAAAAAATTTTGTACACCCGGCAAGTTGAAAACCCGAAAGGGCGACTTGGGCAAAAAAGGGTTTTCCAGGTGGACCGAAAACCTGAAAGGGCGGTCCAGGCAAAAGATATGGAATTAAAGCGTATGACTATGTCTCGTCGGATCACTTTAAGGACAATCTCTTCATTAACGAACTCGGAGCTTCTGATCAATTCAATCATCTTCGGACGAAGCAACAAATGGACAAGATATTCGGAGATACGGAGGCTATAGCAGAATGGGAACCCTATGGGATCATCACACATAGGTGTCTTTCTTTGTATAAATTTCTTCTTACTTTTACGGCACCATCCTCTTACTAGGATGTCTGTCTCCTTTGTACAAAATACTTATTCAAAGTAAATACAAAGATATCTCTTTCAAGTACAGAAAACTATTTGTCCTTTTTTCTTTACACTTGTGTTTTGTTTGCAAAAACGTCCAATGATTCATTGATGAACATATGCATTTGAACATAATTATTGTTTACAAATAAACAAAATTAAAGAGACAATTACTGACAGGTTAAAAGAATAGGAAAATGTCTTTAGGCTATTCCATGAGCAATCCCCACAGTATGTCACTTAAATTCCCCAGTGGAACTAAAACTTCAAACTATCAATCCCCGGCGGAAACCATCCAGGTCCTCCAAATTCCCCAGCAAGTTGTTTGAAGCCTGAAATCCATTCGGATAACAGTTAACTTCTGATACTCCCCAACGGAACCAAGACTCCCATCTATCCCCAGTAGAAGTCATCAAAATTCTCTGGATTCCCCAAGCAGATTCCTCAAGCAGTATATGGCATTGCTCTAACAACAGAATTTTTTGTCAATACTCCAGCTTCAAGATATGAAGGATCTATATTATCCTCAGCAACAGTCAAGGATTTATTTTCCTCAGGCAAACAGCAATACAGCAAATTGGCTTACATGCGCATACATTACATCCATATATCATAAACATTGATAAAATACATATATTGCATCATACATTTCATGCAACATAATTTTATGTTTCAGCTAACATCTTACCCTTTCTAGGATAAGATTAACATCTACCATTAACAATATGCAATCATGATACAGTACAGATATGCTCCAGATATGGATGCCATTCTAACACTCATTCAGATTTCAAGTTCAGATACAGTTCAGATACACTCCAGACACGGATGCCATTATGTTACTCATTCAATTTCAAAGTTCAGATACAGTTTAGATATGCTCCAGATATGGATGCCATTCTAATACTTATTCAGATTTCAAATTCAAATACAGTACAGATACGCTCTAGATACGGATGCCATTCTAACACTTATTCAGACTTCAAGTTCAGATACAGTTCAGATACGCTCCAGACACGGATTCCATCCTGATACTCATTCAGACCCAGCTTTCAGATACAGTTTAGATACGCTCCAGACACATACGCCATTCTGATACTCATTCTTTCAACTTACAGCTTACAATTCAACATACATTCTTGATGGAATCTACAAGCCCATCTCCAACAAGACTCTATCACTTCTCTAAATGGCATCTTTAAGCCCATTCCCTCAGCTACACATCGTCGAGTGCAAATTTATGGGCACTTTAGTGTCCAATCATCTTTCACCTTCGAGTCACGAATGACAAAGCTCGTCAATCTAACTCTTCAGGTCTAAGAAGATTGAACAGGGGCAGTTTTTGTACCCCAAAATTTTCCCTCTCATTTACCAAGACTTTTATCATAATATCTCTTTGACTCAAGACTGGATTAGGGTTTGGTCAGCTTAAGACATCTCATCTTGCACTGATAACCGAAAATTAGGGTTTGAGTTTGCACAAAGGTTTTTGGACTATCATTGCTTCATATGACTTTCAAACATCATTAGGGATCCCTAAGATCACTCATGACAAGTTTCAAGCCTTGAACCACATTTTTTATCAATCAATTGGACAATTGACCTAAAAATCAGTTGTATTGGGGAAAAAGTCAACCATGGCCAATTTACAGTCAAACTTCATAATTTTTTATCAACATCAACATTTTAAACTCACATGTATCATTTGGTCAAGTTTGGATCATAATTCCTCAAGAAATTTGATCAAATCATCAAAAGGGAAAATTGGTCAAAATTAGGGTTTTGGCTGAGGAAGGGCAATTTCTGATTTTTAACCTAGCAAATGACCAATTGAGTTCAAGCATGATTTCAATGATTCAATGGCATCATCTTGACTTAATTACATGGCTCAAAAAATCTCAAATACATTGGATTGACAGATGAAATTTGCAGTCAACTGATCAAAAGTCAACTGTACACTAAAAAGTCAAACTTTGACTTTTTGGTCAAAATCAAGTACCAAGGGTCATAATTCATCAAAACATGTCAAAATGTGAAACTTGTTCATCAAGAAAACCAAAATTGAAAATTAGGGTTTGAATTTGAAAATTTTCCTAACTTAGAAATTTTCTAAGTATAGAAAATTTTCTTATTTTTTCTCAACTTTAGACCACTTTTTCACCATGATGCATAATGATTCAAGGAAAGTTCCCAACATGAACGTTGTAGACCTCCATGAAATATACAACTTTGCTTCATATACTTTTCCCTAAAGATACTTGGATCTCAAGATATAAATTTGTGAATACATGGTCATGAACTAAATAACTTAGTGAAATTTTGCCCTAATTTAGGCAGGTTTTGGACCCAACTTCATGGCCATTTTTCACCTAGTTCCAAGAGGTATCTCAAAATGAATTTCAAAGATGAATTATATAGCACATTTCAAGATTTCCAAAATTTCCAAGAACTCCTCAAGATCATTTTTGAGTAGGGAGAATCGAAGAGATGAAGTTGGCCATTTCTCACTTTTTGTCCAAGCCATTTCATGAAGAACAAAGATGCAAATCAATCCTATGCTGGCTAATTCATGCTGTACAGGTCCTAAAATTGTTTCACACTCCTTAATTAAATGCTTGCTCAGTTGAAAAAGCTTTGATCCATGCTTTTGAACCTTTATCCAACTTGTAATTCCATTTATGGCAAAAAGGTTCCATTGCCATTTTGAAAAATAGCAACTTTTGCAAACTTTACAATTTTGAGCTTTGGACCTGTCCCCTTGGTGCATACAAGTCTCACAGGTCTCAAGTAATTTGTACAAACTAATACCAACCCCAAGGGAGCAAGTACAAGCATGGCAAGTATGGTCACTTCACTTTACTTCAAATGCAAGGAAAGTTGCAAAAAGGCTAGGGCTTGCAGATCTATTGGAGAGCTAACCTAAGACCATTTCAATACTAATATACAAACAATATACAACATATAACAGGTGAAGGAAGGACCTAACACACTCCCAAGCTGAAAAACACCAAAAACCTGTTCAAACCTACAGTTTCTGCACAAGCACACCCATCTTCCATTTGGCTCGTGCGTTTTGAGTTTGGATCATTCAAACACCTTACATGCTTGATACCTAGTCAATCCAGACCATCATCCCTGTTCTGTAATCACTTCTCCACCATCTGCCATTGTTGACTTCAGAGCTTACAGATTTACTTGGCCAAGGAGTTCCAGCTACTTTCAGAGCAAGGCAAGGGTTGGGATACATCCAGGGAAGTTCAAGGAAGCTCAAGCTAGCATCAGGCCTCCCTCAAACTCACCCCATTTCCATTCACGATTCCAACTGAAGGAGGTAAAATTTCAAACTCTATCTCTTTGTACAGGCAACCATAGACCATGATTTGTGAATAAAAAATGTAGTCCTCATCATAACGAAGCTGTACATACCATTATCTTGCATTGATTTTACTTGTGCTAAGAGAATTTGAAACTTGAAATTTCTGGAAATATTAGGTCAAGATTTAGGGCTTTTTAAATTCTCCTTAATCTTTGATAATTAGTTTACATAACTTATATGGTTGGAATTGTAAGTTCAAGTACTACAATTTTCATGTTATAAGTTTTTATTTTCATGGAAGTATGAGGAAGTTACAGGGTGTCTGGCCAAGCGTGAGGAAGGAGATGAAGTACAGGGCATAGGGCGCGTTTTGTGTTATATTGTTTTTGCTTTTCTAAAGACAATGGAAGTATAGCCACCCCAGTGGCAAAGCAGCGCGCTGGTGAGACCCATGTACTGGGTTCGAACATGCGCGCTACTTTTGTTATTTTTCACTCTTTTTCTTTTCTATTTTCACATTTTTTGCAGATTAGGCTTGGTCTGTTGGGCCAGGAATTTTTGCTAGCATCTTACCATCAGTTCTACTATATCACCCCCTTGCTAACTCTTTGCATTTTTATTTTTTTAAAACATATTTTGTTTACTTTCACATTTAATATTTTAAATATTTTCTCTAATATATAAAAATCCCAAAAATTAAATTAATGATATTATACTTTTATTTTATTTTTTTATCATTTCTCACATAAAATATATTTTATTTTAATAAGATATAATTCATTTTCTTAATAAACTTGTAAATATAATTAAATATATTTAGTTTAATTTATTTTTTATTTCATACTTATAAATGCTTATTTTTTGAACATATAAAATTTTTATATTTCATTACAATATTATTTATTATTGTTATACAAGAAAATATATAAAATAGTACATATAAAAACTTTATTTTCTTTTAAATAAAAATTAGGGTTAAACCCCTTTTAAAAATTAATTACTTTTCTTTATATTTTTTAGTTTATATTAAATTTTCTTTTACATAAAAAGTAAGACACCAAAAACCTTTTTACATGTACATTGCATTGCATTTTCTTTTAATATTTTATTGTATTTATTCTAATTCGTACAAGTTTGATTTGGTTGTATTAATTTATTTAGATTTATATTCTTGTAAATCCCCATTCAAATTTATATTCCCCCCTCCCATAAATTGTTGTAATAGCTTAGAAATATTTACATTACGCAATTTATCGCTTTATATGCCATGATTAGTAATTAGGGTTTGCATGACAAGAACAAAACAAAGCAAATAGAAAACCCTAAATACAAGACAAAATCAAAGCATAAAAATGATACACTTGCACACAAGCATCCTTAGGGTTTCCCCACTTGGTTTCCTAAAACAAAAATGGCCATATTACGCATGCGAAGTATCTTGGCAAAACAAAACAAATAAAATGATCTTAGTCCCTCAAAATGCTAAGATACTTTGCAACATTTATAATCATGGTTATACGATGACCCATGCACGCCCCGTTTACATCCAAAGATAGGGTTGCTTACCAAATCAATGGTAAGACAACAATGTCAAAGGAATAGAAAATGCATAAAAAAGACATTTTAGTAGGTAGATAGCATCTAGTTACTTGCTCCATTTCAAATAACAATCCTTGCTATTTTCAAAACAAACACACACACATTTCAAAAACATCTTACAATCATTGAAAACATTTTAAAAAGACAAACATCTTTGTATACATTCTTACAAACGAGAATGATTACAAAGATTGCCCAAACGAATGGCATATTTTATAAAATACTTTCAAAACCACACCAAACACAATTTCAAACAAACAAAAGCAAGTGATCTAAAGCAAGTAACTAAGAGTCCATGGAAAACCATGGATGAAAAGGGTGCTAATACCTTCCCTTTTCATAATCTACCCCCCGAACTCAAGAAAACATCTCAAAGGTCTTTCCTGTGCTTTTCACATTTCCTTTTGGATAAAAGAAAAGTCGGTGGCGACTCTTGCTAACCGCAACATTTGCGATAAAATGTAAAACCTCAAGTCAGTTCTCCCACCGCATCATAGTAAGGTAATTGCTTATGCGTCAAGGCAGTTGAGGACTCATGAGAAGAACTATCCTACGCATGATTTAGAGCTTGCTGCAGTTGTCTTTGTGTTGAAGATTTGGAGGCATTATCTTTATGGTTCTAGATTTGAAGTGCTTAGTGACCATAAGAGCTTGAAGTATTTATTTGATCGGAAAGAGTTAAATATGAGGTAACGAAGATGGTTGGAATTATTAAAGGATTATGATTTCAGTTTGAATTATCATCCAGGAAAAGCGAATGTGGTAGCTGATGCATTGAGTCGAAAGACTTTACATATGTCGACAATGATGGTTAAAAAGTTGGAATTAATTGAGCAGTTCAGAGATATGAGCTTAGTTTGTGAGGTTACACCGCAAAGTGTTATGTTGGGTATGTTAAAGATTAATAATTAATTTCTAGACAATATCAGAGAAGCTCAGAAGTTGGATGTGAAACTGGTAGATTTGATGGTTGGGATCGATCAGTATGAGAATAATGATTTTAAGTTAGATGCGCAAGGTGTGCTGAGATTTCGTAACTGGATTTGTATTCCTGATGATGCTGAGATAAAGAAGGTGATACTTAAAGAGAGTCATAAAAGTGAGCTAAGTATTTATCCAGGAGCTACAAAGATGTATCGAGATTTGAAAGGTTTGTTTTGGTGTCCTGGAATGAAGAGTGATGTGGCTTGGTTTGTGTATGCATGTTTGACTTGTCAGAAGTCGAAAGTTGAACATCATAAGCTTGCAGATTGATGCAACCGTTAGAAGTTCCAGAATGGAAATGGGATAGCATTTCGATGGACTTTGTGACGGGATTACCTAATACTTTAAGAGGACATGATTCGATTTGGGTGATTGTTGATAGGCTTACGAAGTCGGCTCATTTTATTCCTATTAACATCAGTTTTCTAGTGACGAAGTTGGCTGAGATTTACACTAGTGTGATTGTGAAGCTGCATGGTGTTCCTTTGTGCATTGTGTCAGATAGAGATCCAAGATTTACTTCTGATTTTTGGAAGAGTTTGCAAGAAGCGTTGGGTTCTAAGTTGAGGTTGAGTTCAGCGTATCATCCTTAGACAGATGGTCAGACTGAACCGACGATTCAATCATTGGAAGACTCTGAGGGGCAAAGAGATTGCTTTGGTTAAAGTGGTTTGGCTAGGAGCTTCCGGAGAAAGCATGACTTGGGAGTTGGAGAGCAAGATGCGAGACTCCTATCCCGAGTTGTTTGATTAAGGTAAATTTTTGAGGACGAAAATATTCTAAGTGGGGGAGAGTTGTAATGCCCGTAATTTAATTAATTATTTAATTAAATTGTTTTTGGAATATTGTTAAATTATGTTGTGATTAATTGGATTTAATTATTTTATTAAGTGGTGAAATAATATTAGAAGAATGATAATATTATTTGATGTGGGCTTGTCTCATAGGATGGAAGTAGAAATAAGGGGGTGTAGTAGTTTTAAGCCCATTAAGGAATAAAGATAATAATATGGTTATTTTATTATTGTTAGAATAAGGAGAAAAGAAGAAGCGGTAAGAAGAATAAGGGTTAGAGAAAGAACGCGAAAGCTGTTGGAAAGGAGGAAAGAGGCAGAACAGAAATTCAACCGGGAGTTATAGAGCAGCCTTCAATCCAAGGTAAGGGTGGGGTTGTGACTCTATAATAGGGTTCATGATAATTGGTATGTGGGGTTAGAGGTGAAATATTGTTTGGATTTTTGATTGAATTATATATGATGTTGTATGATAGAAATCGATGATTGAAAGATGAATAACAATGTCCCAATGCTGTTTACTTGATGTAGAATTATAGGATAATTGTAATTGATAATTATCTATGATTAGATGATGTTTTTAGGGCCTAAAGTATTGAACCCGTAGTGAAAACGCAGAGAAATCACATAAAATATCCTTATTCGAGCAGTATGTGTCCACCCCAAATGTTATATGTCAATACAAGAAGGCTTGTAGACTCAGGATGAGTTGACACGAAGGAGTCATGTGTCAATACATGAAGGCTTTTAGACTCAAGATGAGTCGATACGTAGGGGCATATGTCGATACATGCAGTGTTGCTGACTCAGTATGAGTCGATAAAAGAGGGTATGCATCGACTCATGTTGCGTGTTCAGTTCAGTACACGTCGACCCAAGGCATTATGCATCGATCCATGTTGTCTGGTTTTTGGCAGATTCGTTTTCCCAAGTCTGTAACTTGAGTTTTCGCACTCCGTTTGATGTGTTGTTCGAAGCGCTGAATAGCTAACGCGATGAACTTCGTTCTTAAGGATTAAAATGAATAATAGGAAGGATAATCCTAGAATCCAAGTTAGGAATCAGATTAGTTCCAGAGTTGATCGTTATGTTGATTTTTGTGAAGAATGATGAGGACGAAACATTTATAGATTACTGTCTGATTTGTAACAGTAGGATTAATGATGATAATGATGTAGTGTTACAGAATAGTAATATGCAGAGGTTTGGTAATTTATAAGTAAGCCTTAGTTGATTAACTAGTTATAGGCGAATCATGTTGTAGGCGTATGGCCAACGTTGCGAGATTGGCGAATTGTTGTTGTAATGTTGTTGTGGCTGAGATGCTGTGAATATATGATGTATATATGATGTTTAATGAATTATGATGTTGATGTATGATGTTGATGAAAGATGTTGAGATGCCTCTAATAGTTGGAAGCTATTAAGATGTAGGCTTATGGCCAACAATGATGTTTGTGTTGAGATGTTGTTAATTGTGGTGTTTTCATTACATTCATGATTGTGTCGCATACATTGTATTTCAAGATGGAGCTTATGCTCGTTAAGATGGCATGTATTGGCAAATATTAAGATGAAGGATTATGCCTTGTTGATGCCTCTATTTATTGGCATATTTTTAAGATGGGAGTTCTGCTCCAATGGTACCACATGTATTTGCATAGTATTGAGTTGTATTATATGATTGCATAAAGAAGTTGTGAATTGATGTGATGAATGTGTATTATAGTTGGTATTTCTGTTGCGATTATTGTTGATTATAAGATGAGAAGTGATGATTTTATATGATCTAATAAAATATATTAATTATCATACACTTTATTATATTGTTAGATATCTCACCCATTTTGTTTGAATGTTGCCCTTACGTTGGTAACGTGTAGGTAATCGTGAGTGAAGGTTGTATACCTTCAATAGTTCGAGTTGGTGTCATTGCTCTGATATGTAACACTCGGGGGGATGAATGCTTGTTGCTTTTGATTGTTAATTATTTAGTTGTTGAATTTTAAGTTGGTTATTATTAAAATTGTGTTGTTTTGAAGTTGCTGTAATGATGATAAAGATGTTATTAAGAATTTCGCTGCGTAGATGTTAAATTGTTGAATTAGTTAACTAAAGTATTTATGATGATGGTTCATGCAAAGTTTTAAAGTGTTATGTATCCACGATGAATGCAATGTGTTTTTAAAGATGAATTTGTGGCATCCTAATTCGTTTACATGAATGATTATAACTATGATTTGCTTATATAATTGCCGGGTAGAATTGGGGTGTTACAAAGTTGGTATTAGAGCAAAAGGTTGGTCCGACCTTGTTGTCGAGTCGTAGTTATCTAACATTCGAGTATTATTAATTTGAGTTCTAACCGTTGTTTATGTTGTAGTGATAAGTTGAGATGGCTGGAAGGAATGATGCTGCACTTGCTGCTACTTTAGAAGAAATGGCTCATGCGATGGAGAATCAGCCGAATGCTGACGGGAATGCTAGATCTCGTAGCTTGGCGACTTTCCAGAGAGAGAATCCTCCTATGTTCAAGGGAAAGTATGATCCTGATGGAGCATTGGACTGGTTGAAAGAGATTGAGAGAATATTTCGTGTGATGGACTGCACTCTAACACAAAAGGTTCGGTATGGTACTCATATGCTAGCAGTCGAGGCTGATGACTGGTGGCTAGAGACTTGTCAGAGATTGGAAGTTGCAGGTGAGAATGTCACTTGGGCTGTGTTCCGTAGGGAGTTTTTGAGGAAGTACTTTCCTGAAGATGTTCGTGGTAAGAAGGAAATTGAGTTCCTTGAGTTGAAACAAGGAAGTATGTCAGTTGTTGAGTATGCTACCAAGTTTTCTGAGTTGGCTAAGTTTTATCCGCACTACGCTGATGCAGATGCTGAGTTTTCGAAGTGTATCAAGTTTGAGAACGGGTTGCGCTCGGAGATCAAGAAGGAAGTTGGATACCATAAGATCCGTGTCTTTGCTGATTTGATTGATAGCTTCCGGATTTATGAAGAGGATAATAATGCTCATTACAAGATTATCAGTGAGAAGAGGGGTAAGCACCAACAGAATTGTGGTAAGCCTTATGATACCCCAGCTGGTAAAGGTAAACAGAAAGTTGCTCAGGGTCATATGACTAGTGGAGGAGATGCTCCTGCTGGTGTGGTTTGTTTTAAATGTGGGAAACCTGGGCATAAGAGTAATGTGTGTACTACTGAATAAAAGAGGTGTTTCCGTTGTGGTAAGAACTGACATGTTGTATCTGAGTGCAAGCATAAATATGTGATTTTTTTCAATTGTAGTGAAGAAGGGCACATTGGTAGTCAGTGTCAGAAACCAAAGAGGTCGCAGACAAGTGGTAAAGTGTTCGCTTTGGTTGAGGATCAGACAACTGTTGAGGACAAACTTATCAGAGGTACATATTTCATTAATAGTACTCCTTTAATTACTATTATTGATACTGATGTTACTCATTGCTTTATTGCTGTTGATTGTGTTGAAAGATTGGGTCTTAAGTTGTCTTCTTTGAATGGAGAAATAGTCATCGATACTCCAGCCAATAGGTCGGTGACTACTTCTTTTGTGTGTTTAAAGTGTCCCTTGTCGATCTTCGACAAAGACTTTGTTGTTGATTTGGTATGTTTACCGTTAAGAGGTTTGGATGTGATTTTGGGTATGAACTGGTTAGAGCATAAATGTGTTCATATTAACTATTATGACAAGTCTGTGAGGTTTTCACTTCCTGAAGAAGAGGAAGATAGTTTGTTGTCTGCTAAATAGTTGAGGGAGTTCATGCAAGAGGAAGCACATATGTTCTCGTTGATGGCGTCGCTATCTGTAGAGACTCAAGCTATAATTGAGGAATTGTAGGTGGTGTGTGAATTTCTGGAAGTTTTCCCTGATGAAATTCCTGATGTACCGCCGGAGAGAGAAGTTGAATTTGTTATTGATCTTGTACCTGGTACCAGACCTGTGTCTATGGCACCATACATGATGTCTGCATCTGAATTGTTAGAGTTAAAGAAGCAATTGGAAGAGTTACTTGAAAAGAAGTTTGTAAGAACAAGTGTATCGCCATGGGGAGCTCTAGTGTTGTTAGTAAATAAGAAAGATGGAAGTATGAGGTTGTGTGTTTATTTTAGACAGTTGAATAAAGTGACGATTAAGAACAAGTATCCGCTTCCAAGAATAGATGACTTGATGGATCAATTCGTGGATACTCGTGTGTTTAGCAAGATTGATTTGACATCAGGTTACCATCAGATTAAAGTGAAGGATGAAGATATCCAGAAGACGGATTTCAGAATGCGTTATGGACATTATCAGTATTCGATGATGTCTTTCGGTATTACTAATGCGCCGGGAGTATTCATGGAATACATGAATCGTACCTTTCATACTTATTTGGATCGGTTCGTAGTGGTGTTCATTGATGAAATTATGATTTACTCTAAGTCAGAAGAAGAGCATGCAGAACACTTAAGGGTAGTATTGCAAGTTTTGAAAGAGAAGAAGTTGTATGCAAAGCTGTCCAAGTGTGAATTCTGGTTAAAGGAGGTTAGTTTTCTTGGTCATGTGATTTCAGGTAGTGGCATTGCTGTAGATCCATCGAAGGTTGATGTTGTGTTGCAATGGGAAACTCCGAGGTCAACTACTGAGATTAGGAGCTTTTTGGGATTAGCTGGTTACTATAGAAGGTTTATCGAAGGTTTTTCTAAGTTGGCACTTCCTTTGACTAAGTTGACTTGTAAAGGTAGAGATTTTGTGTGGGATGTTTAGTGCGAAGAAAGTTTTACGGAATTGAAGAAGAGGTTGACGTCGGCTCCGATTTTGACATTGCCTAATCCAGGAGCGCCTTTTGTGGTGTATTGTGATGCTTCTAAGATAGGTTTAGGAGGTGTGCTTGTGCAGAATGGTAAGGTAGTTGCTTATGCGTCAAGGCAGTTGAGGACTCATGAGAAGAACTATCCTACGCATGATTTAGAGCTTGCTGCATTTGTCTTTGTGTTGAAGATTTGGAGGCATTATCTTTATGGTTCTAGATTTTAAGTGTTTAGTGACCATAAGAGCTTCAAGTATTTATTCGATCAGAAAGAGTTAAATATGAAGCAACGAAGATGGTTGGAATTGTTAAAGGATTATGATTTCTGTTTGAATTATCATCCAGGAAAAGCGAATGTGGTAGCTGATGCGTTGAGTCAAAAGACTTTACATATGTCGACAATGATGGTTAAAGAGTTAGAATTAATTGAGTAGTTCAGAGATATGAGCTTAGTTTGCGAGGTTACGCCGCAGAGTGTTATATTTGGTACGTTAAAGATTAATAATGAATTTCTAGACGGTATCAGAGAAGCTCAGAAGTTGGATGTGAAACTGGTAGATTCGATGGTTGAGATCGATCAGTCTGAGAATAATGATTTTAAGGTACATGTGCAAGGTGTGTTGAGATTTCGTAACCGGATTTGTATTCCTGATGATGCTGAGATGAAGAAGGTGATACTTGAAGAGAGTCATAGAAGTAAGCTAAGTATTCATCCAGGAGCTACAAAGATGTATCAAGATTTGAAAGGTTTATTTTGGTGGCCTGGAATGAAGAGTGATGTGGCTCGGTTTGTGTATGCATGTTTGACTTGTCAGAAGTCGAAAGTTGAACATCATAAGCCTGTAGGATTGATGCAACCGTTAGAAGTTCCAAAATGGAAATGGGATAGCATTTCGATGGACTTTATGACGGGCTTACCTAATACTTTAAGAGGACATGATTCGATTTGGGTGATTGTTGATAGGCTTATGAAGTTGGCTCATTTTATTCCTATTAACATCAGTTTTCTAGTGATGAAGTTGGCTGAGATTTACACTAGTGTGATTGTGAAGCTGCATGGTGTTCCTTTGTGCATTGTGTCAGATAGAGATCTAAGATTTACTTCTTATTTTTGGAAGATTTTGCAAGAAGCGTTGGGTTTTAAGTTGAGGTTGAGTTCAGGGTATCATCCTCAAACAGATGGTCAGACTGAACGGACGATTCAATCGTTGGAAGACTCTGAGGGGAAAAGAGATTGCTTTGGTTAAAGTGGTTTGCTAGGAGCTTCCGGAGAAAGCATGACTTGGGAGTTGGAGAGCAAGATGCGAGACTCTTATCCTGAGTTGTTTGATTAAGGTAAATTTTCGAGGACGAAAATATTCTAAGTGGGAGAGAGTTGTAACGCCCGTAATTTAATTAATTATTTAATTAAATTGTTTTTTGAATATTGTTAAATTATGTTGTGATTAATTGAATTTAATTATTTTATTAAGTGGTGAAATAATATTAGAAGAATGATAATATTATTTGATGTGGTCTTATCTCATAGGATGGAAGTAGAAATAAGGGGGTGTAGTAGTTTTAAGCCCATTAAGGGATAAAGAGAATAATAGGGTTATTTTATTATTGTTAGAATAAGGAGAAAAGAAGAAGTAGTAAGAAGAATAAGGGTTAGAGAAAGAACGTGAAAGCTGTTGGAAAGGAGGAAAGAGGCAGAACGGAAATTCAACCAGAAGTTATAGAGCAACCTTCAATCCAAGGTAAGGGTGGGGTTCTGACTCTATAATATGGTTCATGATAATTGGTATGTGAGGTTAGAGGTTAAAGATTGTTTGGTTTTATGATTGAATTATATATGATGTTGTATGATAGAAATCGATGATTGAAAGATGAAGAACGATGTCCTAATGTTGTTTATTTGATGTAGAATTATAGGATAATTGTAATTGATGATTATCTATGATTAGATGATGTTTTTAGGGCCTAAAGTATGGTACCCGAAGTGAAAACGCAGAGAAATCGTAGAAAATATCCTTAGCGGAGCAATATGTGTCGACCCCAAATTTTATGTGTCGATACAAGAAGGCTTGTACACTCTGGATGAGTCGACACGAAGGAGTCATGTGTCGATACATGAAGGCTTTTAGATTCAATATTAGTCAATACGTAGGGGCATGTGCCGATACATGCAGTGTTTCAGACTCAGTATGAGTCGATACAAGAGGGTATGTGTCGACTCATGTTGCGTCTTCAGTTCAGTACGTGTCGACCCAAGGCGTTATGCGTGGATCCATGTTGTCTGGTTTTTGTTAGATTCGTTTTCCCGAGGCTGTAACTTGAGTTTTCGGATTCCGTTTGAGGTGCCGTTCGAAGCGTTGAATAGCTAACGCGATGAACTTATTTATTAAGGATTAAAATGAAGAATAGGAAGGATAGTCCTAGTATCCAAGTTAGGAATCGGATTAGTTCCCGAGTTGATCGTTATGTTGATTTTTGTGAAGAATGATGAGGACGAAACGTTTATAGATTACTGTCTGATTTGTAAAAGTATGATTAATGATGATAATGATGTAGTATTACAGAATAGTAATATGCAGAGGTTTGATAATTTAGAAGTAAGCCTTAGTTGATTAACTAGTCATAGGCGAATCATGTTGTAGGCCTATGGCCAACGTTGCGAGATTGAAAAATTGTTGTTGTAATGTTGTTGTGGCTGAGTTGGTGTGAATATATGATGTATATATGATGTTTGATGAATTATGATGTTGATGAAATATGTTGAGATGTCTCTAATCATTGGCAGCTATTAAGATGTAGGCTTATGTCCAACGATGATGTTTGTGTTGAGATGTTGTTAATTATGGTCTTGTCATTACATTAATGATTGTGTCGCTTACATTGTATTTTAAGATGAAGCTTATGCTCGTTAAGATGGCCTATATTGGCGAATATTAAGATGAAGAATTATGCCTTGTTGATGTCTCTATTTATTGGCAGATTTATAAGATGGGAGTTCTGCTCCAATGGTACCACATGCATTTTCATAGTATTGAGTCGCATTATATGATTGCATAAAGAAGTTGTGAATTGATGTGATGAATGTGTATTATAGTTGGTATTTCTGTTGCGATTATTGTTGATTATAAGATGAGAAGTGGTGATTTTATGTGATCTAATTCAATATATTAATTATCATACGCTTTATTATATTGTTAGATATCTCACCTCTTCTGTTTGAATATTGCCCTTACGTTGGTAACGTGCAGGTAATCGAGAGTGAAGGCTGTATACCTTCAATAGTTCGAGTCGGTGTCATTGCTCTGATATGTAACACTCGGGGGGATGAACGCTTGTTGCTTTTGATTGTTGATTATTCAGTTGTTGAATTTTAAGTTGATTATTATTAAAATTGTGTTGTTTTGAAGTTGTTGTAACGATAATAAAGATGTGAGTAAGAATTCCGCTGCGTAGATGTTAAATTGTTGAATTAGTTAATTAAAGTATTTATGATGATGGTTCATCCGAAGTTAAAGTGTTATGTATCCACGATGAATGCAATGTGTTTTTAAAGATAAATTTGTGGCATCCAGATTCGTTTGCATGAATGATTATAACTCTGATTTGCTTATATAATTGGCGGATAGAATTGGGGTGTTACACTTCCCACAGTTGTTCTTGAGAGTATCAATAAACTTAAGAACATTTAGTAGGTTGAACTCTCAAATAGAGAATGAGGCGAGTAGCGGTGAGTTTTCCTTCCAAACGAAGAATTAAAGTAGTTAGTCTTCTTTCCAAACGCCAACTTGGAGCGGTTAGTCTTAAAGTTGAACCAAGACTTTACACAGGCTGATTTTAATGGGTTTAGCTTCGATCGAAAATAAATAATTCCTAAATGGATGAATTACTCAACTAAGGTAATAATAAAACTTATTTGGTGAATTTATAAATCTATCCTTCGAGAATTACAAATGTCTCACTTGTAAAACAACTTTCTCGAAAGCACTTCGAATAAATTTGAGTGAGAGAAAGTAAATAAAATATTTTTGAGAGAGAGTGTGAGGAGTGAGGTATGAGAGCTCATATTTTTTAATGTGAAAATATGTGGAAAGAGACTTCTATTTATAGGTTAGAGGTTGACACAAAAAAAAAGAATTTTTTGGGGTCAGAATTGATTGACACATAAGTACCAATCAATTGGTTAACCTAAAAGTAATCGATTACAAACTTTTAAAATTCAAGAAAATAGTTGTTGCCAATCATTAAAATATTGTCCTAAATATTTAGGGTACAATTTTGCACTAACCCAATCGTTTGGGTAATTTTCAATCGATTGGCAAGAACAAAAATTTGCCCATAATTTTTTTGACAATTCTAAAATTATCTGGCATGACTTCAAGACATTCTTAAAAATATTTTTGTGAGAAAAATAAATTTAAAAGATTGTTTTAGTGTCTCTCTGTGTGTGATTAACCATATATTTACGAGAAAACTCTTATGTACGATGTTTATTCACTTAGGTGCACTTAACTCGTTGTTTTCTAAAATTGACGATTCGTCGATTTTACTAGTTTTTGTCGCTTTTAACCATTTTTTACTGATTTAATTATTTATCCGATTTAACAATACAACCAAACCGATAACCCTTTCAATTTTTCATTCGATCAATCGAACTAGTTTGATTTTTAATAATTGGTCTAAAATACTAAAACACTTTTTTTCTAGTAAAAAAATCTCTCTTCCTCTTCTCTCTCTTTCTTCTTCCACTCTCTCACTCCCCCTTAGTCTCTCTTCTTTATCTTTCTTCTCACACTCTCTCCTATCACCTTTTATGATGTGCTTTTGTTTTTTTGTTAGACAATGGGATAGGTGGTTTGATTGCATGTAGTGATCATATTTTGCGACAAAAATTTTCTCATTTTGACTAGTAATGAATTTATCAAACTTTTAATCTTGCTTTGTTGATAATATGGCCCCATGTTGATTATGCCTTCTACTAAAGATTCAGGTCCTGATATAAACACACCAATGAAAATAAAATACTGTCCACTGTTTTTAACTCTAGTCCTTGCTTTTTTATTTGAAAAAATAGTGTAGAAACCTTTTATTTTTAGTTATTTGAAGGTGATAGCAAAATAATGCGCAATTTGGGTGCAAAAGTTGACCACTATCATCTTTTAATTAAGTTGTCAAATGTCCAATCTTTCTATTGATGTGAAACTTATTTCCTACCTAACAAGTAATTAATTTTTAAAACTAAAATAAAATTAGTGATAGTCTATAAAATATAGTTTTTTTTTTTTTTTTTTGCATGGTTTGCAACATATTTTCTTATAAAAGAAACAATTATTTCTTTCTGGTGTAATGGTGCATAATTAAAAACTGATTTGGTAGATTTGGTAATCCAAAATTAAATATTACAAAGTACCTTTTACGTGTTGGCAATGCATTTGCAAATTGTGGAGGCCAATTAATTACAATATATATGCAATAGATTAATGTACAAAATAAATAATATAGCATTCACACACATATTGTAATAATACATCACTAAAAAAACACCTTTCCATGTTTCTTTTTTGTTTATAATAATTATACTAAGCACTCACTGCAAGCTCTCTCTCACATGGTCTATTTTGTCAACAAATTTGATTCAAACTTTAAAAGAAAGATCTTTTGGAAGGAGCTTTTCCAACAGCTCTCCTAAGGTTGCAAATCTCAAGAATCTTGGCAATTTTGGTACCTCTTTTAGCCTCTGAAGATGCTCTCCTCTCTTGTGCTTTCCTATGAGCTCTTACTACCTCATTTTGCATTTTCTCCAATGCTTTTGCCCTTTTCTCCTCCAACTTCCTCTGCACAAATCATGGATTAAGCTTTTTGGTTCATAATGGACAAAATTGTAACATTATTGATAACTGTGACTTAACACGGTTTAATCGTGACAAAATAATCAAAGACTCTATTAAGTCATAACAAACTATTATGACGTGCCAAAGTTTAGTCGTGACAAATTTAAACTAATCTGATGTAGGTCTTTTTACATATTTTTAAAGACGGCGGTTTTACTTGTTGATAATGTTATTGAAACAAACACTAAAACAAATATGTTGAATCAGACACCAAACACATCTTCAATCAAGATATTCATGCAAAACATACCTCAACTTTCTTCATCCATGAATTAGCTTTCTGAACCTGCTCATTCTCCCAACCATTGATTACAGCATCTTCTCTTTTGAATCTGTTATTAATCTTAGCAACCTTAGCATTTTGCCATGCTGCTATCTTGGATTCAACCTCTTCTTTCTTCACCCTCTCAACAGAAACTTCACTCTGAAGATGACCATTGATGGTTCCTGAAGAAGATGATGATGGAAGCATCTCCAAAGGGTTGTTATCACTATCAGCCACAATTGCCAAAGGGTTGGTTTCTTCCATCAATTCATCTTCTCTAATCCTCAACAAGCTGTGAAAGCTTCTACTGCTATTGTTGTTGTAGTAGCTTTCTCTTTCATTGCTATTGCTAGTAGTAGTAGTAGTATTACTCATCATTGGACTTATGTTATTATAGTCAATACTTGACCCTGCTTGAACCAAAGCACTGAATTCTGTACTTATACTTGTGAAATTCTCGGTGGAAGCTACTTCTGTATTAGGTATGGAAACAAAAGATGATTGGTGACTGTGTGGTTGTCTTGTAAGAGGGTGAGGTGGGGTTAATGCATGAATTTCTCTTATTTCTTCGTCTCTTTCGTCATAATCATCAGTTTCTCTGGTATGGCTTGTTGAAGGTATTTGATCATTCAACATGACAGGTTTGTTTTTGTTGCTTTTGTGAGATGGAATGGGATGGGTTGTGTTTGTAGTGGAAGGATTGTTATCTTTTTGTCCTATTTGGTTTACTATGATTTTTTTGTTTACGTCTCTCATATCAACCCTCAAGTCAAGAGTGGGACAGGGACCGTGGATCTTTCACAACAACCCGATTATTAATAGTTATACTTGTTGGACGTAAGCAAATCACGACCAAGAATATACTATCCATCGTATGTTTGATATATTCTTAACACATCTTGGGCCTCTCGGACTATCTTGAGCGATTTTCTATTGGGCCACTTTTAGGGTCCAATATAAGGTAGGAACATTTGTTCCCCAAGCGTACTTCGGAGTAGCCGAGGTAAGGCATGAGACTTCGTATTGTCTTTATTTACCTTCATGGTTGGGGGCTCTTCATTCTCTACCATTATGTGATTGTTTTTTATCATTCCTCACCGCCGAGTTTCTTTTTTTAGGTGACATATTTTGGTTTTAGATACCAACTTTATCTTTTGTGTTTTCTCTTAGATTTTGATTGTGTCCTCTTTGGTCGGGATCCTTTATTTTCTTGTCCTTTTTTGCAGTGTACTCTAATTATTTTCTTACACTTTTCCTATTTATTTGATGTAGGAAAGTTGGTTGCATGTATCGAAGAAGAAGTCACGTGTTGAAAAGGTTTGACAGGATTTGTCAAGTCTGACCTCTGATGTCAGAATTACTATTATTATGCCTTTTCAGATAGAGAACCGGCTCACCAAAACATCAACTAAATATTTTTTACAATTTTTCTGTTTTGGATTAAAAGTCAATTAGGGTTTCTTTTTCAGTATTTAAACACCTTTGAGTGTGGTCGTTAAAGTTATCTTTTATCATAATAAAATTCAATAATTTTCTCTTTTTGGTGGATTACAAAGTTTTATCTGTCAGGTTTGTCGCATCCAAACATATGTTTTGTCTACGGTTTAACGTTTACTAATCCTTCGTGATTCCAACTGCGTTAGGTGAAATCAGAGCATGCTCCAATTTCTTTTTGTAGCTTGATCAACCATGGGAGATCAACCGATGACCAGAGAAAACCTTTAGGGAATTACCACGACTTTTACCATGGCCCTAGCTGCTTTGATTGAATATATGGCGACTTAAATAAATCAGGTGAATAACACCAACAACAATGGGAACCAACAAAGAGATAGGAAAGAATCGAGTTGTTATTTTTGAAAATTCAATTTTGAAGAAGAATAAATCAACGACGAAGAGATAGTTGGACATGGGAATCAACTGTATAACCATAATTATCGAGTGAGGGTTGATTTTCCATTGTTCTTTTGAACAATATAAGTGGAGGAGTTTTTGGATTGGCAGATTGATGTTGACAGATTCTTCAACGTCATGGGCATCCTTGTGAATAAGAAAGTTAAGATGGTTGCGACCAGGCTAAAGAACGGTGTCGTTTTCTGGTGGGATAAGCTTGTTGTTAAGAGGCAAAGGCAAAGGAAGGAGTTAGTCAGAAGTTGGTGAAGAATGAATCAATTGATGCTGAAGCGATTTTTATCGGAGGATTATGAACAAATTCTTTATAAGATGTATATTAAGTGTGTTAGGGGAAAGAAAAATGTGACATAATAGACAGTTAAGTTCATGCGTTTTTCTGAGCGTAATTTGTAACACCCTAAAATTAATTAGACTATTTATTTAATTATTTAATTAATTCTGATGAGTATTTGTAATGTATTTGTGAACATATATATATATATATATATATATATATATATATATATATATATATATATATATATATATATATATATATATATATATATATATATATATATATATATATATATATATATATATATATATATATATATATATAATGTCTTGATGATTTATATGATGCATTGTGTTGTTCGCTGATATTATGTGTTGGGATAGTAATGAGTTAAAGATAATGTGAGATGTTTATAATTTAAATAATGAGTTTGGAATTATTTAGATTTAATAATAATCATTTAGAATTATTTTTATTGGTCAAATAAAATAGTAGTGGTGTAGAAGGGATAAGGGAAAAGTAGTAATTGAGAATGGAAGTGAGGGTAAGATGAGAACACCACAGAAAGGGTCCAAGGGTTAAACTAGAAAAATAGTGTCAGTGTTCATTATGGGAAATCGTGAAAAGAGAAGAACGATGTGGAGAACTAGGGAACGAAGAGAGAGAGAGAGAGAGAGAGAGAGAGAGAGAGAGAGAGAGAGAGAGAGAGAGAGAGAGAGAGAGAGAGAGAGAGAGAGAAGCATCTGCAGAGCTTGGGACAAGAATCAATTTCTAGGAGAATCTAAGGTAAGGGGGTTATCCTTGTTATTATGATTGATATAGGGTTTAGATGTATGTAGGTTGTTTTGGGTTTTGTGGTGAATTGATAACATGATGAATATGATAAACCTTGATGAAGTTGATGAAATTACCATGCTATTTTGCCATGATTTTATATATATAATGTATAATATAATGTGTTGGTATTGTATGATGAAAACATGAGTATTGGTGATGATTTGGAACATGTTCTATGTTGAAATCGTGAGAAAATTGGACTGGTGCAGTGCAGAAAACGCACATGGAATTCCCTATTTGCGTTGCGTCGCTGAACGAGCCATATGCTTCACTGGATGCGTTAGCTTCTCCCAAGCAGCACCAGGCAAGCAAGAGGAGAAGGGAAGGGGTGAAAAATAGAGCCCTTGGATTTTTGTATAAGGAGGACGACTCGCCCCAGCTTCGTTGGGCAAGGCAGAAGCGAGAGGACCTCGCTGGGTGAGTGAATAGCTTCGTCGGGCGAAGGAGACAGAAGAAAAAAATGCTCCTGGATTTTGTATGGGGGAAGAGTTTTCGCCCCCATCCTCTCCGGGCGAGCCTCAAGCGAGCAGGCTGCTTCGCCAGGCGAGCCTCAGGCGAGTGGTGTTTAACAGAAACTTTAGAAGGTCATAACTTGAGTTTCCAGACTTTGTTTGACGCGTCCTTCAAAGTGTTAGGAAGCTAACACGCCGTAATATGCCTTGATAGAATAAAATGAGTCATATGATGTATCTTCCTATTTCTCCCCAAAATTTATCCTCTTGATTTAGGCTTATGTTTCATCATAACCATCATATTGCATTGCATTCATACATTGTGATGGGATCAAAATATTTTGGTTATCAGGTCTTCCTCAAGCTTTGAAAGATTGATTGTATTGACAAGTTGCTCAAGGAGGGCCTTATTATCTAAACCTATGGATCTTTCAAGCCCAAAGGTATCACATATCTCAAGATATCTTATCCACCTCATTGGATCATCAGAAGATTGAGTATTGTGATGTTTATAAGGAGAATCACATCCTTTGGATTCATTAGTCAAAATTAGGATTTTTCCAAAATTGGAGTAATTGGTGTCTATATGAGCCAAGTATTGAAGCATCATTCTCTTATCATCATCAAAATAAATTTTGTTTAAGGATTCTCTCATGATGCTTAGTGGAATTAGGGTTTTGAAGCTTGATTAGCTATCTCCTAATGCAGAGTGCAAAACTAGAGTTTGAGTTTAAATCATGGATTCTTTGGAATTTTGAGTGGAAACTCTTTCCATGGACTCTATGTGTTTGGAATATCATATGTTTCAAGTTTTGTTCACCAATTTTGAAGAGAATTGGTTCAATTGAATCAAAGGGGCAAAATAATCATTTTACTCAAAAGTCAACAAAGTCAAAGTTGACCAAGTGAACTTTTGGTCAACATGAAGCATTTGACATGTATTTTCATGTGGGATGATCATTGATGATTGATTTTGATGAGAATGGAAAGTTTGAGAGGTTACTTGTATTTGAAGTTATCTTGGTGATTGAAAATTTCACTAAGTATTCTTGATTTTGGTCTGACTTCGTATGGGTATAACTTTCGCATTTTTCAGGGGAGTTTGGTGGTTATTTTTGCCAATTGAATAGGGGAAAGAGATCTACAAGGGCCCACAGGGGGGAAAACACACTTCTTACTCAAAATCAAAAGTTATGAGCCTTTGAAGTTTAGGACAAGTTGGGCATTTTTTGAGGCATCTGGGGAATTTGGCCAGGCAAGGCAAGGCATTTGGCCTAGGAAATTCATTAAACAGTTGGTGACATGCCTGTAATTGTTGATTCAAGGCATAATTCAAAAATGTGTCTCGTGCATTTTAAAGACGGCTATGAGAGCTTTTCATTAAACTTGGAATCACTCAATTTGGTTTAAAGTCGAAGAAGTTGTGATTTGGGGAAGTTGGGTGTCAAAACCGGAAATTCGAAGGCATTTGGCCAAGCCAGCGCACGCACAGTCTTGGGCAAGATAACTTGAGTTGCCCAGAAATCCTAAGCCTTATATCTTGATCATATCTCCATCATTTTTTTCGAACCTTATCTTTTTTTGAAGCTTAGGGTATGTTCTTTAATTGGCTCAAGAAAAATTTAAGAACGCACGAGCCAATTTTCTGTGGCCTCCATTAGAAGTCAGCTGACTTATGGTGCATGCATGGGCTATGAAAATTTAAGATTTTTTGCACCCTTCAATTCTGTTTGGTTTTAAGTATTGTTGCACGTGCTTTGCATGAATTGCACCTCATGTGCTTGCCAAAAAGGCCAAACCAAGTGCACACCTCATGCCTCTCTCATTTTCACATTTTTGCCAAAATGGGAAACTTTCATCACAAGAAAATCAGTCCCATGTGCAATCTTTGCCACCTCACCCCCTCACACTTTGTTTGCTTCACTCATACAACTTAAAGCTCATTCAAAACTCAACTTGTTTCCCTCTGAGTGCACACATAACCCAAGTACATGCTCTCACGCTCTCACTTGCCTGTTTTGGCCAAATTGTCCTCCAGCGGATTTATGTGAGCTATGACCTTATTGCCCTCACTCTAAACATTCTATATAAGTGGCTCAAGCTTTCCATTCTCGCAGACAGGAACGACATCGTAGGAAGCATCTCAGAATTACCTCATTTCTCTTTCTCTGCAAATTGTATCGATCAAGCTTCATACATCACTGGAGTCCTCATTTCTCCACTCAAACACATTAGGTGAAGCAAGAGGATCAATTCAGAAGCAATAGAAGGCACCTGGAGTGAAGGACTCAAGTATTCAGATTCTGATTTGAGGTGAGTTCACTCAACTTTGATTCTTGAGATGTAGTTGTTTATGGATGAATTTGAGCATGAATACTTGTTTGTTAATGTTATGTGAACGTTTCTGAAGCTATTTGAAGTTTTATTTGAGGTATTATGTTTGTTTGAGATCTCTGCAACTCTAATTTTCAGTGATTTTTTAGTGATATCGTGCTTAGATTTCTAGATCCATGGCTGTCTATTTGATGTGATTCAAATTGTGTTTAATTCTTTGCCATGTTAGCTTTGGTTTGCACTTGATTTGGTGAATTTTGGTTGAGAAATGAGATTGTATGATTGATCTGAACTTGGGGTATGAGTCTGAATCTCGCGCGAATTTTTTTGTTGTTCAAAGGTTGAAAATGATGTGCTGGCTTGATCTGGTCCGTTGGATCTGATTTTTGAATTTTGTTTCACATTTGAATTTTAATTGATTTCTGGATTTTATTTGCTTGATCAAAACTTCATGAGAAATTCTGAAAAAAATTCATGAAACTTAAAAATAATATTTTTGACCTTGTGTATTAAATTTTAGAATTTTTGAAAATATTTTGATTGGTTTTTAAATTCGTGTGATTAATTATTTGTTTGTTTGATATTTGATTTTATTTTGATATTTCCTTTGATCCAAAAATTCCCAAAAAAATCATGGATGCTTGTTTTTAATTCTAATATTTGAATATAACTTTGGTTGGATATTTTTCTGACTTTTGATTTGAAAAATTTAATGGTTTGAATTTTGATTTTATTTTTGACTTTTCTTTAATTCTAAAAATATGAAAAAATAAGTTTTCTGATCTTTGGAGTTTTATATATTTTTTTTATGATTTTAGTTTGAATTGTTTAGAATTGGAACTTTATTAATCAATAATTGAGTTTATTTTCTAAATAATTTGGGTTTTGCTAATTCCCTTTTTTGTTTTGATTCCAAAAACCAACTTGCCTTGAGTTTCAATTGAATTTAGCTCTTGTTTGAAGTTCATAAATGGATTTAGGATCTAAAAAATATTTTTTTCTTGAATTAATTGATAAGGTTTGGTATGTTCCATTGACTTATTTTAAAAACTTGTCTAGATTGATGGTTTCACCAACTATTTTTGATGTTTGAAGTTTGATTGATCCTTTCCTCATCCATCCATGAACTTAAAACATGTTTGCTGACTTCTATACATCTCAAAGATGTTGAGAAAATTTTTGTTTGAATTATGGAAGTCCTTTTCTATTTTTGATGTACTTTTTTGAGGTAAAACTAACCAATTGATGTTGCATTCTTTGTTGCAATTTGTTTGATGGTCAAACTTGTGTGAGGTCTGTAATTTGGCACTTAATGATCATATTGCTTCTTCTTTCTCACATCAATTCAAATCAATCCTCTTGACTTCTCATAATTGGTTGATGAGCACTTTTTAATCCATGCCTCCTAAGTGTTGTTCTTTTGTGAATTTTGCTTTGAGTTTTGAATTTTTGTATTGATTTTGAGGTCATCAAATGACCAGTGATAACATGTTGGGGAATGATACATCAAGGATAGTCTCATAAAGACTTGAGATCACTTGACCTCTAATGTTCTAACCATTTCATCTTATTGTGAATTTGATGTTCAATCTTTTCTTTTCTTTTGAATCTTTGAGGTACATTGAATGCACTTGTGCAACATGCTTTAGAATCAAAACTTTAAACTCTTGATCATATCCTCATATCATGTTATAAGCTTGATTTCAAGTCTTTTAATGGTTTAAGTCTTCTAACTTTGTGTTTGATTAAATTCCTTTCCTTGCTAACTTGTGATCCAAGCTTTGTGATACATTTTTTGGTACCCCTCTTTTGTTATTCTTGTGAACCATAATGAAATGAATGAGTATTGATGTTTAGTGTTTTCTACTGACTTCCAAGGTCTTTGTTTGTATTCTTCTCTTGCTCCTTTGATCCTTGATTGGTATTTACTGGACAATTCAACATGGTGACAAGAAAGGAGTAACAGTTCATTAGCTTTGACCTAATTGTTGCTGGTGCCTACTTGATGCTTCTTACATCTACTTTTTGAATATTTTGCCATCATGTTCTTCCATTGCTTTGTCATATCATCATCCATCTCTTATTGGTTCATCATTTCTCTTTGAAATCAATAATTTGTCTGTTGAATGTGCGAGGTACTCTGAGGAAAGTTTTCCATTTTGACTTGATGTTGTAGTGTTCCACTTTATTTATGAAACATAATTGGTTGTTCTTGCACCACTGGTGTGCTTTGTATATTTTTTATTCTCTTGCACCACTGGTTGTTCTTGCACCACTGGTGTGCTTTGTATATTGTTATACATCACCTATGGGATATGTTCATATTCGAAGCCTCGATGCTTATATTTGATGGCATGATTTCTGACTTGATTTATTTACTGATGCTAGCTTGCTTGAAGTTCTCTGGGTTTCTTTTTATTGCTCAGTTACTACGGATAGTTATCTGTTTGGTATTGTATTATTTCCCTTTTACTATTTCCGCTCTTTATTGCTTTCTATTGTATGATGGGACCTCCGTTGCTGATATATGTCAGGAGTCCCTCTGGTTTATTTAAAGACCTATTTAAAGCAATTATGTCGGTGTGCTAATTGTGATTGTTTAAAACCCTACCTTTGGAGTAGGTATTATGTACGTGTGTTTATATTTGTTCCCGCATTACATTATAGATGATAATTCCTCAAAAGGAGGCGAGCGTAAATGGTTCATAATCAACCCCCTCACATTCTAGTCCATGTCGTTCATATGATCACTTTGTACAAGTAGACGCTCTGAACATGTGCCCAAGATCTGAATGAATTTAAGTCCTCCAAAGGCAAGTGAAAAGGGTTCCCGTAATCGGATCCCCACGCTTTCTTTAGCTCGTGTTAACCAACATTGATGCTTGGTGTACACATGCACTATATATTTTTCCCCCAGATCTTTCTTGCCCTGATAATGGATATCACAATTAAGGACCCTTTTATATTCCTATAATTCCATGGCTTGTTGACTCGGGTGATACGCTCCCCTTGGCCATGGCTTGACCCTTAGTCTAATGCTTGGTTTCTTGTCTATGGAGGGACCTCCCTTTCTACTACTAGGCATGCGCCTAGTAGGTGTTTGATATTCGAGTGATGCTCGAGCTTTTGTTTTTCCAGATGTTTTACAATCTATTTGCTTGTTTTTTTGTCACATGATCTATGACATATTTACCATGCTCCCTTAGGATTGTTCGTGTAGGGTTAGTCCTCGAGCTATGCATTAGGATATTTACCCATGCATGCTAACATAAGGTAGAAACTTCCCCTTTCATCCTCAATCTTAGGATCAATCATTGTATGATAACATTAGGGGTAGTGATAGGCTAGTCTCCCTTAGTTTTTTTTTTCCTTTCTTTGCATATTACATCTTAAAACTAAAACTTCTTCTTGGCATATCATAAAAATGTCTCTAATGAACTTAAATCCTTCTTCAAGGTAAAAAATAAAAACCAATCTTAATTGTTTGTGCGCCTTTTGGCTTTGTTTTAAACCTTTTTTAAATTGATGTTTTATCATCCGGATTTTTGATGTTTCGCCATCTTTGCCATGTTACCTTGCTATCTTTTAGCCGATGTTTCGCCATCGCATATGTTTGTTACCGATGTTTCGCCATCGCACATGTTTGTTATCTTACTTTGATTCTCAATATCATTGTTAGGTGTGATGTTTTATCATCCGAATTATTGATGTTTCGACATCTTTGCCATGTTACTTTGCTATCTTTTAGCTGATGTTTCGCCATCACATATGTTTATTGCTGATGTTTCTCCATCGCACATGTTTGTTATCCTACTTTGATTCTCAATATCATTGTTAGGTGTGATGTTTTATCATCCGAATTGTTGATGTTTCGCCATATTTGCCATGATACTTTGCTATCTTTTAGCCTATGTTTCACCATTGCATATGTTTGTTGCTGATATCTCACCATCACATGTGTTTGTTATCCTACCTTGATTCTCAATATCATTGTTAGGTGTGATGTTTTTTCATCTGCATTGTTGATGTCTCGTCATCTTTTCCATGTTATCTTACCATCTTTTAGCTGATGTTTCGCCATCGCATATGTTTGTTGCCGATGTTTTGCCATTGCGTATTTTTGTTATCCTACCTTGATTCTCAATATCATTGTTAGGTATGATGTTTATCATCTGGAATTGTTGATGCCTCGTCATCTTTTCCATACTATCTTGCTATCATTTTTCTGATGTTTCGCCATCGCATATGTTTGTTGTCGATGTTTCACCATCGCATATGTTTGTTATCCTACTTTGATTTTCGAAATCATTGTTAGGTGTAATGTTTCATCATCTTGTCGGATATCTTGATTATCATGCTGACGTGTCATCATCTTACCTGAGTTTGTGTTACCATGTGATGTCTTGTCATCCCTTTTTTTTTGTTTTACCATCATTGTTGATGTTTTGTCATTTTATCTGATGTTTTTCCATCTTGACTGTTGCTTTTGTCATCTTAACCAAAAAACACAAACCAACCAAAATATATGAGCCGAACTACGGCTGCTTTAATTCCTGAAAAGGGATACGTAGGCAAAGGCTTTTGTGGGGCCTAATCGAGCATATCTTTGTAAATATTCATTTATTTTCCCCACACTTTCTTTCCCGTTTTCTTTGCATTGATTCCCTTTTCAACTTCAAGCCTTAGATATAGATTCTGCACACCCATTAGATCAGAACAACAAGAGTGGATACCGTAGGGTACTATAGATGCGTGGGATGCTAATACCTTCCCCTCGTGTAACAGACTCCTTTACCCGATCTCTTGGTCGTTTGATCGTGATTTCACCCTTCTCAGGTTTTCTCGATGTTTACCTTCCCTTCTCGCGGGATAAAAGACGTTCGGTGGCGAATTCATTCATTGTATTATCAGATGACGGTTCGGCTGGTTGTTTCAGCTAGCGACTTCACTGGGGACATGTTGACCAAATGCTGGTCCATCTCGGAGTCGATCCTAGCTCTTGTTTTCTTTTCTTAGGGTGTTTATTTTCTATGCTTTCAGTTTATTCATTTATACATGTTTATCTGAACATATGCTTGCATTGCATTTTATTGCTTTCCATATTGGTTATTTGTTGTGCTGGATTCTGGTTTTCTTGGTGGGTGGGTTGTTCTATGAAGTAAAAGGCCTCATACCCAGGCTATGAGTGAATTCCATAGGAACTAGGAATAGAGTGGTCATGGCGGCTATGAGGCGTATGTCTTGTAGACCCGACCATGAGGCCCACGACTTCAGAGGATGTTCGGATGGGTGTCATTGTATGATGATACCAACATATGAGCTCTTTGACTCTGATTTGGCCTTTGACCTTACCACGACCTAGTCTTTACCCGTGAGTGGCGTTGGAATTATTATCACAGGTACAAATGGTGACTATTTTTTCGGTTGGTGACTTGAGTTCTTTTGGTGACCGTGTTCTGATAGTTACTATGTGTTTTTGATGGTGACTTGATACTCTCAATGACTGTGTGTCCTCTCGGTTTTGTTCTGGACTTCTCACATTGTGATGGCGTTTATTTCGGCAGTTCAGCAGTTATCTTTTATGATAGGGATATTTTGGTCTCATGTAGTTGTTGATCCATTTTGTACTTGATTATTTTATGTTCCAAGGTGGTGCCGGATCTTTGATCCAGTGATATTCATTATTCAGTGTAGAGATAGTTCAACCATTTTCCATGTTTATGGAACCTTGATCTTGTGTTCTTGCACATATAATCTGTTAACATCATTTTAACACACATGTTCTTTCCATTTCCAAGGAACCATGCTTGTGAGCTTTGTGTTGCACTTCTCCATCTTTTACTGGTTTAAAATCAAAATTAAAAGCATGTGAGTTCCTTGAAAATGATCGAACATGGCATTGCATCCACTCACACACATCATGCATATTCATGCATTCATAACATGTACCTAGAGTTGGAGATTCTTATTCAGACTTGGTCTTCTCTTCTGAGTTATAGACTTGAGATCTTGTTGTCACATGTTCAGAGATCAGTTATGGAATAAATTTGTGGGGTATTGGGTGGGATGAAGATTCAGATGTGGTTGTTTGTGGTACTCATGTAAGCCTTGGCCTGTGATCAGGAACTTTTCTAGAAGGAAGATAATAAGTTGAAGACTCAGTGGAGTCAGGTCATGGAAGTCTTGATGATAGTATCAACAATCCTACACCGACCATTACAACATGAGTTATTCTCCTCTGGTGATCTTTTGGAATTTCTTTCAAAACCATGGAGTGCTTTGTGGATTTCATCCACTGTCTCGAGTGCTTTAAATTCTTATCAGCAGATGGTTCCCATTCCCTAGTGAAATTCAAGAGGATATGTTTTATCAGCAAGGGTGGAAGCCTGGAGAACGATTGTGATCCCATCTTAGTGCTTTATTCCCATCTGTTTCCACACTTGTTTGAGCTTCAATGGGTTAGGCTCCATACTTCTGTACCGTCTACGAATCTCCTTTCCAAATCCTGTTACCAACGTCAAATATAGTTACCACACTGGGGCACCCGATTATTTAATCAGGTGCACTCTCTACAACTTTGGGACACCTGATCTTCTCTTCAGCAGTCAGTGTTTGTTCCCTAAGTGAGTGCATGGGTCAAAGCTTTTAAGCAAAGATAGAAGAAGCCTGAGATGTATGTTGATACCATTTCAATGCTTTACATCCTGGAACTTCCTTGTCTGTTGGGAATTCATTTGGTTAAGCTTCATGCTTTGGAGACTTTTCAGTTGATTAATCTCTATCCTGATGCAAATGCTAAGTGTGTCTCCCATTCTTGGGCATTTTGTCATGATGTTGAAAATTGCAAGATGGTTTAAGTAAAGTTTAGCTTCCTGTCTGGCGTCTCTCTCAAAGTCCAATTTCTAAGGTGACGGACAATTTAGAACTCTTTGCATGGTACAACGTTCACCCTCTCTTTTAAGAAGATCTTCCGTGAGTATATTTTGGGGAACTCGGCTATTCAGTTGAAAACGGTTTGTCATCCAGAGATAAGAGTCCAAGCTTGGATCAATTCAGAGACTATTGTGTCCATATCAAAAAGGGAATTTCTTATCCAAATGAGCTTCAAGGTTACGGAAGATTGTTTGAAGCAATCAGTCCATACAGAGTCTCTTCTCCTCAATATGGAAATTTCAAATTTCATTTGCATTCTCATTTGCAATCTTAATTGTTTTGTTCAGTACTTTATTGTATGAAAACTTGCTTATCTTTTTGAATACTAAATCATAATGCATTGAATATGTTCATCTTTAAGTAATCCATTCGTTATCACTCTTATCTATTTTACTATGTTTTTGATATTCAACTCTTATTAATAAAGAAATGACTTTGGAGGGAGGATGACAAAAATTTACCTAGAATTTCAAATGGTATGCTTTCGAGTAAAAACCTTGCTGACGATGTACATGCCTTGTTTCAATACCCAAACACCAGAGATATAAGGGAGATAAACCCTAGTTAACCCCTCCGAGCTTTTGAAGTAGGAGTTTCTTTTCTATTTCAAAAAAAAGACCCTTATTTTTAACCCGGGGCAGGGTAGATGTTCAGTTAATCTGACCGAGCATTCAAATTTCAGAAGGAGTGTCCCATCCGAGGATTATTGCATTTTATCCCTCGCATTATGAGGACAAGAAAAGATCAAAACCATAATGGTTATTGCCTCACAAAAATCCTGAGGTCGAGATCGAATCGATACAACAATGGTTATCCCTCACCGACCAAGGAATGAGGCAACCACTTTCCTCCAAAAATTTCAAAGACTTAGGGTCACATGACTTGTTCAAAGTGGAAAATATGAATAATAAAGAAACAAAAAAGCCTCGCTAAGTCAAAACTTGAAAACAAGTAGCTTAGGAAAAAGTTAGGGCATCCCGCTGAATTTCCAAATTGAAATTCAAAAGAATTTGTCCAGGCAAAAGTTAGGGAAAGCGAAAAATAATTTGAAAAGCCCGAAAGGCAGAAAAGGATTATCCAATAAAAATCCTCATCAAAGGAAAAGTCGTGTGATCGAATACCCAAAAACCAAAGGTTAAGTGACTGTCGTGTCCAAAAAATTATTGTGGTTCCTCAACCATCATAAACTCTTTTGAGAGATGAGTGCTCGTATCAAATTAACTGGATGTAGGAATGGAGAAAATCATGGAGAATGGGTGGGAACCAAATAATTTTGAGCCTTAAAAACATTTTTTTTAAAACCGTGAACTAGGCCATGTTACAACCCTTAAAAGTCATAATTGAAGCATGGATTAATTGGAAAGCAAAACTGTTACGAGAATACGGTAACCTGACTCCTATGAGACTTGCTAAAAACCTTTTGAGTTGGTATCACTCCCCCTTTTACTTTCTTTGAACAAAAAATTCCTATGTTTCAGTATCTTTTCAATAAAAGTTTTCTAACTTCAAGACAAGTATATGATTTGCACTAGATTTATCATTCATAGGATAAAACATTCTTTGCATATGAAAAAAAGTGCTTAAACATCAAGGGATCTTGCATAATGAGCATCAGATGAAGAGTTTGATTATCCTGAGGGACGAATTTCTTCAGGAATCTGTTGAAAAGAATGATCTTAATCTGGGGCATGCTTTCTAGCTACTCCTATGAATTGAAGAAGACCAGTATGAGAGGTTGATCAAGAACTTTTTGTTTGATGATTGTGTGGAAGTTTTATCTGCTCCTAAATCTCTGATTGAGCAATGGTATATCGTTCCCAGTTGGTCCCGAAAGACAATTTTCTTCAAGCATCTGCTTACGCGCGAAGCAGTTTGAGTTGAGAAGTATGATTGTGTACTAGCTTGTTTTGAGGATGTAAGTCAATTATCCTGAGGAGATTTTATCTCCCAAACTCCGTGAACTTCTCGTTCCTCTATAAGAATGAGATAAGGAAATGGTTTGCCAAGATTATGCTAATCTGGGGCAATCAAGTCAAGATCCATTGACTCTCAAAGTTTCGTCAGTTTGAGGCAGTTATGTAGAGATTCGACAAATCTCTCAAAGTGTCGAGTGATCAGGGTCCGTTACCCAAGATTTATTGAAGCCTCTTCTAATTTTTATTAGTCGGAAGCCGTGTTTCAAAGTTTGTAACACTGGGGAAGTTTATCTGGATGGTACAGATAACGGTAAGTCCTTTTAAGGCACGTTATTTAACATCCCTACAGACAGGGGCAATGCATTATGCAGGGGAATTTCTCCCATTTCATAGTTGATCAGTTTAAGTCTGGTCGAAGGCTAAACAATTTATGAATGTGAAGAGCTGGACGAAAAGTCAGAATTGTTATCTTCAACTCATCAGAAGGAAAGATAAAATATGTGTGAATGCTATTATGTGTCAAATCCGCTATGGTTGTGCTTTTGTTGTTCATGTCTTTGATGGCCACTTATGTATCGGTGATGGGAATTTTGAGATGCTTTCATTTGTTGAAACTACTCCTTTTTTAAGCTGCTTATCATGTTGTCTGTTTTCAGAGGAAGTACCTGCAAAAGTGTTAGAAAAATACGATGTGGTGTGTGCAGGTGGAACCTGACCATGCAAAGGATTAGGAGGAGGCAAGTTACGAACAAGAGAGATACATTCTCTTCTATCACACTCATCATCAATGTCACCACCAGCAGCGACATTTTCAGGAATTTCCGTGGGCACCTAGCTCATTTCCAAGATTGTCATCTAGAGATTTCTCGTCTAGAAGTAGCTGAGACGTGACAAAAAATCCATCTCTTTATTTTCTGCAAATTCACACATTAAAAGGAAAACATTAAATTAAAAACTCGTGGGTTGCCTTTCATGCATCACTTTGTTTAACGTTGATAGCTTGATAACTCAGAAGTGAAAGCGCTCATGGTGGTTCTCTCGGGGATTACGCCTTGATTGAACTTTTAATAATATTTGGTCTCCATTACCACTTATCAAGCCATCTCACATATCCCTTACCTTTTCTTTTCTTTCTTTTGTGGGGTGGTTCATTCTTTTGAACTTGTGGTGGTGGTTCTGGATCTATCCTGAGTATCAGCTTTTTAAGCTTGGGTTTAGTTATTTCATCCACCACCTTAAAGGCTAACCTTTCCCTCTAAATACTGTTGATTTCCTTAGTTTCATAGTCCTCTAATTTTATATTTTTATGCAAGACTTCAAACAAGGGTGCATTGGTGTGGATATTTTCCAATACCATCACATATGTTTTGGATTTGGAGTCTACCTTACCTTCCACAAACCTTTGCGGGAAAGGAATCAGTGGGGTATAGGGAGGAGGAACAACAATAGGGGATTCCTTCTCTACCTCTTCGACAACCTCCCTTTCGGACGGTGTCGGTATATTTTTCTCAATCTCTACTCTTTTCTCGCCAGAACTCTTCTCAACCTCATTATTACTCTCTTCAACCTCATTATCACTCTCCTTAGAATTTTCAAATTTTTTTTACTACTGGTTGTTACAACATTCACATGCTCCTGAGGGAAGGGTCATAGAGGTTCTTGTTCAAGAATGAAAATTTGAGTCTCCAAGGCCATGTTGTGAGTCACGAGGGACCAACCGCATTGTTCAGCTGCCTAAGAGTTTCATTATTATGTAGAATTTATTTTCTAAACTCTTCATTTTGGAAAATTTGTGTCTCTACAAAGTGCTCCATCATAGATTCTAGCCTAGAGTGAGTTTGCGTCAAATTTAAATCCTCCATAAATGTTTCGAGGGTTTAATTATCGGATTCTTTCAACTCCTCAAAATATTGGGCGTGGTGATTGTAGAGGAAATCTGATTGAGGATAAGTTAGTGTCGCATTGAAATCCTCCATTAATGTTTCAAGGTCGGAGTTATGGAATTCTTGCGAATCCTCAAAATGTTGGGGTTGGTAGTTGCAGAGGTAATTTGGATGAGAATGAGTTAGTGATGCATTGAAATTCCCCATTATCATTTCAAGGTCGGATTTATGGGATTCTTGTGACTCCTCAAAATGTGGGGGTTGGTAGTTACAGAAGTAATTTTGATGAGTATGACTTAGTGATGCATTAAAATTCTCCATTATTATTTCGAGGTCGGGTTTATGGGATTCTTGTAATTCCTCGAAATACTGAGAGTGGGAGTTGAAGAAAAATTTGGGTGATACATAGTTATTTAGGTAAGAGTGCCTTATTCTATATGGTTCAACAACGGAATAACAATATGGATTGTTGGTTCTCCGGCAACGGTGCCAAAAACTTGATGCGTTCGCAAGTGCATGGAAATATCAAAGTAATATAAAAGATTGTCGAACCCATAGAGACCAATATCAACATATTGTAATCTATCATCGCTTTGTAAAGCTAAGTCTATGAATAGATTAAAGGGGAAACTAATACTAGAATAAAGACTAAAATAAGATTAAGGAAATATATAAGAAAAGAGAGGTCGGAATGTGAATTTCGTGTGCCTCAGGGACTCTGTAACTCATTCGTGTTAATCTACGATTAAATTACATTCAGTAGAAAATACCAGTTTAAAGACTCTATCTCACACTCTCGCGCTATTCACACTCCCTAACCACAAGATTTTTCTCTCGCTCGTCCGATTTAATTAGAAAGCATACTTTTGAAAACCGATAAGATCCTAAACGATTCCTAAAGTGATCTCTCTGTTTTTAGGATCGATGCCCCGTTCCCACTATCCAGTTCCTTCCTCACAATCTCGCGACATCGGCTTGAACCTTAGTTTGTTATTCACTCTCGTGTCAAAACAATGTTTAGTAACCTCTCACTCTCGTGACAAAGCTACTTAAATTAAATTGTGAAACAAAACCTAAAATATAATTTATGAAAAACTTATCCCAATTTCATTACCGAGTCCTGTCGAAAATGAAGGTCCTCACATACCAGACTCAAGACAATTTATCTAGACATATTACTTATTGAAAACACATTTATACATAACGATTGCAACGGAAAATAGTATGGTAATTAAATTTGACAAACAAGGCAATAATAATAAGTAATACGGTAAAAAGAAACCTATAAAAGCTGAAATAAATAAAACTGAAATTAACTTCAATTATGTCAGCAAGATTAACGATCCAAGAATACATAGATTGTAGGCCTAACACTAATGGTGTGGTAGTTCCTCGATGTGAGAAACTACCACTTTTACAAATGTGATTTCTTCCTAAAACTACGAACAGTGGTTCCGCGCGATAGCTTAGATGTCCGGGAACTGACCCAGAGGTCCTATATATAGAGATAAATATGCTGGTATCTTTCTTTGGTTGGTTTCAATAGTTGAAGGAAAAAGAAGTTGAGAAAACTGCTACAAACTGCTCTTATGCGAAAACTGATGTATGCGAAACAATGGCCAACGTCATTAGGGTAATGGCAAAAGCCATTGCCTCCTTCATTAAATGACGTGGCACTGCTAAGGGACGGAGAACATCGTCTGTCTATGACGAACGCCATCTGCCTATGGCGAACACCGTCTGTCTATGGAGAACATCATATCAGCAGAATGATTCATTTCTTACTCTTTTGCTCCTCTTTTGCTTCCTTTCCGATATTCTTCACATAAACGCTCCATAATCGGCAAGTACCTGAAACACAAACAAAGCATGGCATATACTACGAAAATATAATAAAAAGATACTAAATGGCATGTGAATTGGGTCTAAAAATACGATACATTTATGTATTGTCACATAGTCGAATTAGTGAGCAGATACATGAGTGAACCAAGGGTGTCACACATGAAGGATGCAAGAAGAATTTTGAGATACTTAAAAGGATCGATAAATTATGGAATTCTATTTCGACGAGACTCTGAAAGCAAAGAAGCAACATTTACTTGTTTTTCAGATGCTGATTGGTGTGGAGATAAGGAAGATCGAAGAAGCACAACTTGATATATCTTTCAAGTATTTGGTGCCCAAATCTCATGGTGTGCTCGAAAAAGCAACCTCAAGTGGCATTATCATCGTGTGAAGCTGAATATATAGCCGGATCCTATGTTGCAAGTAATTTGGATCAGATCAGTACTTAAAGTAATGAAGGTCGAAGTGAAGAAACCTCTTGTGTTACAAATTGACAATAAGTCAGCCATAAATCAGGAGAAGAATCTTGTTCTGCATGGAAGAAGTAAGCATATCGAAGATAGATTTCACTTCTTGAGGAAAAAGGTAAATCGAAGTGAACTTTAAGTTAGGCACTGCTCAAGTGAAACACAGTTAGCCGACATTTTCACCAAAGGATCGAAGATCGACAGATTTTTGAATTTGAGAAAGAAATTAGGAATGCTTTAGATTGACTATTTTTAGAGTATGTTCGACAACTTAGATTATAGGGAGTATGTTGAGATATTAGACCTAATCTAAGTTGTGTAACCTAAGTCCAAGCTCAATTAGGATTTGTTAGCCTATTTAGTGTATATGTTAGGTGTATATAAATAGTCAGAGTTTGTTTCATTATTTATACAATTAAATTCAACGATACAATCTTTATTTCCTTTCTCTCTCTTTCTCCCTCATTAAAAATGTCACACACACTATCCGTTACAACATATTACAACTAACTACATTTTTCTTCAAAATGGTAGCATAAGCAACTTTTTAACATCAAATATTGATATTTACACACTATTACAAGAGTTTTTAAGATATAAACTTCAAAATACAGTCATTACAAAAATTCAAATAGCATAATGGGTACATGAAGAACGAAATGCAAGGGGTGATATTTTAGGGGTTTTGGTCCATCTGAGATTCCATTCACTCCAATAGAGAAGAATAAACACACAATTGAAAGGCATATATTTTTCAAAGAGAGAGAAAAGTGAACTGAATCCAGTATAAGGCTTAAGTTTCTCCATCCCAAATGTCAGGAATGAACGCAAATGGGCCATTGTTGACACGAATCTGTTTGATTTTATCAATCTTTTCATGGTCATCTCTTGTAAGTGACCAATCAAATATCTCCAAATTTTGCTTCATTCTATCCTTGTTGTAGCTCTTCACAGCCATACTCACCCCTTGTTCATACAACCATCTAAGACATACCTATAACACCATTAAGGATTAAATTAACTCCATCAAATACTCACCATTATAACTCACTTAAAGAAATATGAAAGAAAAAGTGAATGCAACTAGCTAAAAGTATGGTTTTAAATTACATTCCTCAACCATAATTGTTGCCACAATGTTATGGATGCCGTAGCTTCTGCAACCACATTAGACCGTAATTGCAGCTGCAATATTGCTGATACAGTAGTCTTTTCAATCGCATCAAACCACAACTAAACCACAATTGCGGCCATAATATTGTTAATATGATACCGCATCAGACCGCAAAAGTGGTTGTCGCATCAGACTGTAATTGCGGTGTGATTTAAAATCACAAGTCTGACGGTATTAAATCACATCAAACAATTCAACCCATGCTTCTTCAAATATTTTCATCAAAATTCAAAATTTCACAAGCCCAAAACTCAAGTTAGTTAACATTATGTGTGTTTTAAGGGAGTACTTAAAAAACCTTCAATTAAAATTCACACTGCAACGACTGTCGTGCGCATCGTAGTAACTGCAATTGCAATGCATGCAACCGCAATTTAAATCAATGGCTGAAAAAAACTTTAAAAAAGGTAACTTTACCTGAGCAACAGTCTTCCCATGTTCCTCAGCAATTTGCTTGAGTATTTCACTGTCTATAACTTCATTAGAACCCCACATGGTCCCTTTGGCTCCTAAAGGAGAGAATGCAGTTATAATTATACCCTTTGCTTCACAATATTCTTTTAGCTTCTTCTGATGCCAAACAGGATTCATCTCTACCTATATTTGGTGGTAAAAAATGAGAAAAGAGAAAAGTCCAAAGAGAGCAAGAAGAGCTTATTGGCTTACTTGATTGACAGAAGGAAGAATGGTAGCAAAAGAGAGTAGATCCTCAAGTTTCTTGCAAGTGAAGTTGCTGACTCCTATAGATTTCGTTAGGCCTAGTTTCTGGCATTCTTCCATTGCTATCCACACTCCTTTTAAGTCAAGTGTGGTTATTAACTCTTCAACATATGGCAATTCCCAATTTCCAGGTTTCACACTGACTGGCCAATGGATCAAATAAAGATCCAAATATTCTAATTTCAGGGTCCTACAGTATAGCATCAATTTTAGTCCTCATGCTCAAGGATTTAAAACAAGTCACTTGGGCTTTCCCAATTTCGGTACAAGTGTCGCGATACTGATATCAATTAACCACAATTTATTCTTTAACAATATGACTAATGATTTCAATTTGAAAAAGGATAGAATTTTGCTTACTGGAGTGATTTCTGAAGGGCAGGAAGAACAAGGTGTGGAAAATTATCGGTCAACCAGAGTTTGGAGGTGATGAAGAGTTAGTTCACCTCTTGATTGAATTAGACCAAGTTGAAGTGCCTGTTGTATAGCTTCTCCTAAAGCCTCTTCAGAACCATAGATTGATGCTGTGTCAAAGTGTCTGTAACCCGATTTGATCGCTTCAACTACTGCTGCTTTTGTGATTTCTCCATCGTTATTGGTTACAGCAGCAGTGCCAAATGCTATCAGTGGCATGTTGCTTTGGTTGGAGGATGATTTCAACACAATTTGAGGGATTTTGGAACAAGACATGGTGATGATAACAGACTATGATCTCTTTGCTTCTATCTCTTTATATAAAAGCAAGAAAATGATCGGGTTTGGAGGCATAGAGTACCGTAAACTAAGGCATTTAGTATGGGCCACCTAGTTTTGGTTGACCATAGTTTTTTAATATGCGTACATTAAAGTTTTTTTTACCTGCTATCAATATCTTAAACGTGTGAAATTCACCAATATCATGCGAGTGAATAAATATCTAGACTTTATGGATACTTGTACTGTTGGAACATGTGATCATTTAATTAAAAATTTTAAATTAATAGATGGAATATTAAAGGCCATTAGTTGGAGATAATAGTAATAAATAATATTTTTAATTATAATTAAAAAAAGAATTTTTATAGTTGGAATGGTGTTGAGCCTTACCATTCAATTAGCATTGAAAAGATCAATCGCTCAGGAATCAAAAGCATGGATGGTAGTCGAAATTTTTTTTATGGTTACTGTAATACGGTGAGAGAACTGACTTTTGCGTTTTATACAAATATGTGGATAGCTAGAGTCGCCATCGACTTTTCTTTTATCCAATAAGGAAAGGTGAAAAGAATAGGAAAAACCTTGATAGATTTTGAGTTCGCGGGGTAAGATATGAAAAGGGAAGGTGTTAGCACCCTTTTCATCTGTAGCTATTTACGAGCTCTTAATCACTAGCTCACTTTTTGAAAATTGATTTTTTTGTGTAAGTGTTTGAAAATATTTTGAAAAAAAATAAGCCAAAGTACGACTATCTTTGTAATGGTTCTTGTATCAGTCCTCAAGAACGCGTACAAAGTGTTTTAGAAAATATTTTTGAAAATGATGTGTGAAAATGTTTTTTAGAAAAGTTGTGAGCGAGTGATTAATAGTCTTACCCACTCAAGGCCGTTCTTGTTATTTTCCTTCTCCTTTAGAGATAGTGTTATCCGTACCATTAGTTGGTAGGTAGCTCCATCTATTGGATATGAAGGGACAATCGAGGGTCATCGTATGGTCATCGAAAGCAACAAATAAGGATACTTTAGCAATTATCAGAGGGACTAGATCATTTTTTTTAGGAAACATCGAAGGGTCATCGAGAGACTATGATCTTTTATTCGAATGGACTTTACTAAAGTATCCCTATTTTCGAGGGACATGACCATGTTCTCAAAGGCAACAAAGAGAGATTACCTAAAGGCGCGTGTGTGAATAATGATTCAATTCAGTTGTTTTGTCTTGCATTTAGGGTTATGCTATCGATCGTTTTTATTTTGTCATACACGCCTAATTACTAACAGCATACAAATAAGGCAGAAATATAAAGTGTGGAAAATAAAAGTCCTACGCTATTACATGGCTTCAAGGCAGTTACATAATAAAGATGCGGAAAATAAATCCTAAAACTATTACATATTCGGAGCAATTACATAATAGGAAAAAAAAAAGCGAGATAAATATAAACCTAAGCTATTACATAAGGAACGCGCGACCTATACAATTGATCTAGAAAATTGAAAAATATAAAAATAGAGAAGAAAATATTTTCGGTGACTTTTTATGAAGAAAATAGTTTATGAAAATAATTAATAAAAACCTAAAATTCTAATTGATTTTAATATATTTTTTTAAAAATAGGTTTAATTAATTTAATTAATAAAAATAAAAAATTTATTGTTACAAAAAACTTAAACCCTAACTTAATTAGTTATTAGAAAAGTATTAGGTTAATTAAGAATAATTAGGGTTAGTTAATTATTAGGGATAATTAATTAAAAGGAAAATAATTTAAAAAAAGGAAAAAATAGGATTAGTAAAAAAGGGCAGAAAAATAATGCATTGGGTGGGTGTTGAACCCACGCCCTGAAAGTCACAGGCATGCCTTCCATCCACTGTGCCAGCGTTGCATTTGTGTTAGGAAAACAAGCGCATTACATAATATGAGAAACCTGTATGAATTGGTAAAAATATGAAGAAAAAAATAGAAAAAGGTAGGGATCAAACCCATGCCCTTGTATAGTAATGCCTTAATGCGCGCGCTTCTGCCACTGGGATGGATATACATATATTAACTTAATCAAACCAAACTACATATAATAAAATCTGATTAGAGTGACTGGAGAAGCGTCGGAGCCCTAGCTCTGGTCGTCTTCTCCGACGAGTATATTTCATCAACCCGCAACACAACAACTGTTAGTGATCCAAAGGGATCCTATCCCCCTAATTTGAGGGTTGTGAATTCAATGGTACCCTTGGTTTTTGCTAATTCTCCCTACATAATGAGATACGAAGAAAACAATGTGGATCCGTTCAAGAATGATGATCCATGATTCTGTTATCATGGGGGCCATGCGATGGGTTAAACCTGTATAGTTATATCTCAAAAACACAATGAAAACATTAGTATGGATCAAATCATGGTAAAAATAAAAAATAAAAAATCATGAAAATATGTCAACCGACCATGCTTGGAATGCTCGTTTTATGCACTTTTGATCATCAAGGACGATCAAGTCTTACCTTATAACACCTCAGGGATTGTTTGGAACAGCTGGTTTGCTTTGAGAAGGGCTGAGATAATGATTTCAAGTTTTCCCTAATTTGGACAAATTTTGATATTTTTGAGAGGGTTCTCCTGCAAGGTTTTTTCGTGGTTGCCATGTCTGAATATAATGTATATTTATAGGCCATGAATTAGGTTAAAAGATAGACTTGGACTTTGTATGAGAACTTTTGATTTTGTTTGAAAGTAGAACATGAACAAGACAAAATAAGAAGATTTGGTTCAAGAATAAGCTCACACGATTTTTGTATGATCTTGGGGCCCCAAAATAAATCAAATCTTCAGCCCTTTAAGCCTTGCACCTCCATTTGATATTTTTTGATTTAATCTGAATTTAAATGAATAAAAATAAAAAAAAAAGATAAAAAATTATAATGGTGCATGAATGAGTTTAGAGGTCCATAATAAGGTCAAGAACACATTTGGACTCTAAAAGATAAGCCCATTTGTCAAAAAATTCAAGTTTGCTCAAATTGGATTTCATGCATTTTCTCAAAATTATCAAACTTATACAATCCATAACTTGCTCAAATTTCATCATATGGATGTAATCTTAGACTTTTTGGAAAGCTCAAGATGTCCTTTACAATCTTTATGTTGGTTATTTTTCCATTTGAAGATTTTATATTGATGTAAATTAATTTGAAAAAAAGTGTATTTTTGTTGACTTTTGAAATGACCTATAATGTTTTGGCTCATATCTCTCAAATGAAGCATTTTTGGGCCTTGAGCTTAGAGAGAAAAAGTTGTAGAGAATTTAATTTTCATCAAAATGAGCTTTGGTTGAGAATTTTCTGTGAAGCATGTGAAAGTTATGCTTGGTAACAATTTAGTTGACTTCTCTTAAAGAAATCCCTAATTTAGCAACTTTTGACTTTTGATGAATCTTGATTTTTCTTGATAATTTATGATCAACCCTTGATCAAGTGGTGAATGTAACTTTAAAATGTTGATGTTTACCAAAAATCTTAAATTTTGACTGTATGTTAACCACAGTTGAGTTTTTACTCAAAATAGTTAATTTTCAATCATCTGAGCAATTGACCGAGCAAATTTGTACTGCAAGACATGAAATTTGACATGAGGATACCTTGATACATATAAGAGAACATGAAGTCTACTTGAGGCATTATAAGTCCAATTTCCTCTGCTTAGGAGGAGAATTTGTCTGATCAATTCTTGAATACTTTTGAGTACTTGATAAGCTTACGAGTATGAGAGATTCTTTTGAAAATGAGAGGGCAAATTTATGGAAGTAATATGTTATTGGAGCGTGTATGTAGCCTTGTGTGTTAACGTCTGACTGGGGAAAATAAATCTCTGATTGTTGCTGGGGATGAAGGCAATATTTCTTCAATTGGACTTTACTAGGGATTCCTGCTTTCGATTTGAGGATATTCCGCTGGGGATCTTCGACTTCTTCTTGGGGATAGAAGCATTCAAAGAGAGTCAGTTATTCATTGTTCTTTGAAGGATTTGAATCTTACTGGAGATGAAAGAGATGAAATTCCTTGATATGATTCTTGACTAGGTTTCATATGTGAGTATTGAGTCTTCTGGGAGTACCACATTGAATGTCATCTGATCGGAGAAGAGAATCTTGTCGGGGAATTTTTGCAACATGGGAGAAATAAACTACATTGGGGAAATAAACCCTATTGACTATGGCGACTTCACTGTGGAAATAGCCTTTGATGAAGACTAACTTGTGGGGGAAGATCTGAGGAAACTGCTCTATGGGAATGTATGGTCAACTCCTGGAGTCTTTCGTAAATGCTAATCCCGTTTTCATGCATATATTTGTAAATGGTAATCATATCCAAATGCATATGTTCATTCAATATAATCATTGGACATTTTTTGGAAACGAAACAAAATAAAAAATAGTTTTTGAAATTGAAACTGATTGTATTAATTTGGAAAGTATGTCTATAAATAGACAATTTTATACAAAGAGACATAAATCCACTCTTGTTGTTTACCTAATGAGTGTGTAAGAATCTATGCTTAAGAGCTAAAAGAAAATGCAAAGAGGGAGTGCATGCAAAAGAAAGGATAAAACAATGTAAGGAAAATAAAGCTGTACTTGCTTGGGCCCTACCCCAATGCCTACGTATCCTTTCTGAGGAATACGAGTTACCATAGTTCGGCTCACATGTTTCAGTTTGTTTTGTGTTTTTTTAATGAACAGTTAGAGGGTTAATTTTTATATGTAGTTCTGTTAACAACTGTTAGTTCCTGATTTTCCTGGTATGAACAAAATGCAGGGCTAAAGTTTGTTGTTTTTGTTGTGTTACTGTACAGGGCCGCAATTGTTATTGCAATATCAGTTTGTGCAATGTCATAGTACTGTAATGATGAGCTTAGAGTTGATGAGATAATTGGAACATGACGGTATAACGTTGTGGCTTCTTGAAGCATGGAGGCTTGAATGCGGTTTGAAGCAAGGTCATGGCATAAATTTGCAAGAGACTTATTTTGCTTGATGGATAAGGATCTTGGCACAGTTGAAGTAGTTTGAAGAATTCAATGATATGAAAATTATTTAAAAAACCAGACTGAAGACTAGTAACACTTAGGCTTAGGACATTCCACAACCTTGTAAAACCTCGTAATGCTTGTAATCTTGGATAAACCTTTCCTTTGAGGGAACTTTAAACAATGTTGAATGGATCTTTCCCTTTGTAATGTATTAGAAACTTGGATGAATGGAAGTTTGAGTGAATTTTAACTTGAAAATTGGATGGTGTAATTCTTTTGTAACCTTGAACTTTCAAATTGATTTTGAACTTCCAAGTTATTTTCCTTCAATATTTCCTTTAAATGCCTTTGTATGAATTCAAATAATCATGATATGAATCCAAAATATTCGCAAGGTTATCAAAAAAGACGTGAATCTTAAATGAATCTTTGAAAGGCTATTTGGATGTCAGTTTGATAGTTGGATGAAATAAATGAATTTGACGCATGCCTTTTTATACTTGTGACTTGAATTCCAAGAAATTCCACACAAATATTTAAGAACTTCGATTTGCTTCAAATCCACTTCAAATCTTAATGAACTTATTTCCAATCAAACTACAGCTTCAATGAATCCCTGATTCAATTCCCCAAATCTAAACCAAATTTGTGTGTCAAGCAGTAAGAATTAGAAAGAATGCTTCCTTGAATTGGTCAAAGATGGATACCCAATAGATATTATCAGATAAACCAAAATCTTGACCAAAGGATGAACACCACTTGATTATAATGAGGAGAACGCCTCAGATGAAAAACCAAACCAAGCCCAAACATCAAGGTTAGAAACCCTAATTCACGCTTGCATCACCAACCCCTAAAATCTTGCATCCTAAGGAAAAGTTGACTGGAAAGACATCCTTGAACCCTGATATGCAGATCCCTAATTCCATACTTTATTGCTTGAAGAAGTAACCAGAAGAATTAGAAAAACTAACTTTTATTGAAAATGAACACCTTAACCACTGTGAAACCCTAATATCGCACAACCACTGAACTTTGAACCAAAGTGTCTTATTGAATGCAATGCATGCTATGTTGGTTACCTAATAAAATATATGCAAATGCAATGCGAAACCTAAGTCAGATAACAGAAATTAAGAGGGCAAATTTTAGAGTGCAACACATAGATAACACTTTTGCAACTAAATATTATTGGAAATTTGTTTATAATCACTAGACATAGGATATATGCAGTCGTGACATATATATTTTACGTGCAATCAAACCTTCGTTAAGGCAGGTTGTGTGACGAAACATTGTGTATAATATTTTGTAAAATAGTCATGATATAAAAAGAATGTATATAGATTAAGACAAAGATCAAGCACATGAAAAATGCAGAGAATTCAAAGGAGGTGTAAATTTATTAAATTATTATAATAATTACACACAAGTCCATCTAAACTATGTGTTACCCATTTTATTTTATGTCATTCGTTTACCTGATCGGAAATATGATTACCTTAGTTTTTTTTTTTAAAGTTAGAACATTATTTTCCTCCATTTTACTTTATGTCATTGGTTTACCTGAGCAAATATGATATTATCTTAGTTTTTTTTCTTAAAAGTTAGAACATTCTCTGGATTGATAATTTTACTTTCCACTTGTGAATTTTTGCTGACGCAAATTGTAGTATACTTGCATTGTTCTTATATTTTAATTTGTTTAAACATTTCTAACATAATATCAATGATATTTTCTTGCCAAAATCGATCAAAATCATTTTCTTTAGCCTACTTTTTAAAACTTTTTTTGTTTTAACTTTTAAAAAATGGATTTTTTTCTTTGTATTAAAAATGAATTTTATAAAACTGTTGTTTAAAATATTACAAATTTTTATATTTAGTTTTTCTAAATTAAAATATTAATTTTGACATCTTATAAACTAACATATATTATTGAAAATCATAATAAAGTCGAAATTATAATATTTTTTTTAAAATTATTTCAAAAATAAATCTATGAAAACTATCTGAAATAATTTTAAAATTAAGTGATTTTTTTTATTTTAATATCTAAAAAAATTATAATAAAATATTTAAAATAATATTTTAAAAATAACTCTTCAAATTAAATTTTTATTTGAAGTTATTATAAAAAATTTCTTTCTAAATTTTTTTTAGACAAAATGATCCAACACTAAAAATCATTTAAAAAAGAAACAAAATATGTGGGCCCAATAAGATGCCATTATGGCCAAACTCGATAAAGGCCAAACGAAACAACACCCAAAAGTAGGAATCTAAAAAGGAACACACTTGTCGACAAATATCCTTACAGTCTGCTTAAGGAAACAAAGAATAAAATATACAACATGTAAAGACATAGCTCACAAAGGCATCATCAATCTAAGGTGTCTCACCAGCAAAATGGTCCCTACAGGACTAGGCAAGAACTAGACACTTTTTTTCAAAGGACAAAACCGGAAAAGAATTCCAACAAAAATAAAAGAACACAAAACCTCATGATACTTTATTGTTTTCTTTTTCTCTCTCTCGTTCCAAATTATTTATAACTACTAGAATCAGAACCATTTTTCCTTCAATTTATTTATAGTAATACTTATCACTCATTGTTGCTGTCTGCTAATATCTCTGGGGTGAATTCTTCCTGAAACTGGACCAATATTCAGCAACCAGCTTAGAGAATGAAGAGTTGGTTTCCAGTAGCTTTGAAGGCTCGTCATATTCCATCAGTTTCCCTTTAATAATAACCACCAAAAAATTATGAGGCAAAATGTAGTACTAAAAAACAGAAACAGTAGCATGTATAATAAGGTAATAACATACCATAAGATAAAACCATAACCATGTCACTGTCTATTACTGTTGGAACTCTGTGAGCCACGGTTATAACTGTGCATGCTTTAAATTCTTGTCTGATCACTCTTTGTAAAATGGCATCTGTAGCAGAATCAATGGAGGCAGTGGCTTCATCTAGAACAAGAATTTTGTTTCTCTTAAGTAGAACTCTTCCAAGACAAAACAATTGGCGCTGTCCTAAGCTCCAATTTCCACCTTCATCACTCACTGCAAAACATCTCAAAATTAGGATTCCATAACTTGTATATTCACAAAATCATATATAAAGACTCACCGGAAGAGTCCAGGAGACTTGGTAGCTTCCTGATTGTTTCCTTAAGCTGACATTTCTCTATAGCCTAGATATACAAATCAAATATAAATTTATTGAATGGTTCATGTAAAATTCAACTACACTTAATAACTAGGTATTTTTCTAGCATGAAAGAATAGTTTATTCACCTTCCAGATATCATCATCCGAGTAGAGGCCTAGAGGGTCCAGGTTTGTCCTAATGCTGCCCTTGAAAAGAGTTGGTTCTTGAGGGATTATGCTTAGTTTCATTCTCAAATCCTTCAACCCCATTGAGCAAATGTTCATCCCATCTATGAGAATATCACCTCTTGATGGCTCAACTAAGCGAAACAAAGCACTAATAAGTGTACTTTTTCCACTTCCAGTCCTTCCAACAACTCCTACCCTACTCCCTTCTTTAAATGTACAAGTGATTCCCTTAAGAACTAATGAAGCATTAGGACGATATCTGATCTGAAACCAATGAAAATAATAGGCATCAGAGCAGAATTTTTCTGCTCACTTCAGAAATAAAAAGATGAAAACTCAAAGTAAAGGTAGAATCTTTCAAGTTGATATCAGAGATTCGGGGTTTGACGCCTGCTTCACATTACAATCAATTTTACGGAGATGAGTTAGGCCATAAATAAAGTCTAATACATTTATCCAACTTTACCTCCAAACCTTGAAGATCAATCCTTCCCTTGGAAGGCCACGAAGATGGTGGCCGGTTATTATCCACAATGGCAGGAGGCTCAACTGGTATATGAATGAATTGTTTGATTCTTTCAACAGATACAATATAGTTTGATAGGTTGGAAAACCATCTACTCCAAAATATTTGGGTTGTTGTCAAGGTAAAAGCATAAGAAAGAGACAGCCCCACAAGGCCTGCACAGAACAGGAAAGTTGCTACGAGTTATAATCTGTTAGAATTGATCTTCGTAATACGTAGAAGTAGACTGTTTAACTGTACTCCCTCAAATACGACCTATATAAGGACTAAAATGAATTATTTGGTCAATTTCAATTTTTGCAAGGACTAAAACTAAACAGCATGGACCAAAAACAAAATTTGATATATTTGTAAGGATGAAATTATATTTAAGCATATATTATATTACTACCTGGGGATACATATCCATGAGGAAGTAGAATAAGCAACAAAGATGCAGTGATGACAGTCAAATTTTGAAGTGCTTCAATCCTTAAAACTACCCATTCCATAGCCGCATTGGAATGAAAAAACAACGAAGCATCTGTGTCTACAAGTGTCAAGTAGTTTTTGAAAAATCTGTCTACCATGTTGAATGCTCTTACAGTAACAACTCCAAGTGATGTCTCAGCAGCAAAATTCATCACTGGAGCTTTGGTTGTTCCATTGATCCGTATTAGTTCCCTTGCAGTGGCTTGATAATATTGCTTAAGAGGAATGAGAAAAAAAGATTTAGAAGTTACTTGCTTAGTGATCTAACCTAGGACAGAGAATAAGGAATCAAGAAAAACTGGAAAGTGGATAAACCTGAATGTATATTGATGCAATCATTGCAGGAACAGCAACAATGAGAACTTGCCATGTGACTGAAACCATTATACAAATTATCACCAAAATTTCGAGTGCTACACATAATACAAAGGTGATGGAATACGGTATATCAAAGTCCAATATAGTCAAATCTGATGAAGCCTGCACAAGAGAGAAGAAAATGTTGACCTAAAATATAAGGGGTCATGAAATCATAATGAATGGATAAAACTTACTCTAGTTAAAATCCTTCCTACAGGAGTTGAATCAAAGAAATGCATTGGAGCATTGAAGATAGCTGTAGTGAAGCTTGAGAAGAAAGCAGTAGAAGCTTTTAATCCAAGAAGTGCAGTCAAGTACGACCTTACATATGCAAAACCAGTACTAGAAAAAGAAACTAATGTATAAAATCCAATCAAGGTGGCATTAGTTACTTTTGGAATTTCGATGGCTATAGAAAGCCAAAAGGTTGATGCAGTTTGAAGAGCAATGAAACCAGATTGTGCTAACAGGATGAAACACAACAGGAGTGTCCCTTTGGAATAATTAATATAATCCCAGAATGACATCCATCCATCATTACCAATCACTTTTTCTTCCTCTTGTGTAAGTTGTGCACCAATTGGACCTCTGATACTAGAAATCTCCCCCTCACTTTCATTCTTAGTGAGATAAAAACCGTGAGAGATTTGAGGATTAGACAAGACTTCGATTTCAGAACCTTTTTTATGTTCACTATCTTGATCCAACTCAGTAATTGTGTCTTTATGAGCACTCACAAGTAGTTCAAAGGCTGTTCCTGCTGTTAGGAGACTCTCATAACTACCTGATTGAATAACTTTTCCACCCTCCATTACCTAGAATTTGAATTCATCATGATAGTATCAACTTATGAGAGAAATACATATGTTCAATTGTAATATAATAACCATCTAAATGAAATACTTTACCAAGATAGTATCAACTTCTGAGAGAAACTCCACTTGATGAGTAACTAGAATGACAGTTTTCTCTCTTAAAGCAGTCATGACACAGTCCTGCAATGTTGTAAACATAGTAAATTTGATACACCAAAATGAGGACAACAGTTTTATTATAACTAGCGGAACCTGCTTTTTATGTTGTGCTTATATATATTTTCTAGTTTTCTTGAGTCATGAGTCATGTCATGTCATAGAGTAAAATTGGTAGTTAGTTTTCTAGTTTCCTTGAGTCAGTCATAGAGTTAAATTTAAATTTGAAGAACTTGGTTGTTAAAAGTAAATTTGTCCAGCAAAAGGTGTATCCAAAATTAGAGTTCCCTTTATATTATGTATCGGTCAACAATTTAACATGATAAAAGTGATATTTACTTACATTGAATAGTATTGCAGCTGTATGTGCATCAACTGCACTGAAGGGATCATCAAGGAGATAGATATCAGCATCATTGTAGACGGCTCTAGCTAGTTGAATCCTTTGTTTTTGTCCTCCGCTCAAGTTTATCCCTCTCTGACCAATTTCTGTAAGATCACCATGGCTAAAATCATTGATATCCTTATCTAAAGCACAAGCTTTAATTGCTTTCTCGTATCTTGTTTTGTCCATTGGCTTGCCAAAGAGTATATTATCTTGAACGGTTCCACTCTGTATCCATGAAGATTGGGAAACATAGGCAAAAGTGCCACCTACATTGACCTGTTTGCCATTATAGTGAAATATCATAAAGGGGGAAAAGTGTAAGATTCTAATATTATGCTTATTCATATGAATTTGGCATGATGAAATTTAAATGGGATATATTAGAAACTTACAGTTCCTGATATCTTAGGAACCTCTCCAAGTATCGCATACAAAAGTGATGATTTCCCAGCTCCAACTGGTCCACAAACTGCAATTTTATGTCTCCATTTGATTTCTAAGTTCACATCTGCTAAAGTTGGAGACACAGATTCATGATCCCAAATGAAGTTGCCATCTTGTATTTCCACAACATTAACCGAACATTCCTTGAATTTTCTCACACTGTGATCATTTTTTAGTTCTTCATCGAGCAAAAAGTTATTAAGACGATCGAAGGAAACCTTAACTTGAATCATAATGGATAGAGCCTCAGGGACCATTCTAACAGGCTCTCCCAAGTTCCTCAATGTAGCAAGAATAGTGAAAATAGTTTCAGCATTCAATGGTGCACTCTTGGTAACAGCACATCCAATAAAAACAACAGCAGAAATAACAGTAGGAGACATCCAATAAATAAATGTACCAGAAGCTTTCAAGATCTGTGTCTTAGACAACCATACGAACTCTTTACCGCGTAGTGACTGGACTAAGTTCTTAAATTTTTCTTCCCATGATTGTAACTTAATGATCTTCATACTATTTAGAATCTCTGAAGTCGATCGAAGACGCTCGTCCTGTGCAATCATAAACTGTGATTGGCAAATTTGTAGGATTTTTGCAAATGGCACATTAAGAAACCCACATATAAGAAGGGGGACCAAACCAGGAAGAGCACCAATACCAACAACACCATAAAGTATGCCAATGGAAAGAACAAGTTGCAATAGAGAAGTCCATGTTATATGGAACCACCATGGAAATTCTCCCATTCTATATGAATCAACAGCAATGTAATTCACAATTTCTCCAGCCGAGTGGCGTGTCCTTGCCGAGCTAGAAAGCTTTAGCTGCTTTTGATAAACTGCTACCATCAGAGCTGATCTCATTTTCAACCCTGATCTCCTTGAGTTAAAAAACCAATGTCTTTGAGACAAAGTCTCAAACACTTTGGTGACAATCAAAAAACCAACAATGGAAAGACCTTGTCTAAGATCTCCCTCAGCTCTATTTGAGTATTTAACAAAAGCATAGAGTATTAGAGGTGAAACTGCAACAGAAACAGTTGTGATAAATCCGTAAAATGCTATTAATATGTTTTCTCTTAAGTAAGTTCTAACAATAGACCAAAGAACCAAATTCTTTCTATTATTCTTTGGTCTCTCTCTAACAAGTGATTCCCATGCATGGACAAATTTTTGATAGGCCATGTTTGCTTCATCTTCAGAAACAAGGGAGGGGATTTCTTCAAGATCTAGTGGCTTTGAGTAACCTAAACTGAATAAAGAATTCATCCAAGAGAAAACCAACTTGCTGAGAAAAGTAGCATGACCAAGTGCTGTTTGTTTAGCTTCAAATTTTTTATCTAACAGTGGCTCAGATAAACCTTGTTGGACACTAGGAGTTCCAAAATATCCAAGATCTTGAATGGCACAATATAGAAGAAGGAAATGTACAAGCCACGGTACAATATCAAAAATTTCAATTCCACGATTTTGGAATAGAATTTCGATATTGAGCGATGAAACAAACACACAAGAAGATAACCACCATATAGAGTTGAATATTGTTATCCATTTGACTCTCTGAACAATCAAAGAAACAGAAAAAGAAATCCAAATGACTCCTCTGATAATACATGTTAACCATTTCAGTTTTTGCTCAGATTCTGATATGATATTCCAGAATCCAATAGCGAAAAATGAAATGCTAACAATAGCACAACAGATTGAGGTAATTAGGAAAATCCAGGATTTTCTATGGCTTTGGTTTGATGAGGTTTTTGTGATGAAAGTGATAAGTAAAGATATGTAGTAGACAGAAAGAAAGAGTAAGTTGAATGTGTCTAGTAAAGTCCTTTGAAAGCATAAAGAAGTGAAGTCAAAATTGTTGAGACAAATCCATGAAATTTCACCTGCATATTATATATATATATAAACCAAGGATGAATAATGGTAGAACAACAAAGTCTGACTTTTAAAAAAAAAAGATAAATAAATGCACACAACAACATAACAAACAATCCTTGATGAAGATGAAGAGGAATGAAAGTTACCAATGGGATTGGAAAAGGAAGGCATATTTGGAGGTTGAATGTGAAAGAGTTGTTGTCCTGAACTGAGCTGCAGAAGTGCAGAAGAGATTGGTGGCAATAATGATTATTATAGAAGAGTTGTGAAGCACCTCCTCTTGACAATTATAATAATTCGTGTGGAATGTGTGGGAAATATTATATAATTCAAAAGAAGAGGAATGCTATAATACTTTTGCACCGCTAGCACCTATAAAAGAGTTGTGAACACGTCCTCTTCACCTATGCTTTACACCGTAGCAGACAGTTCACGAGGTGGATAAAGGGAAAATATTTTATAACTCAAAAAAGGGACGAATACCATTACATAATACATGGTCAAAATTAGAAATATGTTTTATAAAACGTGAACCACGATGTGATGGAGACATGGGTTCTTTAATCCATTGGATGCATTAAATCTATTGGCTTGCTTATATTTTTGTGAATAAAAATGAAGATTTCTTAATGTATCTTGTATGATTGAAAAAAATTCTATGATTTTGAAAATGTCCTTCAATTTTAGAAAATGTATTTTTAGACGCATTTTTACACATTTTTTCATTCGTTTTTCACTTACACTCTAGTTTTAAGACTAAGTTGATTTCATAAATACATTTTTAAAGACATTTTGGAAATATATTTTTGAAACTTACTGAAATGGGCATGGATAATCATAGCTGCAGATAGCAACTGAGGGACTGTTTGAAAATAGAAAAAAGATTGAGTTTAGAAAGAAAATGATAGCTTCACCCTGCTTTATGAATCAAGGAACTGCTAACAATTATGGCCACTTTGGTGAAGAAACTCATTACAACAATCGGCAAGAGGCTTGAATGAATCAAGCCAATCACAGAAGGCCATGTTGGGGGGAGATATTAGGAGCATCGATACATAGTGTAGGAATAAGCACCTTTGTGAGAGACACACCACTTATCCACCTAAAACCTTAAGGTGATAGGTGAGTGGGTTCTCCCACTTATATATGCTTAAGTCTCCACATTCCTATCCAATGTGAGACTATTTCTCCACTTACTCACACTTGCTATATTATTCCAACAGGTCATGCAAAAGTTCAAAGTTGCTCCACAAAATTTGAAACAATGCAACTACAGTAGAAAGCTGAAAACATATAGCCACTTTGCACTTTTCCGGAAATGCATTTCTGACGACATTCCGGAAATGTATTTCCGGAATAAATTTAGTTATAAATAAACGTATTGTGTGTATTTGGGGTACATCCGAAAATATATTTTTGAAAACTTTGAGCATTTTTGTATTTTCGCACGGTGCGCTAGAAAAATATAGGGTGCATTAAGAAATTCCCATAAAAATTTGCTGCTTTAGAATGAGTTCCATTATGTCGTGTCTAGGAGGACTTTACTTGTCATCCCTCAAATTATCCATGTTCTTGGTGAAATTGGAACATTTTTTCCGAACGATATTCCCAGTACAATAGTAAAAATTTTTGGCATGTACAAAAAAATTCTAGTAGTTTATTTGAAATTTTTGGTATGTAAATATTTCCGGTAGTGCATTTTGAAATTTGTGGTATGTTCAAATTTCCGATAATTCATTCAAAAATTCCGGTATGGTTAAATATTTTTTACAGAAATTTCAAATTTACCATTCTGTACCGGAAATTTAGTTTTATGATGAAATTTCGGGGAATGTATTTATTCAAAAAATTTAACGGTCAAGATTTTGCCGACATCATTGGAGAGTTCTAATTGTATCAACAAATTTGTGTGGTCTAAAATGAATCCAAATTTGTGTAAACAGAGGCATATGTTATAGAGAAAGACATCTCAAAATATGTCTCTTCCTCAATTTCATGTTTAATTTTTTTTTTAATTTATGTTTGCTGTACTATTTTAGGTTATGTTAATCTTTGAATCGAAACATGTAATCGCTAAAATATTTGCAATAAATAAGTATCATAATAAGTAGTCTGAGTCGCAAAATATACATGTAATACAAGCATCATATACTACATCCACATAGGTCCCCCACGAGATATGTCTGCTAGCCAAGATAATCCTGTAAAAAGCTCACCATCTGGGTTTACCAAACCCATGAGGCTATCTGCAATAGCTGCAATCAACTAGAAGCGGCTATCCTGGTCATTTGTCGTAGTGGAGATGGTGGTGGCGACGGCAAGCCGTCATCCTGTACCTTAGCATCAGAAAGCCTAACACTAGAAGGCCTTGCATCATCAGAAGATCCAACAGTCGGTGGTATGTGGCAAGGGTGTGATATAGTGAGATATCACTCAAGGTAACCATCTTCACACTACGAAGGGTGTTATACCGTAACGGCCATATCCCTTATGGCACAGGCATAGCCGATGATGTTACTCTAAAACCATCTGTCAATGCCACCAGTTGGAGCCTCTGGAACTGGATGCAGGGTGCCATATACATAACCATATTGTCGTAGACACCTCTTAGGCAAGTTTCTAGCCACATGGGTCTTCCACCTCATATACCCTGAATACAAGGAAGCGACGTCAAACGGAGGATATGTATGGTGAGATGTATATGGTGTCCAGTCGACATCCTATACTATGAGGGCATCAAACCTCCTCCTATACTCCTCACACCACTATGAACCGCTTGCCTGCCCTTCCATAAATTCGCCCGTGGAGCATCCACTGGGGCACATAGTTGTCTTCTCTCACAAATGTTGGAGGAAATGCTCGCATACCCAGGATTGAATAAATAAAAAGAAATTAATATGACATCCAACAAATAACTAATAGACTCAAATAAATAAATAAAAACAAACAAAGAAATGCTTGTATACTTGTAATAGGATCAAATAACAAACTAGGTGTCTGGTCTCAGGCTGAGAAGAAACTTTAAATGTCGTGTACAACATGGTTAAGACCACTACTTCCCAAGCCCAACATGGAGTTTCTAGGCTACTTAGCAGCCACAAATATCAAACATCAATATAAACGCATGGCTTATCTGCAAAGAGAGTACATGTCATTAGATATAGCATGTACGCCTTAGTGGCAGCCTCAAACCTTTCTGCCTCTACAAGCTCCTAATACCTGTCCCGCAACCAAAAACATTTGAAGGTGCAATCTTCTATTAAACTCAAACTCAGCAAGCACCAGATCCTCAATGACCTGTAGATCCCCTACAACCTGTATCAACGATGTCGTATGGTTAATATGAGGACCAGTGAATAATCTACTAGTGATGTAGAGATGAAATAACGAGGAGACATTATCCAATGTGATAGTCATCTACCCAAATGGAAGATGAAATGATGATGTCTCAGGGTGCTACCACTCAAAAAAAGCTAACATGAGGGAGGCGTCGAGCATGATTAGTAAGCATTTGACGAACTCCAAGAGACTAAAATCTGATAATACGCCTGACCTGCTCAGGCATCAGATCCACTAGGAGGTTCTTCAACTTTGAACTATGGGATGTGATGAGAACATGGAGAACCAAGACTTAAATAAAATAATCCAAAGTTTGGGAGGTCCAATGACAAGGGCACGCATTAGGAGAGTCAATGGTGCTCTAATATAATTTATGAACAAACTGATGGGAGCAAGGGACCAATTAAAAGGAAATGGGTTAAGACTTGTCATTTTGGTCCAAGCTAATGAAGAGGGATTTCATGTTGGCTTGTTGCCCCATTTTGATGTTTTTAATCAATTATGTTATAATAAAATGCGTTAAGGCCCGTCTTGTCAAATTTTGGCCCAAAACACTTGTTTTTTTTAAAGCTTGAGAATTTAGTGGGTTTTATGTTTCTAAGTAAATAATGGGCTAAAGAAGTCAATAGGTCAAGTTTTGAAGGAGGGAGAAAAAGAAAGGTCAAATGCAATAAACTGGCTATTAACTGATATTATTCATCTAGGCAGTGAATATCAACTTTCTCCATTATCTTTAAGTGTGTGACATTTCTTTCTCAAACCATGATTGATAAGTTAGTGGGCTGAAGTTTTAGAATTTCTTAAGTTATTATTTGTAAGTTACCCTTTATCTGTAAATAGGGAGCAAATCATGAATGAAAAATCAAGTTAAAATTAGTTAAACAAACACTTTATGTGATTTGAGAGCATTGCTCATTTGGTTCTAGATTAGACCATATTTTGATCTTATCAAGAAACCAAGTTTTTCGTGGTGATCTTCACTAAGGCTTATCACCCTTTCTTATTCATAGAAAGAGTGTGGTGCATCATTTCTATCCTTTCAATCAACTTCTTTCTATATTTTCTTTTACTTCAATTATGCCCCGATTCAAATTATTTCTTTAATTTTGTGTACATAATCTATATTGTAATATTAGAATCACAAGTTTCATAAAAAATAGCAAAGTATGACAAAGATGGCCCAATCACAAATCGGTTAGTCATCAAGTAGTATCAAGATCATGGTTCGTATAGGACCTGTTTTTTTGCAAATTTCAATTTTTGTTATTATTACCTAGTATTGAATCATATATATATATATATATATATATATATATATATATATATATATATATATATATATATATATATATATATATATATATATATATATATATATATATATATATATATATATATATATATATATATATATATATATATATATATATATATATATATATATATATATATATATATATATATATATATATATATATATATATATATATAATCGGAAAAAATATATAAAAAAAATGGAAAAAATCATTTATATTAAAAAAAAGTATTTTAGTCTGTTTAAGCTTGTGACTATCTTTATTGTCTTATTTATTGTCACATTCTAGTTTACCTTGTTAATTTCCTTTGTCTCAAAATTTGGTCTTTAGTTCCTTGTTTTATTCCATTTTCCTTTGATGTTTTTAATCAATTATGTTTTAATAAAGTGTGTAAGGGCCATCTTGTCAAATTTTGGCCCAAAACACTTCTTTTTTAATTTTTGTGTGTTTTTAAACATTCTAAAGCTCTTAAAGCTTGAGAATTTCGTGGATTTTATGTTTCTAAGTGAATAATGGGCTAAAGAATTCAATAGGTCAAGCTTTGAAGGAGGGAGAAAAAGAAAGGTGAAATGCATTAATTGGCTATTAATTGATATTATTCATCTAGATAGTGAATATCCACTTTCTCCATTATCTTTAAGTGTGTGATATTTCTTTCTCAATCCATTATTGATAAGTTAATGGGTTGGAGTTTTATAATTTCTTAACTTATTATTGTAAGTTACCCTTTACCTGTAAAAAGGGAGCAAATCATGAATGAAAAATCAAGTTGAATTTAGTTAAACAAACACTTTCTGTGATTTGAGAGTATTGCTCCTTTGGTTCTAGATTAGACCATATTTTGATCTTATCAAGAAACCAAGTTTCTTGTGGTGATCTCCACAAAGGCTTATCATCCTTTTTTATTCATAGAAAGAGTGTGGCGCCTCATTTCTATCATTTTCATCAACTTCTTTCTATATTTTCTTTTACTTCAATTTTACCCCGATTCAAATTATTTCTTTAATTTCGTATACATACTCTATATTGTAATATTAGAATTATAAATTTCATAAAGAAATAGCAAAGCATGACAAAGATGGCCGAATCACAAATCAGTTAGTCATCAAGTAGTATCAAGGGCACGGTTCGTATAGGACCTTATTTTTGCAAATTTCAATTTTTGTTATTATTACCTTGTATTGAATCTTATATATATATATATATATATATATATATATATATATATATATATATATATATATATATATATATATATATATATATATATATATATATATATATATATATATATATATATATATATATATATATATATATATATATATATATATATAATCAGAAAAAATATAAAAAAAATTGGGAAAAAACGGAAAAAATCATTTATATTAAAAAAAGTATTTTAATCTTGTTTAAGCGTGTGACTATCTTTATTGTCTTATTTATTGTCACATTCTAGTTTACCTTGTTAATTTCCTTTGTCTTAAAATTTGTTCTTTAGTTCCTTGTTTTATTCCATTTTCCTTTCATTTCCAGCCTTTAGAGTATTTATCATTTGAATTTTGTTTTCTTGTGTGATTGAATTTGGTTTCTTTAAAGAACTAAAAAGAGCAATTGAGTGGAAAAAGGAAAGGGTGTTCATTTGAAAAAAAAAAATTGAGTGTAAACACGTGAGAATTATTGTTGTTATTATTATTGGGATTAACCATGTTAGGTGTTGATGGTAGCCCTCGTCAAATAGAAGCTAATAGACTATTGTTGGAAGCTATCATAGCTAAAATGAGAGAGATGGTGATAGAACAAACAGAGGTCATTTATGTGAGGATTGATCAATTAGAAAACTAACAAAGTAATACCGATGAGGAGGAAAGATTAAGAAGAATAAGAATGGGAAGGCCTAGAGAGAAAAGATTGAGTGATATATGTTAGAATAATAATGCAAGTGTGAGTAAATGGGGAAATAGTCTCACATTAAAAAAGAATGTGGAGACTTGAGCATATATAAGTGGAAGAATCCACTCACCTATCACCTTAAGGTTTTAGGTGGATAAGTGGTGTGTCTCTCACAAAGGTGCCTAGTCATATACTATGTGTGATACGGTGGGAGAACTGACTTGAGTTTTTGCGTTTTGATCACATTTATGCAGATAGCAAGAGTCGCCACCGACTTTTCTTTTATCCAAAAGGAAAAGTAAAAAAGCACAGGAAAGACCTTTCGAGATTTTTTTCTCGGGTTCGGGGGGTAGATTATGAAAAGGTAAGGTATTGACACCCTTTTCATCCATGGTTTTCCATGGGCTCTTAGTTACTCGTTTAGATCACTTGCTTTTGTTTGACAGTGTGCTTGTGGTGTGGGCTTTGAAAGTGTTTTGAAAAATCTCTTTGTATGGTTCTCGTTTCTATAAGAACGCGTACAAAATTTTGTTTCGAAAGATGGTTCAAAGATGTAATTGTAGATTGTGCTTTGGAAAGTGTTTTGAAAAGATGTTTTGCAATGGTTCTCATCTCTATAAGAACGTATACAAAAGGTTTTGTCTTTTGAAAATGTTTTGAGATGAAAGTGTTGGTGTAAAATGTTTTTGTCGTGAGCAACGTACAACTAAGAGCGAATCTACCTACTCGAAAGGTCTCAAGGTTCTTTTCTTCCTTCTTTTAATGTTGTTATCTTACCATTGATTTGGTAAGAAGCCCCATCGTTGGATGTGAAGGGACAGACGCGGGTCAATTTTACAGTCATCGAAAGCAACTTATGTGACGCTTTAGCAATTTTCGTAAGGGATGAGATCGTTTTGTCGAAGGCAACATTGAGGGTCATCGAGGGACTACGATCTTTTTATCAAGGGGTCATTGCTAAAATGTCCCATATTCGAGGGACATGATTGTATTTCCGAGGCAACGAGCGAGGTTACCCTAGAGGTGCGCGTGTGAAAAAGTGAGTTTGATTCAAGTTAATTTGATCTTTGAGATTAGGTTAACTAAGGATTGGTTTTTTTTATCTTGCCATACATGCGTAATTACTATACAATATTGAGTAAACAGTAAAAATGCGAAAATTGAAATTCTACGTTATTACAGAGCTTCGGGAATGGGGGTACAAATTAATGAACGAGGATGACAGTAAGAAATAAATATTTAAATCGCGCAATACAAATCTAAACCATTAAATAATTATTTAGGTTAAAACTCTTTCCATTTGATAAGATTAATTAAGGACTTAATTAATAATGTCAAACAATTTTTTTTTTAAAATTAATAATTATTTAAAACAAATGATAACATACTTACATTTCTTAAATATATGCTAAAAAATAAAATTAAAAAAAAGATCAAATAATGAAGAAGAAAAATATTAACAAACAAAATATAAAGAAGAAAAGTAGTAATGGGCCTGCAAAAAAAAGTAAAATCAGGGGGTGCAGAAATTAATAAGCCCAAATGCTTATGGCTAATCCAGTACAACAACTCCCTGGAGGTGTACCATGGGCATGCATCTAAGACGCGTTGAAAGGATGTGATAACTGATCAAAGGGATAAATGATAAGGGCGCATCACACTATCATGGGGTTGCAAGTGGAGAATCATTCTGGACAACTAAAGAGGTGGTGACAAATGTCACCACCGGATTGGACCAGAGTGTTGTTATCAAACAACACAAAAGACGCTCACATTGGAGCCAGGCCTCATAACTCAACTTTCTTTCTCTCTCTTGAACGCTATGTCCTCTCTCTTCTCTCTTACTATGGGCCTTCACCGGAGAAGACCCTTTGTCCGTGCCGGAAATCGCCTCACAGCGGTGACGGCGGTGGCGTGTCTCAAAACCTTACTTTTCTTACATTTTTCTGATCGTCTCTTACTGCTAGTTACTAATTCGTGACTTATTTTTACATATTTTCACTTGATGGCTCTAAATATAGAAAGGGGGAAAGGGAAACCCTAATTTTCGTTTGAGGAAAATGGCGAAGATAGCGATGCATGCAATGGTAGATTCAAAGAGAGGGAGGAAAGAGAAGAAAGAGATTGTTTGGTGAGGTCCATATTTATAACCCTACTAACCTCCTGATGTTCTTTTTGGTAAGATGATTCTGACTCTGTGTTGTGGGTGATTTCTTTCTCCTTCTGAGCTTGTGTTATTTTTGGTTATCGGATTAGGGTTCTTGTTGTTTGTTTATTTGCTACTGATTTGCTGGGTTTTGAATAATGATGTTTGATGACAAGGTTTGAATAATGGACTTTTGGTTCTGTGTTTTTTTGTTATTTGATGGTTTTTGATGATGGTTAGATGGTGGTGTTGGCTGCTGTTTTTTACAGTGATGCCTTTTTGTTCTATGATGTTTCAAATAGGTTTGAGACAAAGGATTTTGTTGAACCTCTTGTTCTGAGTTTTTGTGGTTTTGATATTTTTGCTAGTTCTGTATCTGGTTTTTGTGATGTTTTAGTGATGTTTCAGTTGAGTTTGAAGATGGTTTGAATATGTTCTGTTGGTTTGGAGATGGTTTTGATGATGTTCTGTTGGTTTGGAGATGGTATTGATGATGTTTCAGTTGGTTTGAAACAAAGGATTTTTTTGAACCTCTTGTTCTGAGTTTTTGTGGTTTTTTATATTTTTTTGCTAGTTATGTTCTGTTTTCTTTGTGATGTATCTCCCCCCTTCTGAGCTGATGGTTCTCCTCTATAAAACAGTAAACTTGTTCTCTGATTAGGGTGAAAAAATAGGAGGGAAAACCACTTTGAATTTTGACAGTTTTGGCTTTTCTAGTTTTTGACTTTTGAGTGCAGCTTGGACTGTTTCCATTTTGGTGCAAGTCTGGGCATTTTTGGACTGTATTGCAGACTAGTTGTTATGGTTTATGTTGACATGCTTTTGTGCAGAACTTGGACAGATCTTTGGACTGCTATGGGCAGCATAGGGAGGCTTTTTTTGAGCAAGTCTTCTTGGACTGTTGCTTATAGCAACCTACTTGTCTTAGCATTTGCTGGCTAGGTGATATCTTTCATCTTTCCCCTCTTTGTGAGATAAAGCATTTTTTTTCTTTTGATACATTTCTGAAGGGTTTGCTTTATTTCTTTGGGAAAATGATGATGCTGACTTATATTGCAGTATTTGGTTCTTTTGGCTTGTTGTTTGCATATTGTTTGTTTTGTTCTGTTGTAGTTTTGTATTGCTGCCTTTGATTTCTAATTTGGACAGCTTGCTTGTTGTCTTCTATTTGCAGCCTGTTGCCTTGCATCTTGTGCTGCTATAATTGCTTTGCAAAGCACTAGTTCTGTTTTGTGATGCAGTTTGGATGTTTGGTATTATTTGACTTGTGCATTTTAACTGCTGCTGTTTGAATTTGTTGCCTTGTCTGTCCAATTTGTATATTTATTTCTTTTTCTCCTTTTTTGTGTGAACCAAAACCTAGGTTTTGAGATTTGCAAAAATAGGGAAAAATGAGCAAACAAAATTCTGATTCCTAAAAGCAAACCCTAATGATGAAGAATAAAATTTGCTTGGGCTTTTTAATATTGATTTGTTTTGCTAATTTTTTTTCTTTTCTTCTGTCACATGTACAAACAAATGGCAAGCAAGACAAAGGCTAGCAAATGGGGAATTTCTTGAGGATGAAGCAAGGAGTCTTGAAGAAGAATCAAATTTTTCTTTGTAGATTTAAACTTTGTATTTCACTTGTAATTTTTGCAATCACTTTGTAATCATTTTTGAAAGACCCACCAAACTGTAATGAACAAAGCTTGAGTAGTAATGAAGATTTATTGTACAAAACTTCCGAGTTTTATTTTAATTTTGCAATTCTTGGTTTGAATGTTTTGAATAAGCATCCTAGCTTGATAACTTGCACTTCAAGTAAACATAATATGATAGGATAAATCATGTATCTTTCACTTTTAAACAAAATAAATGTTTAGAAGCTCAAACCCAAATGATTAATTGAACCCTCAATCATGATTTGCTTAAAGATGATAGCTTTAAATTTTGCACCTTATTCAAATAGAATATGCCCTCAAAAGTAACATCAATCTTCAGAAGATTATAGTTAAGAAAACAAATAGAAATCACACAAATGCCTTTGCAGTTATCTGGGCCATGGATTGGGCAAACCTTTGAGTAGTGCAAAACCCTAATTGCTGACTGTTTGCCTAGGAAGAAAATCTGTTTGATCAACTTTTGAGCCAAATTGAATATTTAAGAAACCCTGGGATATCATCTTGAGTAAAAAATGGGATGGCAAATTTTGGTGTACAACAACTGCCCCTGTTCAATCTTCTTAAACTTGAAAAGCGAGATTGACATGTTTGTCGTTCGTGGCTTGAGAGTGGAAGATGATTGAACACTAGAGTGCCCAGAAATTTGCACTCGATGACGCGCTGGCTGATTGTGTAGGGAATGGGCTTAAAGATTCCATTTGGAGAAATGATGGGGAGTTGTCGGAGATGGGCTTATAGATGCCATCCAAAGATGATTGTTGACAAAAAGTCTGAACTTGATTTTAACATAAAACAAATCAGAATAAACCGCTGAGAGATTTATCTGAACCAGTGAATCTAGAAATGAATCAGAATAACCCGTTGAGAGATTTTACTGAACCAGTAAGAATCTGGAAACGAATCAGAATAAACCATTGAGAGATTTAACTGAACCAGTGAGTCTGGAAACGAATCATAATAAACCGTTGAGAGATTTAACTAAACCAGTAAGAATCTGGAAACGAATCAGAATAAACTGTTGAGAGATTTATCTGAACCAGTAAGAATCTGGAATCGAATCAGAATACACAGTTGGGAGATTTATCTGAACTAGTGAGTCTAGAAATGAATCAGAATAAACCATTGAGAGATTTATCTGAACCAGTGAGAATCTGGAAATGAATCAGAATAAACAATTGAGAGATTTATCTGAACCACTAAGAATCTGGAAACGAATCAGAATAAACCGTTGAGAGATTTATCTAAACCAGTAAGAATCTGGAAATGAATCAGAATAAAACGTTGAGAGATTTATCTGAACCAGCAAGAATCTGGAAGCGAATCAGAATAAACCGTTGAGAGATTTATCTGAACTAGTGAATCTAGAAATGAATCAGAATAAACCGTTGAGAGATTTAACTGAACCAGTGAAAATCTGGAAATGAATCAGAGTAAACCGTTGAGAGGTTTATCTGAACCAGTGAGTCTGGAAAAGAATCAGAGTAAACCGTTGAGAGATTTAACTGAACCAGTGAGTCTGGAAACGAATCAGAATAAACCGTTGAGAGATTTATCTAAACCAGTAAGAATCTGGAAACGAATCAGAATAAACCGTTGAGAGATTTATCTGAACCAGTGGAAATCTGGAAACAAATCAGAATAAACCGTTGAGAGATTTAACTGAACCAGTGAAAATATGGAAATGAATCAGAGTAAACCGTTGAGAGGTTTATCTGAACCAGTGAGTCTGGAAATGAATCAGAGTAAACCGTTGAGAGATTTAACTGAGCCAGTGAGTCTGGAAACGAATCAGAATAAACCGTTGAGAGATTTAACTGAACCAGTGAGTCTGGAAACGAATCAGAATAAACTGTTGAGAGATTTATCTAAACCAGTAAGAATCTGGAAACAAATCAGAATAAACCGTTGAGAGATTTATCTGAACTAGTGGAAATCTGGAAATGAATCAGAATAAACCGTTGAGAGGTTTATCTGAACCAGTGAAAATCTGGAAGCGAATCAGAATAAACCGTTGAGATATTTATCTGAACCAGTGAGAATATGGAAATGAATCAGAATAAACCATTGAGAGATTTATCTGAACCAGTAAGAATTTGGAAATGAATCAGAATAAACCGTTGAGAGATTTATCTAAACCAGTAAGAATCTGGAAACAAATCAAAATAAACCGTTGAGAGATTTATCTGAACCAGTAAGAATCCTGAAGTGAATCAGAATAAACCGTTGGGAGATTTATCTAAACCAGTGAATCTAGAAATGAATACGAATAAACTGTTGAGAGATTTAACTGAACCAATGAAAATCTGGAAATGAATCAGAGAAAACCGTTGAGAGGTTTATCTGAACCAGTGAGTCTGGAAATGAATCAGAGTAAACCGTTGAGAGATTTAACTGAACCAGTGAGTCTGGAAACGAATTAGAATAAACCGTTGAGAGATTTAACTGAACCAGTGAGTCTGGAAATGATTAAGAATAAACCGTTGAGAGATTTATCTAAACTAGTAAGAATCTGGAAATGAATCAGAATAAACCGTTGAGAGATTTATCTGAACCAGTGGAAATCTGGAAACGAATCAGAATAAACCGTTGAGAGGTTTATCTGAACCAGTGAAAATCTGGAAATGAATCAGCGTAAACCGTTGAGAGGTTTATCTGAACCAGTAAGAATCTGGAAGAAATATTTTGTTATGTAGCTGGTCGATCAGTCTTTTTTTGTTTGAAAATATTCGTCTGTTGGAATTTTGCTGATGATAATTTCATGTCGATTAATTTTTCCTGAAAAGGTGAAGAGTTAGTTGTATGCAATGTCATGATGTATGCAATGTATGGTATAATGTTGTTTCTCAAAATAAATGAGATTGCACTGTATGTACTTGTGTTGTCAACGCTATGACGTATGAATGCAAATGTATGGACCTAAAGATTGTTTGTGTCGTAGTGTCGCTGGAAGCGAGGAAAATAAATCCCTTCTGAAGCAATGATGGGTGAATTTCCTATCATTAGATAAATAAACTCTGTTGTAGAAGGGAAACGTCGGACATTGCCTGTAGATTTTGTGAAATCCTGCTGGGGAAGCCTGGGAAGTTGGGCAACTTACCAGGGAACCTCTGGAGAGGTAGTTGGAAGCTTTGCTCTATCAGGGGGATGAGGGTGCTTGATAGCAACAGGCTGCATACTAGGGATATGTCAGTGATTATGTAGTAGGATGTCTTTGCTTCCGCTCTTGCTGGAGAAGGTACCTGCGAGGATCTTATGGAATGGCTTATAAATATTATCCTATTTCTTAAAGTCATTAGTAATTGTCTTTCCGTTTTTCTATTTATTTGTAATAGTAATCACGTTCAAATGCATATGTTCAAAAATAAATCATTGGACGTTTTTTGTAAATAAAACACAGAAACAAAAAAAAAACAAATGGTTTTGCACTTCCAAAGGGGATATCTTTGTATTAACTTGAATAAGTATTTTTGTACAATGAGACGAGCATTCTAGTAAGAGAATGTCGTCGTAACAAAAATGAAAATTGATACAAAGAAAAGATAGTTATGTGCAATAATCCCATGGGGTTCCCATTCTGCTATAGTCTTTGTGTCTCTGAGTGTCTTGTCCATTTGTCGCCTCGGCGAAGTTGATTGGATTGATTAGAACTGTTTGAGTTGATTGGTCAATGCTGAAAATTGTCTGCAAGATGATCCAACGAGACATAGTCATACGCTTCAATCCCTAACTTTTGCCTGGACCGCCCTCTCGGGTTTTCAGTCCACCGGGATACCCTTTTTTGCCCAAGCCGCCCTTTCGGGTTTTTGACTTGCCAGGTGTACAAATTTATTTTCATCCCTTATTTTTTCCCGAACCCTTTTGGTTCGCCTGAAAGCCCTTATTTTTTCCTAGGTCAGTCAACCTAGCGGGTCTTTGATCATGCGTAGTATCTTTTAACTATGTCCGTATTTACAGGGTGCAGGAGGTCGTCACCATCTATAATGGTCAAGATCATTGCTCCACCAAAGAATATGCTTTTGATTATAAACGACCCTTCATATGTAGGAGTCCATTTGCCCCTGGGATCACTTTGTGGCAAAATGATACGCTTGATTACCAAGTCACCGACCCAATATACCTGACGTTTGACCTTTTTATTAAAAGCTTTGATCATGCGTTTTTGGTATATCTGACCATGACAGATAGCTGCAAGCCTCTTCTCGTCAATCAAGTTCAACTAGTCAAGTCGAGTCTGGATCCAATCTTCTTCGTTCAAACCATCATCCTTCATGATCCTCAGAGAGGGGATCTGGACCTCAATAGGTAAGAAAACCTCCATGTCGTATACCAGAGAATAGGGTGTTTCCCCAGTTAATGTGCGAGCTGTGGTACGATACCCGTGGAGAGTGAACAGTAGCATCTCATGCCAATCTTTGTATGTGACTGTCATTTTCTGTATGATCTTCTTAATGTTTTTGTTAGTAGCTTCTACAGCACCATTCATCTTTGGCCGGTAAGGGGAAGAATTGTGATGCTGGATCTTGAATTGCTCGCACAAGGCGGTGATCATAGTGTTGTTTAGATTCGTACCATTATCAGTGAGGATTCTATCTAGGATACCGTACCGACAGATGAAATTCTGTTTGATGAACCGGGCGACCACATTCTTAGTAACGGAAGCAAAGGAAGCTGCCTCAACCCACTTTGTAAAATAGTCGATGGCCACTAAGATGAAGCGATGTCCATTAGAGGCCGTTGGCTTGATTTCCCCAATCATATCGATTCCCCACATAGAAAAGGGCCAAGGAGCCGTCAGGATGTTCAGAGGAACAGGAGGTACGTGCACTTTATCAGCATAAATCTGACACTTATGGCAAGTCCGAGAGTGTTGATAATAGTCTGCCTCCATGGTAGACCAATAATAGCCTGCCTGGAGGATCTTCTTTGCCATTGTATGCCCACTGGAATGGGTACCAAAAGTGCCTTCGTGTAATTCAACCATGATCCTTTCAGCCTCAACCTTGTCTACGTACCGATGCAATACAGAGTCATGACTGCGTTTGTACAAAATGCCGTTACTAAGGAAGAACTTAGCCGAGAATATTCTTAGGAACTTCTTGTCATTCACTGAAGCTCCTTCTGGATATTCCTGAGACTCGAGATACCTTTTAACTTCATGGAACCAAGGTCGATCCACTACTTCTTCAGTACCAATCTCATGACAGTAGGCTGGTTCATCCATCCGCTCAATGGTGATTTGAGGAGCCTCATTATCCCAATTAAGTTTAAACATAGATGACATTGTAGCTAGTGCGTCTGCTAGCTGATTTTCTTCTCGCGGGAAATGCTCGAAGGTAATCTTCTCAAAATGCGGTAGCAATGTCAAGACATGTTCTTTGTAAGGGATAAGGTTAGGGTGTTTGGTGTCCCATTCCCCTTTGATCTGACTGATGACCAAAGTTGAATCTCCAAAAACATCCAAGGATTTGATCCCCAAGTTTATAGCAGCTTTGAGACCGAAGATGCATGCTTCGTATTCTGCCATGTTGTTTGTACAGTTGAAGCAAAGTCTGGCAGTAAAGGGAGTATGACATGCCTCTGGAGATATGAGTACGACACCGATACCATATCCTAGTGCATTAGATGCTCCATCAAAAAATAGGGTCCATCAGGATCCTTGTTCAGGTTCTCCATATGGCCCGATTTCTTCACAGTTGTCTAATGTCATGATGTCTTCATCCGAGAATTCAAACTTCATGGACTGATAGTCTTCCACAACTTGGTGAGCGAGGTGATCAGCCAATACACTACCCTTTATAGCTTTTTGGGTAGTATACTGTATGTCATATTCTGTCAGGATCATCTTCCATCTCGCTATTCTCCCAGAAAGAGAGGGCTTCTCAAAGATGTATTTTATCGGATCCATTTTAGATATCAACGGAGTATTATGAGTCAGCATATACTGTCTCAGCCGGAGAGCAGCCCATGCCAGAGTGCAGCAAGTTTTCTTGAGCAGTGAATATCTTGTTTCACAGTCGGTAAATTTTTTGCTCAGGTAATAGATAGCATTCTCTTTTCGGCCAGACTCGTCATGCTGCCCCAACACACACCCCATTGAGTTTTCTAAAACAGTCAAATATAGGATTAAAGGCCTTCCTTCGACGGGTGGTAACAATACAGGAGGCTCTTGTAAGTATTCCTTGATTTTTTCAAAATCAACTTGGCATTCATCATTCCATTTTACTACTTGATCTTTCTTCAAGAGCTTGAAGATTGGCTCACAAGTAGCTGTCAGGTGAGAAATGAACCTGGCGATGTAATTCAAACATCCCAAGAATCCTCTGACTTCTTTCTCAGTATGAGGAGATGGCATTTCTTGTATCGCTTTAACCTTGGCAGGATCAACCTTGATACCTTTGTTGCTGACGACAAAGCCTAGGAGCTTACCAGACCGGACTCCGAACGTGCACTTGTTTGGATTCAATCTCAACTTGTACTTCTTCAGCCTCTCAAACAGCTTCTGTAAGTGGTCAAGATGCTCTTCTTCCGTTTGCGATCTGGCTATCATATCGTCTACGTAGACCTCTATCTCATGATGTATCATGTCATGAAATAAAGCTACCATGGCGCATTGATAAGTTTCCCCAGCATTCTTCAGTCCGAATGGCATGACCTTATAGCAGAATGTGCCCCACTGTGTAACAAAGGTTGTTTTCTCCATATCCTCAGGCGCCATTTTGATTTGGTTATAGCCTGAGAAACCGTCCATGAAGGAAAACACTTAGTGTTGTACCGTATTGTCAACTAGAATGTCGATGTGGGGGAGTGGGAAATCATCCTTGGGGCTTGCCCTATTCAAATCTCTGTAGTCCACACACATTCACACTTTATCGTCTTTCTTGGGCACAGGAACAACATTGGCAACCCATTGGGGATAAGAGGTGACAGCCAAGAATCCAACATTGAATTTCTTCATGACTTCTGCTTTGATCTTTTCCGACATATCAGGCCTCATGCGACGAACCTTTTGCTTTACTGGGGGACAATATTCTCTTATAGGAAGACGATGCATCACAATGTCTGTATCAAGTCCCGTCATGTCTTCATACGACCAGGCGAAGACTTCAACATAGTCGTGTAATAACTGAATCAGACGCTCCTTGACACTGGGTTCCAAATTGGCACCCACCTTGACCTCCTTTTTGTCCTCCTCAATACCTAAGTTAACTGTTTCAACCGGCTCTTTGTGCGGCTGAATGGTCCTTTCTCCCTGTTGCAACAACCTGACCAACTCCCCTGGCACCTCACAATCTTCCTCACTTTTGTCGTCGGCTTGGTAGATCGGATTTTCAAAGCCACAATTGGCCATAGCAGAACTGTTACCCATGGGATCCTGAATGGATGTAGATATGCATTTTAATATGTGAGTGTGTATAAGAGCATAGCTACTTTTTGAAAGAAAATAAAATGTAAGGAAGAAAGACAAAGAACACAAAATTTGATGCAAAAATGTCCATGATTCATTAATGACATATGAGAATAAAGTGATAACCCTCACCAATGGACCGTTGTGCCTCGGGTAAGACACAAGGTTTTAAAAGTCTGAATTGTTTAGATATCACAAGCCTGAAAATATTAAAAGATAATTACTCTTGAATAAAAGTAATAAGAATGAAATCTTTGGCCTCCCAATTGTTGAGCCCTCCGCCGATGGTTGGAAAAATCCATTCGTTCATGTCACAGTTGCCATAATTGTCTTCTATTGCATTGACTCCTTGATTGCTGATACGCAGAGGTGGTCCCCCAGCGCGAGAACGTCGAACAGCTCTTTAGGCCTCTGAAGTGAACCCCAACCCAAATTTGTCGGACTTGTAGGGAATATCCGGAAGCTGACCCCAGATGGTACACCCTCCTTCTTCAACTACTGCTCGAGCATCTTTCAAAGAGGCCATTTTTAGTGGAGGTATGGTAATCTGCGGGACCTTTGGAGTAGACTTGGTTGCCGCGACCGTTGCTGGAACCTCCTCAAAGTTCTGATAGGGAGTTTTGATGAATTCACCATCCATTTCAACATACCTAAAAGAGTTCAGATGGCTAACCATGTACACCTCCTCTCCGTGAACTGTGACAATCTTTCCTATGATCGGGTATTTTAGCATTTCGTGTAGGGTAGAAGTGACGGCACCAACACCATGGATCCAGGGTCGACCCAACAGACAAGAGAGCGAAGGGCGGATGTCCATCACATAGAAAGTTGAGTCAAAAGTCTGAGTCCCAATTTTTATGGGGACATTAACTTCTCCGTGCACTGTCCTCTTGGAACCATCAAAGGCCCTTACTATGATGTTGCTAGGTTTTAAGATGAGCCCTTCACAATCCAATTAGTCGAGAGCATTTTTGGGTAAAACATTCAATGATGAGCTGGTATCCACCAAAACGTGGGCAAGTGTGGTGCCCCTGCATTCAATGGAAATATGCAAGGCATCGTTGTGCTTCCTTCCCTTAGAGGTTAAATTAGCGTTGGAAAAGCCCAATCCGTTATCAGCAGTTAGACTGGCCACATAGTTTTCAAATTGGTCGATGGAGGTATCTTGGGGCACGTGGGCGGTCTTAAGAAACTTTACCAAGGCTTTGGCGTGGGCCTCAAAACACAAAAGTAAGGACAACAATGATATCTTTGAGGGGGTCTTCCCCAATTGTTCTACAATGTTGTAATCACTTTTCTTGATTATCTTCAGTATTTCTTCTATCTCCTCTCTAGAAGCTTCAAGGATGATCTCGAGACGCTCTCTTGCTTGGACAGGCGCATTCAAAGCCTCTTTGCCCTTTGTACCGGTAGCAAGGATAACAGTAGGAGTATCATTGGGAGTGTCGCTAGGAGTGGCAGTAGGAATAATCACAGGAGTAGCAACAGTCTTTGGAGAAATCTCAGGTGAGAAGACTCTTCCACTTCTTGTTATTTTGCTGGTCCCAGTGATGTTACCAATATCGAGATCAATATCTCTCGCAATTTCGTCTTTGACAGCCAACTGATCTTGCTTGACGCCATAGTAATAAACGTTAGCCCCATAACTCTAGGGAACAACTTTATCCAAAGAGTATGCTATTGGTCTTGGCATAGTGATGATTAAAGGTGCGGATCTTGGAACAGATGTAACCCTGACGGGTCTTTTGGTGGAGACCCTGGGAGGATTATCAGAAATGGTGATTATCGAAACATCTTGATAAGAACTTTTGATAAGAGGTAGCTTTTCAAATAAGTTTTCCTTGCTAGTCATCAGGCGCTGGACGCCTATCTTTAGTAACAAACAACCATTTGGTAGAGACTTTCACAAGTGGCAATTTTCATCGCAACCCGGAAATAGACCGGCTTGTAGTAGATTCTGTTTAATGGTCAACAAAGGAGTAATTAAGTCATTCACGGAGGAGACAAAACGATCATCATCAATGGAATTGATACCTTGGCCATGTCTGGGCATTAGCGCCGTCATTACATTAGGCGTTTCTGGGGGATCAAATTCAATTTCTTTCGCATCGATAAGGTCTTGCACCTTATTCTTTAAGGCCCAACAGTCATTTGTATCGTGCCCCGGGCTTTCAGAATGATAGGCACATCGGGTGTTCGGGTTGTAGCAAGGAGAAGCAGTATTGGGGTTCTTGGGAGCTTCCTTTAAAGTTGCCATATTGGTCTTTAGAAGGTGTGGCAAAACTTGAGACATGGTCATGTTAATCCGGGTAAATCGTCTCATGGGCGCTTCTGGTTTACGCTGATAATTTCACTACTGATTTGGCACAGGATTAGAAATCATAACAGCCCCTACCGCCAGACGACAATCAGTTTTTTTTATTCCTATAGTCATATGCAGCATTGACCTCCTTCTTTCCAACAAAGGGCTTCTTCACCATACTCGAGGATGCATCTCTTTGAATTTTGCCGCTTTTTATACCGGCTTCGACCCGCTCACTAGTCATGATTAATTCAGTAAACCCAATTGAGGAACTCCAGATAAGGTGATTGAAAAATGGTCCTGACAAGGTGCCTAGGAACATATCCACTAATTCTCTGTTGGATAGAGGGGGCTGGACCCTGCTTGCGAGATCCCTCCACTTTTGAGCATAGCTTTTGAAACCTTCACTTGTTCCCATAGACATGCCTTGCAATTGCGTCCTAGTCGGAGCTAAATCAGCATTGTACTGATATTGTTTGTAGAAAGCGGCGGCCAAATCTTCCCAATTGCGAACATTGGTCCCTTCCAATTGATAGAACCAATCCAACTGCGTCCCAGATAAGCTCTCTTGGAAGAAACGCACCCACAGATTCTTCTCAGCCGTATGGGGTTGAATCTTTCTGACGTATGACCTTAGATGTAGTTTGGGCAAGAGACACCGTCGTATTTGGCGAAAGTGGGGACCTTGAATTTTTGTGGGATGACAACCCCTGAAATGAGTCCTAATTCTTCAAAATCCAGACCGGGTACCCTCTGAATCTCTATAGCATTCAAACGATCCTCTAGCTATTTGTATTTATCATCAGCAGGAGGATATTGCTCTTCAGAGTAATCAGGTTCTTCCTCTTCCGTAGATGCTGGGTCGTTGTTCACTTCCCGGGTTTGATTATCTCCTTCACCCGATGATGTCGCAAAGTCCAAAGTCCATCTGGCTTATCATTTAAACCTTCTTCTCATGATCACAACACCGGTTGATTTCTTCGTTTTCTTCTTCTTCTCTTTGGCCAACAGAGTCTTCAATTCCTCTTGTCCTTTTGTCAGAGCCAAGAGCATTTGTTAAAATTGGGCATTCTACGCCTGAGGATCTTTCACAGTCTGTTCAACATCCATCTCACTGAAATAAACAGTAGAAGGATAAGGTGACCTATTATGAGAAACCTGTATGATGTTATGATGAATGACGATGCAATATGCAAATGATTTCAAGGAAAATTAGTGACTTAAATTTGTTCAAACCAAAAAAAGGAACACACGTCATATTAAAAATCCAAGTTTGAATACATCATGCCTCCTTGGGCTTACAATGAAAGAAACAAAATACAACTAAACTCCTAAGACAAAAAGACTGAACGCATCCTCTTTGGAGCAATTTAGGCATTCAGGTTTTTCTCTTCATGAAGCAGTTTGGTGAGCTTTAGAACCTTCTTCTCACTAGCGTAATACTGGTCTTTAAAGGTGTCTCGCTCTTCCTTCAACTGAACCCAAGCTTTCTGCAGGTCCTCGAGAGAGGTAGGCATGTCAGGATGAAGAACGGTGTATGGGATGTCTCCTTCAATAACAAGCTCAATGATGACAGGAAGGATGGAAGGGTAAGGCATCAAGAGACTTTGAGCACGAGCCCGTACCCACCTAAGGTAAGTCTCGAGAGGGATAGAGTTTTTATGTCCGAAAGTCCTACTATCCACCTTGTTCACCATTCCCCAAGCTCGTGTAAACCTCTGGCGGTAACCTTGGTCTTCTTTGTCGTAGTCGAACACCAAACCTTGGATGAGCATCTCGTGAGGGTTGTCTCTTCGGGCATACCCAAACTGTCGAAGAGCTAAGTAAGGATTGTAAGTGATACCTCCCCTAATACCAAGAAGAGGTACGTTAGGGAGCTCCCCACAACGGTCAATGATAGAAACATCTTCCAAGGATCTCGAACACCAACGGATATCAGAGTGAGTGAGAGACATCATCCTTTGGGACCATGTCAATCTTTGCTCGTTCTTCAATGCTGATTGAGGTAGGTGTTAAGTGAACCACTTAGCGAGTAGGGGGATACAACACAAAAGAGTACATGTTTTCTTCATGGTGCGGGTATGAAGGCAATGCAAAATGTCTCCTAGTAGGGTAGGTATATGATTGTGAGAGAGAAAGACTTTGATGGCATTGACGTCTATGAATTGGTCTGAATTGGGAAACAGAACTAAACCATAAATGAGAAGAGCTAGGACGTCTTCGAAAGCTTGGAAATCCCTGTCATCCCAGAATGAACGAGCCTTTTCCAATAAAAACTTAGCTAGAAAGCCTTTAACCCTGCTTCTTGTCTCCCAATTGGCTATGATGTCGGCCCTCTTCATATGAAAAGCTTCAGCGATGACTTCTGGTTTTGGAATCCCTTCTAGACCGGTGAACGTATCTGATCAAGCATGGGCACCCCTAAGAGTAGAGAGAACTCTTCCAGTGTAGGTACCAACTGATAGTCCGAGAAAGTGAAACAATGATATACGGGATCAAAGAATTGGAATAGTACACACATCATTTCTTCTTGGAAGTTGGATGTAGCCAAACTGAGGAGTCGACCATACTTCTTGGTAAAAGGAAAATCCCCGGGCACTCTTGAAGCTAGCTCTTGAAGTTGAGGGTGTGCTTTTACAAAGCTGATTCAGATGGTGTTTCTTCGGAGAGAATTCATGTCCTACAAAACAGAAACAAAGATAAATTTCTAAATCCTTGAAATGGTTAGTGAGTATGCGTATGATGTTCATGATGTTTATGATGTTTATGTACAAGCAAATATATACACACACAACAAACAAGTCCCTATGTTTTAGGCTTGCATGAGTTTTGTAGGTAAGTACCCTCTTGAAGTTTAGTTGGCTCAACCTGTCCTAGTAATAGTGATCGGGTTCTAAAGGATCTCAATATCACCAACCTTTCTCTTAGGTATTGTCTCAGCACAACAATCTTTTCTTGTGGCCGAGATATCCCAAAAGTCTAGCCTCAATGAGTGTAGTATCGAGTATCAACCAATTTTTAGCTCTATACCGAAATCGGCTATCTCACTACGTCCTAATGGCCAAGTTTGTTCAATTAGGGTTCTAAAGTCAATTAGTGCTTCATGACGCCACTCAGCGGTCCCGTATTCTCCTCGATTTACCACGAGGGATACCGGTACCCACAAATGCGTCACACTAACATAGCCATTGTTTTAACCATATCGGTCTACACCGTACAATCTCCACAATCTATTGCTATTTACCTAAAAAGGTGTCCCATATCTGGGTAGAGGATCAAAGCAAGCCCAATACAAAGAACTAAATATAAAGCACACAAATCAAACAATGAAAGCAAGTAAAGGTGATCTAACCCTAAGGTAACCCCACTTTTAAGTATATTCCCCAGCAGAGTCGCCAGTTCTATGATACAGTGGGAGAACTGACTTGAGTTTTTGCGTTTTAATCGCATTTGTGTGGATAGCAAGAGTCGCCACCAACTTTTCTTTTATCCAAAAGGAAAGGTAAAAAAGCACAGGAAAGACCTTTCGAGATTTTTTTCTCGGGTTCGGGGGGTAGATTATGAAAAGGGAAGGTATTAGCACCCTTTTCATCCATGGTTTTCCATGGGCTCTTAGTTACTCGTTTAGATCACTTGCTTTTGTTTGACAGTGTGCTTGTGGTGTGGGCTTTGAAAGTGTTTTGAAAAATCTCTTTGTAATGGTTCTCGTTTCTATAAGAATACGTACAAAGTTTTGTTTCGAAAGATGGTTCAAAGATGTGTTTGTGGATTGTGTTTTGGAAAGTGTTTTGAAAAGATGTTTTGCAATGGTTCTCGTCTCTATAAGAACGTATACAAAAGGTTTTGTCTTTTGAAAATGTTTTGAGATGAAAGTGTTGGTGTAAAATGTTTTTGTCGTGAGCAAGTGAGTAACTAAGAGCGAATCTACCTACTCGAAAGGTCTCAAGGTTCTTTTCTTCCTCCTTTTAATATTGCTATCTTACCATTGATTTGGTAAGAAGCCCCATCGTTGGATGTGAAGGGACAGGCGCGAGTCAATTTTACAGTCATCGAAAGCAACTTATGTGACGCTTTAGCAATTTTCGTAAGGGACGAGATCATTTTATCAAAGGCAACGTCGAAGGTCATCGAGGGACTACAATCTTTTTATTGAAGGGTCATTGCTAAAATATCCCATATTCGAGGGACATGACTGTATTTCCGAGGCAACGAGCGAGGTTACCCTAGAGGTGCGCGTGTGAAAAAGTGAGTTTGATTCAAGTTAATTTGATCTTTGAGATTAGGTTAACTAAGGATTGATTTTTTTTTATCTTGCCATACACGCGTAATTACTATACAATATTGAGTAAACAGTAAAAATGCGGAAATTGAAATTCTACGTTATTACAGAGCTTCGGAAATGAGGGTACAAATTAATGAATGGGGATGACAGTAAGAAATAAATATTTAAATCACGCAATACAAATCCAAACCATTAAATAATTATTTAGGTTAAAACTCTTTCCATTTGATAAGATTAATTAAGGACTTAATTAATAATGTCAAACAAAAATTATTTTAAAATTAATAATTATTTTAAAAAAATGTTAACATATTTACATTTCTTAAATATATGCTAAAAAATAAAATAAAATAAAGATCAAATAATGAAGAAGAAAAATATTAACAAACAAAATATAAAGAAGAAAAGTAGTAATGGGCCTGCAAAAAAAAGTAAAAACAGGGGGTGCATAAATTAATAAGCCCAAATGCTCCTGAATAATCCAGTACAACAACTCCCTGGAGGTGTACCATGGGCATGCATCTAAGACGCGTTGAAAGGATATGATAACTGATCAAAGGGATAGATGATAAGGGCGCATCACACTATCATGGGGTTGCAAGTGGGGAATCATTCTGGACAACTAAAGAGGTGGTGACAAATTTCACCACCGGATTGGACCAGAGTGTTGTTATCAAACAACACAAAAGACACTCACACTGGAGCCATGCCTCATAACTCAACTTTCTTTCTCTCTCTTGAACGCTCTGTCCTCTCTCTTCTCTCTTACTATGGGCCTTCATCGGAGAAGACCTTTTGGCCGCGCCGGAAACCGTTTCACGGCGGTGACGGCGGCGACGTGTCTCAAAATTTTACTTTTCTTACATTTTTCTGATCGTCTCTTATTGCTAGTTACTAATTCGTGACTTATTTTTACAGATTTTCACTTGATGGCTATAAATCTAGAAATGGGGAAAGGGAAACCCTAATTTTCGTTTGAGGAAAACGGTGAAGATAGCGATGCATGCAATGGTAGATTCAAAGAGAGGGAGGAAAGAGAAGAAAGAGATCGTTTGGTGAGGTCCATATCTATAACTCTACTAACCTCCTGATGTTCTTTTTGGTAAGATTATTCTGACTCTGTGTTGTGGGTGATTTCTTTCTCCTCCTGAGCTTGTGTTATTTTTGGTTATCGGATTAGGGTTCTTGTTGTTTGTTTGTTTGCTACTGATTTGCTGGGTTTTGAATAATGATGTTTGATGACAAGGTTTGAATAGTGGACTTTTGGTTCTGTGTTTTCTTGTTATTTGCTGGTTTTTGATGATGGTTGGATGGTGGTGTTGGCTTCTGTTTTTTACAGTGATGGATATTTGTTCTATGATGTTTCAAATAGGTTTGAGACAAAGGATTTTGTTGAACCTCTTGTTCTGAGTTTTGTGGTTTTGATATTTTTTCTAGTTCTGTATCTGGTTTTTGTGATGTTTTAGTGATGCTTCAGTTGGGTTTGAAGATGGTTTGATGATGTTCTGTTGGTTTGGAGATGATTTTGATGATGTTCTATTGGTTTGGAGATGGTATTGATGATGTTTCAGTTGGTTTAAAACAAAGGATTTTGTTGAACCTCTTGTTCTGAGTTTTTGTGGTTTTTGATATTTTTTTGCTAGTTCTGTTATGTTTTCTTTGTGATGTATCTCCCCCATTTTGAGATGATGGTTCTCCTCTATAAAACAGTAAACTTGTTCTCTGATTAGGGTGAAAAAATAGGAGGGAAAACCACTTTGAATTTTGACAGTTTTGGCTTTTCTAGTTTTTGGCTTTTGAGTGCAGCTTGGACTATTTCCATTTTGGTGCAAGTCTGGGCATTTTTGGACTGTATTGCAGACTAGTTGCTATGGTTTATGTTGACATGCTTTTATGCAGAACTTGGACAGATCTTTGGACTGCTATGGGCAGCATAGAGAGGCTTTTTTTGAGCAAGTCTTCTTGGACTGTTGCTTATAGCAACCTGCTTGTCTTGGCATTTGCTGGCTAGGTGATATCTTTCCTCTTTCCTCTCTTTGTGAGATAAAGAATTTTTTGCTTTTGATACATTTCTGAAGGGTTTTCTTTACTTCTTTGGGAAAATGATGATGCTGACTTATATTGCAGTATTTGGTGCTTTTGGCTTGTTGTTTGCATATTATTTGTTTTGTTTTGTTGTAGTTTTGTATTGCTGCCTTTGATTTCTGATTTGGACAACTTGCTTGCTGTCTGCTATTTGCAGCCTGTTGCCTTGCATCTTGTGCTGCTGTAATTGCTTTGCAAAGCACTAGTTCTGTTTTGTGATGCAGTTTGGATGTTTGGTATTATTTGACTTGTGCATTTTGACTGCTGCTGTTTGAATTTGTTGCCTTGTCTGTCCAATTTGTATATTTATTTCTTTCTCTCCTTTTTTTTTGTGAACCAAAACCTAGGTTTTGAGATTTGCAAAAATAGGGAAAAATGGGCAAACAAAATTCTGATTCCTAAAAGCAAACCCTAATGATGAAGAATCAAATTTGCTTGGGCTTTTTAATATTGATTTGTTTTGCTAATTTTTTTTCTTTTCTTCTGTCACATGTACAAACAAATGGCAAGCAAGACAAAGGCTAGCAAATGGGGAATTTCTTGAGCATGAAGCAAGGAGTCTTGAAGAAGAATCAAATTTTTCTTTGTAGATTTAAACTTTGTATTTCACTTGTAATTTTTGCAATCACTTTGTAATCATTTGTGAAAGACCCACCAAACTGTAATGAACAAAGCTTCAATAATAATGAAGAATTATTGTACAAAACTTGAGTTTTATTTTAGTTTTGCAATTCTTGGTTTGAATGTTTTGAATAAGCATCCTAGCTTTATAACTGTCACTTCAAGTAAACATAATATGATAGGATAAATCATGTATCTTGCACTTTTAGACAAAATAAATGTTTAGAAGCTCAAACCCAACTGATTAATCGAACCCTCAATCATGATTTGCTTAAAGATGATAACTTTAAATTTTGCACCTTAATCAAACAGAATATGCCCTCAAAAGTAACATCAATCTTCAGAAGATTATAGTTAAAAAAACAAATAGAAATCACACAAATGCCTTTGCAGTTATCTGGGCCATGGATTGGGCAAACCTTTGAGTAGTGCAAAACCCTAATTGCTGACTAGTTTCCTAGGTAGAAAATCTGTTTGATCAACTTTTGAGCCAAATTGAATATTTAAGAAACCCTGGGATAGCATCTTGAGTAAAAAATGGGAGGGCAAATTTTGGGGTACAACACTATGTATCAATGTTCCTAGTAACTCCTCCAACAAATGAGGGAGCATTAATGCAAGTGTGAGTAAGTAGGGATATATAAGTGGGACAATACAATCAACTATCACCTTAAGGTTTTAGGTGAATAGGTGGTGTGTCTCTCACAAAGGTGCATAATCCAAAAATTTGTATCGATGCTCCTAGTAACTCCCCCCAACAAATGGTATCATGAGCCTTGGATTCGAGAAAGGGACCAGCTTAGTATCTAAATATCCAAGAAGAGGTGTCCTGTCAACGGAGGTACAAGTGGGGGAGTATTATATACTCACACTTAAGGGGGAGTGTTAGAATATTAATGCAAGTGTGAGTAAGTGGGGAAATAGTCCCACATTGAATAGGAATGTGGAGACTTGAACATATATAAGTGGGAGAATCCACTCACCTATCACCTTAATATTTCAGGTGGATAAATGGTGTGTCTCTCACAAAGGTGTCTAGTCCTGCATTATGTATCAATGCTCCTAGTAACTCCTCCAACAGTATAAAAATTAAAGTTCCAACCTTTCAACGAAAAAATGATCCAGAGGCTTGTTTAGAGTGGGAAACAAAAATCGAACAAATTTTTCTTGTAACACTTATACTAATGTTCAAAAAGTGCAGGTTGTTGCCCTTGAATTTACATAATATGATTTGGTGTGGTGGGATCAAACTGTCAAAGAAAGGAGAAGATATGATGAACCAGCCATCGACACTTGGGAGGAGATGAAAAGAATTATGAGAAGAAGATTTGTTCCTTCCTATTACCATAGGGACATGCATGATAAATTACATCGGCTCACCCAAGGTTCTAAAAGTGTTTATGAATATTACAAATAGATGGAGGTTACAAAGATAAGAGGAAACTCAGAGGAAGATAATGAAGCAACAATGGCTAGGTTTCTTCATGGCCTAAACTGTGGCATAAGTGACATAGTGGAGCTGCATCATTATATGGAAGTAGATGATTTGGTGCATCAAGCTATGAAGGTAGAAAAAAAACTCAAGATAAATGGTCTAGGAAGGAGAAGCATTATCATTTTTAATTATCAAAGTTGGAAGGACAAAACAAAGAAGGAAGGTGCTTCATCATCTAAGGAAGCCACAATTGAAAAAAAAAGGTAAAACTATTACCCCTTCTTAAAGTGTTTTAACTAACAAAAGTTTTAAGAGTTTCAAGTGTCATGGCTAGGGACACTTTGCATCTCTATATCCAACAAAGAGAACTATGCTTATGGAGGAAAGTGAAGAAATTATTGAAGAGGAGGATGATGATTATGAAGAGTAGTTTGAAGAAGATGAAGAAGAAATACCTAGTGGAGATTTACTCATGGTGAGAATAATGTTAGGAAGTCAAATCAAGAAGGAGGATACAAGTCAAAGAGAAAACCTTTTTTATTCAAGATGTCTTGTACAAGGAAAGGTTTGTTCTTTAATTATTGATGGAGGAAGTTGTACAAATGTTGCTAGCATACTTTTGGTTTCTAAACTAAATTTGGAAGAAAAAAAACTCACCAAAAGCCTTACAAGCTCCAATGGCTTAATGAAAGTGTAGAAATGCTTGTTAATAAACAAGTTGAGGTCTATTTTAAAATTGGAAAATATGAGGATGTAGTGTTGTGTGATGTAGTACAAATGGAAGCCAGTCATTTGTTATTAGGGAGACCTTGGAAATTTGATAGAAAAGCCAATCATGATGGGTACTCAATAAATACTCTTTTATGTATCATGGTCAAAATATCAATCTTGTACCATTCAATCCTTGTAAGGTGAGAGAAAATCAAAATAAAATGAGAGAGAAAATGATCAAGAAAGAAAAGAAAAAGAAAAAGAAAAGAATGAAAAGGAAAAATAAAATAATGAAAAGTAAAAGAATGATAAAAAATAAAAGAAACAATGTTTAATTGCCAAAAAAAAGGACATATGAAGAAAGCAATTGTGTCAAACTAGCCCCTATAATTGCTCTTTTGTAAGGAGGTGCCTTTACTAACCACCATTTGTAATGAAAAAAAATTCCAAGTTGTGTCGAGTCTTTTTTGTAGGAATTTAAAGAATTGTTTCTAAAAGAGGTGTCAAATGGATTAGCACTTATAAGAGGAATTGAGCATCATATTAATATCAAACTAGGAGCATCTTTGCCTAATGGGCCAGCATATAGAAGCAATCCATAACAAACTCAATAGATATAAAGGAAAGTTGCTGAATTGATAAGTAAAGGATAGGTAAGAGAAATTTTAAGTCCTTGTGTTGTCCCTGTTATTCTAGTTCCCAAAAAATGATGATAGTTGGAGGATGTGTACTGATTGTAGGGCCGTTAATAATATTACCATTAAATATAGGCATCCCATTCCTATATTAGGTGATTTTCTTGATGAATTGGTTGGTGCATGCGTATTTTCTATAATTAATTTGAAAAATGGATATCACCAAATTAGAATAAGGGAATGGGATGAATGGAAAATTGCTTTTATAACAAAATTTTGATTTTATGAGTGTATGTGTGATACGGTGGGAGAACTGACTTGGGTGTTTTGCGTTTTATTGCAAATGTTGCATGTGATACGGTGGCAGAACCGACTGTTAATAATGGTTTGCGTTTTTCTTTGCAAATGTTGCGGTAAGCAAGAGTCGCCACCGACTTTTATTTAATCCAACAAATGAAAAGGAAAAAGAACAGAAAAAACCTTTTTTCGAGATATTTCTGAGTACGGGGGGTAGATTATAGAAAGGGAAGGTGTTAGTGCCCTTTCTATCCATGGTTTTCCATGGGCTCTTAGGTACTTGCTCATTTTTTAAAATTGCTTGTGTGTGCTTATTTTGAAAAGTTTTGTTTACTTCGTGATAACCCTTGTATCGGTCCTCAGGTGCGTGACAAAGTGTTTTTTGAAACTGTTTTGAAAGTGTTTGTGGGGAAGAGTTTTTATTGTTTTGAGCAAGTACTTAAAATTTTCTACCTACTCGAAAAAAGGTCTGTTTGTTTTCGTTTCCTTTAGACAGTGTTATTCTACTATTAAGGAGTAGGTAGCTCTGTTGTTGGATTTTTAAAGGGACATTCGAAAGGGACGTTATGGTCATTGAAGGCAACATGTAAGGATACCTTAGCATTTCAAAGGGACCGTCATCATATATTAATAGGCAACATCGAGGGACCAGATCATTTCTCGTAGGCAACTCGAGGGACAGTAAGGGACCATGATCTTTTATGATGACTTTTATACCGAGGGTCTTTGCTAAGATATCCCTACGTTCGAGGGACATGACCATTGTTTTCCGAGGCAACCAAGTGAGGCATACCCTAAGGGTGCAAGTGTGCAACAGTGTTTGTTTTCAGATATTTATCCTGTAATTAAATGATCTATTTAATTGATTAAGCATACAAACCTAGGTTGCTAACAATTATATACAAGCATATAAAATAAAAGCGAGAAAATAAAAGAGTCCTACGCTATTACAAGGCCTCGGGGAGGGGTTTACATAACCAAAAACCGGGGATTAAACAGTAAATAATATGCGGTAAGCCCTAATTAAAAACTATTATAAACCCGAAGCAAATACAATAATTGGAAAATAAAATATTGCGCGTGAGAATTAAGTACGGAAATCAAAGTTTAAATTATAAAAAATCTAATCAATTAAAGAGAAAATATTTTTTTTGTATTTTATTATTGAGAAAAATATTTGAAATCTTAACCTAAATCTAATTAATTAAAGAAAAATATTTTTTGGTATTTTATTGAGAAAATTAAATATTTGTGAATTAAACCTAATTTGTCTAATTAATTTTAATTATGAAAACAATCAAATCAATATCATTAAATTAATTATTTTCTAAAAAAAAAACTAATTTTAATTAAAAAAACCTAATTCTACATTTTTGTGGTTTTCTTGATTTTATGATTAAATAAAAAAATGATTTTTTTTGTTGTTTTGTAAAAAGAAATTAATCAAATAAAACAAAAGAAAATAAAAAAAGAAAAAATTTGGGCCTGTGGTGAAAGTAGATTAGGGGGTGTGAAGCTGAATTTCATTGAGCCCAAATCCTTTGGCCCAATCAGGCGTTTGGATCCAGTGCTAGCCACGTTTGAGGGTTCACCATGGTCTGCATGTGTTGAGTGTTAGATATGGATATGATGAGATCTTGTGGTATGATGATGATGGAAGTGCATGAGGAGCGTGCAGGTACCTGGAGCATTGGATCTGAAGACACAAATTAGTGAAAATTAACTTTGCAAAAGGGCTGGATTGAACCCACCCCCTTTTCGACTAAAGCCTTATCATGCCATGCCTTGCCAACTGAACCAAGCGTGTTAATTTTTAACAAAATAATACAAAATAAATATAAGGCAAATAAAGATCTATGGCCACATGTCAAAAACGCGCGCGCTGTGGGTCCCTAATGGTTTGAATGGACAAATCAGTTAGCACCACGCCATCACCTTCTTTAGGGATCCGTCGTTTTAGATGGGGAACTTTTACCTATAGCAGTTTTCCGTCACTATAGGTTGTAGTGACGGATTTTGTTCGTAACTAAAAAGCTGCAAAATTCAAAAATGCAGCACAAGCAGAATAAATTTAAACCAAAGGCATGGATCAATTACAAATCATCTCTTGAGCATGATAGTACCCCTAATTTTTTCCAATTTTGCCTTTATATAGAATTCCCAATTTGGGACCTCAAAAGCCTAACAATGGCATCGTGCCATTCCTGCACTTAAACTTCAATCAAACCAATCAAAAACCTTGCAAATATGATAGCAAGCATGGATATATGATCAAAACATGTTTATGATGGATAAATCATTGAAAACGAATCTTGAAAAAAGATGCAAACCGTGGCACTGTGAGGCGTGATTTTTGAAGGTTTTAAGGCTTGAGGATGATTGGAATGGCTTCAGAAAATGTCCAGGAACGGATTGCTGGCCTTGGAATTGCTTGAAACGGCCTATAGAATCAAAACCGACATGCACCTTTTCCACAAACATTTGACACTTCTTCCTTTGTTTTCACGGCCCCAAACCCTCTTTCTTTGCCTTGATAATGTTATGTCCTTATATTGGAATGAATTAGGTCAATAAAAACTAATCATATCTTTGCAAATTATGGAGATTTGATTTCATTCTTTGTCTTGTATGATTTGTTTCCAAAATCGACCAAATTAAGATCTTTTCCAATCAATTGGCTCTTGCACAATTTTTTTGATTTGCTAGCTATTTATGGACTAATAATATACTCATATAATCAAATCTTTGATTTTATTTGATTATTCTACTATTTAAATTGATTTATTTTGATTTAAATGGATAAAAAAATGAAAATGAATAATAAAAATAATAAAATAATAGGTGGATACGCTCAGGGGTCGTGGGCCATCTTAGGAATAAGTTTAAAACAAGAAAACATGGGCCCATTTGGAAAAAAAGTCATTTTGATCAATGTTGACTTCATGCACATTTCCAAAAATTGGTCAATTTTGACAATACATATCTCCCTCAATTTTAACCCTAAGAGGGTGTTCTTTGACTTTTTAGAAAGAGTAGGATGTCCTATAAACAACCCTTTTGGTTTTATCTAACTTGGATCTTCCATGTTCATGTAAGAAGCTTTGACCCAAAAGGTGTTTTTGTTGACTTTTTGGAATGACCTATAATGTCTGAGTTCATATCTTTCCATGAGTGCATTTCTTGAACTTGAGGACCGAAGATGAGTTGTAGGGAATTGAATTCTCTTCAAAATGAGCCTTGGATGGGAAATTTCTGATAAAGTATGAGAAAGTTATGCTTGGTCAAAGTTTGGTTGACTTTTTCCTGAGAAACCCTAATTTAGCAACTTTTGATTTTTGATGAATTAGGAGCCTTCCTTGGGGAATCATGATCATCCCTTTATCAAATTATGGATATCACTTCAAAATGTTGATGTTGACCAAAAATCTTTTAGTTTGACTGCATGTGGGTCACAGTTGACGTTTGACCTAGTACAGTTGATTTTTAGGCATTTGAGCAGTTCACTGAGAAAACTTCTTGTAAAAGGCATGAAACTTGACATATATAGTCTTGAGAACATATTAAGACCATGTAAAAGGTTTGAGACCTTCGGAGTTCACCCCTCTTGATGAAAATGGAAACCCCAGTTTAAGGTTCATTGTCTTAGGAGAGCATTTGTCTGGTTAGTTCTTGGGCATCCTTGAGCAAGTTGAGGACTTCAATGAGTATGTTTTGAGTAAAATGAGAGGGAAAATTTTAGGGTACAACAACTGCCCCTGTTCAATCTTCTTAAACCTGAGGATGTAGATTGGTTGGTCTGCCTTTCGTGATCTAAGGGTGGAAGATGATTGAACACTAGAGTGCCCAGAAATTTGTAATCGCATGAAGTAATACTGATTGATAATAGGGAATGGGCTTATAGATGCCATCCGGAGAGTCGTCAGAGAGTCATAGGAGATGGGATTAAAGATGCCATTTAGAACCATGTTGATTTCATGAGATATTCCTTCTCTGAGAATTCATATGCCTGTTGTTGGGGAGGACTCCGCTGAGGAATATAGGTCTTTGTTTGGGAAATATAATTTAGGAGCTTCAGTTGTCCATTATTTTACTGGGGAGCCATCTCTTGATTAAGGAGACAGAAGTAATCTTCTTATTTGGTCAGAATCCAGGCTTCACGGTGACTGGTTGAGGATGATAAGGTTGACTGCTATCTGGTCATATTCTAGGCTTCACATCGAATTACTGAGGAAATATGAAATCGACCGTATCTGGTCGGGTCCAGGTTTTACAGTGTTGTAAACTGTTTTCCGAAGATAAAAGAGAAGGAAATTTTATAGGGCTTTCTCGGGATAAGTCCATGCAAAACTGCGTCAAGTAATTCATGAAAAAGAGCCTGGATAGTAGGGCGACGAGGAAGAACCTGGGTAGTAGGGTTACTTCAAAATAAAAGCCTGGATAGTAGGGCTATGAGAAGGAACCTAGGTAGTAGGGTTACTTAGAAATAAAATCCTGGATAGTAGGGCTATGAGAAGGAACCTAGGTAGTAGGGTTACCTCGAAATGAAAGCCTGGATAGTAGGGCTATGAGAAGGAACCTGGATAGTAGGGTTACTTGAAAATGAAAGCCTGGATAATAGGGTTATGAGAAGGAACCTGGGTAGTAGGGTTATTTCGAAATGACGGCCTGGATAGTAGGGCTATGAGAAGGAACCTGGATAGTAGGGTTACTTCGAAATGAAAGCCTGGATAGTAGGGCTATGAGAAGGAATCTGGATAGTAGGGTTACTTCGAAATAAAAGCCTGGATAATAGGGCTATGAGAAGGAACCTGGATAGTAGGTTTACTTCGAAATGAAAGCCTGGATAATAGGGCTATGAGAAGGAACCTGGATATTAGGGTTACTTAGAAATGAATGCCTGGATAGTAGGGCTATGAGAAGGAACCTGGATAGTAGGGTTTCTTCGAAATGAAAGCCTGGATAGTAGGGAAATGAGAAGGAACCTGGGTAGTAGGGTTACTTAGAAATGAAATCCTGGATAGTAGGGCTATGAGAAGGAACCTGGATAGTAGGGTTACTTCAAAATGAAAGCCTGGATAGTAGGGCTATGAGAAGGAACCTGGGTAGTAGGGTTACTTCGAAATGACAGCCTGGATAGTAGGGCTATGAGAAGGAACCTAGATAGTAGGGTTACTTCAAAATGAAATCCTGGATAGTAGGGCTATAAGAAGGAACCTGGATAGTAGGGTTACTTCAAAATGAAAGCCTGGATAGTAGGGCTATGAGAAGGAACCTGGATAGTAGGGCTGTGAGAAGGAACCCAAATAGTAGGGCTACTTCATTTGATCACGTAGATTAGTTGACCCGTTTGGTTTTGGGAACTGATTTTCCATTAGTTATCTGCAGATATGACATATATAGCTTCATGGTTTTAACCTTGAACTGTTGGAATTATTGATGATAACCATCTTTCCTGAAAAGGTACATGATTAATTATATGCGATGCATGAAATGTATTACGTGATGATGTTCCCAAAATAAATGAGATTATACTGTATGCAAAATGTATGCGCATGTCATGATGTATGAACATGAAATGCTATTGTGACATATCCGAGTTTGGGAAAATAAATCCCTGGCTGCTGCTGGAGAGTACTGGAAATTGAATTCCTGAACATTGTAGAAAAAATGGTTTTTCTACTTCCGTAGGGGATGATGAACGAAGATGACTATGCCATGGATTTACTCCTTTCTGTTTGTGAATATTCTGCCGGGGAGAGACTCTGCTTGAGAATAACTCCGCGAGGGAATAACTCTGTTTGAGAGAGGAGATGCTTTGCTGGAAGATTTTGTCGATTTGGAGAAATAAACTCCGCTGGGGGATGAAATCCCGTAACTGAAGGAATAAACTCTGTCGGGGATTGAGCTTCCGTATTCAGAGAAATAAACACTGCTTGGGAGATAACTTTATGAACCACTTACGATTATAAATTTTGGCTGGGGAATATAGATGTCAGCTTTCTGAAGGAACTTGGCTGGGGATACTAACTCCTGTTTGGGGAAGATGATATCAACGCTTTGATTGCCTCTACTCTGTGGGGAAGTGTAGACATCACGGGGTGCATGTGATGGTGACTTTGTTTCAAAACTGTCCCTGCCCCTGTTGGAGAAATTACCTACGGAGACTTTGTGGATTGATCTGAACCGTTTCTAGATGATAATCTGCTTTATTCAGAATGTTTCCGTTGGGAAATCCCGAGAAGCTTGGCGACTTCATTGGGGAATTTTCGTTGGAGCAGTAATTTGGAGATTTTGCTCTGCCGAGGGTATGATAACACCTGACATCAACAGGATGCATGCTAAGAACATGGCAGTGAACTTGTAGTAGAATTCCCCTGTCTCGATACCTGTTGTAGAAAATATCAACTGGGGATTTTGTAGATGGTTTGACTGTTATCCCAACTCTTGGAGTCCGCGGTGAATGCAGATCTGGGTAATAAACTTTCTACTGATTAGGCAAGTGACAAGATGACGGGACGTAGTCGTACGCTTTAATCCCTAACTTCTGCCTGGACTGTCTTTTTAGATTTTCAGTCCACCAAGATACCCTTTTTTGCCTAAGCTGCCTTTTCAGGTTTGTAGTTGTTTAGTTATTGGCATGCATTTTTGCTAAAACCAGGTGTGTGTGTGTGTGTGAATGTCATGACTGATGTCATAACATTCTAGTTTAGTATGTACTGATTCTTTAGGTACCTTTGCAGAAAAATATTGTCATACAGGTGCTACTATTTATAAGTGTGTATCTGAGCATTTTGCAAAAAGATCACATTTTCCCAAATCAGTAGACAGGTTTTTCAGATGTCATAACAGATGTTAAGACATCCTGTTCTGAACAAACAGTTATGCAGTTTGGGTAATTCTGAGCTTTTTCAGGATTATGACTCAGTCTTTCCAGAACAGAAAATGTCGTGGACCTGGGGTTAATTTAGCTCAACCCTAACCTGGTTGATAAAGTCCTGTGACCTAGTCTTAAGGTCAAACGGAATTAACCCTAGCTTTTTGTGGAAACCCTAACTGAAGATGCAGCTGCTATATATTCAACAGAGCTGCTATTTTGAATGTATCCCTTTTTGACAGAAGATCATTTAGAAGCTGTATAGTTTTTACTATTGTAATCCAAGCAATTATCATTGTGATAAGTGACTTGGAATAGGTTTTAATTGTAAGGGTTGTGTAACACTCAAAGCTTTGAAGCAAGAGTGTTTGTATGTCTCTTGACTAAAGCTGTGAAGCAAAGTCAAGCTAGGTTTGTGTATCACTCAAAGCTGTGAAGCAAGACTGTTTGTGTTGCTTGATTAAAAAGCTGTGAAGCATAATCAAGTGTATGTTTTGAAGAGTGTCTTCAACAATTCATTAGTCAAATTGTTTTTATGTATCACTGCTGTGATTGAGGGGGAGTGAGTAGGAACTCAGGTTTAAGTTGTACTTAGATTGAAGTTGCATTGGGTAGGTCTTAAGTGAAGGAGATAAACTGGTTGGTTTATTCCTGAATTGATACCTCTTATAGTGGATTTCCTCCCTGGCTTGGTAGCCCCCAGAGTAGGTGTTGTTGCACACTGAACTGGGTAAACAATTGACTGTGTTCTTTACTGTTTTTATATTTACTGTCTTATAGAACGTCAGATACGGTGTCATAACATTGAATGTGACATTGAGTATCTGTAGCCAGAATTTCAATTGGCATCAGAGCAGGCACCCTGCCTGTATTACTGGGTGAGATCTAGGGATATCACTTTCTGGCACTATGGACAAAGAAGGAGTTTTTGGAAATAGACCACCCATTCTGGATGGAACTAATTATGACTACTGGAAACCTCGTATGATTGCCTTCTTAAAATCTCTGGACAAAAAGGCTTGGAGAGCTGCTGACAAAGGATGGATCCATCCCACCATAACTGAGAAAGATGGGACAATCAGTTTGAAGCCTGAGGAAGACTGGAGTAAAGAAGAAGACGAGTTAGCCCAGGGAAATTCCAAAGCCTTAAATGCCTTGTTCAATGGAATTGACATAAACATTTTCAGACTAGTACATCAATATGAACTGGCCAAGGAAGTTTGGGACACTCTCAAAACTACCCATGAGGGCACTTCCAAAGTGAAAATGTCAAGGCTTCAGATGCTGACTACCAAGTTTGAGAATCTAAAAATGATGGAAGATGAAACCATTCATGAGTTTCACATGAACATCTTGGAGATTGCCAACACCTCAGGAGCACTGGGAGAAAAGATGTCAGAAGAAAAATTGGTGAGAAAGATTCTCAGATCCTTGCCTAAAAGATTTGCAATGAAGGTAACTGCCATAGAGGAAGCCCAGGACATCAGCAAGTTGAAAGTGGATGAACTTATTGGGTCTCTTCAGACTTTTGAGATGGGGATCACTGATAATGGTGACAAGAAGAACAAGAGCATAGCACTTGTATCCAACACTGATGTTGAAAACAAGGAGGATGAAGAAGAAAATATTTCAGAAGCTATAGCCATGCTTGGAAGACAGTTCAACAAACTCATCAAAAGAATAGATCCAAAGTCAAGGTCTAATGTTCATAACATTCCCTCTGACATTGACAGTTCCAGCAGAAGACCAAGGTCAGAAGAGAAGGGAAACCAAGGCAGAGGAATTCAATGCCATGGTTGTGAAGGATATGGGCATATTCGAGCTGAATGCCCTACCTTTCTTAAGAAACAAAAGAAAGGAATGACTGTTACTTGGTCTGACTGTGATTCAGAAAGTAATTCTGAAGAAGAATGTGCCAAACTAGTTACTGCTCTAACTGGTGTCTGTACCTCTGAAAGTGACACTAGTGATGAAGAAGTGTCATTTGAAGAACTGGCTGATACTTACAAAAAATTGTGTATCAGAAGTGCTGAAGTCTGTGTGCAGAATGAGAAACAATCAAAACTCATCATAAAGCTGGAGGCTGGAAAAAGGGCAGACCTTGAAACTATAAGTCATCTAGAAGGGGAAGTTCAATTGCTGAACTCAAAACTGAACCAAATGACCAAATCTGTCAAGATGCTGTCAAATGGAACAGACAAATTGGAAGAGATTCTCCAGGTTGGACAAAATATGGGAAACAAATCTGGTCTAGGATTTGTGGGAACAAAGCAATCTAGTACATCAAAGAAGATCAGGCCTGTTAAGCAAATGTCAAAGCAGATGTCTCAACACAACTCTCAACATCAGGAACAGAGACATATGAAGAAAAGGTACCAAAGATGGAGATGTCATCATTGTGGGAGATATGGCCACATAAAGCCCTTCTGCTTCAGATTGCATGGATACCCTAATCAGAACTCAGGTGTCAAACCTAAGTCTAAAAAGGTACCACATGCTCCTAAATGGAAGAAAAAGGCTACTGCCCTGATAGCCCACACTTCCCCGAGGGTCTCTGCAAAGGAAGACTGGTACTTTGACAGTGGATGTTCCAGACACATGACTGGAATCAAGAACCTCCTCAATAATGTTAAGCCTCACACCACCAGTTTTGTGACCTTTGGAGATGGTGCTAAAGGTGAAATCAAAGGAGTTGGTAAGTTGGACTGCCCTGGAGTTCCAAGTCTGAGTGAAGTTCTGCTGATAAAAGGGCTGACTGCTAATCTCATTAGTATCAGTCAACTGTGTGATCTAGGATTCAAGGTCAATTTCTCAAAATCTGAATGTCTGGTAATCAATGAAAAACAATAAATTGTAATGAAAGGAGTCAGATCCAAAGATAATTGTTACTTGTGGCAGCCTGAGAACACTAATAACTCCACTATGTGTCCAATTACCAAAGAAGAAAAAGAGATGAAACTGTGGCACCATAAGCTTGGTCATCTTCATCTAAGAAGAATGAAAAGAGCTATCTCTATGGAAGCAGTCAGAAGGACTCCAAGACTACAGATTGATAAAAGAAGGGTTTGTGGTGAACTTAAAATTGAAAGGCTTGGTAAAAAGAAACATGTCTATGATGTGGTGGATAAACTTGAAGAAGGATGTATTGTCAGAACCAGAAGTACTCATGACAAGGATTTTGGAAACAACAAGTCTAATAAATTCTGTTTCCCAGAAGAAATGAGTTGTGAAGTCCCTTCTCCTATAACTCACCATCAAAATGGAGTTGACAAAAAGAAAAATAAGATCATTCAAGAATCAACCAGAACTATGATTCATGTCAAAAGAATGCCTTCCCAACTTTGTGCTGAAATGGTTGCAGCTAGTAGTAACTGTTCTCAAAATATCTGGACAAAGCAGATGCTCACTGAGTATAATGTCTCACAAGATGTTGTGACATTGTATTGTGACAATCTGAATACAATCAATATTTCCATGAACCCTACTCAGCATAGCAGGACCAAGCACATTGACTTTGTTGAGAAGAAGTCAATTAAACTGGAACATGGTATCATTAAGCTTCAGCTGGCTGATTCTTCTACCAAGGCTCTTGTTGAAAATAAACTTGAAAACTTGAGGGGCAGGTTGGGTATTTGCCAACATAAGAAATTGTAGCAATTAATTTTGCTTAAAACAAGGGTTGAAGGAGTTAATTTTGTTAAGTCTATTTTTAGTGGGTTAATCATATGTTTTCCCAATTCTTTCAAAATCTTTAAGAAGTTGAAAAGACTCTCTTTTGCCTCCTACCTCTCTCGTCTTTGCAACCTGTTCCCTTCTCTCAATCAGAGTTTTTTCTCAAATTGCTACTGGTGCTCTAAGTCAATCAAAATGTCTCAGACATCATCTTCAACCAAGGCGACCTCTTCATCTTCATCATCTTCATCATCTGACCAAGACTCTCGAGCAATCACCACATGCATAGAATCTGAAGTTCTTGAGATCACTCCTCTCAGAGAGATGGCTTCTGACCCCGCCAAAGTCAAAAAGCTGAGAACTAGACATGCAGGAAGAGCTCAAGCTGCTGCCTCTGGTAATCCTTCTCATCCTTCTTCCTCTGTTCCAAATAGGGAAGGAACAGTTCAAGTTCATCAAGCAATTGCTAGGCTTGTGACAAGTATACTAAGGGGAAACCAATCTGTACCAGGGATTTCTGTCCCATTAAATCAATCAGCAAGCCCAAATGTGGATGTCTCTGAGAATGTTGTGACACAAAATGACAACATTCAGAACCCTTCAGAAAAGACTGCTGATCCACCTATCATTGATGTGGATGAGGAATACTCAGACAATGATCTGATTGCTAATGTAAACCCTAGCATAGCTAGGAGATTGATGAAAAGAAAGGGTAATCAAGATGATACAAAATGTATGTCCAAAGATAAACCTGCTGTTAAGAAATCCAAGGCTGAAGGCAAGGCTAGGGTAGAATCTGTGAAAACTGATCAGTCCAAAGGGAAGATGAAAGGCCAGGTACATACTGGTAGACAACCAATTGCAAAGAAGAGAAAAGTACCTGAATCTTCTGATTCTGATGAAGAATCAGAGTTTGAGATTGATGCTGAAGAAATTCCTATCAGAAGGAAACTGCCCTCCAGCAAAATTGCCAGAGTTCCTGAAGTCCCAACAGATAACATCTCTTTCCACCATCCTGACAATGCAAACAAATGGAAGTATGTTTGCTTAAAGAGAATAGCTTTAGAAAGAGAGCTAAACAATGATGCCATGGAATGCAAGGACATCATGGACCTGATTAAACATGCTGGACTGATGAAGACAGTGATAAAATTTACCAAGTGCTATGAAAATCTGGTCAAGGAGTTCATAGTTAACTTGTCTAATGAATGTGCTGATGGAAGGTCAGCTGACTTTGAAAGTGTTTTTGTTAGAGGAAGAAGGGTTAATTTCTCTCCATCAGAAATTAACAAATTTCTTGGAAGATCAAATGAGGATTGTCCTGATCTGGAAGTCACTGACAATGAAGTTTGTCAAACCATCACAGCAAGGCAAGTGAAGTGCTGGCCCTTGAAAGGCAAGCTGAATGCCAGCAAACTTAGCATGAAATTTGCCATCCTGCACAAGATTGGTGCAGCCAACTGGGTCCCTACAAACCATAAATCAACTATCTCCACAGGATTGGGGAGATTTATTTATGCTGTGGGAACCAAGACTGCTTTTGACTATGGCAGGTATATCTTTGAACAAACCTTAAAACATGCTGGAAGTTATGCTGTCAAGGGACCAATTGCCTTTCCATCCCTCCTTTGTGGAATCATCCTTGCACAATACCCTGATATCCTGGTGGCAAGAGATACTTCCTGCAAAAGAGCTCCTGCCCTTGGGTTGCACTACAAACTGTTTCAGGGATCTCATGCTCCTGATATTGTCATAACATCAGCTGAGACATTGTCTGTGAAGACCCAGTCCAAAACATCTGATGTCGTAGCTGTCTTAAAAGAAACCTGCAAGGAGATGGATGCTAGGAAAAAGACCCTAGAAAATCTAATTGCCAGGTTAGAAAAGGAGGAAGCTGAAGAGGGTGCAGAAGCTGAAGATCAACTCAATTCTGAAGAGAGTAGCTCCTCTGAAGGTGACAGTGCTTAAAGGATGGTTGAGTTGTTGCTGGTTCCTGGTGGAGTTTTGCAAGTGTTTGTTGTTCAGTTTTTAGTTGTTGTTTTATTACTTTTGGGATGACTGTATAACTTTTAAACATGTTTCTTTGGCCCATTTGTGGCTAAAGAGGGGGAGATATTATTCTGTGATAGTAATTCTATTTTTCTGCAGTCATTTCTTTCTGCTGCTATCTATCTCTGATTGCTTAGGGTCTTTAGCCAAAAATCTGCCAAAGGGGGAGTTTGTAGTTGTTTAGTTATTGGCATGCATTTTTGCTAAAACCAGGTGTGTGTGTGAATGTCATGACTGATGTCATAACATTCTAGTTTAGTATGTACTGATTCTTTAGGTACCTTTGCAGAAAAATATTGTCATACAGGTGCTGCTATTTATAAGTGTGTATCTGAGCATTTTGCAAAAAGATCACATTTTCCCAAATCAGTAGACAGGTTTTTCAGATGTCATAACAGATGTTAAGACATCCTGTTCTGAACAAACAGTTATGCAGTTTGGGTAATTCTGAGCTTTTTCAGGATTATGACTCAGTCTTTCCAGAACAGAAAATGTCGTGGACCTGGGGTTAATTTAGCTCAACCCTAACCTGGTTGATAAAGTCCTGTGACCTAGTCTTAAGGTCAAACGGAATTAACCCTAGCTTTTTGTGGAAACCCTAACTGAAGATGCAGCTGCTATATATTCAACAGAGCTGCTGTTTTGAATGTATCCCTTTTTGACAGAAGATCATTTAGAAGTTGTATAGTTTTTACTATTGTAATCCAAGCAATTATCATTGTGATAAGTGACTTGGAATAGGTTTTAATTGTAAGGGTTGTGTAACATTCAAAGCTTTGAAGCAAGAGTATTTGTATGTCTCTTGACTAAAGCTGTGAAGCAAAGTCAAGCTAGGTTTGTGTATCACTCAAAGCTGTAAAGCAAGAGTGTTTGTGTTGCTTGATTAAAAAGCTGTGAAGCATAATCAAGTGTATGTTTTGAAGAGTGTCTTCAACAATTCATTAGTCAAATTGTTTTTATGTATCACTGCTGTGATTGAAGGGGAGTGAGTAGGAACTCAGGTTTAAGTTGTACTTAGATTGAAGTTGCATTGGGTAGGTCTTAAGTGAAGGAGATAAACTGGTTGGTTTATTCCTGAATTGATACCTCTTATAGTGGATTTCCTCCCTGGCTTGGTAGCCCCCAGAGTAGGTGTTGTTGCACACTGAACTGGGTAAACAATTGACTGTGTTCTTTACTGTTTTTATATTTACTGTCTTATAGAACGTCAGATACGGTGTCATAACATTGAACGCGACATTGAGTATCTGTAGCCAGAATTTCAAGGTTTTCGACTTGCTGGGTGTACAATTTTTTTTTGTTTTTATCCCTAATTTTTTCCCGAACCCTTTTAGTTCACTGGGATGCCCCTGTTTTTGCCTAGGCCAGTCAATCTAGCGGGTCTTTGTTCATGCGTAGTATTTTCTGACTATGTCCACGTTCACCGAGTACAGAGAATTGTCACTCTCTATAGTAGTAAGTGTTGCCACACTGCCAGAAGATGTTTGTTTGATCGCACAAGATTCATTGCCGGAATTCATGTCCAATTCCCCAAGTGATTGAGATGGAGATCTTCCCCTGGCTATTTGGCATCTTTGAGAGATTCCTTGAATCTTGACTTGACTGCCCCAGATGATGGACAATGATCATGCCGTGCCCCTTGGTTGGAAGTGTTTTTTCCACTTGAGGTGATCCTTTTCATTGAGAAGGTTTTTATTCACTAGATATTCGTCATGCGAATTTCTCTACTGTTGAACAAATAGTCATATGAAAACAATGGTATTTTAAGAATGTAAAGCTTATGTCTGCCTTGAAGTTTGTGAAAATTCATTTTTTAGTAAAACAAACAAATTTTGTAAAAGTGTGATATCAACTCGGGATTTATAGCGAACCCTACAGGAGTCAGGATACCTTTTGTAACAATATGCTTTCGAACTAACCCATGCTTCAGCTAGGACTTTTAAGGGTTATAACATGGCCTGGTTCACGGTTCAAGAAACAAAGGATAAAGGCTCAAAAAAAATTGTACCCAACCCACTCTTCGTGATGTTCTTCAATCCTATTCTTAGCCAATTGTGCGTTCAGATCCCAATTGAGTCTGGCATTATGTCCTTGATGTTCCGGTGATGGTTCAGATACTGAAAGTTTATTTGGAAGAGGCAGTCATTTTTGTAACCTTTTTTTGTCGAGGATTTGTAGTAACCTCTTTTTTGTTTTTTTTCGTTATCCCTTCTTTTGCCTGAACTGTTTCTTTTGTGATTACAGTCAGCGGGATACCCCAGTTTTTTTCTTAAGTCTCCTTCATAGGTTTTGAATTAACGGACTTTTCTTTTGCAAATTAATGACTGCCTGCTTTAATGATTATGCGAAACCATCACCATCTTCTAATACGGAGGGACGTCTTCGAGGCCATTCATTGTGTGCGAAGCGGAAGATTGCGACTGAATGCACCTCTGAATTAACTGAGGAAACTACCCTGCCCCAGGTTATGATTAAGGGTTTTAATTTGTGTGAAAGAAAAACTCCTACTTCTTTGGCTCAAAGGGGTTGACTAGGGATTATCTTCCTTATGACTCCACTGTTTGAGATTTGAAACAACACCTGTACATCGTTAGCGGGGTCTGTTCAAAAGCATACTGTAGAGATTGTGGTATCTTTTTCGTCATCCTCCCTCTAAGGCTTAGAGTTTTTAGTCGAGACTTGAATATCACGAAAAGGAAGTATAAAGCAGTTTAAGCATAATGAAAACAAATTAATTCAAGACAAACATGTGTAATACATTAATGAAATAATAAAGTTTGTCATGACAATAATTGTTCGAATAAGCGAAGAAAATACGACTTGAGAATTCAAATGAACAAAAATGCTTTCAATCCTAGCCTTATTTTGGAAAGGGAGCAGTGATCACGTTTGGAGTCTCAGGAGGGTCGAATTCGATCTCCTTGGCGTCAATCATATTATGAATCTTGTATTTCAGCACCCAACAATCGTTAGTATCGTGCCCTGGGCTACCAGAATGATAAACACACTTTGTATCCGGGTTGTAGTTAGGAGAAGAAGTCTTAGAGTTCGAATGAGGGTTTATCACCATAATCAGATTCATCTTCAACATGTGTTGCAATGCTTGTGACAATGGCATGTTGATTTGGGTGAACGGCCTTTGAGGTCTTTCCACCCTTGGCTGATTATTTTGTTGTTGTGGTCGTTGTGCGTGTGCCGAATTAGAGATCAGCACTACCCCCACAGATTGCTGGTAGTCTGCCTTGCTACGCCCCTTCTGGTTGTGCACAACATTGGCTTCCCTCTTGCCACCAAACGACTTCTTCTCTGTATTTGAAGAGGTATTTTTCTGGATCTTGCCACTCCGGATCCCATCTTCTACTCTTTCTCCAATCAATATCAGCTCGGTGAAACCAGCTGAGGAGCTACCAATCAAGTGATTGAAGAACGGACCAGACAACGTACCAAGGAACATATCCACCAACTCCCTATCAGACAAAGGGGGTTGGACTCTCCCTGCCATATCTCTCCATTTCTGCGCGTAGTCCTTAAAACCTTCACTTGCACCCATGGACATACTCTGGAGTTGAGTACGGGTAGGGGCAAGGTCAGCGTTATATTGACACTTCTTGTAAAAAGCAGCAGCCAGATCTTCCCAGTTACGGACATTGGTTCCCTCCAGTTGATAGAACCATTCAAGATGAGTCCCAGACAGACTGTCCTAAAAGAAGTGGACCTATAAGTTCCTATTAGTGGTGTGAGGCTGAATCTTCCTCACATAGGAACAGAGATGAAGCTTGGGACAAGACACCCCATCATACTTTGCAAAAACTGGAGCCTTAAATTTCTGCGGGATGACCACTCCCGACGCCAATCCCAGTTCTTCAAAATCTAACCCAGGTATCCTCTGGACTTCCATAACACTTAAACGATCTTCCAACTGCTTGTATCTATCCTCAGTGGGAGGATAATGCTCATCATTGTAGTTCATCATTGTCACAAACTTCAGGACTGGGGTCCTTCTCCCTTGTCTCCCTTTCTTGGTTCTCCCCTTCTTTGAATGAGGAGGTCAAATCGACTGGTTATTTTAACCGCCCCCTGAACCTTTTTCCCATATTCAGAATACCAGAGACCTTCTTCTTTTTCTTCTTCTCCTTCAGGATGAGGGCTTTCAGATCCTCCTGCCATTTTGCCAGTGTTATGAACATTTGTTGAAATTGGTCATTTTGTGCCTGAAGATCTTTAATGCTTTGTTCAAAAGACATTTTTGCTTAAATAAACAGCAAAGAAGATGAGAAGCCTGTAATGGTACCTGTTATGCAAAGATGTGTATGACATATGTATGCAATGTTTTCAAGGATCTCACGGGGTAAACAAGAAATGTCAGAAGTTAAAATTTTACAGCTTTGATTGAAGAACTTTGTATCATTGAGAGTCCTTCTATAAGAGTCAAGCTCACCATATCAAGTGGGTCATAGCCCCTGACTCAAGTTGTCGTGTTTTGATCTTTTGACGACATTGGCTATAGGAAAATAAATCCCCTTGCCCCTTGCTAGACGTATGGTTCATCATAACCTGCATCACAGGCCCTAGAGATCCTTGAAATGGTTAGTATGATATGTCATGTTATGAAGCTATGATGTTTATGCTATGCATCAAGCAAAAATGCAGGGTAAGAAACAAATTTATTGGATTTATACAAACAAGGTCCTGCAAGGAATACAAACAAAGCCCTGTAATGAGTTCAAATTGTTAGGAAAAGAAAGCAAACAAGTCACTCAAGTAGCCTTAGGTTTAGGCTTGCATGGATTCCATAGGTAATTACCCTCTTGAAGTTTAGTTGGCTCAACCTGTCTTAGAAAATTAACCGGGTTCTAAGGATTCTCAATATCATTGATCATCCTTTATCGGGCATTGTTTCAGCTCAAACAATCTTTTCTTGCAGTCGAAATATCCCGAAAGTCTGATCTCAATGAGTGTAGCATCGAGTATCAACCAATCCTCAGATTTATACCGAGGTCGGCTATCTCACTATGTTCTAATGGCCAAGTTTTTTCAACTAAGGTTCTAAGGTCCATTAGTGCTTCCCGACACCACGCGGCGGCCCCGTATTCTCCTCGTTTCAACACGAAGGATATCGGTACCAACCAAAGTGTCACACCAAAACAACCATTGCTTAAACCATATCGGTCTACACCGTACAATCTCCATGATCTATTGTTGTTTACCTAAAAAGTGTCCCCTGATCCGGGTGTAGGATCTTTAACAATACCCAAGCAAAAACTCTTAAAGATAAAGCAGGCAAAACAAACAAGAAAGTAATTTAAAATGACCTAGATCCTAAGGTAAACCCCACTTTTTTATTTTTCCCTAGCAGAGTCGCCAGTTCTATGATACGGTGGCAGAATCGACTGTTAATACTGGTTTGCGTTTTTCTTTGCAAATGTTGCAGTAAGCAAGAGTCGCCACCGAATTTTATTTCATCCAACAAAGGAAAAGGAAAAAGAACAGAAAAAAAACCTTTTTTCGAGATATTTCTGAGTACGGGGGGTAGATTATAGAAAGGGAAGGTGTTAGCACCCTTTCTATCCATGGTTTTCCATGTGCTCTTAGGTAGTTGCTCATTTTTTAAAATTGCTTGTGTGTGCTTGTTTTGAAAAGTTTTGTTTACTTCGTGATAACCCTTGTATCGGTCCTCAGGAGCGTGACAAAGTGGTTTTTGAAACTGTTTTGAAAGTGTTTGCGGGAAAGAGTTTTTATTGTTTTGAGCAAGTACTTAAGATTTTCTACCTACTCGAAAAAAGGTCTGTTCGTTTTCGTTTCCTTTAGACAGTGCTATTCTACTATTAAGGAGTAGGTAGTTCTGTTGTTGGATTTTTAAAGGGACATTCGAAAGGGACGTTATGGTCATTGAAGGCAACATGTAAGGATACCTTAGCATTTCGAAGGGACCGTCATCATATATTCATAGGCAACATCGAGGGACCAGATCATTTCTCGTAGGCAACTCGAGGGACAGTAAGGGACCATGATCTTTTATGACGACTTTTATACCGAGGGTCTTTGCTAAGATATCCCTACGTTTGAGGGACATGCCCATTGTTTTCCGAGGCAACCAAGTGAGGCATACCCTAAGGGTGCAAGTGTTCAGCAGTGTTTGTTTTCAGATATTTATCCTGTAATTAAATGATCTATTTAATTGATTAAGCATACAAACCTAGGTTGTTAATAGTTATACACAAGCATATAAAATAAAAGTGAGAAAATAAAAGAGTCCTACGCTATTACAAGGCCTCGGGGAGGGGTTTACATAACCAAAAACCGGGGATTAAACAGTAAATAATATGCGGTAAGCCCTAATTAAAAACTATTACAAACCCGAAGCAAATACAATAATTGGAAAATGAAATATTACGCGCGAGAATTAAGTACGGGAATCAAAGTTTAAATTATAAAAATCTACTCAATTAAAGAGAAAATATTTTTTTTGTATTTTATTATTGAGAAAAATATTTCAAATCTTAACCTAAATCTAATTAATTAAAGAAATTTTTTTTTTGGTATTTTATTGAGAAAATTAAATATTTGTGAATTAAACCTAATTTGTCTAATTAATTTTAATTATGAAAACAATCAAGTCAATATCATTAAATTAATAATTTTCCAAAAAAAAACTAATTTTAATAAAAAAACCTAATTCTACATTTTTGTGGTTTTCTTGATTTTATGATTAAATAAAAAATGATTTTTTTTTGTTGTTTTGTAAAAAGAAATTAATCAAATAAAACAAAAGAAAATAAAGAAAGAAAGTAATTGGGCATGTGGTGAAAGCAGATTAGGGGGTGTGAAGCTGAATTTCATTGAGCCCAAATCCTTTGGCCCAATCAGGCGTTTAGATCCAGTGTTGGCCACATTTGAGGGTTCACCATGGTCTGCATGTGTTGAGTGTTAGATCTGGATATGATGAGATCTTGTGGTATGATGATGGAAGTGCATGAGGAGCGCGCAGGGACCTGGAGCATTGGATCTGAAGACACAAATTAGTAAAATTAACTTTGCAAAAGGGCTGGATCGAACCCACCCCCTTTTCGACTAAAGCCTTATCATGCCATACCTTGACAACTGAACCAAGCGTGTTAACTGTTAACAAAATAATACAAAATAAATATAAGGAAAATAAAGGTCTATAGCCACATGACAAAAATGCGCGCGTTGTGGGTCCCCAATGGTTTGAATGGACAAATCAGTGAGCACCCCGCCACCACCTTCTTCAGGGATCCGTCATTTTAGATGGGGAACTTTTACCTACAACAGTTATCCGTCACTATAGGTTGTAGTGACGGATTTTGTTCGTAACTAAAAACTTGCAAAATTCAAAAACGTAACACAAGCAGAATAAATTCAAACCAAAGGCATAGATCAATTGCAAACCATCTCCTGGGCATGATAGTACCCTTAATTTTATCCAATTTTTCCTTTATATAGAATTCCCAATTTGGGACCTCAAAACCCTAACAATGGCATCGTGCCATTCCTGCACTTAAACTTCAATCAAACCAATCAAAAACATTGCAAATATGATAGCAAGCATGGATATATGATCAAAACATATTTATGATAGATAAATCATTGAAAACGGATCTTGAATAAAGATGCAAACCGTGGCACTGTGAGACGTGATTTCTGAAGGTTTTAAGGCTTGAGGATGATTGGAATGGCTTCAGAAAATGTCCAGGAACGGATTGCTGGCCTTGGAATTGCTTGAAATGGCCTATAGAATCAAAACCGACCTGCACCTTTTCCACAAAAATTTGACACTTCTTCCTTTGTTTTCACGACCCCAAACCCTCTTTGTTTGCCTTCAAAATGTTATGTCCTTATATTGGAATGAATTAGGTCAATAAAAACTAATCATATCTTTGCAAATTATGGAGATTTTATTTCATTCTTTGTCTTGTATGATTTGTTTCCAAAATAGACCAAATTAAGATATTTTCCAATCAATTGGCTCTTGCACGAACTTTTTGATTTGCTAGCTGTTTATGGACTCATAATATGCTCATACAATCAAATTTTTGATTTTATTTGATTATTCAACTATTTAAATTGATTTATTTTGATTTAAATGGATAAAAAATCAAAATAAATAATAAAAATAATAAAATAATAGGTGGATACACTCAGGGGTCATGGGCCATCTTAGGAACAAGTTTCAAAAAAGAAAACATGGGCCCATTTTGAAAAAAAGTCATTTTGATCAATGTTGACTTCATGCACATTTCCAAAAATTGGTCAATTTTGACAATACATATCTCCCTCAATTTTAACCCTAAGAGGGTGTTCTTGGACTTTTTAGAAAGCTTAGTATGTCCTATAAACAACCCTTTTGGTTTCATCTCACTTGGATCTTTCATGTTCATGTAAGAAGCTTTGACCCAAAAGGTGTTTTTGTTATCTTTTTGGAATGACCTATAATGTCTGAGTTTATATCTTTCCATGAGTGCATTTCTTGAACTTGAGGACTGAAGATGAGTTGTAGGGAATTGAATTCTCTTCAAAATTAGCCTTGGATGGGAAATTTCTGATAAAGTATGAGAAAGTTATGCTTGGTCAAAGTTTGGTTGACTTTTTCCTGAGAAACCCTAATTTAGCAACTTTTGTGTTTTGATGAATTAGAAGCCTTCCTTAGAGAATCATGAACAACCCTTTATCAAATGATGGATATCACTTCAAAATCTTGATGTTGACCAAAAATCTTGAAGTTTGACTGCATGTGGATCACAGTTCACTTTTGACCTAGTACAGTTGATTTTTAGGCATTTGAGCAGTTGACTGAGAAAACTTCTTGTGCAAGACATGCAACTTTACGTAGATGGTCTTGAGAACATATTAAGACTATGTAAAAGTTTTGAGACCTTCGGAGTTCACCCCTCTTGATGAAAATGGAAACCCTAGTTTGAGGTTCATTGTCTTAGGAGAGTATTTGTCTGGTTAGTTCTTGGGCATCCTTGAGCAAGTTGAGGACTTCAATGAGTATGTTTTGAGTAAAATGAGAGAGCAAATTTTGGGGTACAACATTGCGGATAGAAAGAGTCGCCACTGACTTTTCTTTTATCCAATAAAGGAAATGGTGAAAATAACAGGAAAGATCTTTTGAGAATTTTCTTGAGTTCGGGGGGTAGGTTATGAAAAAGTAAGGTGTTAGCACCCTTTTCATCCGTAGTTATCTACGGGCTCTTAATTTCTATATCACTTTCAAAATGCTTTGTGTTTTGCATAAGTTGAAAATGTTGTGAATATGTTTTGGAAATGGTAATTTTGTAATGATTCTCGTATCGTAGAGAATGTATACAAAATGTTTGTTTTTGAAATATTTTGAAAACGCCTTAGTGCGGCAAACTTTGTAATGATTCTTGTATCATTGAGAATGCATACAAAGTGGTTTTTTTTGAAAATATTTATTTGAAAAGAGAGTGTTTGAAAAGATGTTTGTTTTTGAAAGTGTGAGGTGTGGAAATGGTTTTGGTTTGTGAGGAAGCAATTACGAAAAATCTACCTACTCAAAAAGTCTTTGTTCTTTTCCTCCTCCTTTAGATGGTGCTATTTTACCATTGGTTGGTAGAGAGCCATATCATTGGATGTGAGGGACAGGAATGGTCATCGTACAGTCATAAAAGACAACTTGTAAGATCTTTTAGCAATTGTCGTAAGGAACTAAGATCGTTTACCGAAGGCAACATCGAAGGTTCATTAAGGGACTATGATCTTTTAATCGAGGGTCTTTGCTAAAACATCCCACATTCAAGGGACATGACTGTTTTTATCCGAGGCAACAAATATGGGTTACCCTAGAGGTGCACGTGTGAGAAGTGTTTTTATTTTCATGTATATTATCTTAGATTAAGGTTGTCTAATGTTTTATTTTTAAGTCTTGTCATGCAAACCCTAATTACTAACAATAATAAGGAAAGCGATAAATTGCGGAATTTAAATGTCCTACGCTATTACAACGCTTTGGGAATGAGAGGCACAAGTTTGTGAATAGGGGGAAGAAAGCAATAAAGCCTAGTTATCTATTACAAACCATTGAATATGAACAATAATAGAATGCACAAAATGTAAAGAGGAAGAAAGAAATTATTTTTTAGGGTTTTTTGATGGAGAAAAGATTTGATAATTAACCTATTCAAACTAAACTAGTTTTAATTTATAAGAGAAATTAATTAATTTTAAGAAAACCTAAAATCTAAGTTAATTGAATTTAAGAAGAAAATAAAACCTAAGTCTGATTTAATTGTTTAGAAAATAATTTGAATGTTATTGTTAGTTTGAAAAGAAAATGTTTTTATAATGTAAAAAAAGTAATAAAATCTAATTTAATTAAAAATTAAAATAAAATATTTAAATTAAAATATTTTTAATTTAATTTATTTAAGAAAATATATATATTTTTTGTTTTTGGTTAAATGAAAATAAATAAGAAAATATGAAGAATGTAAAAAATTTGGGTCTGAGTGTTAAAAGAGTAAAAGGGAGGTAAAAAGAAAAATGAGGCGCTGGGCCCAAATATATTTTTGTTTGAAATCATAGAAAATAAAAAAAAAGGAGTGGGCTAGGTTGCTGAAAAGTAATATAAGGGGTGTATGAAATCAAAAACAAATAAGGCCCAAACACCTCAAGCCCAACACCTGTCTGGTTCAATGGGAATGACCTTTTGAGGTGAATCACGATCTTGCTCTTAGATGCATTTGATCCTCTTTGGATTAGATCTAATGGTGATGAGATGAAGTCACATGATGGAATCATGGAAGCTAGGCGTGCTAAATCTGCAGAAAATATGTGAAAAAAACATAAAAGGGTACCACTGGGGCTCGAACCCAGGTCCCTATGGATCAATGACTTAGCACACACTTCTTTACCACTGAGGTGGCTATTACATCTGATGGTAAAACAAGTTGAAATAAATTTAAAATAAACTTGTTTCTGAATATTTGAAATGGCTTCATCTTCTTCTTTGCGCGCGCAGTAACAATAACACCATTGCTCAAAACTGTAACTTCTTCATTTCTCAATCATTTTCAAAAATGTAAACATGAAAGTTGTTCAATTTTTCACCATGAATTCAACCATATAAATAACTAAAGCCATAAATCAAAGATGAGCATGAATTTTTGTTGGTACCAAATAAACCCTAATTTTTCAGAAAGTTCATCTTTAAAATTTGCATCACTCAAACAACATAAATGAAAACTAAAGACATGGTTAGCTTCAGGGCAATAATGTCTACATTTTTCATTCACAAAGTAACAATTAATGATGCTTGTATAGAGAGTTCAAAGTTGAGAAAACATACCTAAAAACTGGAAATCGTGTTTAGAGTTTAAGCACTTCTGAAGGTGTTGTGATGATCTGGATAGCTTCACTGAACTCCTTGGAAGCTAATGCAATGCTTAATTTATGCTGAAAGTGCCTGAATCTTTTTGGAGAAGTCAAGTTGCAGGTTTGAGTTTTTGGAAATGGAGGATGGTGCAAATGGTGTTACAGTAATGGAACATGGGTGGGTATGAGTTGTATATGATGTATGAAATCTTTGTGATTTATTTAGAGTGAAAACGCACGAGTGGATTGTGAGTTTGAAGTTCAAGGTCATAATATGCAACAATGGAGGTTTTGAATGCAATTTCTGAGTTCATAGTGTTTGTGAGTGTTTCAAGGCTATTCAATTCCTGTGTTAGCTTGCAAATAACTTCTCTATTTATAGAGAAAAGGTTTGGAAGGCTGAGAAGGCTTGGTTCACAAAGTCACATATTATGGCTAAGTTGGATTGTACGTGAAGCAATCTTGAAAATCATGGTTTCAATGTGAAGTACAAGCATGGTCTAAGTAGTTAGAGGCTCTAGATATGTTGCTTCTAACTTTAACATTGTGTAGGTTCAGAAGAAACAAGTGCAAGGCTCAAGGAGAACGGACTTTGTGATTAAAGTCACTTTTCCAAAATGGAAGTCTTGGCTTTCTTCCTTTAATGGCAAACTAACTTGGATAATGCCTCAAACACTTGGACAATGGCTCAAACAATTGTGTAAACATTTAATTATTGAGTGATTATCAAGTTTGAAGGCCTGCAAAGCAAGATTATGCAGCATGCTTGAAGATTAGATCATAAGGTTTATCATAAAATGACCTAAAATTCAAGTTTGTGATGTCATCTTCATCTCTTCTAAAATTCTAGATCAAGTATGATCTCTTCAAGTTCTTTGACATTTTTAAAATCTTGAAATATTGTCTACAACCTTCATGTTGACCACTTTGGCTAAATCAGATTGGAACTAGGTGAAAAATTGCCAAGAAGTTGGGACAAAAATATGACCAAACTTGTTGAAAATTCCACTAAGTGTTTTGTTAAAAATGTCTTGACTTTATGGGCCTGTATCTCCAAATCTAAGCATTTTTTAGACATCCACCCTCAAGGATAAAGTTGTAGAATTCATCAAGATCTACAACTTTCATTGTGAAAGTTTTCCTTGAATCATCTTGCATCTTGGTGAAAAATGATCATGAAGTAGTGAAATTATCAAGGTAAAAAACACTTAGAATTTTTTCTATGTATTGGAAACTTTGAATTTTTATGGACTTTTCTTGAATTTCTTGATTCTTGATGATAAAGTTTTATTTTTTTGAATATATTGATGAATCTTGATATTTAAAATTCAATGTTGACCAAAAAGCCAAAGTTTGACTTTTTGTGTATCAGTTGACTTTTCATTAGATGATCCAAATTTCAACTATCAATCCTTTGATCTTGAGAAATGATTTGAACCATGAAATTAATTCAGTATGTTTTGTTTGAGTCCTTGAGATCATGCTTCAAGCCATTAGGTCATGTACTAGGTCAAAAGTCAATGATCAGCCATTCTCAATCAAAACCCTATTTTTGATAATTTTGCCCCTTTGATGATTTGAATGCTTTCATTGAGGAATTATGATCAATCCTTTGGTCAATTGATAAGTATCACTTCAAAATGTTGATGTTGGCCAAAAATCATGAAGTTTGATTGTATGTTGACCACAATTGACTTTTTCACCCAATACAACTGATTTTCAGTCATCTAAGCAATTGATTGAGCAAATTTGTGGTGCAAGACTTGAAATTTGGTATGAGTAATATTGGATATATATAATGAACCATGAAAGTCATTTGAGGCATCAAAAGTCCAATTGTCCTTGAGAAAACCAAAACCCTAATTTGTGGACTCAGTGCTTTAGGAGGTGATCTTGCCTGATCAAACTCTTGAGAACCCTTAAGCATTTGAGATCTTTGGTGAGAAATGTTTTGAGGAAAAGGGAGGGAAAATTTTGGGGTACAACAACTGCCCCTGTTCAATCTTCTTAAACCTGAAGAGTTAGATTGGTCTGTGCGATTTGGAGAGATGACAAAGAGTCATCGAAGATGGGCTTATAGATGCCATCCTAAGTACTGTTGATAGAAGTATCAGAATGAGTCTACGCTCGACTGTATCTGAAGAAAGATTTCCAGAGTGAATATCTAGGAAAGGTGTTTGAGTAACTACTTGTCATGTATATAGTCGCCCCATCCTGTTTCGGGAATTGATCTACAACCAATTTTGTTGGTAAACCCGTCTTGTTTCGGGAGTTCATACCATTGGTGATAAAGATAGTCGCCTCGTCCTGTTTCGGGAATTGATCTTTATCTAACCAAAGAAAGAAAGGAAGATAGTTTCCTCGTCCTGTTTCGAGAGTTAATCTTCAATCTGTTCATGTAGATAGTCGCCCCGTCCTGTTTCGGGAATTGATCTACAATCAGTTTATATAATTGGTGATAAAGATAGTCGCACCGTCCTGTTTCGGGAATTGATCTTTATCTAACCAAAGAGAAAGAAAAATAGTTTCCCCGTCATGTTTCGGGAGTTAATCTTCAATTTGTTCATGTAGATAGTCGCCTCGTCCTGTTTCGGGAATTGATCTACAATCAGTTTATATCATTAATGATAAAGATAGTTGCCCCGTCCTATTTCAGGAATTGAGCTTTATCTAACCAAAGAGAAAGAAAAATAGTTTCCACGTCCTGTTTCCGGAGTTAATCTCCAATCTGTTCATATAGATAGTCACCCTGTCCTATTTTGGGAATTGATCTACAATCAGTTTATATAATTGATGATAAAGATAGTCGCCCCGTCCTGTTTCGGAAATTGATCTTTATCTGACCAAAGAGAAAGAAAAATAGTTTCCTCGTCCTGTTTCGGGAATTAATCTTCAACTTGCTTTTTGTTGGTCATCGAGATAGTTGCCCTATCTTGTTTCAGGAATTAATCTCTAACTTGGTCTTGTAGATAGTTGCCCCGTCTTATTTTGAGAATTAATCTATAAACTATTGTCCATAAATAGTTTCCCTGTCTTGTTTCAGGAATTAATACGTGGCTAGTCATCTAGATAATTTCTCTGTCTTGTTTCAGGAATTAATCTGGAGCCTCCTTGAAAATTGTCGATGATATTCGTTTGTTGATTGATCTTTCCTGAAAAGGTAAAGAGTTTGTTGTGTGCAATGTCATGATATATGAAATGCATTGCGTAATGATGTTCTCAAAATAAATGAGATTGTGCTATATGCATTTCGTATGCATATGCTATGATGTATGAATGTGAAATGTTATTAAAGTGTATTTGTAAACCCGTGTAGTATCTTGTCTGGGAAAATAAATCACTGGCCATTGTTGGGGATGGAAAGTATGTGTATCTTCAATCTTGTCTAGAATGCTTCCGCTAGGGATTCCTGTTTACTTGTTTGAGGAAACTCCGCAGGGGATGTATTGATTTCTGTTTGGGAAGTAGAGTTTAAGAACCTTGGTCGTCCGTTGCTCTACTGGGGAGTTTAATTCTTATATATCCTGACTGGGGATAAAAGAGATGGATAACCTTTGGAATCGTCTGGGGAAGATAATTCTTATATACCCTTAATGGGGATAAAAGAGATGGATAACCTTTCGACTTGTCCGGGGAAGATGAGGCTAACTGATATCTGGTCTGATTCCAGTTTTTGCAGCAAGTTTCTGGGGATAATGGCAATTTTACTGGGGAGAGGAGTTTTATCAGTGATTCATAGTACTCTGAGGAATAAACTCGAGCTGGGGAAATTGTAGTTTTCTGGGGAAATAAACCATGTTGGGGAAATAAACCTTGTTGGGGAAAAAAATCTTGTTGTCAGAGTGGTACTTGTGAGGAAACGAAACTCTCTTGTGGAAATTGAATTTTGCTAGAGAGAAGAACTCTGTCGGTTTTATAGTTTTGGAATTCAGCTGGGGAAGAGAATTTCCATGAAGTGCATTGATTGGGACTCCATAGGGAAATTGCTGGGAATGTATCCTTTGTGGGGATGAATTTATGAAGATTATTCTGTGGGGATAATCTCATAGAAGTAGCTTTGTGGGGTTTTATGGACAGCTTGAGTGTCATCCCAGCTCCTAGAATTTTGAGTAAATGCTCATTCCTATTCTTATGCGTATATTTGTTAACAGTTATTCATGTTCATATGCATATGTTAATTCAATTTAGTCATTGGATGTTTTTGCAAAAAAAAACCCGGAAAAAACAAAGAATTTGAACTTTAAGATGTATTTGTATTGATAATTTGCCTATAAACAGGCGATTTTGTACAAAGAGACGGAAATCCTAGTAAGAGGAAGTCGTCGTGAAATGAAAAGAGTACAAAGTGAAAACAAAATGTATAGCCATGTGGAAGTGATCTCATTGGGTTTCAAAATCTGCTATTTGCCCATATGTCTTTGAACATCTCGTCCCTTGCCATCGGAAGAAGTTGATCGAACCATTTGAACTATCGACTTTGGTGATAAAGCTTGCATGTAAGTAACCCAATGGGACATAGTCATATGCTTTTAAATCCCTAATTTTTTCCTGGACCGCCCTTTCTGGTTTTCAGTCCACCAGGATACCCTTTTTTGCCTAAGCCGCCTTTTTTGCCTAAGCCGCCTTAAATCACTTTTGGTTCCCCGGGATGCCCTTATTTTTGCCTAGGTATGTCAACCTAGTGGGTCATTCTTATGCATAGTATTTTTTGACTATGTCCGCATTCACAGGGTGCGGGAAATCTTCGCCATCCATAGTAGTCAACATCATAGCACCGCCCGAGAATACTTTCTTGACAACAAATGGCCCTTCATAGGTGGGAGTCTATTTTCCCCTGGGATCACCTTGTGGTAGAACTATGTGCTTTATTACCAAGTCACCAGCATGGTATACCCGATGCTTGATCTTCTTGTTGAATGCCTTGCTCATACGTTTTTGATACATCTAACCATGACCGATAGCCACAAGCCTTTTCTCGTTAATCAGATTCAATTGATCCAACCTAGTCTGAATCCATTCGTATTTGTCTAAGCCTGCTTCTTTCATAATCCTTAGAGAAGGGATTTGGAATTTGACAGGCATGACAACTTCCATATCATAGACTAGAGAGATTGGGGTTGCCTCAGTTGATGTTCGCACCAAAGTACGATAGCCATGAAGAGCAAATGGTAACATCTCATGCCAGTCTTTGTAGGTCACCAACATTTTTTGCTCAATCTTCTTTATGTTCTTGTTGGCGGATTCCGCTGGGCCATTAATCTTAGGTCTGTATGGAGAAGAGTTATGGTGTTTAATCTTGAACTGCATGTAGAGTTCAGTGATCATGGCATTATTGAGATTGGTACCATTGTTAGTGATGATCCTCTCAGGGATTCCATATCGACATATGAGATTATGCTTGATGAACCGGGACACGACGTTTTTGGTAAATAAGGCAAATAAAGCTGCTTCGACCCACTTGGTAAAGTAGTCAATGGCAACAAGAATGAAACGATGTCCATTAAAGGCAGTAGGCTTGATTTCTCCGATCATATTAATACTCCACATTACAAATCGAGAAGGAGAAGTCATGACATTCAAAGGAACTGGAGGCACGTGAATCTTATCAGCATAAATTTGGCACTTATGGCAAGTCCTCGAGTTGTGGTGACAATTAGTTTCCATAGTCGACCAATAGTAACCAGCCCTCAGAATCTTCTTGGCCATAGTATATCCGCTATAGTGAATACCAAAGATTCCTTCGTGCATGTCCTCCATAATTTTCTCTACTTCCTTCTTTTCCACACAACGAAGAAGGGTTGAATCATGATTACGCCTGTACAAAATACCATTGCTCAGGAAGAACTTGGCTGAAAACCTCCGTATGAATTTCTTGTCGTTGATTGACGTCCCTTCGGGATATTCTTGAGCTTCAAGATATCTTTTCACTTCATGAAACCAAGGCCTCTCATCTACTCCATCAGTGTCAATCTCATAGCAGTGCGCCGGTTCGTTAAATCTTTCAACAATAATTCTGGGAGATTCGTTGTCCCACTTGACCTTGAACATAAATGACATGGTAGATAAAGCATATGCCAACTAATTTTCTTATCTTGGGACATGTTCAAAGGTAATCTCTTTGAGGTACAGGATTAAGGTTAGCACAAGTTCTTTACAAGGGATAAGATTTGGATGTTTTGTATCTCATTCTCATTTAACTTGACTGACAATTAAGGTTGAGTCTTCATATACACTTACGATTTTGATTCTTAGGTCAATAGCGGCTTTCAGACCTAAGATGCATGCTTCGTACTCAGCCATGTTGTTGGTACAGTCAAAGCAAAACCTGACAGTGAAAGGCATATGGAAACCTTCGGGGGAAATGATCACAACACTAATTTCGTTACCCAGTGCGTTGAAAGCTCCATAAAAAACCATAGTCCATCGGGATCCTTGCTCAGGTCCTTCATATAGTCTAGGCTTTTCACAATCCGTAATCAGCATGATATTCTCGTCCGGGAATTCAAAGTTCATAGATTGGTAGTTGTGATATGGTGGCAGAACCGACTACTATACTGGTTTTGCGTTTTTGTTCGCAAATGTTGCGATAAGCAAGAGTCACCACCGACTTTTCTTTTATCCAACAAAGGAAAGGGTGAAAAGAATAGAAAAAGAGCTTTCGAGAGTTTTCTGAGTAAGGGGGGTAGATTATGGAAAGGGAAGGTGTTAGCACCCTTTCCATCCGTAGTTTTCTACGGACTCTTAGATGCTTAGCTCATTTTGAAAATACTTTATGCCTTGTGTGTTTTGAAAAGTATTTTGAAATACCAATAGTCAGGCAGCTTTCTTTATGATAAATCTTGTATCAGTCCTCAAGAGTGTTGATAAAGCATTTTGAAAATGTTTTTTTGAAAAATGTTTTGTGTATGTGTAAAAATTTGTTTGAGCAAGCATCTAACAACTATCTACTTTTACTCGAAAGGATTGTTCTTTTCCTATTTTCCTTTAGACAATGTTATCCTATTATTAGTGAGTAGGTAGCCCTAGTCGTTGGATGTTTGAGGGACATTCGAAGGGACATTTATAGTCACAAAGGAAACTGGGCAAGAAACCTTAGTAACTACCCTAGGGTTTTAAGATCATTTTTACCGAGGCAACATCGAGAGGGTCATCGAGGGACTTGTGATCTTTAAACGGGAGGGTAACCACTAAAATCTCTCACGTTTCGAGAGTTGTGACTGTTTTCTAAAGGAAACCAAAGTGGGGTACCCTAGAGGTGCGCATGTGCCATTGTGTTATATTCATTTATTTATCTTGTGTTAGGTTTGCTAATGTTTGCTTTTAGTCTTGCCATACAATCCTATTAATCATACATCTAAGCAGTTAATAATTTGCAGAAATTAAAAATGCGGGAATTGTAAATCCTAGCTATTACAAGGATTCGGGGAGGGGAAATTCTTTACATGTCCAAACTTTGGGGAAAATAAAGAAAAAAACTGTAAAGTAAAGGTCCTAATTATAGTCTATTACATCCAGTAGGCAGTTACAAAAATATGAAAATAAAGTAGAAATATCAAACGCGTGCAAAATGGAAAAGACGTCTAAAACCTAAGTGAAAGGAAATATTTTTGTTTGTTTTTGTTTTCATATTAAGAAAATAGTTGAATTAAAAGTAATTAATCTAAATCTATATTTAAAGAAAAAAGTTAATTATTAAAGAAAAAATGAAATTAAAGAAAAGAGATTAATATGAAAAGAAAATGAATTAAAATCCTAAGACTATTTAGTTTTTAATTAAAGAAAATGGTTTAAATAATGATTAATTAATTTAAAAAATTAATTTAATTGAAAAAAATGCTAACCTAATATTTTTATGATTTTAGTTATTTTGCTGATTAAATAAAAAAACAAAAGAAATAAGTAATAACAAAAAAGGCAAGACAAAAAATGTAAAGGGGCCTGGTGTTAACTAGCGAGCAGGGGGTGTGGTTTAAAATTTTGTATAGGCCCAGATCTGAGAGCCCAATATTGCGCCTAATCCCATGTTACTGGTTCTTGAGGATCCACCATAGGGAAGCATTCTAGGGGCGCTAGATTTGGTACTATGATGATCTAGTGGTGGAGATCTGGTGGCATATCGTATGCGCATTTGGCCTGTATGTATGGGATCTTTAAGGAAATAAACATAAAAATTATTGCAAGAGACAAGGATCGAACCCCTTCCCCTTCACACATGCAACGCTTTAACCTTCTCGCCTATGCCGTTGGGACGACTTTACTTCCATTCATATAAACGTATTAATAAATACATCTATGAAACAAGTGCCTGGACCGGAGAGAGACCCGGATCCCTAGCTCCTGTCATCTTCTCCGGTGAGAATAAAATGTTTCCTGCAAAATAAACAAGCATTAGAGATCCAGGGGGACCTTACCCCACTAATTCGACCCCCCTGATTCCAAATCTAAGGTCTGTTTGGCCTGAGACGTCCTAAGTCATGAGATTCGAAGGAAAATTCAGACCGTGCCCTAACAATGGCACCGTCTCATCCATGCGCTTTAGCTTTCATGTAACATATTAATTCAAACATAAATATCATTAGTAACACGAATATATGCACAACATGTATCCAAATGGCATGAATGTGCAATTTCAATTTTTGCAAACCCTTACTGATCAGAGATGCGTGAATCTGTGGCTTTGGGCGTGGAAATGCTTGCTGAAGGGCCTGAATGCCTTCCTAGGAATCTCAGGAAGAAGATAAGATGTTTGGTTTAGAGTGATAACGGCTGTAACTTGTTGTTTGAATTTTGACAGCTTACATACTTTTTGCAATTTTTGGGAGCTTTTGTGAGGCAATGTCTGCGTGTTTAGGTAATGTGTTTTTTTGTCTCTAGGAAATGCGTGTGTGTCCTTGATAGATAATCCTGTCTTGTATTTATAATGGTGTGGTGGTGGACAAAAATGGCATGAATCAGCCATTAACCATGGCTTTGAAAGCAAAATTGAAAGTTTTAATAAGTTGCCATTTTGAGATATTTTCTACCATTTTGGGCTTTGAGTGAACCTGGACAGTATTCGTTTCAACCTTCCACATCTTGATTCTTTCGAATGCTCCCAAACTTTTTCCTTTTTGATGGATTTTAGTCCCAATTCGAATGGTCCAAGGCCTCATCATCATGGGCTCTTCGATTGGGTCACTATCTACCTTAGTTGCTTGATCTGAAAATTATCCAATCAACCCAATCAAACTTAGATCTTGTTCCTTTCGAATCTCTTTTCCTTCAATCAAACCAATCTAAGCATCACCTCTTCACCTTGGCCTGTCGAAGCTTTCGTTTTGTTCTTTCTTTCAAACACAGTTTTGTAGGCGGTCCTTCGACTCCAACTCCCACCCTTTTCTTTTGTCTACAAGAATATCTTTATTGTTCACTAGTCCACCTTAGATTGGTGAATACATCTTGTATGCACCAATCGAAGGATAACCTATGAGCACTCAGAATTTACTTTCGATCACCCAAATCCTTCCTTGTCTGTTCAGGCACATGCCTGAAACACATTGCTCCCAAAACTCTAAGATGACTCATATTTGGCTACTTCGTCTCTAACTATCCTTCGATCACGCCATGTTTAAAGATGGTATGTCCTTCGAACCATGAGATTTCCACGTGTTTCTTTGGATAAGATAAAAGATTTTTGAATTCCAAATATTCTTATTTTTGAAGCGCCCATTCAAACGACATGTCAGTCGAAAGGTATATCCTTGTAATGATTCAAATGGCCTTTATTTCAATGGTTCAAAGATGAACCCTTTGAAGATGCACTTTACTAGCTCTTCATCAATCGAAAGCTTCATTAAAGCCTTCTCATATTTTCCTTCGAACCATTAGTTCTTCTATCTTAGCGCTTTATTGGACATCAGAATAGACTGCATACTGATGTCGAAGCTGCTTTGACCCAAAAGCTCTTAGGCATATTTTTAGCTTTTGACCTATACCTTGTCATGTACAGTTCCTTTCTTTCTTTCAGTTGTGCCATTATGCTGAGGCATATAGGGTGTCATGGAAATCATTTGAAACCTCTTGAGCAATTGAGGACCTTAATGAGCATGTCTTGAGTAAAAATGGGAGGGCAAATTTTGGGGTACAACAGCTGCCCCTGTTCAATCTTCTTAAACCTGAGGATTTAGATTGGCCTGTATGCCTTTCATGATCCGAGGGTGGAAGATGATTGAACACTAGAGTGCCCAGAAATTTGCACTCGCATGGAGTAACACCATTGGTTGATGATATTAGGAATGCGCTTATAGATGCCATTTGGACAAGATGACTGAGAGTTGTCAGAGATGGGCTTAAAGATGCCATTTGGAGAAGATGACTGAGAGTTGTCAGAGATGGGATTAAAGATGCCATCCAAAGCAGATGATGACTTCATAAGAGGTCTCTTAGTGGGGATTCTTGTTCCTGTTGTCTGAGGAGGATTCCACTGGAGAATGTTGATTTATGTTGTTCTCTTGCTTGAGGAAAACTCTACGGGGAATAGAGTCTAGGAGCTTTAGTTATCCATGGCTCTACTGAGGAGTTATCTCTGGACTAGAAATATATTTGAAGGAGTCTGTGTAGGACTGCTTCAGAATGAGTCCGTGTTAAGCTGCATTCGGAGATCATGAGAAGGAACTCGTGTAAGATTGCTTTAGGATGAGCCCGTGTAAAGCTGCATCTGGAGATCATGAGAAGGAATCCGTGTAAGATTGCTTCAGGATGAGCCCGTGTAAAGCTGTATCTTGAGATCATGAGAAGGAATCCATGTAAGATTGCTTTAGGATGAGCCCGTGTAAAGCTGCATATGGATATCATGAGAAGGAATCCGTTTAAGATTGCTTCATGATGAGCCTGTGTAAAGCTGCAGCTGGAGCTCATGAGAAGGAACCCATGTAAGGTTGCTTTAGGATGAACCTGTGTAAAGCTGCATCTGGAGATCATGAGAAGGAATTCGTGTAAGATTACTTCAGGATGAGCCCGTGTAAAGCTGCACCTGGAGCTCATGAGAAGGAACCCGTGTAAGATTTCTTTGTCTGGTCGTGTAGATAGTTACCCCGTGTTGTTTTAGGAATTGATCCACCATCAACTGTTCACAGATAGTTTCCATGTCTGGTTTCAGGAATTAATCTAGAACTTGCTTTTATTGGTCGTTGAGATAGTTTCCCTAGCTTGTTTCAGGAATTAATCTCTGATCTAAGAGAAAGAAAGATAGTTTCCCTGTCTTGTTTCGGGAGTTAATATTCAATATGTTCATGTAGATAGTTGTCCTAGCTTGTTTTAGGTATTAATCTATAATCGGTTGTTCACAAATAGTTGTCATGTCTTGTTTAAGGTATTAATCTGAAACTCGCCTTTTACTGGTCATAGAGATAGTTACCCTGGCTTGTTTCAGGAATTAATCTCTGACCTTAGAGAAAGAAAGATAGTCTCCCTGTCTTGTTTCAGGAGTTAATCTTTAATCTGCTCATGTAGATAGTTGTATTGTCTTGTTTCAGGTGTTAATCTATAATTAGTTGTTCACAGATAGTTGCCCTATCTTGTTTCAGGTATTAATCTAGAATTGTTAAAATTGATGATGATATTTGTCTGCTTGCGAACTTTCCTGAAAAAGGTAAAGAGTCAGCGGTATGTAGTGTCATGATGCATGAAATGCATTGGGTAATGATGTTCTCAAAATAAATGAGATTGTGATATATGCATTTGTGCTGCATATGCTATGATGCTCCTAAAGTGATGTATAAATGCAATGTATGAACGTATCAGTTGTTCTATTGCAGTGTTGTTGAACTAGGGAAAATAAATCCCTGATTATTGCTGGGGATGAAGAATGTAAGTCTTCAAATTTTGTTGAAGTTGAAATACTGGGAGACGGGTTTCTGTTGTTAGAGAAATAAACTTTGTTGGGGAAAGGAAACTCCGTAAACTGCTTAGGGATTTTTATGAAACCTTGTTAGGAAACCCAAGATGAAGAAGTGAAAAACACAAGGGGGGTTGAATTGTAAAACTTGAAATCAAATGCAGACAACACGTTATTTTTATCCTGGTTCGTTTGATCTCAAACTACTCCAGTCCACCCGTCAAGGTGATTTCGCCTCTCTCCAACGAGGTCTTAATCCACTATATTCAACTGAATATTACAACTGCTTTAACAACTGCTAAAGCCTTCTTGAGTCTAACCCACAGACCGGTTTCTCAAGGAAATTCTTTCTTACAGATAAATGAACACTATGTGTGTTGAATGTTTTCTACAAAAACTATATATCACAACTGTGATAATACACAAATTAAGCTTATGTGAAACTAGAATGCTATAACTATAGAGTAAGCAATTTGAGAGCTTTAGCAAACTGTATGAGTGAGGATGAAGATGATTTTCTTTAGGCGTGTAAAAAGTTGTAGAGCATTAGCCAATTCGTTTCTCACTGACTTGTTTATATAGCCTTGGAAAAGATACGTTGTAGTCCATTATTCCATTTCAATGCTCATTACGTTCTTTCCATATTGAGAAGATCTTTGTCTTGGAATAAAGCCGTTGGTAATAAATTGTCTTGAATGCACAGTATCGTTGTCAATTCAGTGTGTTCTTGGCTTTGGCTTATTCTGACGCTTCTAGGTGATGATGATATTGTTTTGGTCTTGATCAGAGTTTAGAGTATGTTAAGCGCAGATCTGTTCATCAAGCTTCAGCGTAAGCACATGCTTTGATCTTTTGATGCTGGCATATGATATTACATCTTCTGATGCTGATGTTGATATTCTGATGCTGATATTTATCAGAGTTTCTGTAAATGCACAATATAATTTTTAGGTAGCATATATGTCTTATATGATTTATACAATTTATATAATCTTGCATTTTGTTATCATCAAAACTTTAACTTAGGGTAGTAGATTCAAACTTTGTTCTAACAATCTCCCCCTTTTTGATGATGACAAAAACCAGATTTTTTCAATTGAAAATTAAAGAAAAAAGTATCAGAGATAACCAAATAATAAATTGCATCAGAGATAAACAGGGAGTTATCAAGGATAAGAAGATAAGGAGTAAAAAGGTATCAGAGTTATGATCCGAAAAACTCCCCCTGAGTTTATTACTTCCCTTTAATTCCATGAGTCCTTTAGCATCAGATCTTTATTGAACTTTCTTTGAGCATCAGAACTTTCCTTTACCAGAGCAGAGCTTCAGTGTATTAGAGTTCATCAGATTCTTGTACCTGTAAGCTTATGCAGAACAAAGAGAAATTCAAGTATATCAGAGTGTTAGAATGTTTGAGACTTTTGTCTCAGTAATCCGTTATTGAAAAATATCATTCTTTCTCCCCCTTTTTGTCAGCAATCAAAAAGTGCAAATAATTGAAGTTAAAAGGATCAGTGCAGAAAAAATGATTATATTCAGTTCAGAGCTCAGAAAATATTACAGATAACATGTAAAGAAAACAATGAAAACATCAAGAAAAAATCTAAGGAGGAGGTGGAAGACGTGTGAACAGAGCCTCTAGCATGTTCTTAATCTGATCAGTGGTTTCCTTCTGCTGATGTACCATGCTGGCTACTGCGTCAATCTTACTGTCTTGTACGTCCATCCTTTCCTTCATTCGTTGATCATTCTCATCCATTCTCTCCTTCAGTTGAAGATCATTTTGCTTCAGCTCTTCAAGAGTCTGCCTGTCCAATGCAGCTTGAGAGTTTTCATAATTAGGATGCTTCTGAGAGCTTTCTGCAATAACTTCTTCTTGACCCAAGTCTTCAGCTGGAATCATCTGTTCTTCTGCAGGTTGAACTGTTGAAGCTGGACGCTTTTCAGACCAAGGCTCACTGTCCAGATGGAGAACTTCTTCCTTCAGCAGCTGACTCAAAACTGGACCTTCAATTTCTTTCAGCAGATTGCTGAAGTTCTGTTGAGCCTGTCCATAGCTTTGGTCTTGCAGCTTAAAGGTTTCAGCGCATACCCATCTTCTGAATAGTGTCCAGAGGTGGTCTGAAACAGCGGGATCAATCACTTCCAGACTTGCTTGTTTTAAAGAAGAAATCCACTTCTGCATATCTGTTTCAAAATTCAAAATGCTAGAACCAACATCTGGTTGTTTGGGTTTGGGAATGGCAGTTTTATTGATAATGGCAGCAAGGCGTTCAAGGACTGTTAGGTTAATGAAGGTCTTGCTGTGGTAATATGGATTTTGCTTGGGTGAGGGAGTGGGAGAATCAGGAATTATTATTGGACTGGATGGGGTATTAGGTGGAGTAATTTCTGGTGAGGATGGTAGTTGAGGGATATTTACAGTGGTACCACCAGGAAATTGCATGGCTAAGGGTCGTGGTTCATAGGATTCAGATGATTGAGGTTCAGGGGATTGAGCCTCAGAGTGTTGAGACTCAGGTTGTGGAGATGATTCATGTTGAGGTGAAGGTGGATTAAGTTCTGGTTGTGGAGATGGAGGTTGTGGAATTTCTGGTTCTGGTGAGTGTGGAACTTCTGGTATTGGTGAGAGTGTAGTTTCTGGTTTTGGTGAGTGGGGAGTTTCTGGTTGAGGATTGATGGGAATTTCGGGTTAAGGATTTGGATATTCTGTATGGGGAGCGGAAGAGTGTTGATCTATTTCAGAAAGAACTTTTTCAAGTTCTGGTTCTGTTGAGGTTGTAGGTTTTGGATTTTGAGGTTTGGCGCGGGATCTTCTGAGGGTTAATGACTCAGAAGGGTCAAAATCAGGTTCAGTATCATCAATGGTTGGAATGGGAATTGGGATTTCAAATGAAGTTGGAGTTGGAATAAATGTTGGAACAACAGATGAATTTACAACATTAACAGAAGAAGGATTACCTCTCTTCTTCGGGGTCTGCTGAGATGATCCTTCTGTTACAGCCTTTCTCTTCTTAGTCTTCTTCAGAGCAACCTCTGGTGCTTTCTGGTGCAGATCTTGAATGTTCAGATCGGGATCTGTGCCATCAGCTTTACAAGCATCCAAGTATCTGAGAATAATGACTGGTTTAGAGTCAATCTCAGAGAACATAGGAAAGTCGTCCAGAGGGACTCTTCTGCTGGTGATTTCAGCAGGAGGAGTGACGCTGGGCTCCTTCTTAATGTTCTCTATCAGCTTCATTTTCTTCAGATTCTTGGCATTCAGCTGCTTGCCAACAGAAGGTTCCAGAGAGCTTATTTCCTGTGCCTCTGTCAAGTGTTCAATCAGCCCATTCTCCGTCAGAATATCTGATATCAATCTACCGAAGGGTATCCAATCCCTTTTAGTCCTTTTTTCTTCTCTCGTTTCCTTGACGCCTGTCTTCAGATGATTGAACAGAAGATGAGCTAGGTTAATCTTGGTCTTCTTTGCAATAAAATAAATCAGAAATTGCTGATCTATGTTTATATAATCAGGAGAGCTTGTAGGCTTCCTGTGGTTGAAGCAGCCCAGAATAATCTTTGCCCAAATTTTGTGCTGATCTTTCAAATCCCTTATCTTGCTGGAGGGAACCCCTTGCGTGAAAATCTCCCTTGCAATTAGGGCAGAGTTTGCACATCTATCTGCCATGTCAATACAGCGAATACCACCACCATTGTATCCTATCATCCTTGCAATGTGATCTTCACTAATCACAATCTTCTTCCCCATGATATACGAAGTAACCTGATGAGTTGAGGAAGATGCATGTATCCAGAATTCTTTAACCAAAATAGGGAACGTTGGACCCACCAACCTGTCAAAGTATCTTTCCCAACCTTGTGCCTTAATTTCTTCAGACAAATCAAAGCCATTTTCCTTTAAACTGTTGAAATCTACTATCAATTCTGACAGAACTTCCAGGTTCTTGACCGGAGTGAGGAGCGTTCTGAAAGGAATCTGATATTGTTCAGATGAGGCATCTTGCTGGGAACCTGTAGATGGAGTGCTAGAAGATGCCATGTTCACACGAGGGTTTTTGAGAAAAAGATTGAAAAGGGTTTCTTTGAGAAAAGATGAACACACAAATAAGAACACAGAAATATTTAGAGGATGTAAGTGACGGTAAAAAGTGAATGAGTGGTGTGAGGGTGTTTAAATAGGTTTCAAAAAGTGTTTTGAAAACATAAACGTTTTAAGAGAGAGAATTAAATCATGATTACTCGCATTTAATGTTGGCTGATTTTAGGGGATTTAGAAAGATATTTGGAACGGTTACCCATGACATGTGTCTCAATGCATCCGATCAGCACTTTGCCTTTTCAGAAGCGTGAACGCGTGTTCTGCTTCAGGAATTGGATGATGACTGGATGACACTTGTTTGATTGAGTGAACATCACATCTATCCTTGAAATGAAGCGCCCAGATCTTCAAGGATAGAATCTGATACAATTTGCATTTCTAAAGTTCTGAAAGAAAATTGATCAGAAGTTCACAGTAAAATAAAACAAATTCTGAAGGTTAATATATAAAATTAAAACATTTTCACTGTGGGCAGAGCTTCATGCTGAGATGTTTCAGAATGAAGTTGAACCTATCTTCAGAAAGTGGTTTTGTGAAAATATTAGCCCATTGATGGTCTGTATCAATAAATTTTAAGTTTAAAATTCCTTTATGAATATAGTCCCTAATGAAATGATGTTTTATTTCTATATGCTTAGCCCTAGAATGCAAAATTGGATTTTTACTTAAGCAAATGGCAGAAGTGTTGTCACAGAGTATATGAATGTTACTCTCAAATATCTGGAAGTCCTCAAGCTGGCTTTTCATCCAGAGCATTTGTGTGCTGCATCCTGCTGCTGCTATGTATTCAGCTTCTGCTGTTGATAGCGCAATTGTGGATTGCCTTTTGCTGGACTAGGAGATCAGATTTTCTCCCAGAAACTGGCAGCTTCCAGAAGTACTTTTACGCTCTACTCTGTCTCCAGCAAAGTCAGCATCACAGTAACCTACTAAGCTGTAATCACTAGATTTTCTATAAAATAAACCCAGATTAGTAGTACCTTTCAGATACTTGAAAATTCGCTTAACAACTATTAAGTGAGATTCTCTAGGATCTGATTGGAATCTTGCACAAATGCATACACTGAATAAAATATCAGGCCTTGAAGCCGTCAGATAAAGAAGAGAACCAATCATACCTCTGTAGACCTTCTGTTCTACCTTTTTGCTTACCTCTTCTCTTTCCAGAATGCACGTGGGATGCATTAGAATCTTTGATGACTTACATTCTGAGAGATCAAATTTCTTCAGAAGTTCTGACATATTTGCTCTGATGAATGTAAGTTCCCTCTGGAGTTTGATTGATGTGAATTCCCAGAAAGAATTTCAGTTCCTCCATTAGGCTCATCTCAAATTCTGCCTGCATACACTTAGCAAATTTTCTTCCAAGAGAAGGATTAGTAAATCCAGATATAATATCGTCAACATAAATCTGACACACTAAGATGTCATTCTTAACTGTCTTACAGAATAAGGTTGTGTCCACTTTCCTTCTGGTGAATTCCTTTTCTAACAGAAAGTTACTTAGTCTTTCATACCAAGCTCTGGGAGCTTGTTTCAGACCATACAGTGACTTCTTTAGTTTGAAAACATACTCTATATTTTTTTTTTACTTTCAAAACCAGGGGGTTGGTGCACATAAACTTCTTCTTCTATATAGCCATTTAAGAATGTACTCTTGACATCCATCAGATATAGAGTGATGCCTTTATTAACAGCAAAAGAAATTAAAAGTCTGATAGATTCTAACCTGGCGACTGGAGCAAAGGTTTCTGTATAGTCTATCCCCTCTTGCTGACTATAACCTTGTGCTACCAGTCGTGCTTTGTTTCTGATGACTTCACCTTGTTCGTTCAGTTTGTTTCTGAACACCCATTTTGTTCCAATGACGTTGAATCCTTTTGGTCTGGGAACTAGATCCCACACGTTATTTCTGGTGAATTGATTCAGCTCTTCTTGCATTGCTAGAATCCAGTCATTGTCCAGAAGTGCTTCATCAATTGAAGAAGGTTCAATCAGAGAAACAAGTTCCATGAGGGATTCTTCAGAGTTTCTGAAGCTGGCTCTTGTTCTGATTGGATCTTCCTTTCTTCCTAAGATTGTTTCTTCTGGGTGATCCATGCTGCTTCTGGGTAGTCTTTTCTGAGGTTGATCAGCAGATGTTGCTGGATTGCTCGCAGTGCCTCTTTCTGATGTTGAGGGAGTGTCTTTGTTGAGAGCTTCTGATGACTTGTCTTCAGAACCTGTGAATTCAACTTCCATACATGCAAAAACTTCATTCTGCTTTGACTTTTCAGAGTCAAGCTTATCATTAAAACGAACACTGATTGATTCTTCCACAATCTGTGTTTCTGTATTGTATACTCTGTACCCTCTTGAGCGTTTAGAGTATCCTAACATAATACACTTCTGTGCTTTAGAGTCAAACTTGTTCAAATAATTTTTTGTATTTAAAATAAAACAAGTACATCCAAATGGATGAAAATATGAAATGTTGGGCTTTCTGTTCTTCCACAATTCATATGGAGTCTTTTCCAGAATAGGTCTTATGGAGATTCTATTCTGAATGTAGCACGCTGTGTTTATTGCCTTTGCCCAGAAGATCTTAGCAACGTTTGTCTCATTGATCATGGTTCTGGCCATTTCTTGCAATGTTCTGTTCTTTCGTTCTACAACTCAATTTTGCTGGGGAGTTCTAGGACAAGAGAAATCATGCAGAATGCCTCTGTCATTAAAGAATGACTCAAAATCTTTGTTTTCAAATTCTCCACCATTATCACTTCTGACTTTAACGATTCTAAGATCCTTTTCATTCTGAACTTGGTTACAGAAGGTGACAAACACAGAGTGTGACTCGTCCTTGTGTCTTAAGAACTTTACCCATGTCCATTTGCTATAGTCATCTACGATTACTAACCCATACTTCTTGCCACTGACTGAAGCAGTTTTAACTGGTCCAAATAAGTCAATGTGCAGAAGTTATAATGGCTTAGAGGTGGGAACAACGTTTTTAGATTTGAAAGCAGGTTTTGCAAACTTGCCTTTCTGACATGCTTCACACAGAGCATCTGAATTGAACTTCAGATTAGGAAGTCCTCTGACCAGATTAAGTTTGTTAATCTGAGATATTCTTCTCATACTAACATGCCCCAATCTTCTATGCCAGATCCATTGCTCGTTGTTAACAGACAGAAGACACTTTACATTCTGACTTTTCAGTTCAGAAAGTTTGATTTTATAAATGTTGTTTTTCCTCTTTCCATTAAATAGGATAGTCCCATCTTTCTGACTAACAGCTTTGCATGATTTTTGATTAAAGATTATATCATAATCGTTATTACTTAATTGACTTATGGATAACAGATTATGCATTAATCCATCTACTAATAAAACATTATTTATAGAGGGAAGATTTCCATTACCTACTGTTCCAGAGCCAATGATCTTTCCCCTCTGATTTCCTCTAAAGCCTACGTGGCCTCCAGGCTTAAGTTCCAGGCTTTGGAACATATGCCTTCTTCCCGTCATGTGTCGTGAGCAGCCAGAGTCCAGGTACCATGACTGGTGTTTCTGATTTGCTGCTAAAGATATCTGCAACATGTATTATTTTATCCTTAGGTACCCATATTTTCTTGGGTCCTGATTTGTTAGTTTTACCAAAACTCTGGTTGAATTTTGGTTTCACAGAATAATTACTACTAGTGTATTTGATGTCATGTGTGTGACCATACACAAAGTGTGAATTCAGAGGAGTGCGTTTAATAATTAAATCCATGGCATTCTTTGGTGTAGGTACCTTACCTTGGTATCCTATTCACTTTCTGCCGTTTCTTCTAACTCCATAGATCATTGAAGCCATTTTGCTTCTATCTATGTTTTTTGCAAGGAACTTCTGAAAGCTGTGATCATACTCCTTGATGATCTCATCAGCGCTGCTGGGAGTTTCAGAAATTGTTTCCTTCTGAGAGTTTTGTAAAAGATTTTCTAATTTTGAAATTTTATTTTTCAACTCAGAATTTTACAATTTGAGACTCTCAGTTTTATCAGAGTCAGAATCAAGATTCCTTTTCAGGTTTCTGAATTTAACTCTGATCAGCTGATATCTTTCCAGAATTTCGTTAAGGCTTTCAACAAGTTCATCCTTAGTAAAATTAATTGCAAAGTCATGGAATACCTCTTCGGTGTCTGATTCAGAGTCTGATTCAGAAGCTTCACTGTCTTCTGATATGTTAGCCATGAGAGCTATGTTTGCTCTCTCATCATCTGATTCTGAGTCAGCTTCCGACGTGTCAGAGTCATCCCATGTAGCCATGAGACTTTTCTTCTTTTCCCTTCCAAACTTCTTTTTGGGCTTTTCCCTCTGAAGCTTTGGACAGTCACTCTTGTAGTGTCCTTGCTCGTTGCATTCATAGCAGATGATGTCCTTGGTGTTTGGATTTCTGCTTCTTGAAGAGCCTTCAGATCTTCTGTATCCAGAGGAGGAGTCTGACCTTCTGTATCTGGAGGAGGACTCATTCTGATCAGATCTTCTGGCATTCCTGAACTTTCTTTGCCTCTGCTTCCATAGTTGGTCCACTCTTCTGGAGAGGAGGGAAAGTTCGTCTTCTTCTGATGAGGACCCATCAGAGGTTTCTTCAACAGCCTGCAAAACTTTGGAGTCAGATTTTCTGTTAGATTTTAAAGCTAAAGGCTTACCTTGCTTCTGAGGTTCATCAGCTTCTAGCTCTATCTCGTGACTTCTGAGGGAGCTGATAAGTTCCTCCAGAGAGATTTTGTTGAGATCTTTAGCTAGCTTCAACGCTGTAACCATTGGCCTCCACTATTTTGGCAAGCTTCTGATGATCTTCTTGACATGATCAGCAGTAGAATACCCTTTGTCCAGAACTTTGAGACCAGCCGCCAGAATTTGAAATCTTGAGAGCATCGTTTCAATTGATTCACTTTCTTCCATTTTGAATGCCTCATACTTCTGAATGAGCGCAAGAGCTTTAGTTTCTTTGACCTGAATGTTGCCTTCATGCGTCATTCTGAGAGAGTCAAACATATTCTTTGCAGTGTCTCTGTTAGATATCTTTTCATATTCAGCGTAAGAGATGGCGCTGAGAAGAATAGTTCTGGCCTTGTGGTGATTTTTGAAGTCACGCTTTTGTCGATCAGACATTGCTTTCCTGTCAATCTTCTGACCACTTGCATTCACTGGGTGCGTGTATCCATCTGTCACCATGTCCCACAGATCAGCATCATGTGCCAGAAGGAAGCTTTCAATTCTGTCTTTCCAGTAATCAAAATTCTCTCCATCAAAGACTGGAGGTTTGCCGCTGAATCTGTCTCTATCTTCATTGTTGTCATTGCTGGTGTGTTGATATGTTCCTGCCATTGTGTTTTTCTGACGCTGGATCTTGTACTGACACGGTTAAGTGTTTTAGCTCAGAACCAGGCGCTCTGATGCCAATTGAAGAAGTGAAAAACACAAGAAGGGGGGTTGAATTGTAAAACTTGAAATCAAATGCAGACAACACGTTATTTTTATCCTGGTTCGTTTGATCTCAAACTACTCCAGTCCACCCGTCAAGGTGATTTCGCCTCTCTCCAACGAGGTCTTAATCCACTATATTCAACTGAATATTACAACTGCTTTAACAACTGCTAAAGCCTTCTTGAGTCTAAACCACAAACCGGTTTCTCAAGGAAATTCTTTCCTACAGATAAATGAACACTATGTGTGTTGAATGTTTTCTACAAAAACTATATATCACAACTGTGATAATACACAAATTAAGCTTATGTGAAACTAGAATGCTATAACTATAGAGTAAGAAATTTGAGAGCTTTAGCAAACTGTATGAGTGAGGATGAAGATGATTTTCTTTAGGCGTTTAAAGAGTTGTAGAGCATTAGCCAATTCGTTTCTCACTGACTTATTTATATAGCCTTGGAAAAGATACGTTGTAGTCCATTATTCCATTTCAATGCTCATTACGTTCTTTCCATATTGAGAAGATCTTTGTCTTGGAATAAAGCCGTTGGTAATAAATTGTCTTGAATGCACAGTACCGTTGTCAATTCAGCGTGTTCTTGGCTTTGGCTTATTCTGACGCTTCTAGGTGCTGATGATATTGTTTTGGTCTTGATCAGAGTTTAGAGTATGTTAAGCGCAGATCTGTTCATCAAGCTTCAGCGTAAGCACATGCTTTGATCTTTTGATGCTGGCATATGATATTACATCTTCTGATGCTGATGTTGATATTCTGATGCTGATATTCATCAGAGTTTCTGTAAATGCACAATATAATTTTTAGGTAGCATATATGTCTTATATGAATTATACAATTTATATAATCTTGCATTTTGTTATCATCAAAACTTTAACTTAGGGTAGTAGATTCAAACTTTGTTCTAACACAAGAAGCTTGTGAACTAGGCTAGGGAATTCTCTAAGATGCTGGGGTAATAATTGGAGATTCTTGCTCTGCCGGGGATATCATAAACTTTGACATCATTAGGCTGTAAATTGAGGATATCGTAGTGACTTTGTAGTAGGATGTCTCTGCCTCTACACCTGTGGAAAAAGTATCTACGGGGATTTGCAAATGGCCTTTAGATATTGTTCCGTTTCTTAAAGCCATTAGTAACTACCTCTCTGTTTTTTTATGCGTGTATTTTTAACGATAATTACATTCAAATGCATATGTTAAAAAATAACCACTAGACATTTTTGCAAACAAAATAAAAACAAATAGTTTTTCACTTTCAAAGAGATAGTTTTATATTAATTTGAAGAAGTTTTGCCTATAATAGGCATTTTTGTACAAGGAGACAGACATCCTAGTAATAGAATATCGTCATAAAAATGAAAACTATACAACAATAGTATACAAAGAAAAATAGCTACGTGACATGACTCCATTGGGTTCTCATTCTGCTATTGCCTTTATGTCTTTGAGTGTCCCATCTCTTTGTTGCTTGTCCGAAGCTAACTGGATTGATTAGTACCATTTGAGCTTGATAGTTGATACTGAAAATTGGCTGTAAGGTGATCCAACGGGACATAGTTGTACGCTTTTACACCCCTAACTTTTGCCTGGACCGCCCTTTTAGGTTTTCAGTCTACTGGGGTGCCCTTTTTTTCCAAGCCGCCTTTTCAGGTTTTCGACTTGCTGGGTGTACAGACTTTTCCATATGTATATCCCTAATTTTTGCTCGAACCCTTTTGGTTCGCCGGGATGCCCTTATTTTTTCCTAGGACAGTCGACCTAGCGGGTCTTTGTTCATGCGTAGTATATTTTAACTATGTCTGCATTTACAGGGTGCAGAAGGTCGTCACTGTCCATAGTGGTTAAGATCATGGCTCCAGCAGAAAATATGTTCTTGATCACAAATGGCCCTTCGTATGTGGGGGTCCATTTTCCCATGGGATCACCTTGCGGAAGGATAATGCGCTTGATTACTAGGTCACCGACCTGATATACCTGACGTCTGACCTTCTTGTTAAAAGCTTTAATCGTATGTTTTTGGTACATCTGACCATGACAGGCAGCCATAAGCCTCTTTTCGTCAATCAAGTTTAATTGGTCAAGTCGAGTTTGAACCCATTCATCTTTATTCAGACCTGCATCTTTCATGATTCTCAAGGAAGGGATCTGGACCTCGATGGGTAGGACAACTTCCATACCATATACCAGAGAGAAAGGAGTTGCCACTGTTGACGTGCGTAAGAAGGTACGGTAACCATGGAGAGCAAATGGTAACATCTCATGCCAGTCTTTGTATGTCACTTTCATCTTCTGTATGATCTTCTTGATGTTTTTATTAGTAGCCTCTACAATGCCATTCATCTTCGGCCGGTAAGGAGAAGAGTTATGATGTTGAATCTTGAACCGTGTACAGAACTCGGTGATCATAGTGTTATTGAGATTGGTACCATTATCCGTAATGATTCTTTCTGGAACACCGTATTGACAGATAAGGTTATGTCTGATGAATCGGGCCACAACGTTCTTGGTAACAGAAGAAAAAGAGGCTGCCTCGACCCACTTTGTGAAGTAATCAATGGCAACTAGGATGAAATGATGCCCATTAGAAGTTGTAGGTGTAATCTCTCTAATCGTATCGATGCCCCACATTATGAATGGCCAGGGAGAAGGCAAGACGTTTAGAGGAACCAAAGGCACATGTACTTTATCGGCATAGATCTGGAATTTGTGACAAGTTCGGGAATGCTGATAACAGTCAGCTTCCATAGTGAACCAGTGGTATCCTGCCCTCAGAATCTTCTTAGCCATTGTTTTCCCACTAGAATGGGTGCCAAAGGTGCCTTCATGCATGTCTGCCATAATGTTCTCTACTTCACTCTTGTCTACACACCGAAGCAAAGTAAAATTGTGGTTGCGCTTGTAGAGGATCCCATTACTGAGGAAGAACTTGGTAGAGAACCTTCTTAGGAACTTCTTATCATTGACGGAAGCTCCCTCGGGATACTCTTGGGCTTTGAGCTGCCTTTTCACTTCGTGGAACCAAGGTTTGTCCATTGTTCCTTCAGTATCAATCTCATAACAGTATGCTGGTTCATCCAATCTTTCAATAGTGATCTGAGGGGCTTCGTTATCCCATTTGACCTTGAACATGGATGACATAGTAGCTAGCGCATCCTCTAGTTGATTTTCCTCTCGTGGGAAATGCTCAAAGGTAACTTCTTCAAAGTGTGGAATCAATGTCAGCACATGCTCCCGGTAAGGGATGCGATTAGGATGCTTCATGTCCCATTCTCCATTAATTTGACTGATTACTAAGGCTGAGTCTCCAAATACACTCAAGAATTTGATTCTCAAGTCGATGGCAGCTTTGAGACCCATAATGCATGCTTCATATTCATCCATATTGTTGGTATAATTGAAACATAGCCTGGAAGTGTAAAGGAGTATGATAGCCTTTGGGAGATATAATCACAACACCGATGCCATTGCCGAGTGCGTTGGAAGCTCCGTAAAAAACCATAGTCCATCAGGATCCTTTTTCAGGTCCTTCATCCGGTCCAGGTTCTTCATAATCAGTTACTAACATTATGTTATTATCCTGGAACTCAAAATTCATGAATTGGTAGTCGTCCACGGCCTGATGAGCCAAATGATCAGCTAATACACTTTCCTTGATTGCTTTCTGGGTTGTGTACTGAATATCATATTCGGTCAAGATCATTTGCCATCTTGTTATTCTTCCGAAGAGAGCGGGCTTCTCAAAGATGTATTTGATAGGATCCATTTTAGATATCAACAAAGTAGTGTGAGTCAACATATACTGTCTTAGTTGGCGAGCAGCCCATGCCAAAGCGCAACAAGTTTTCTCGAGAAGTGAGTATCTTGTTTCACAGTCGGTAAACTTTTTGCTAAGGTAGTATATCGCATGCTCTTTTCGACAAGACTCGTCATGCTGCCCCAACACACACCCCCATTGAGTTCTCTAACACTGTTAAGTACATGATCAGAGGTCTCCCTTCAACCGGCGGTATCAAAATTGGATGCTCTTGAAGACATTCCTTGATTTTGTCAAAGGCGGTCTCGAAATCATCATTCCACTTCACTGCTTGATCTTTCTTTAGTAATTTGAAGATCGACTCACAAGTAGCGGTTAGATGGAAAATGAATTTGGCAATGTAGTTTAGACGTCCCAAGAATCCCCTAACTTCCTTCTCAGTGCGAGGAGTTGGCATTTCTTGTATGGCTTTAACCTTTGCGGGATCTACTTCAATACCTTTGCCGCTGACAACGAAGCCTAATAGCTTACCAGATCTTACTCTAAAGGTGCACTTATTCAGGTTCAGTCTCAGTTTGTACTTTTTCAGTCTTTCAAACAACTTTTGCAGGTTATCAAGGTGCTCCTCTTCAGTTTGAGACCTGAATATCATATCATCGACATAGACCTCTATCTCGTGATGGATCATATCGTGAAACAAAGCTACCATGGCACGCTGATAGGTTTCCCCGATGTTCTTTAACCGAAATGGCATAACTTTGTAGCAGAAAGTGCCCCACTGCGTGATGAAGGTTGTTTTCTCCATATCCTCAGGCGCCATTTTGATCTGATTGTACATGGAGAAACCATCCATGAAGGAGAATACCTTATGTTATGCGGTGTTGTCAACCATAACATCAATATGGGGAAGCGAAAAGTCATCACTGGCGCTTGCCCTATTCATGTCTCTGTAATCCACACACATACGTACTTTACCGTCCTTCTTAGGCACCAGAACAACATTAGCAACCCATTATGGGTAAGAGGTAACATCTAAGAAACCGATGTTAAATTGTTTCATGACTTCAACCTTAATCTTTTCTGACATCTCTGGCCGCATACGACGAACCTTTTGCTTCACGGGAGGGCAGTCTTCTTTTGTCGACAGGCGATGAACCACAATATCAGTGACCAGCCCTAGATGTCTTTGTATGACCAGACAAAGACCTCAACATAGTCATGTAACATATGAATTAACCGCTTTTTGACACTTTGTTCTAGATCGGAACCTATCTTGACTTTCTTCTTATCCTCCTCAGTACCTAAGTTTACTGTCTCAACCGGCTCTTCATGAGGCTGTATTGCTCTTTCCTCCTATTGTAACAGTCTGGCAAGTTCTCCTTGTACTTCACAATCTTTTTCACCTTCGTCTTCGACTTGGTAGATCAGATTTTCAAAGTCATAATTGGTAATAGCATAACCATTACCAATGGGATCCAGAGTGGATTTGGATCTGCAGTTTGATATGTGGGTGTGTGTAAGAGAGCATAGCTATTTTGATAAATTAAAATTAGAAAAGAAAGACAGAGAGCATAAAATTTGCATGCAAAACATCCAATGATTTATTAATGACATATGAAGATGAAGTAATAACCCTCACAAAATAGACCATTGTGCCTCGGGTAAAGCACAAGGCTTTAGAGTTTATACTATTTAAATATTACATATTCCAAAAACAAAAAGACAATTACTCCTGAATAAAAGTAATGGGAACAAAATCCTTGACCTCCAAATTGTTGAGTCCGCCGCTGATAGTTGGGAAAATCCACTTGTCCATGTCGCAGTCACTGTCACCGTCCTCCAAAGCATTGATTCCATGGTTGCTGATGCGTAATGGTGGTCCTCCGGTACGAGCACGACAAACGGCTCTTTGGGATCCTGAAGTAAAACCCAAACCAAACTTGTCAGATTTGTAGGGGATGTCAGGAAGTTGTCCCCAAATGGTACACCCACCTTCTTCGACTACTTCTTTGGCATCCTTCAGAGAATCCATCTTTAATGGAGGTTTGGTAATCTTTGGAACATTGATAGAAGTCTTGGTTGCAACAATTGTTTGAGGAACCTCATCAAAGTTATAGCAGGGGGTCTCAATGAACTCGTCGTCCATCTCAACATACCTGAAAGAGTTCAGGTGACTCACTATATATTCTTCCTCGCCATGAACTGTAACAATCTTTCTGCTAATTGGGTATTTCAGCATTTGATGCAGAGCAAAAGTAATAGCACCAACCCCATGGATCCAAGGGCGACCCAATAAACAGGAGTAAAATGGGCGGATGTCCATCACATAGAAAATGGAGTCAAAATTCTGAGTACCAACTTTAATAGGGATGTCCACCTCCCCGTGCACCACTTCTATTGGAACCATCGAAGGCCCTCACCACAATATTATTTGGCTTCATTGTGAGTCCTTCACAATCCAATATGTCCAAAGCATTCTTAGGTAAGACATTCAACAATGAACCTGTATCCACCAGAACATGAGCTAGGGTAGTGTCCCTGCACTCGATAGAGACATGCAGAGCATCATTATGTTTTCTTCCTTTGGAAGTTAAATAGGCATCTGAGAAACCAAGTCCATTGTCAGCTATCAAAATAGAAACGCAGTTCTTGAATTGGTCGGTTGAAGTCTCTTGAGGAACATGAGCAGACTTCAGGAACTTTACGAAAGCCTTAGCATGGGCTTCAAAGCATAACAGTAAGGCCAACATTGAAATTTTTGAAGGGGTTTGGCCCAAATGCTCTACAACATTGTAATTGCTCTTTCGAATAATCTTTAGAATCTCTTCCACTTCTTTTTTAGAAGTCTCAGGAACGACTTCTTTATGTGCCTCCGTCCAGGCAAGCTCAACCAGTACCTCTTTGCCCCGAGTCTCAGTTGACTCAGTAGCGGGGATAATAACATGGATGACAGTAGGAGTAACAACAAGAATAGCAGCAGGAGTGGCAATAGGAATAACCAAAGGAGTAGCAACAGTCTTTGGAGAGATTTCAGGAGGGAAAATCCTTCCGCTCCTGGTAATTTTACTGGTCCCAACAAATGTTATTGATGTCAGGATCAGTATCTTCAGCAACTTCATTTTTAATAGCCAATAGGTCTTGCTTGACGCCATGGTAGTAAACGTCATCCCCATAATTCCAAGGAACAACTTTATCAGAGGAATATGGTATTGTCCCAGGAAAAGTGATAATCAAAGAAGCAACCTTAGGAACGGATGTAATCCTGTCGGGTCTTTTGGAGGAGACCCTGGGAGGATTGTCGAAAATGGTAATTATTGAAATGTTTTCACACAGAACTTTTGTAGAGGGAACTTTCTCAAACATAATTTATTTGTTGTTCATCAGGCATTGGGCACCTATCTTTAACAACAAGCAACCATTGGGTAGAGACATACACAGGTGGCAACCTACACCACAACCCGAAAATAAACCGACTCACAATAGATTCTCTTTAACAATAAGAAGAGGAGTAGCTAGTTCATCAACAGAAGAAACATTAACACCCTGGCCATGCTTGGGCATTGGTGCAGTTATTGCATTAGGGGTCTCCGGAGGGTCAAACTCAATCTCCTTTGCCTCAATGAGATATTTCACTTTGTTCTTTAGATCCCAATAATCACTTGTATCATGCCCTGGACTGTCGGAGTGGTAGGCACATCGAGCATTTGGGTTGTAGCGGGGAGATGCATTATTTAGATTTTTAGGATCCTTCTTTAGAGTGACCAGATTAGACTTCAACAAGTGTGGCAAAATATGAGATAAGGCCATGTTGATCTGTCTTCTGGGCGCATCCTGTCTGCGCTAATTATTTTGTTGTTGATTTGACGCAGGGTTGAAGATCATCACAGCTCCTACCGTCGGACGACGTTCAGTTTTTCTTTGGTTTCTCTAGCCATAAGCAGCATTGACCTCCTTATTTCAAGTGAAGGGTGTCTTCATTGTACTTGTAGATGCATCCATCTGAATCTTACCACTCTTGATACCCGCTTCTACTTGTTCCCCAGTCAATATCAGCTCAGTATACCCGGCTGAGGAGTTTCCAATCAAATGGTTGAAAAATGGACCAAAAAAAGTACCCAGGAACATGTCTACCAGCTCTCTATCAGACAGAGGAGGCTAGACCCTTCCCGCAAGATCCCTCCACTTTTGGGCATTATCTTTGAAACCCTCACTAGAACCCATAGACATACTTTGAAGTTTTGTACGGGCTGGAGCGAGGTTAGCATTATATTGGTACTGCCTGTAGAAAGCAGCAGCCAAATCCTCCCAGTTACGAATGTTGGTTCCCTCCAGCTGATAGAACCATTCCAACTGCGTCCCTGACAAACTATCTTGGAAGAAATGAACCCATAAATTCCCGTCAGCGGTGTGAGGTTGGATCTTCCTGACATATGACCTTAAGTGTGGCTTAGGACAGGAGACACCGTCATACTTAGAAAATGCGGGGACTTTGAACTTCTGGGGAATGACCACTCCAGAGACCAGCCCCAACTCTTCAAAATCCAGACCAGGTACCCTATGAATTTCCATAGCATTAAGACGATCCTCTAGCTATTTGTACTTATAATCAGCAAGAGGATATTGTTCCTCAGAGTAGTCAACCTCTTCTTTATCAGTCCCTGAGTTGTTGTTTTCTTCTGTTGGCTTCTCTTCCTGATTGTCTCCCTAGTTTGATGGGGTTGCAAAATCTAGAGCTCGCTTGGCTGGTCCTCTAAACTTGTAAGTACGAAGTGCGCCTAAGAAGGGGGGGGGGGGGGGTGAATTAGGTACTTTAAAAAATTCTGGTTTTAGTGATGATGGATATTATTTTTATGGATTATGGTGAGTTTATGAAAGAGTAAAGTGTAGAAAAATAAAGAGACACAAGCGATATATCCTGGTTCCCCTCACAGTCCGAGAGTACTCCAGTCCCCTTTCAACATGAAATAGATTTCCTTATTGTGGAAAACTTAAACAAGAACTACCCAAAACCACGAACAATCCTCTTGGATTTTTCACTATGTCAACAATGAGAACAATCCTCTCAAAGTGACTTCACTTGTATCCAACAATCCTGGAAAGACAAGATTTATAAAACCACTTAAACTTATTTCCTACAATCCTGAAAAATAAGTAAGTATTTATCAATATTTAATTTGAGTGAGTTTGAGTAGTAATGATCACTTTGAGTGATTTAATCAATGAATTGATCTTCTCTTCCAATAATAATAGTATACAGTGACTCAAGATATATAATGCTCAAAGTTTTCTGGTTAATAATATGTGAAAGTGTGCATAAAACTTGTGTATGAAAATGTATAACAGCTTGAGTTTTGATTTTTGAGAATTCAGAAAATATAATTGGAAGAGGTGTAGAAAATGATTTTGAAAAAGAGTATTTATATGTTAATAACACCTTTTTGAAACAACATAAAGTTCTGTAAATGAATCATGAACAATTGCCAAGATTGAGTGAAAGGTTTCCATGAAATGGTGTTATGAACAGGCATGTGCAAAGCTGCTGTTTTTCAAAATCGTGCAGCATGCAATCGATTTCTCCCTTTGTTTAAATCGATTGCACGGGGTTTCAACATCTAGAATTTCAAAAAATTTGAGTTTCCAATCGATTTGCACAAGAGTGTAAATTGATTGCATGTGAAGTAAGTAGCAAAAATTGATTGAGTGCAATCAATTTCACAAACATGAAAATTGATTGAGTGCAATCGATTTCACAAACATGAAAATCGATTGCACTGAGAAACAGTAGCAAAAGATATGAAAAAATTGAAGCATGCAATCGATTGCACTAAAATGCAAATCGATTGCACTGAGATACAACAGCAAAATATTTGAAAAAATTGAAGCATGCAATCGATTGCACTAATATGCAAATTGATTGCACTGAGAAACAGTAGCTAAAGATTTGAAAAAATTGAAGCATGCAATCGATTGCACTTATGTGCAAATCGATTGCACTCAAGTGAAAAATGATTTTTATCTTAGAAGAACTTGAGTAAAGGTTTGGACAATATAAAATATTTCTTTTCACCATTGAGCATCTATGCCTTCAGTTCAAAGTAAGTATTATCATTATACCTTGAAATTTGCTAAGTACTTGAACTGAAGACTTTATCCATAGATGCTTTTAGCTTGATCAATAATCTTTGCCTTCTTTGTCCCTCATGGTTTGTCTTCATCAAAACAAAAGTGCATTTGAGAAGCTTGATTTTACAAAACCTTCTTCCCATATTTAAGACACCAACCAGTTTCTTTGCCTTCTTCTTCTTCTCTTTGGTGATGAGAGCTTTCAGATCTTCTTGCCCCTTAGCCAGAGCCAGGAACATTTGTTGGAATTGAGCATTTTGTGCTTGAAGATCCTTAACTTTCTATTCAAGAGCCATTTCTTTTTGCTGAAATAAACAGAGAAAAGATAAGAAATCTGTCTTGAAATATCTGCTTAATGTAATGATATGCATGATAATGTTATGCATTGTTTTCAAGGACTTTGGGAAATTTAAATTTACGAACCAAAATGAAACAAAGATTTTATTAATAAGATTCAAATTACAACTTCCTTTTAGTCTTACAATTGAAAATTAAAAACTCTTAAAATCTAAGAATCAAATCTCCCATGGGCGCTCCCTCTTCGTGCCGAGGTAGACATTAAGACTTTCTTCTTTGTGAAGTTGCTTCGTGAGCTCCAACACTTTCCTCTCACTGGTGTAGAATAATCTCTAAAGGTATCCCTTTCTTCCTTCAGCTGAATCCAGGACCTCTACAACTCTCCAAGATCAGTGGGCATGTCAAGATGGAGAACTGTATAAGGAACATCTTCTTTGGTGATAGGTTCCACAATCACCGGTAAGATCGCTGTATATGGCATCATAAGGTTTTGGGCGCGAGATCGTACCCATCTAAGATAAGGCTCCATATGGATGGAATTCTTATGCCCCAAAGCCTTTCTATCAACCTTGTTTACCATGCCCCAAGCTCGTACGAACCTTTGACGATACCCTTGAACATCATCCTCATAGTTGAACATAATGCCTTGGATAAGCATATCATGAGGACCATCCCTTTGAGTATAAACGAATTGTCATAGAGCCAGAGAAGGATTATAAGTTATACCTCCCCTAATGCCGATGAGTGAGACATTAGGGAATTCCCCACAGTGGTCAATGATAGAAATATTTCCCATAGACCGGGAGTACCAAAGAATATCCGAGTGAGAAAGTGACATTATCCTTTGCGCCCAACCCGAACCTTGTTCGTTCTTCAATATTGATTGGGGAAGGTGCAAAATAAACCACCTACACAGCAATGGCATGCAACACATAAGAACCCCTCTTCTCTTCATGATAGGGAATGCAATGTATCTCCGAGCAAAGTAGACACAGGGTTACGGGAGAGAAAAATCTTGACAGCATTCACATCTATGAGTAAGCCCGGATTAGGGAACAATACTAACCCATAGATTAGAAGAGCTAGGACTTCTTCGAAAGCTTGGAAATCCAAATCATCCCAGAAAAATTGAGCCTTTTCTAAGAGGAAATTAACTAAGAAACCCTTGACTCCGCTTCTTGCTTCCCAGTTGGATATAACATCAGGCCATTTAAGATGCAAGGCTGCTGCAATAACCTCTGGCTTTGGATCTTCCTCTAAACTAGTGAAAGGAAATTGATCAATAATAGGTACACCCAATAATTGAGAGAACTCTTCCATGGTGGGTACCAACTGATTATAAGGAAATGTGAAGCAATGGTATTTGGGGTCAAAGAACTGAAAGAGTACACCCATCAGCTTCTCATAAAAGTTTGAGGTAACTAGGTTGAGAAGTCGACCATATTTCTTGGTGAATGAAGAAGTCTCAGGAACCCTTGATACTAGTTCTTTGAGTTGGAGAGGTATTCTTACAAAGATGATTCGGATGGTATTTCTATGAACGGAAGCCATGATCTTCAAAATAGAACAAAGATAAATTCCATTGGTCCTTGAAATGGTTAGTGAAATGAAAATTGATGTCATGATGCATGATGTTATGCTTGAATAATTTAATCACACGTGAGCAAATCAAACAAGACCTTAGGTTTAGGCTTGCATGAGGTTTACAGGTGAGTACCCTCTTGAAGTTTAGTTGGTTCAACCTGTCATAGAAAAGTAACCGGGTCATAAGGAGTCTCAATATCACTTATCTTTCTTTACCAGGCATTGTTTTAGCTCAAGCGATCTTTTCTCGCGGCTGAAATATCCCAAAAGTCTTATATCAATGAGTGTAGCATCGAGTATTAGCCAATCCTCAGCTTTATACCGAGGTCATCTATCTCACTACTTTTTAATGGCCAAGTTTGTTCAACTAAGGTTCTAAGACCCGTTATTGCTTTATGACACCACACAACGGCCTCGTATTCTCCTCGATTTAACATAAGGGATACTAGTACCACAAAATGTGTCACACTAACACAGCTATCGCTTCAACCATATAGGTCTATGCCGTACAGTCTCCACGATCTATTACTGCTTACCTAAAAAGGTGCCCCAGATCCGGGTGTAGGATCTTTTAGTATCAACCCAAACAAAACCCTCAAAAGTAAAGCATACAAAACACACAATGTAAAGCACATAAAGAATGAACTAAACTCTAAGGTAACCCCACTTGTTATTAAAATCCCCAGCAGAGTCGCCAATTCTGTGATACGGTGGCAAAACTGACTGTTATACTGTTTTTGTGTTTGTGTTTGCAAATGTTGCGGTAAGCAAGAGTCGCCACCGACTTTTCTTTTATCCAACAAAGGAAAGGGTGAAAAGAACACAAAAAGACCTTTCGAGAGTTTTCTGAGTAAGGGGGTTAGATTATGGAAAGGGAAGGTGTTAACACCCTTTCCATCCGTAGTTTTCTACGGGCTCTTAGATGCTTAGCTCATTTTGAAAATACCTTGTGCTTTGTGTGTTTTAAAAAGTATTTTGAAATGCCAATAGTCAGGAAGTTTCTTTTATGATAACTCTTGTATCAGTCCTCAAGAGTGTTGATAAAGCATTTTGAAAATGTTTTTTTGATAACTGATTTGTGTATGTGTAAAATTTTTTTTGAGCAAGCATCTAACAGCTATCTACTTTTACTCAAAAGGATTGTTCTTTTCCTCTTTTCCTTTAGACAGTGTTATCCTACTATTAGTGAGTAGGTAGCCCTAGTATTTGGATGTTTTAGGAACATTTGAAGGGACGTTTATAGTCACAAAGGCAACTGGGCAAGAAACCTCAATAACTACCCTAGGGTTTTAAGATCATTTTTACCGAGGCAACGTCAAGAGGGTCATCGAGGGACTTATGATCTTTAAACCAAAGGGTAGCCACTAAAATCTCTCACGTTTTGAGAGTTGTGACTATTTTCCGAAGGAAACCAAAGTGGAGTATCCTAGAGGTGCGCATGTGCCATTGTGTTATATTCAGTTATTTATCTTGTGTTAGGTTTGCTAATGTTTACTTTTAGTCTTGCCATACAATCCTATTAATCATACATCTAAGCAGTTTATAATTTGAAAAAATTAAAAGCGCAGGAATTGTAAATCCTAGCTATTACAAGGCTTCGTGGAGGGGGAATTATTTACATGTCCAAACTTTGGGGAAAATAAAGGAAAAAAAACATTAAAGTAAAGGTCCTAATTATAGTCTATTACATTCAGTAGGCTGTTACAAAAATATGAAAATAAAGTAGAAATATCATGATATTTTTTTGGAATAACTAGGTGTGATCGGTGGATCTGGAACTGACTGTTTTAAAGCTGGTTTCGCGAAATGTCGCGGTAAGCAAGAGTCGCCACCGTCTTTTATTTTCTCCAAATGGAAAGGACAAAAGCACAGAAAAATTCCTTATAGAGATTGCTCTCGGTTCGGGAGGTAGATTATAGAAAGGGAAGGTGTTAGCACCCTTTCTATCCATGGTTATCCATGGGCTCTTAGATACTTGCTCATTGTGTTTTCAAAATGTTTGTTTGCTTTTCAAGGTGAGTGGGTTTTGAAAAAAAGGTTTCGTTTGAAAAATCTCTAAGTAACTCTTGTATCTGTCCTCAAGAGTGTATGAAAAATTTGTTTGAAAACTTTTAGAAAGTGTAGGTGTGAAAAGTATTTTGTTTGTTTTTGAAAAGAGCAAGTATCTATGAGAATCTACCTACCCTAAGGAATTCGTCTGTGTAAATGTCCTTTAAAGTAGTGCCATCCCACCATTGAGAGGTAGGTAGCACCACCGTTGGAGGTGTTCGGGTCAATTCGAGGTTCGGGACATGGTGATCACCAGAGCAATGGGAAGACACCTTAGAAGCTACCCTCATGCCAGGTTCCCGGATCATGAGGACTTACTAAGACATCCTCTACTCGACGATCACCTTTCGAGGGGCAAGGCAACAGTGAAGCGTACCCTAGGGGTGGTGTGTGAATTGTGTGTCATTTTCAGTTTATTGTTTGTCTTGTCATGCATTGGTGATCTACGTTTTGATTTTATTTTTGGGCATTCATTCTTTCATGTTATTGCTTAACAGTTAAAAATTGCGAAAGAATAGTAAAATTCTAAGCTATTACAAAAGGCGCGGGTCCACATCGCCAAAATTTCTTGAACCCGATTTGACAAAAAAATAAATAAATAAAATAAAGTGCGACAAATAATTTACAAGGCCTTGGGAGAGATACATAAATATTAGACGAGAAAGAAATAAACACGCGAATTAAATAGGAATTAAAACGAGGGCGTTGGACCCTTTTTTGCAAAATTCAATTAATGATGGAATTAATTAATTAAAAAAAGAGAAAAGAAATTGTTTTGGTATTTTTGGTATTTTTGGTATTTTATGATTTTTAATGAAAAAAAGGAATTAATTAAAATAAATGCTAACCCTAATTCTAGTGGTTTTTAATTTATTAAAAAGAAGATTATATTTTAACCTAAAATTAACCCTAATTAATTTACATGCAATTTAATTACAAAAATAAATATTTAATATTTTAATTATTATGAAAGAAAAATAAAAATTATCATAAACCCTAATTCTATATTTTTTAGATTTTTATTAAAAGAGTTAAAATTGAAACCTAATTTAAAACTAGTTAATTTATGAATTTATTTACAAAAAATACTATTAAATAAATATATTTAATTTTTTTTATCTTTTTTTTTTATGTGTTTTTTTATATTATGAAAATATTAAATTTAATAAAGAAAACAATGATTAAAAGGAAGTAAAAAAAAATAAAGAAAGTAAAAAGAATAATAAAAAAGGTCTTGCAAACCTAGGGGGTTCAGACCCCAAATAGGAGGTTTTTTGTGGTGATTCAGGCCCATTAACCTTGGCCTTTTTGACTTTTTAGGACACGTACCCAAGCGTTGACTAGAGCCTACCATATTCCACAAATCCTGGCCCTTGAATTGATGAGATTAAACGCGTGGCATGTTTGATTGTATGGGTGCACGGTACGTCTTTACACTGAACCTGCATGGAACCACTAAATGCAAAATAATATGAAGGGAGTGAGGACCTGGGGCTCAAACCCAGGTCCTGAATGTTACCAGCGTGTGCGTCTGCCACTGAGCTATTTCGTTTATCTGTAAATTAAATAACAAATGAATATAATAAACAAAACAATGCGTTAGTGCTACTTTCCGCGCGAACTTTCAAACCAGCCAACCATCGCCTGCCACCTAGTCGTCTTCCCCATTGCTTATTTTTTTTTCCTGAAAATATAAAACATTGGCCACGGTTTTTTAAGTGTTCCCTTAGGCTAGTTTCTGAAAAATAGCGACTAGCCCAGGGATCATCATAAATTAGGCGCGAGGGCTTATTTCTGTTCGTCCAGACATGCTTGATTCAATGGTGTAAGTCTTGAAGGCCAATTTTTCCTTAATTTAAAACCCCCAATTTGAGGTTCTGACAACCCTAAAATACGACCATGGCAATTTCTTGTATAGCACATAAAAATCCAATCAAATCATATGGTTAGCTTTAAAACACCTCACTGATCATGAATCTATAAACAAAATGCCATGAATGTGTATAGAATGTAAAATACGATTATGACAAAAAATGGAAAAAGCTTGACTTCTGTATACCGTTTCAAGGTGTTAGGACTGATGTTTTTGATCCAGGAAGGTTGCTTGATGTCCTTGGAAGGCAATAGGATGAGTTTTGTGGCTTGAAACGATCTCCAACCCTGTTTTCAGTTTTAAGTTTTTGAGCAAAATTTTCAAGTTTTTGTCTTGGTCTCTAGCGCAGCCTTTTGTCAAATTTCGTTATGTATCCCTTGTATAGGCATTAGGTAATGTGAATCAAAAGGAATTATGGCCTCTTAATGCAAAGCAATCAATTTTCAAAATCTTCCATAAACCTCCATAACCAAACTTCCATTTTTGAACTATTTTTGAATTCTTGCCTTATTTGGCCCTTTGCACGAATTTGGTATTGGCTTAATGGTAGTTCAAGGTTAGTTAAGGCCAAATATTCCATTTAATTAAGCTTTTTGATTTTCTTTTGATTTTAAAAAATTTAAAATTAATTAAATCCAATAAAATCAATTAAAAATGGAAAAATTAATTAAAAAATATGAAATAAAAGGTGGGACACGTGGGAAGCATGGCCAAGTTAATTCAAGTGGAAAAGTGGGCCCCTTTTGTCAAAAATGAAATTTCAAGGATAAATGATTTTGGCCATTTCACAAAAATTTCCCAACTTCTCCAATGCATATCTTGCTCAATTTTTAAGCTTTGATCATGTTCTTGGACATTTTGGAAAGGTCTTTGAGTCCTCTAACCAATGTCCGTGGTCCCATGTCATTTTGATTTACCGATCTCAAGTTATGGCCTTTGACTTAAAGTCCCTTTTTGTTGACTTTTGAAAATGACCTATAATGTTGAAATTGATAACTTTTTGTGAGAGAATTTCTTGGACTTGAAGTATGAAGAGGAGTTGTAGGAAATGTCTTTCTCTTCAAAATGAGCTTTGGATGGAATTTTTCTGACAATCCATGTGAAAGTTATGCCTTGGTCAACTTACAGTTGACTTTTCAACTATCCAAAAATAGAAACTTTTGCATCTTGATGATTTTTGAGCCAAGCTTTGAGAATAATGATCAAGCATTGATCAAATGATGTTTGTGGCTTCAAAATGAGATGTTGACCAAAAATTTGAACTTTTGACTGTCAAATGACCATTTTGCCCCTACAGTTGACTGTAGTGCAATTAGGGTTTTTGACTGTGCAATTTTGTGCTGAAAGTCTTGAAACTTTGTATGAGGATGCTTGACCATATTTGTAGGCATGTGGGACTTGATTGGACCCTTGGAAACTTCATTTTCTTGATCAGAACCAAAACCCTAATCTTGACTGTTAGGAGGCCCTTGAACTGTGCAACCCTTGGGGAATTTTGAAGCTTTGACTTGGCAATTTCTTGAAGAATATGGGAGGGCAAATTTTGGGGTACAACAGTTGCCCCTGTTCAATCTTCTTAGACCTGAGGATGCAGATTGGCTGACGTGCCTTTCGTAATCCGAAGGTGGAAGATGATTGAACACTAGAGTGCCCAGAAATTTGCGCTCACATAGTAGCAGTGATGTAATAGTGGAATGGGCTTACAGATGCCATGCTGAGGGATGCTGGAAGGTGGATGGGCTTATAGATGCCATCTGGATGTTGATCGCGTAAGAGATTCCTTAGCGAGAACTTGCGTACCTGTAAAAGAAAAATGAGTACCTGACATGTTGCAAGAGCTGGTCTTCAGATGCTTGGTATAGATGTGTCCTGACTGGTTACAGGAGCTGAATCTGGAGCTTCAAACGGTGATGAATGAACCAGGGGTGGTTACTACCTCAACAGGAACGGTGAGAGAACCTTGGATGATTTTAACTTCAACAGCAATCGTTGAGAAAATCTTGGTGGGAATTATCATCTCCGCAGCATTGGGGAGAGAACCATAGGCGATTACAGCTCAATAGCAATCATTGAGAAAACCTGGGATGGAATTATCATCTCCGCAGCATCGGGGAGAGAACCATAGGAAATTATAATCTCAAAAGCAAACATTGAGAAAAACCTGGAATGGAATTATCGTCTCCGCAACATTGGGGAGAGAACCATAGGAAATTATAATCTCAAAAGCAAACATTGAGAAAAACCTGGAATGGAATTATCGTCTCTGCAGCATTGGGGAGAGAACCATAGGAAATTATAATCTCAAAAGCAAACATTGAGAAAAACCTGGAATGGAATTATCGTCTCCGCAGCATTGGGGAGAGAACCATAGGCGATTACAGCTCAATAGCAATCATTGAGAAAACCTGGGATGGAATTATCATCTCCGCAGCATCGGGGAGAGAACCATAGGAAATTATAATCTCAAAAGCAAACATTGAGAAAAACCTGGAATGGAATTATCGTCTCCGCAACATTGGGGAGAGAACCATAGCCAATTATAATCTCAAAAGCATTCATTGAGAAAAACCTTGATAACTTCTACTGAGTCTTCATCAGAAAAATCTGTTTGGGGTTGATTTAGCTGGACTAGAGAAGGCCTTGGACTGGATAAGAAATCTTGGGAGTCGATTAACTGAACCGGTCTAGGTCTTGGAATGTCTTCAACTGAGTCTTTATCAGAAAAATCTGTTTGGGGTCGATTTAACTGGACCAGAGAAGGCCTTTGACTGGATAATAACCAGAGAAATCTTTGGAGTCGATTTAACTGAACCAGATAAGGTCTTAGAGTCTTGAAATATGATTGAGAATTTTAGCTGAATCTTTCCTGAAAGGTAAAGGTCAGTCATATGCAATGCATGATATGGACCAAGCAATGATGTTCTCAACATAAATGAGATTTGTAAGATATGATGCGTATATGCATGCTATAATGATGTATGTGATGTTTATGAGTATGTCTTTGTCGTCTAGGAAAGTAAATCCTTGACGGATGCCGGGAAGTCACTCCTGGGCTGATGTTGAAGAATAGATTTCGCTTCCGCTGGGGATGATAGTTGCAAGAATACCGGTAGGAGAAGATAACTCCGTTGGGGAATAAACTTGGCGAATGGATAACTCTGCGGGGAAGACAGTACTCTAACGATCTTGTTGGGAAGCAATACTCTGTGGGGAGAGAGATATCATGCTGGATTGTTGATAGTAACTTGCTGGGGATACCCTTGTTGTATCGGAAGTTTTAATAGACTCCGCTGGGGATAAGAAAGAACTGTGTTGACGACGACCTTTCCGTGGCTTTTGGCTGAGGATAACCCAGTTATAAGCTCTGGTGGAGCATAACCTTTGAATAAAGCCGGGAGACGCGTTCGTGCTCTGTAGGGGATAAGCTTCCAGAATCTACTGGGGATAAGCTTACTGCTTGGGGAGATATATTCCAACTTTCTTGGGGAACTGGATTGGACTCTCCTGGGGAAGTTTTGAATTGCGGGGAAGTGATTCCTTTGAATGTTTGATATACCGCCGGGGAACAATCTTTAGGCCAAGACTGCCGGGGATGCTTGTCAAGAATGTGTATATTGCTGCTGGAGAATGTTGAGATCTGCTGGAGGATACTCAACTTCCTTAAGGTTTGATAATATAGCTTGGAGAGAGTGTACTGACTGCTTACTCTCTGGGGAATTAGGATACCTGGTTATGTTTTTTAGCTGAACCTACCTTGGTACCTTGGAGGACAGAACAATTAGATTGCTCAGACAACTCTTTATTGCCCCTGTTTCTAATGTTACCTGTAGTTAATCCTTTGTTTTGTATGCAAATATCCATGAGTTAGCAAATTATTGTCAATGCATATATCACAAATTGAACCTCGGACGTTCTTCGCAAAACAAAACAGAAAAAAAGAAAAACAATTGGCACTTTTAACTGAAAAGTATATTTGTATTGATTTTTGCATGGCCTGTAAATAGGCGTTTTGTGTACAAGAGGCTGACGTCCCAGTAAGAGAACGCCGCCGAGCAAAAGAGTTTATACAAATTTTGTACAAAAGAAAATAAAACAGCTGTGTGAAATGAATGATCCCACTGGGTCTCAACTCTGCTATTGCCTTTATAACTCCGAGCGTCTCATCACTTGATGACCTTGGTTGAAGGTGAGGCTGACTGATCGATGCCGTCTGAACTTGATGTAGATACCGGATTCTGGATGCAAAGTGATCCAATGAGACATAGTATTACACTTTATCCCTAATTTTTGCCTGGACCGCCCTTTCGGGTTTTCAGTCCACCGGGATACCCATTTTTGCCCAAGCCGCCTTTTCAGGTTTTCGACTTGCCGGGTGTACAGTTTTTTTTCATTTTCATCCCTTCATTTTGCCCGAACCCTTTTGGTTCGCCGAGAAGCCCTAATTTTTGCCTAGGCATGTCAGCCTAGCGGGTCTTTTTATGCGTAGTATCTTTTTACTATGTCTGCATTAGCGGGGTGAGGAAGGTCGTCACCATCCATGTTGGTTAGAATCATGGCTCCTCCTGAGAACACATGCTTAACCACAAATGGCCCTTCATACGTAGGGGTCCATTTTCCCCTTGGATCACTCTGAGGAAGGATGATTCGCTTGATTACCAGATCCCCAACTTGATATTCCTGTGGTCTGACCTTTTTGTTAAATGCCCTGATCATTCGTTTCTGATACGTCTGACCATGACAAATAGCAGCAAGTCTTTTTTCATCAATGAGGTTGAGCTGATCAAGTCGTGTCTGGATCCAATCATCCTCGTTAAGATTTGCATCCTTCATTATCCGGAGAGAGGGTATCTGCACTTCGATCGGTAAGACTGCCTCCATACCATAAACCAGAGAGAAGGGAGTTGCCCCGGTTGACGTCCTAGCTGAGGTACGGTACCCATGTAGAGCGAACGGTAACATCTCGTGCCAATCCTTATAAGTCACTGTCATCTTCTGCACGATTTTCTTAATGTTCTTATTTGCTGCTTCTACAGCCCCATTCATCTTCGGTTTGTAAGGAGAAGAATTGTGGTGCTGTATTTTGAACTGCTCGCAGAGCTCAGTGATCATCTTATTATTCAGATTGGTACCGTTGTCTGTAATAATTCTCTCAGGGACGCCGTATCAACAGATCAGATTATGCCGAATGAACCGTGCCACGACATTCTTGGTTACTGTAGCATAGGAAGCTGCTTCAACCCACTTTGTAAAGTAATCAATCGCTACAAGGATGAAGCGATGCCCGTTAGATGCCGTAGGTTTGATCTCACCGATCATATCAATGCCCCACATTGCAAAAGGCCAAGGTGAAGTCAGGACATTCAGAGGAACTGGAGGAACATGCACCTTGTCTGCATAAACCTGGCACTTATGGCATGTCCTAGAATGTTGGTAACAATCAGCTTTCATTGTGGACCAGAAATACCCTGCCCGAAGGATCTTCTTAGCCATAGTGTGTCCACTGGAATGTGTTCCGAAGGTACCCTCATGTAGCTCCGCCATAATCCTTTCTGCTTCAGCCTTATCCACACAACGCAGTAAGGTCGAATCATGGTTTCGCTTATACAGGATGCCGTTGCTAAGGAAGAACTTCGCTGCGAACCTTCTCAGAAACTTCTTATCGTTGACCGATGCACCTTCAGGGTATTCCTGAGCTTCCAGATATCTCTTCACTTCATGGTACCAAGGCTTCTCAGTCACCAATTCAGTCTCGAGATCACAACAGTATGCCGGTTCGTCCAGTTTCTAGATGATGACCCGGGGAGCCTCATTGTCCCACTTGACTTTGAACATAGAAGACATCGTAGCTAACGCGTCCGCTAACTGATTCTCCTCTCTCGGGAAATGTTCAAAGGTTATCTCTGTGAAATGGGGGATCATTGTCAACACACATTCTTTGTAAGGAATAAGATTCGGATGTTTCGTATCCCACTCGCCTTTGATCTGGTTGATCACGAGAGCGGAATCTCCGAAGACACTCAGAAACTTGATCCTTAAGTCAATTGCAGCTTTGAGTCCCATGATGCACGCCTCATACTCCGCCATGTTGTTGGTGCAGTTGAAACATAGCCGGGCAGTGAGTGGAGTATGAGTGCCTTGAGGGGATATGATCACGGCGCCGATACCATTACCCAAAGCATTGGAGGCTCCGTCAAAGTGCATAGACCATCGGGATCCTTCCTCAGGTCCTTCATCCGGTCCAGGTACTTCACAATCAGTTACTATCATGATGCTTTCATCTGGAAACTCGAAGTTCATTGACTGATAGTCATCTACGGCCTGATGTGCCAAGTGGTCTGCCAATACACTTCCCTTGATGGCTTTCTGGGTTGTGTACTGAATGTCGTATTCCGTCAAGATCATTTGCCATCTTGCAATTCTCCCAGACAGAGCAGGCTTTTCGAATATGTACTTTATAGGATCCATCTTTGAGATCAACAAGGTAGTGTGAGTCAGCATATACTGTCTCAGCCGGCGAGCAGCCCATACCAAAGCGCAGCAAGTTTTCTCAAGCAGTGAGTATCGGGTCTCACAGTCGGTAAACGTTTTGCTAAGGTAATAAATGGCATGCTCTTTTCGGCCAGACTCGTCATGCTGCCCCAGCACACACCCCATTGAGTTGTCAAGTACTGTCAGGTATAATATCAGAGGTCTCCCTTCAACCGGTGGCATAAGGATGGGTGGTTCTTGGAGATACTCTTTGATTCTGTCAAAAGCAGCCTGACATTCATCATTCCAACGTACTACCTGATCTTTCTTCAGCAGCTTGAAGATTGGCTCACAGGTAGCAGTCAGGTGTGAGATGAACCGAGCAATGTAATTCAGGCATCCTAAAAAACCTCTGACCTCTTTCTCTGTTTTAGGAACTGGCATCTCTTGAATAGCTTTAACCTTGGCAGGGTCCACTTGAATACCCTTATCACTTACAACGAAGCCTAGCAACTTCCCAGATCTTACCCCGAAGGTGCACTTGTTCGGGTTCAACCTCAGCTTGTATAGTTTCAAACGGTCAAACAATTTCTGCAGATGATCTAGGTGCTCTTCCTCAGTTTGGGACCTTGCGATCATGTCGTCAACATACACCTCTATCTCATGATGGATCATATCATGAAATAAAGCAACCATGGCACGTTGGTAGGTTGCCCCAGCGTTCTTTAAACCGAATGGCATGACCTTGTAACAGAAGGTGCCCCACTGAGTAACAAATGTAGTCTTTTCCATGTCTTCAGGTGCCATCTTGATCTGATTGTAACCTGAAAAGCCATCCATGAAAGAGAACACCTTGTGCTGAGCTGTATTATCAACAAGGACATCAATGTGAGGTAGGGGGAATTCATCCTTGGGGCTGGCCCTGTTCAGATCCCTGTAGTCGACACACATTCTGACCTTACCGTCCTTCTTTGGTACCGGCACCACATTAGCAACCCACTGAGGGTAAGAAGTCATTGCAAGAAAACCGGCGTCAAACTGTTTCATAACCTCGGCTTTAATCTTCTCCGACATCTCTGGACGCATACGACGGACCTTTTGCTTAACCGGGGGGCAGTCTTCCTTGGTAGGCAAGTGATGGACCACAATATCGGTATCCAACCCGGGCATGTCTTTGTAGGACCAAGCAAAGATCTCCATATAATCATGCAGCATCTGAGTCAACCGTTGCTTCACGCTGAGCTATAGGTTGGCACCAATCTTTACCTCTTTCCTGTCTGCCTCAGTACCCAAGTTTATTGTTTCCACTGGCTCTTCATGTGGTTGAATTGCCCTCTCTTCCTGAAGCAACAGTCTTGCAAGCTCACCAGGCACTTCACAATCATCTTCACCTTCGTCTTCGGCTAAGTTGATCGGATTTTCGAAGTCATAACTGGCAGTAGCAGAGTCGTTACCAGTGAGATCCAGAGTGGATTGAAACCTGTATGAGTGAGTGTGTGTGTAAATACAGCTGTTTTGAAATATATGAAGAAAGGAAAGAAAAGGAGCGCAAGATTTGAAATGTGAAAAACGTCCAATGCTTTTATTTATGATATATGACAGCGACAAACAAAAGCCCTCACAAATAAGACCACGGTGCCCCAGGTAAGACACCGGGCCAACAGAGTTTTAAATTATTGTTTATTACAAATAACAAAACAAAGAAGTTTATTACTCAGTAACAAGAGAAACAGATAGATTGTCCTTTGCACTCCAATTGTTAAGTCCACTGTCGGTTGCCGGGTAGATCCAGCTATCAAACTCGGCTTCATCCACTTCATCTTCGTCCCCAATAGCATTCACTCCATGAGCAGGCAGGGGAGCCGTCACTACATTAGGCTTCTCAGATGCCTCAAACTGTACCTCCTTGGCGTCAATAAGGTCCTGCAGCTTGCTCCTTAATGCCCAACAGTCATCAGTGGAATGCCCCGGGCTATCAGAATGGTAAGCACAGCAAGCATTTGGGTTGTACTTAGGAGAGGTAGTATTGGGAAACTTCGGAGCCTCTCTGACAGTCACTAAATTGGTGGATAGCAACTGTGGCAGGATCTGCGATAAGGTCATGCTCAAACGGGTGAACTCTCTCCGGGGTCTTTCAGCCCTTTGAGGATTGGTCGGCCGAGGAGCGGCAGCAGGCTTGGCAATCATTACCGCACTGACAGATTGGCGGCGCTCAGATCTCTCTGGTCTCCGGGAGCTATATACAGCACTAGCCTCCTTTTTGAAGGGTTTCTTTTCAGCATTGGAGGAGGCAACCTTCTGTATCTTCCCCAATTTTATACCGGCCTCGATCCTTTCACCAGTTAGGATCAGATCAGTAAACCCAGCAGAGGAATTACCAATGAGATGATTGAAAAATGGACCAGATAGGGTCCCTAAAAACATATCCACCAGCTCCCGGTCCGTCAATGGTGGCTGCACCCTGCCAGCCAGATCTCTCCATTTCTGTGCGTACTCCTTAAAACCTTCACCCGACCCTAGCGACATACCCTGGAGTTGGGTACGCGTAGGAGCGAGGTCGGAATTATATTGATACTGCTTGTAAAAAGCAGTGGCCAGATCCTCCCAGTTACGAATGTTGGTTCCATCCAACTGATAGAACCATTCGAGGTGAGTCCCTGAAAGACTCTCCTGGAAGAAGTGGATCCATAAGTTCCTATCTGCTGTGTAAGGCTGGATCTTCCTTACATAAGAACGGAGGTGCATCTTGGGACAGGAAGCCCCGTCATACTTCACAAAGGCAGGTGCCTTGAACTTGTGTGGAATCACCACCCCAGTAGATAACCCCAAGTCTCCGAAATCCAGTCCAGGCACACGCTGAATTTCCATAGCTTTTAATCTGTCCTCCAGCTGCTTGTACCGGTCTTCAGCAGGAGGGTACTGTTCGTCGTTGAAGTCTGTTTCAGTATCAGAGACCACAGGAGTAGGGACCTCCCTTTCTTGGTGACTACCTTCCCCCACAGACGGAGTAGTCCTCTCAGCCTCATCTTGCAAGGTGTTCCCGAGTCTGCGCCCAGTGTTGAATAGCACAGTCCTCTTCTTCTTCTTATTCTTCTTCAGAAGCATAGCCTTCAGCTCTTTTTGACCTTGAGCCAAACCCATGATCAGCTCCTTAAATTGGGCGTTCTGCGCCTGAAGGGCCTTGATAGATGTCTCGGTTGATGATTCAGGGTTCATGATGCTGAAATAAACAGCGAAGAACAGTCAGCAACCTGAAAAGAAGAGTACCTGTGATGCACATGATGAATGATATGTGTTTATGCAATGCATTCAAGGGTTCGAAAATTCAAATTTGTTGTAGACAAAAAGGAACACACGTTATCATTAAGGAAATAATTGTTCAGTACATTAAAGCCTCATGGGCAAACATTACAAAGCAGATCAATCCCAAAAGACACTACGCATCCTCTTCGGAGAAATATAGGTATTGAGATTCTTTTCCTCGTGCAGTAGGTGGGTGAGCTCCAGGACCTTCTTCTCACTGGCATGTAGACTGGTCTCTAGAGAATTCCGTTCTTCCTTAAGCTGGATCCAGCTCTTCTGCATCTCTTCCCAGGACGTGGGCATGTCAGGATGTTGAATGGTGTAGGACACCTCTCCTTCCAAGTCTGGCTCTTTGATCACGGGGAGAACATGAGGATATGGCATTACCAGCTTCTGGGAGCGGGCTCGTACCCATTTGAGATAAGGCTCCAATGGGATGGAGTTCCTGTGTCCCAGGGTCTTGCTGTCTATTTTGCTGGGCATCCTCCAAGCTCTGATAAATTTCTGGCGAAGTCCTTGCGCATCATTGTCGAAGTCAAAAACTATGTCAGGAATTAACATCTCATGAGGGCCATCTTTCCGAGCATAACCAAACTGTCTCCAAGCCAGGCATGGGTTGTAAGTAATACCTCCTCTGATTCCAAGTAAAGGAACATTAGGGTACTCCCCACAACGATCAATGATAGTGACATCCTCTCTGGACCGAGAACACCAATGTATATCTGCATGTGTAAGAGTCATCAACCGTTGTGACCACCTCAAACCTCGCTCGTTCTTCAAAACTGATTGTGGGAGGTGCGAAATAAACCACCTTCCCAGGAGGGGAGTGCAGCACATAAGAACACCCCTTTTTCTCATGGTTAGAGTGTAACATGAGTGAAGGATGTCCCCCAGCAACGTAGGTATAGGGTTCCTGGACATGAAGACCTTGACAACACTGATATCTATAAGCTGATCTGGTTTAGGGAACAACACCAACCCATAGACAAGGAGGGCTACAACTTCTTCAAAGGCTTGTAGGTCAAGGGAATTCCAACACTCTTGGGCCTTCTCAAACAGAAACTTTGCCAAGAATCCTTTGATACCATTTCTGGCTTCCCAATGCCCCTTGATGTCAGATGGTTGTAGGCATAATGCTTTAGCTACTTCTTCAAGTTTTGGTTCCCTTTCCGTACCGTTGTAGGGTAGTTGATTGAGAATGGGAATCTTCAGAAGCTGGGAAAACTCTTCTAGAGTAGGCACCAGCTGATAATCCGGGAAAGTAAAACAGTGATGCAGAGGGTCAAAGAATTGGAAAAGGACCTTTACCATCTCTTCCTCAATATTGGTATTGACCAGGCTGATGAGTCTACCATGCCTTTCACCGAATGACGAGTTCTCGGGAATCCTGGATGTAAGCTCCTTAAGCTGAGGGGGGACCCTTACAAGGTTGATCTGAATTGTCTTTCTGCGGATAGTTTCCATGTCCTACAAAACAAGAACAAAGATGAAGATTCGAACCCCTGAAATGGTTAGTGGATGCATATGATGCTGTATGATGTTATGATGCTATGATTAAACACACCACAAATATTTACAAAGGCAAACATGTAAGGCACACAAGTCACACAAGACAAGCCCTTAGAGTTCAGGCCAGCATGGGGTCTGGGTATTACCCTCTTGAAGTTGGCGGGCTCAAACCTGTCCTATCAAAGTAACCGGGTTCTAAGGATCTCAATATCATTGGATTGCTTTCATTGTTCATCGTTTCGATTTAGCCACTGACTGGCGATCAAAATATCCCAAGAAAACAACCCTCAATTGAGTGTAGTATCGAGTATCAACCGACTTCGGAGTACACCAAAGTAGTCATCTCACTACCCTAAAGAGGCCAAGATGGTTCAATTAAGGTTCCTAAGGTCTGTTGATGCTTCACGACACCACGCGGAGGCCCCGTACTCTCCTTGATTGACTCAAGGGTTACCGGTACACACCAAAGTGCCACATCAACATAGCAGACTGCTTCAACCATGTCGGTATACCCCGCACAGTTCCCTCACAGCCTTGTTGCTACTTTCTAAGAAGGTATCCCCCAGATACGGGTTAGGATCTATAGAACTCCCAAGACAGTACCCACAATAATAAAGCAAACAATCCAGACAATTGAAAACACAGTGATCTTAGTCCTAAGGTACACCTCACTTTATAAGATATTCCCCAGCAGAGTCGCCAGTTCTGTGATCGGTGGATCTGGAACTGACTGTTTTAAAGCTGGTTTCGCGAAATGTCGCGGTAAGCAAGAGTCGCCACCGTCTTTTATTTTCTCCAAATGGAAAGGACAAAAGCACAGAAAAATTCCTTATAGAGATTGCTCTCGGTTCGGGAGGTAGATTATAGAAAGGGAAGGTGTTAGCACCCTTTCTATCCATGGTTATCCATGGGCTCTTAGATACTTGCTCATTGTGTTTTCAAAATGTTTGTTTGCTTTTCAAGGTGAGTGGGTTTTGAAAAAAAGGTTTCGTTTGAAAAATCTCTAAGTAACTCTTGTATCTGTCCTCAAGAGTGTATGAAAAATTTGTTTGAAAACTTTTAGAAAGTGTAGGTGTGAAAAGTATTTTGTTTGTTTTTGAAAAGAGCAAGTATCTATGAGAATCTACCTACCCTAAGGAATTCGTCTGTGTAAATGTCCTTTAAAGTAGTGCCATCCCACCATTGAGAGGTAGGTAGCACCACCGTTGGAGGTGTTCGGGTCAATTCGAGGTTCGGGACATGGTGATCACCAGAGCAATGGGAAGACACCTTAGAAGCTACCCTCATGCCAGGTTCCCGGATCATGAGGACTTACTAAGACATCCTCTACTCGACGATCACCTTTCGAGGGGCAAGGCAACAGTGAAGCGTACCCTAGGGGTGGTGTGTGAATTGTGTGTCATTTTCAGTTTATTGTTTGTCTTGTCATGCATTGGTGATCTACGTTTTGATTTTATTTTTGGGCATTCATTCTTTCATGTTATTGCTTAACAGTTAAAAATTGCGAAAGAATAGTAAAATTCTAAGCTATTACAAAAGGCGCGGGTCCACATCGCCAAAATTTCTTGAACCCGATTTGACAAAAAAATAAATAAATAAAATAAAGTGCGACAAATAATTTACAAGGCCTTGGGAGAGATACATAAATATTAGACGAGAAAGAAATAAACACGCGAATTAAATAGGAATTAAAACGAGGGCGTTGGACCCTTTTTTGCAAAATTCAATTAATGATGGAATTAATTAATTAAAAAAAGAGAAAAGAAATTGTTTTGGTATTTTTGGTATTTTTGGTATTTTATGATTTTTAATGAAAAAAAGGAATTAATTAAAATAAATGCTAACCCTAATTCTAGTGGTTTTTAATTTATTAAAAAGAAGATTATATTTTAACCTAAAATTAACCCTAATTAATTTACATGCAATTTAATTACAAAAATAAATATTTAATATTTTAATTATTATGAAAGAAAAATAAAAATTATCATAAACCCTAATTCTATATTTTTTAGATTTTTATTAAAAGAGTTAAAATTGAAACCTAATTTAAAACTAGTTAATTTATGAATTTATTTACAAAAAATACTATTAAATAAATATATTTAATTTTTTTATCTTTTTTTTTTATGTGTTTTTTTATATTATGAAAATATTAAATTTAATAAAGAAAACAATGATTAAAAGGAAGTAAAAAAAAATAAAGAAAGTAAAAAGAATAATAAAAAAGGTCTTGCAAACCTAGGGGGTTCAGACCCGAAATAGGAGGTTTTTTGTGGTGATTCAGGCCCATTAACCTTGGCCTTTTTGACTTTTCAGGACACGTACCCAAGCGTTGACTAGAGCCTACCATATTCCACAAATCCTGGCCCTTGAATTGATGAGATTAAACGCGTGGCATGTTTGATTGTATGGGTGCACGGTACGTCTTTACACTGAACCTGCATGGAACCACTAAATGCAAAATAATATGAAGGGAGTGAGGACCTGGGGCTCGAACCCAGGTCCTGAATGTTACCAGCGTGTGCGTCTGCCACTGAGCTAGTTCGTTTATCTGTAAATTAAATAACAAATGAATATAATAAACAAAACAATGCGTTAGTGCTACTTTCCGCGCGAACTTTCAAACCAGCCAACCATCGCCTGCCACCTAGTCGTCTTCCCCATTGCTTATTTTTTTTCCTGAAAATATAAAACATTGGCCACGGTTTTTCAAGTGTTCCCTTAGGCTAGTTTCTGAAAAATAGCGACTAGCCCAGGGATCATCATAAATTAGGCGCGAGGGCTTATTTCTGTTCGTCCAGACATGCTTGATTCAATGGTGTAAGTCTTGAAGGCCAATTTTCCTTAATTTAAAACCCCCAATTTGAGGTTCTGACAACCCTAAAATACGACCATGGCAATTTCTTGTATAGCACATAAAAATCCAATCAAATCATATGGTTAGCTTTAAAACACCTCACTGATCATGAATCTATAAACAAAATGCCATGAATGTGTATAGAATGTAAAATACGATTATGACAAAAAATGGAAAAAGCTTGACTTCTGTATACCGTTTCAAGGTGTTAGGACTGATGTTTTTGATCCAGGAAGGTTGCTTGATGTCCTTGGAAGGCAATAGGATGAGTTTTGTGGCTTGAAACGATCTCCAACCCTGTTTTCAGTTTTGAGTTTTTGAGCAAAATTTTCAAGTTTTTGTCTTGGTCTCTAGCGCAGCCTTTTGTCAAATTTCGTTCTGTATCCCTTGTATAGGCATTTGGTAATGTGAATCAAAAGGAATTATGGCCTCTTAATGCAAAGCAATCAATTTTCAAAATCTTCCATAAACCTCCATAACCAAACTTCCATTTTTGAACTATTTTTGATTTCTTGCCTTATTTGGCCCTTTGCACGAATTTGGTATTGGCTTAATGGTAGTTCAAGGTTAGTTAAGGCCAAATATTCCATTTAATTAAGCTTTTTGATTTTCTTTTGATTTTAAAAAATTTAAAATTAATTAAATCCAATAAAATCAATTAAAAATGGAAAAATTAATTAAAAAATATGAAATAAAAGGTGGGACACGTGGGAAGCATGGCCAAGTTAATTCAAGTGGAAAAAGTGGGCCCCTTTTGTCAAAAATGAAATTTCAAGGATAAATGATTTTGGCCATTTCACAAAAATTTCCCAACTTCTCCAATGCATATCTTGCTCAATTTTTAAGCTTTGATCATGTTCTTGGACATTTTGGAAAGGTCTTTGAGTCCTCTAACCAATGTCCTTGGTCCCATGTCATTTTGATTTACCGATCTCAAGTTATGGCCTTTGACTTAAAGTCCCTTTTTGTTGACTTTTGAAAATGACCTATAATGTTGAAATTGATAACTTTTTGTGAGAGCATTTCTTGGACTTGAAGTATGAAGAGGAGTTGTAGGAAATGTCTTTCTCTTCAAAATGAGCTTTGGATGGAATTTTTCTGACAATCCATGTGAAAGTTATGCCTTGGTCAAGTTACAGTTGACTTTTCAGCTGTCCAAAAATAGAAACTTTTGCATCTTGATGATTTTTGAGCCAAGATTTGAGAATCATGATCAAGCATTGATCAAATGATGTTTGTGGCTTCAAAATGAGATGTTGACCAAAAATTTGAACTTTTGACTGTCAAATGACCATTTTGCCCCTACAGTTGACTGTAGTGCAATTAGGGTTTTTGACTGTGCAATTTTGTGCTGAAAGTCTTGAAACTTTGTATGAGGATGCTTGACCATATTTGTAGGCATGTGGGACTTGATTGGACCCTTGGAAACTTCATTTTCTTGATCAGAACCAAAACCCTAATCTTGACTGTTAGGAGGCCCTTGAACTGTGCAACCCTTGGGGAATTTTGAAGCTTTGACTTGGCAATTTCTTGAAGAATATGGGAGGGCAAATTTTGGGGTACAACACTAGGTATTAAAATTTTTTTACGCAAATAACCATGTTTTGGAGAAAATTACACAAATAACCATGTTTCAGAAAACTCCCGAAGGGAGGAGCCATCCCACTTGGCGCCTACACCTTATTTTAAAGGGGAGACGCCATCTCACTTGGCGCCTAGGTGTTAAAGCCTTGTCCTAAGTCAAGTGAGATGGCGCCTTAATGCAATTGGGAGGGGGGGGGGGGGGTTTGGCGTTTTTTTATTTTAAATGTGGTGTATTACGTATTCGATATAAGATCAATAAAATTGACTTTTTATTTACAAAATATGATTACACACATAACGATTACATAAAAAAAATACAGATTAATCAGTGGTCCCCTAGAACCCGGTAATGACCCCCCGTTCCGCATCCCCGTCCTCGCCTTTCCCGTGCTGGGTTTCGTCGTGTTTCCTGTTGTGGAAGGGTCGATGGCCCTACGAAGTCAATGCGTTCCGGATCCATGAAATAGGTCAGATCTCCATATCTAGAATATCTGCTTTGGTACATCCGGTTGCCCATACCCTCAAAGTTTGGTCGTGTTGGTGGTGGGTGGGGTTCCATGGTTGGTCTGTAGCACTAGTCGTCTGAGTACGGGGGGTAGAAAGGAAATGGATCTTGGGGTGTTTGGTATTGAGGATGTTGGGTGCTTTGGTGATGTTGTGGTTGATGGTAAGTTGGGTAGGTTGGTTCATAATCTTCGTACAATCCCAAATCAGGGCTAAGGTTGGATGTTGAGGGGTCCATATTGGGATATGCAGAAGACTGAAATTGTGTGTGGGGTATGCAAATGTATTGGTATTGTGATTGAAATTGTGGTTGGGTGTGAGGCATATGGGGGTATTGGTACTGAGGTGGTGATTGTGGTTGGTTGTGGGGCATGTGGGTGTAATTGTATTGTGGTGGTGACTGTGGTTAGGTGTTTGTGGTTCTATTTCGTCGGGGGGGAGGGGTGGGAGGTTGATGTGTGTTGGGTTTGTTGTTGGGGAATGAGGGTTGTGCCCATTATGTTCGTGGGTCAACCAAATACCTAGGATGAGACACGTGCATTTCAGGGGTACTAACCAATTTGTACCAAGATAAATACTGATCTGTGTGTCACATATTACCATGGTTGAGGAAAACTGGGAATTGTAAGAAATGTCGGTGACGCCTCTGCCATATCTTACACAATTCTGGAGCAAAATCTTTCCAGTTGGTAAGACCCCATTGGGCGTCGACCCTTTTGAGATGCCACAGGGACAAATAAGTCGGATCACCTGGTATCTGTTGATGCATTCCAAACTGCATCTTGACACGGTCGCTATGGTGCATCTCCACAACATTGAACCGTATGATTGCAGTCTTTGTGCTCTAAATTGCTGCATCCTCGGGGTTTGGTTCATGGTCCAAACCCAAATATGGTCTCCAGACAAACAACGGATAAAATTAAATCAGGTTAATGAAAACGTAATAAATAAATAATTTAAAAGTAGAAAAGTTGAAAGGTATGACGTACATCATCCGGGCCAAGGTGATCCAATAGATTGCGGTATAGAGCGACATTGAATCTTGGATTCTTTCCGTAATCCATACCCCTCACGCATTACCTAAAAGAATTGAAAAATATTTTATTTTTATCATATATTTGGTGAAGAGATAAATAGTAATAAATGATATAAGTTGATGACTTACTTTGTTGCGTATGGGAAAACGAATGTGTTGTTGTTGACGGGGTTTAGGGACTCCATCCTCCACCAACCCCAGGCTTGAAGTATAAAAGCGCAACCATAAAATGTACATTTTTCCTTGATTGTATTTTTACACAAGGAACTGTATAGATGGGATAAAACAGCAGAACCCCAACTATAATTCCAGTTTTTTTGAAGTCTCTAAGTAAATTTAAATACATAAAATTTACACTATTTCCCGTACTTTCGGGAAATAAAAAGGTTCCAAATAGTATCATTATATAATTTCTAGCTTTTATTACCTTAGCTAGCTCGGAGGAATTTTCGTTCAATTCCAGAGTCGCATAATGATTTTTTAGCTCAAGAAGTAGTATACCCTGACCTCTCGCACCACCACCTTCAACCATATCCCTGCCCAACAATTCTTCACACAGAGAATTGGGTTGTTGAACCGACCCATTAACCGCCTTATCATCGACAGGGAGACCCAATAACATGTACACGTCCTCTAGTGTGACGGTACATTCACCTATTGGTAGATGAAATGTATGGGTCTCTGGTCGCCACCTTTCCAACATTGCAAGTATAAACTTTGAATCAATTGTGCAATTGGAGATCTTTATAACGTTTCCGAAACCTGCGTATTTGAAATAGGGTATGATCAACAGGTCGGGAGCAAGGTAGTTGTGTGACCGAATTCTGAATCTTTTAGTATCCTAAGTTAATAATGTAAAAAGTGTAAGAGTAGGTAAGATGAATAAAGCATTAATAGAAGTATGAAAAATGTATAAGTATAAAAGAAACTTACAAATGCTGCAATGTTGTCCCTTGTGCCTCTGTGAGAATCTCCCATTGTGAGAAGAGCCATTGTTGAAAATGTCTGAGATTATGAAAGAGTTTGAAATTATAAGAGATTATGAAAGAGTTTGTAGCAAAGAGTGAGACGATTGTGGATGCGATAGAGGTATGCGAGGCTCTGCATTTATAGTCAAAATTTTATCATAGAGTAAGTGAGGTGGTAGGTGGGTGCATGCATGCATGATAAGTGTCACTCTTGCAGTGTAGGTGCAGGCTACGTGGCAACGTTGGGGAAGGCATCTCTGCATGCATGTAACACGATTGGACGTGAAGGGAGGCACCATTGGACTTGGAGAAAGAGTACAAAAATGAAAGGTGTCGCCATCCCTGTTGGCGAATAAGAGGTGGCATGGGTTGCAGTGTAGGCGCAGGCTAGGTGATAGCCTTAGAGAATGCATCTCTGCATGCATGTAACACGACTGGACGTGATGGGAGGCGCCTTAGAGTTTGGAATGGGTTGCAGTGTAGGTGCAGGCTAGGTGACAACCTTGGAGAAGGCATCTCTGAATGCATGTAACACGATTGGACATGAAGGTATGCGCCATTGGACTTGGTGTAAGAGTACAAAAATGAAAGGTGTCGCCATCCCTGTTGGAGAATAAGAGGTGGCATGGGTTGCAGTGTAGGCGCAGGCTAGGTGACAGCCTTAGAGAAGGAATCTCTGCATGCATGTAACACGATTGGACGTGATAGGAGGTGCCTTAGAGGTTGGCATAGGTTGCAGTGTAGGTGCAGGCTAGGTGACAGCCTTGGAGAAGGCATCTCTGAATGCATGTAACACGACTGGGCGTGAAGGTAGGCACCATTGGACTTGGTGTAAGAGTACAAAAATGAAAGGTGTCGACATCCCTGTTGGCGAATAAGAGGTGGCATGGGTTGCAGTGTAGGTGTAGGTTAGGTGATAGCCTTGGAGAAGGCATCTATGCATGCATGTAACACGATTGGATGTGATGGGATGCGCCTTAGAGGTTGGCATGGGTTACAGTGTAGGTGCAGGCTAGGTGACAGCCTTGGAGAAGGCATCTCTGAATGCATGTAACACGATTGGACGTGAAGGTAGGCGCCATTGGACTTGGCATAAGAGTACAAAAATGAAAGGTGTCGCCATCCCTGTTGGCGAATAAGAGGTGGCATGGGTTGTAGTGTAGGCGCAGGCTAGGTGACAGCCTTGGAGAAGGCATCTCTGCATGCATGTAACACGATTGGACGTGATGGGAGGCGCCTTAGAGGTTGTAGTGTAGGTGCAGGCTAGGTCACAGCCTTGGAGAGTGCTTACTGTTGGTTTATTCAAATTCAGTGACACTAGATCTCTCAAACACTCATACACTCATACACTTAATCTCTCAAACACTAGAACATTAAAAAATTCCAACAATTAACTCATAAATTTCAAACCTTCAAACCTTCAAATAGTCATACACAATGGCCTCTGCACCCCAATATGTGATCAGTGCACATTTCAACGGTGAGACATACATTTGTCCCACCTTTGGGTTTTTGTTTAGAGACACTGAGAAAATCCGATTTTGTTTAAACAGGAAAGCCAATTTCTTGTACTTCAAAAAACGATTGGAGGCCAAACTTGGACGAGGTCCCGTGACACAAATATTTTATCAGAATCTGGTTTTTTTTGTAACAACCAAATAATATTTTATAAGGTTGAGGTTCAAGATGACGAGGACCTTCAGAATATGTTTTCCAGTCATGAGTATTCTTGGTACGACTCTATTGAGTTGTACATTATGCTGCGAGAGCCTCAGCTGTCACAAGTGGTTGATCCTCTGGAGACCGAACAAGCAGAAGTAGATGTTGTTGATGAAGAAGAAGAATATGACGAGTTTGAGTTTGACGACAAGGTCAACGATGATTCCGAAGACGATGGGATACCTGGTATTCCTTCAAACGAGATCTACACACCACCTCCGCACATGACAAACTTTAACATGGGCGGAGATGAACCGTCTTCTGATTTATTTTTCAATCCGTATATGCAGTCGGATGAAAACTTAAAAGAGAAAGACAAATTTCGTAGCAGAGAAGAATGTATCCGAGCCATCAAAAAATTTCATATGCTTAACTCGGTCGATTTTAAGATGGACTGTGTAAATCCAGAAAGGTACAAGATCAAGTGTGTCCACCCAGATTGTATGTTCAAGCTCACTGCATCATACAGATTAAGAGGTGATTGTTGGGTCATAGGTTCTATGTCTACCCACACGTGTGTCAGTTCTACTCAATCACAGGATCATGGGAAACTAAATTATGATCTCATTTGTCAAGAAATCCTACCACTCGTCAGCAACGATCCATCATTGAAGGTGAAAACCATAATCTCCCACATCACTACAGTATTTAACTATACTCTGTCTTACCGAAAGGCGTGGTTAGAAAAGACCAAGGCGATTGAAAAGATATATGGAAACTGGGAGGATTCATACCAAGAACTTCCTCGCTACCTGAATGCACTCCAGACTTATTCTCTGGGTACTCTTTACATTCTGGAAACGGTGCCAGCATACGCCCCGGATGGTAGTCAACTCAACGAAAATGGAATATTCAGTCGAATGTTTTGGGCTTCTCAACCATGCATCACAGGGTTTGCATCATGCAAACCAATTATACAAATTGATGGGACTTGGTTGTATGGGAAATACAAAGGTACGCTACTGATGGCAGTTGCACAAGATGGCAACAACAACATTTTCTGAATTGCCTTTTCCCTAGTCGAGGGGGAGACTGGTGTTGCTTGGATCTTTTTTCTCAAGAATCTCTGAACACACGTGGCTCCTCAACCAGATCTCTGTTTGATCTCTGATAGACATGCATCTATTGAAATTTCATACAACAATCCTACAAACAGTTGGCATGACCCTCCTTCTACGCATGTCTATTGCATTAGACATATCGTCCAAAATTTCACGAGGGAGATCAAAGACAAAGCTCTTAGGAAAGCGGTTATGAATGCGGGATATGCATTGACATAACCTACGTTCAAATATTATCATAACGAGATCCCTTTGTCAAATCCGGAAGCCGATAGGTGGATCGATAATATTCCGGTAGAAAAATGGACTAGGTCATACGACAATGGACAAAGATGGGGCCACATGACAACAAATCTAATTGAATCGATGAATGGGGTTTTCAAAGGAAAACGAAACCTCCCAGTCACTGCTTTGGTTAAATCAACATATTTTAGGATGGCTTCGTTGTTTGCCAAAAGAGGTGAAATGTGGAATGCTGTGTTGCAATCTGGACAACTATGAAGTGAAAGCTGCATGAAGTACATTAAGGCAGAAAGTGCCAAAGCCAACACCCATATGGTTATACGGTTTGACCGACACAACCACAACTTCATTGTCAAAGAGACAATCGACCATAATGAGGGTATGCCAAGACAAGAGTATATGGTTATACTACCTTCTCGTTGGTGCGATTGTTGCAAGTTTCAAGCCTTTCGTATGCCTTGCTCTAATGTCATTTCCGCGTATGCCTATACTCATCAAGACGCACTACAAATTCTGTCTCCCATTTACAAATCTGAAACCTTGCTCAACGTACACAACAACAGCTTCCCTTTGGTAGCAAAACCTGATTATTGGCCTGCATACGACGGCGAAATAGTATGGCACAATGACCAAATGCGAAGGAATAAAATGGGTTGTCACAAAAGTAAGCTCATCACAACCGAAATGGATTCCCTTGACAAGCTGGAAAGAAAGTGTGGTTTATGTCGTTAGGTCGGACACAATCGCAAAAATTGTCCGAATCGGGCTACTGGCTCAACCACATAAAAATTGTATTATAAAAAATCTTTCCTTTATTAAGTTGTAAACATCATGGTTTTTCGTTAACAGTATTTGCTACAATAAACATTGCGCGAACAAGAAATAAAACACGATAAACCGTCTACGAAATTACAACCGTTAAAACAATTTCATCTGACCCATGCATCATCAACATTACGTCGTTGTCTGTTTTGACTTCCTCCAACCAAAAATTAGGTCTTCCTGTCGCAAGTGAGGTTCTTGTTCGTATTTGCTGAATCCTTCTAATTTGTTCCCCCTCCTCGATGTCTCCCTCTAGCCATCGCATCAACTCCCTCTTCAGACGCTCCATGGAGTGAATGTGCCAGAATTTCATTTTCATCGGAGGTTTTGTGGCAGATAAAATAACGTAGCCATCTCTGGTAAAAATCATGGGCGATGTCATGATGCAAATAACAGAGAAAAAAAATAAGAGAACAGTGCGAGAAAGTGTGAAGAATGACGGAGAAACTGACGGATTATTTATAAAAATAGCATTTAAAGTGCATGCGTCACTTGGCTAAAAGAGAGAGGAGGCGCCAAGTGGGATGGCGCCTAGGGAAAAATGGGGAGTGAATGCGCCAACTGGGTTGGCTCCTCCCTTGTGGGGTTTTCTGAAACATAGTTATTTGTGTGATTTTCTATGAAACATGGTTATTTGCGATTTTTTTTTAATACCTGGTTATTCCAAAAAAATATTGAAATATCAAATGCGCGCGAAATGGAAAAGACGTCTAAAACCTAAGTGAAAGGAAATATTTTTGTTTGTTTTTGTTTTCATATTAAGAAAATAGTTGAATTAAAAGTAATTAATACAAATCTATATTTAAAGAAAAAAGTTAATTATTAAAGAAAAAATGAAATTAAATGAAAGAGATTAATATGAAAAGAAAATGAATTAAAATCCTAAGTCTATTTAGTTTTTAATTAAAGAAAATGGTTTAAATAATTATTAATTAATTTACAAAATTAATTTAATTGAAAAAAATACTAACCTGATATTTTTATGATTTTAATTATTTTGCTGATTAAATATAAAAACAAAAGAAATAAGTAATAAAAAAAAGGCAAGACAAAAAATGTTAAGGGGCCTGGTGTTAACTAGCGAGCAGGGGGTGTGGTTTGAAATTTTGTATAGGCCCAGATTTGAGATCCCAATAATGCGCCTGATCCCATGTTACTGGTTCTTGAGGATCCACCATGGGGAAGCATTCCAGGGGCGCTGGATTTGGTACTATGATGATCTGATGGTGGAGATCTGGTGGCATATCGTATGCGCATTTGGCTTGAATGTATGGGAGATGCAAGGAAATAAACAGAAAAGTTATTTCAAGAGGCAGGGATCGAACTCCTGCCCCTGCACACACGTAACACTTTAACCTTCTCGCCTCTTCCGTTGGGACGATTTTACTTCCATTTATATAAACGTATTAATAAATACAACAATGAAATAAGTGCCTGGACCAGAGAGAGACGCCGAATCCCTAGCTCCGGTCTTCTTCTTCGGTGAGAAGAAAATGTTTCTTGCAAAATAAACAAGCTTTAGAGATCCAGGGGGACCTTACCCCCCTAATTCGAACCCCCCTGATTCCAAATCTGAGGTCTGTTTAGCCTGAAACATCCTAAGTCATGAGATTCGAAGGAAAATTCAGATCATGCCCTAAGAATGGCACAACCTCATCCCTGTGCTTTATATTGCATATAACATATTCATTCAAAAACAAATATCATTAGTAACACGAATATATGCATAACATGTATTCAAATCGCATGAATGTGCAGTTTCAGTTTTTGCAAACCCTTATTGATCGAAGATGCATGAATCTGTGGCTTTGGGCGTGGAAATGCTTGCTGAAGGGCCTGAATTCCTTCATGGGAATCTCAGGAGGAAGATAAGATGTTTGGTTTAGAGTGATAGTGGCTGTAACTTGTTGTTTGAATTTTAACAGCTTAGAGACTTTTTGCAATTTTTAGGAGCTTTTGTGAGGCAATGTCTGTGTGTTTAGGCAATGTGTTTTTTTGTCTCTGGGAAATGCGTGTGTGTCCTTAATAGACAATCCTGTCTTGTATTTATAGGGGTGTGGTTGTGGATGAAAATGGCATGAATCAGCCATTAATCATGGCTTTGAAAGCAAAATCGAAAGTTTTGATAAGTTGCCATTTTGAGATATTATCTACCATTTTGGGCTTTGAGTGAACCTAGAGAGTATTCGTTTCAACCTTTTACATCTTGAATCTTTCGAATGCTCCCAAACTTTTTTATTTTTGATGGCTCTTAGTGCCAATTCGAATGGTCCAAGGTCTCATCATCACGGCCTCTTCGATTGGGTCACTATCTTCCTTAGTTGCTTGATCTAAAAATTATCCAATCAGCCTAATCGAACTCAACTCTTGTTCCTTTTGAATCTCTTTTCCTTCAATCAGACCAATCGAAGCATCACCTCTTCACCTTGGCCTGCCGAAGCTTTCGTTTTGTTCTTTCTTTCGAACACAGTTGTGTAGGTGGTCCTTCGATTCCAACTTCCACCATTTGCTTTTGTCTACAAGAATATCTTTATTGTTCATTAGTCCACCTTCGATTGGTGAATACAGCTTGTATGCGCAAATCGAAGGATAATCTATGATAACTCATACTTTACTTTCGATCACCCAACTCCTTCCTTTTCTGTTCTAACTACCCTTCGATCACGCCATGTTTGAAGATGGTATGTCCTTCGAACCATGAGATTTCCACGTGTTTATTTGGATAGATAAAAGCTTTTTTAATTCCAAATATTCTTCTTTTAAAAGTGCCCATTCAAACTACATGTCAGTCGAAAGGTATCTCCTTGTAATGCTTCGAATGGCCTGTATTTCAATGGTTCAAAGACAAACCCTTTGAAGATGCTCTTTAATAGCTCTTCATCAATTGAAGGCTTCATAAAAGTATCCTCATATTTTCCATCTAACCATTCATTCTTCGATCTTAGTGCTTTATTGGACATCAGAATAGACTTCATACTGTTGTCGAAGCTGCTTCGACCCAAAACCTCTTAGGCATATTTTCAGCTTTCGACCTACACCTTATCATGTACACTTCCTTTCTTTCTTTAAGCTGTGCCATTATGCTAAGGAATATAGGGTGCCATGGAAATCATTTGAAACCTCTTGAGCAATTGAGGACCTTAATGAGCATGTCTTGAGTAAAAATGGGAGGGAACATTTTGGGGTACAACAGTAGTCATCCACAGCTTGATGCGCAAAATGATCTGCTAGTACACTTCCTTTGATTTCTTTTTAACTAGTGTACTGGATATCATATAAAGTTAAGATCATTTTCCATCGGGCTATTCTTCCGGAGAGATTTGGCTTCTCAAAGAGTTACATGATGGGATCCATCTTAGAGATCAATAGAGTAGTATGAGCCAACATATACTATCTTAGTCGGCGAGCAGCCCATGCCAAAGTGCAACAAGTTTTCTCGAGCAGTGAATATCTTGTTTTACAGTTGGTAAACTTTTTTCTAAGGTAGTATATTGCGTGCTCTTTTTGACCAGACTCGTCACGCTGCCCCAACACACATCCCATTGAATTCTCTAACACGGTTAACTACATGATCAGAGGTCTTCCTTCAACTGGTGGCATCCGAATTAGAGGTTCTTGAAGGTACTATTTAATCTTGTCAAAAGCTATTTGACAGTCGTCATTCCATTTTACTACTTGATCTTTCTTCAGCAGCTTGACGAGTGGCTCACAAGTAGTAGTCAGGTGAGAAATGAATCAGGCAATGTAGTTGAGTCGTCCCAAGAAACCTCTGACATCCTTCTCAGTATGGGAAGCTGGCATTTCTTGGATACCTTTGACTTTTGCAGAATCAAATTTAATTCCTTTTCCATTGACAACGAAGCCTAGTAGCTTTCCAGATCTTACCCCAAAGGTGCGTTTGTTGGGGTTCAACCTCAGCTTGTATTTCTTCAGCCTTTTAAATAGCTTCTGCAAATGAACAAGGTGCTCTTCCTCAGTTTGTGATCTTGCTATCATGTCATCCAAATAGACTTCTATCTCATGATGAATCATGTCATGAAATAAAGCCACCATGGCCCGTTGATAAGTTGCACCTGTGTTTTTCAGCCCAAAAGGCACAACCTTATAACAGAAGGTGCCCCACTGTGTGACAAAAGTAGTTTTCTCCATGTCTTCAGGTGCCATTTTGATTTGGTTATAATCTGAGAAGCAATCCATGAAGGATAATACCTTGTGTTAAGAAGTGTTGTCAACCAAGACATCAATATATGGTAGTGGGAAGTCATCTTTAGGGCTCGCCCTATTTAAATCCTTGTAGTCTACACACATACGGGCTTTACCATCTTTCTTCGGCACTGGAACAACATTTGAAACCCATTGGGGATACGACGTCACTACCAGGAAGCCTGCATTGAACTGTTTCATTACCTCAGCCTTGATTTTCTCTAACATATCAGGACACATGCGAAATTTTTTTTGTTTGATTGGAGAACAACCCTCTTTCATTAGCAGATGATGAACCACGATATCAGTATCAAGCCCCAGAATGTCTTCGTATGATCAAGCAAAGACCTCAACATATTCGTGCAACATTTGAACCAATATGCTCTTGACACTGCCTTCTAGGTTGGCTCCAACCTTAACTTCTTTCTTATATGCCTCAGTACCCAAGTTTATCACTTTGATTGGTTCTTCGTGCGGTTGGATAGCCTTTTCCTCTTGTATAAGGAGTCTGGAGAGTTCTCCGGGTATCTCACGATCTTCTCACCTTCATCTTTGGCTTGATAGATTGGATTTTCAAAGTCATAAACGACAATAGCAGAATTGTTCTAAATGAGATCCGAAGTGGATGTGGATCTGCAAATGTGTGTGTGTGCATGTAAGGTCACATGGCTATTTTTAAAATGCAGTAAAGTAAAAGAAAGACAAGGAGCAAAAAATTTTAATGCAAAGTCGTACAATGTTTTCATTAAATGAGCATATGATATATTAAATGACAATCCTTAACAAATGAACCATTGTGCCCCGGGAAAGGCACAAGGTTTAAAGTCATTGTTTTTAAAAGAAATTATACAGAAAAACTTCTTAAAGCAATAAAAATAGGAAATAGTAATTACTCCTGGCTGAAGGAGATTGAGATGAAGTCTTTGGCCTTCTAGTTGTTGAGTCCACCGTCAACAGTAGGGAATATCCAGTCGTCCAAGTCACCATCACTGTCGGTGTCTTACAAAGCATTGACTTCATTGTTGCTAATATGGAGAGGTGGTCCTCCAACGCGAACACGACGGACCTCTTTCGGAGCCTTTGAAGTGAAACCCAACCCAAATTTTTCGGATTTGTATGGGATATCAGGAAGTTGTGCCCAGACAGTGCAATCTCCTTCTTCTACAACAGCCCGAGCATCCTTCAAGGAAGCCATTCTCGGTGGGTTTTTAGAGACCTCAGGAATAGTAGCTTTAGCAACATCAATCGTTAGAGGGATTACCTCAAATGTCTGGCAGGGGTTTCAATGAATTCACCATCCATTTCAACATATTTGAAAGAATTCAAATGACTGACCATATATTCTTCCTCTCCACAGACAGTGACTATCTTCCCTTTTACTGAGTACTTCAGCTTTTGATGCAATGTAGAGGTAACCACACCTTCCCCATGAATCCATGGGCGTCCGAGCAAGGAGGAATAGGCTGGAAAGATATCCATTACATAGAAAGTTAAATTGAAGACTTGAGATCCCACCTTGATCGGAAGATCAACCTCTCCATGGACCATTCTTTCCGAACCATCAAAGGCTCTTACCACAATATTGCTGGGTTTCAGCACCAACCCTTCACAGTCCAATCTATCCAGAGCATATTTTGGTAATACATTCAGAGAGGAACCCATATCAACTAACACATGCGCCAAAGTAGTTCCTTTTCATTCAATAGAGATATGCAGAGCTTTGTTATGATTGTTCCCCGTCGGAGTCAGATCTGCATCAGAAAAGCATAAACCATTATCGGCAGTTAGGCTTGCAACACAATTCTCAAATTGATCAGCAGTGGTCTCTTGTGGTACATGGGGATTCTTCAGGAATTTCAACAAAGCTTGGGCATGTGCTTCAGAGCATAATAACAAAGACAACATGGATATTTTTGAGGATGCCTGCCCCAGTTGTTCAACTATTTTGTAGTCACTTTTTTGGATGATCTTTAGAATTTCTTCCATCTCTTGTCTAGATGGGTCTTTAATGGTAAAATATTTTGAGGGTGCCTCCATTCGGGCAGGCTCAGTCACTTTCTCTTTACCTTGGGTATCAGCAGTTATCCCAGCAGTAGGAAATGGACAGGTGTTGTAGTAGTTGTTGGAGGAGAGATCTCTGGAGAGAAGATCCTTCCTTTCCTAGTGATCTTACTATTTCTGACAATGTTTGTAATTTCAGGATCTTCATTTTCAGTAATCCATGGCTCTTGCTTGACACCATGATAATAAAATTCTTCCCCATAGTTCCAGGGCACAACTTTGTTAGAGGAATAAGGGTCTGGCCTCGGTGTAGTGATAATCAGGGGAGCCACTCTTGGTTCAGCAGGAACCCTCATAGGGCCTTTAGAGGTGATCCTTATAGGAGTATTTGAAATGGTGATTATAGAAACATCTTCAAGTCTGAGCTCTTGAGATATACTTTCAGGCAAACTCTTCACGAGTGGAGTTTTCTCGAACATAATTCCATGGCTATCAATCAGGTGTTGAATACCTTTCTTTAGCCACATACAACCATTAGTTTGGGAAGCACAATGGTAACAATTTTCAAGGCATCCCGAAAATAAATCGGCTCTTAACAGATTCCTGTTGATGGTCATCAAGGGAGTAGTTAAATCATTAATGGTGGAGACAAAGGAGACATCGTCAATGGCATTGACACCTTTACCATGATCAGGCATGGGAGCGATAATAACATTATGGGTTTATGGAGGGTCAAACTTAATCACTTTGTTATCAATCAAATCTTGGATCTTGTTCTTCAACGCCCAACAATTTTTGGTGTCATGCTCAGGACTATTTGAATGATAGGTACGTTTCACGTTTGGATCATATTTAGGAGATGAAGTATTGGGATTAGGGTGAGAATCTCGCAATGTTACCAAATCCGCCTTCAACATATGTTGTAAAGCTTGAGACAGTGGCATATTGATCCTAGTGAACTGCCTTCTCGGGGCATCTGGCCTTTGCTGATTGTTTTGTTGTTGTGGTCATCGAATTGGGGTTGGGTTAGAAATCAATACTGCTCCTACCGACTGATGACGATCATTCTTGGTACGACTCCTTTTTCCATAAACAACATTAGTTTCCTTCTTACCAACAAATGGTTTCTTTACAGTAATAGAGATTGAGGCCATTGGGATCTTCCCACCTTTAATTCCACTTTCAGCTTGTTCTCCAATCAAAATCAGCTCAATAAACCCTGACGAAGAACTCCTAATCAGCAAATTAAATAATGGACCAGTCAAGGTGCCCATGAACATGTCCACCAACTCTCAGTTAGTCAAAGGGGGTTGCACCCTTCCAGCCAGGTTCCTCCATTTTTGAGCATACTCCTTAAAGCCTTCACTTGAACATATAGCCATACTTTGTAATTGCATGTGAGTTTGTGCAAGGTCACCATTGTATTTGTATTGTCTGTAGAAGGCAACATCCAGATCCTCCCATGTGTGGATATTAGTCCCTTCTAGTTGATAGAACCATTCCAACTGTGTTCTAGATAAGCTTTCTTGGAAGAAATGTACCCATAACTTCCTATCGGCGGTGTGTGGTTGAATCTTACAGACATATGACCTTAAATGGTGTTTTGGACAAGAGACTCTATCATAATTGGCGAAGACAAGAACCTTTAATTTGTAAGGAATGACCACTCTAGGGACCAAACCTAAGTCGCCAAAGTCTAAACCAGGCACTGTTTGGATCTCTACAGCCTTAAGTCGGTTTTCCAGCTGTTTGTATTTGGCATCCGCTGGTGGGTACTGCTCATTGGAGTAGTCTTCATCCTCAGAAATCCGGTTATTTCCACCCCCAACCTTGGTGCTTTTAACATCCTCTTCTTGATTGTCTTCTTCCTCAGAAGAAGCCTCTTCTATTTGAGCCAGTCGAGCAGGACCTTTGAACCTTCTTCTGATGTCGAGGACAACAACCCGTTTCTTAGTCTTCTTTTTCGTGACAAGGAGTGTCATCATCTCTTGCTGTCCTTTGGCTAAGTTGAGGAGAGTCTCTTGGAACTGTGCGTGTTGAGTTTGCATATCATTGACGGTTTGCTCTAGAGACATCTTATAGTGAAATAAATAGTAAATAGATGAGGAAACCTGTATCAGAAAACCTGCTTATGATATGATGCATGCTATGTGGATGCAATGTTTTTAAGGACCTCAAGATATTTAAATTTGCTAGCCAAAAAGGAAACAAAAACAACAATTGCGTTAATAAGTTCAAAAGTTACTGTTAAGAGTCCCACATCGAACAATATATGGCCTGAACATGACTTTATAAGTGGGAGTAATCCTCACCTTACAAGTCGATTTTGTAGGGTCGAGTTAGGCCTAATCACACATTCTAATATGGTATTAGAGCCTCATCTAAGATCCATTGGGTCACCCACCATTTAGTTCCACGCTCCAGCCCTAATTCCTGGGCATGAGAGAGGATGTTAAGAGTACCACATCGGGCAATATATGGCCTGAACATGACTTTATAAGTGGGAGTAATCCTCACCTTACAAGCCGGTTTTGTAGGGTCGAGTTAGGCCCAATCACATATTCTAAGAGTTACAATTTCCCCTTGGGCTTACAATATAGAGACAAAAAAATAAAACTCCTAAAACCTAAGACTTAGGTCTCCCAAGGACGCTTCCTCTTTGTGTCGATGTAGGAATTCAGGCTTTTCTCCTTGTGAAGTTGCTTTGTGAGCTCCAACACTTTCTTCTCGCTTGCATAAAATCGAGCTTCAAAGGTGTCTCATTCTCCCTTGAGTTGAATCCATGACTTTTGCAATTCTTCGAGGTCAGTAGGCATGTCAGGATGAAGAATGGTGTAAGGTATATCCCTTTCGTCAATGGGCTCCATAATCACTGGTAGGATGGCTGGATATGGCATCATGAGATTTTGAGCGCGAGCTAGCACCCATTTGAGATAAGGCTCCAAATGAATAGAGTTCTTATGTCCCAAAGTCTTGCTATCAACCTTATTTACCATGCCCCAAGCTCGTACAAACCTTTGACGATAACCTCGAACATCGTTCTCGTAGTCGAACATAATACCATGCATAAGCGCATCATGAGGACCATCTCTTCGAGCATAACCAAACTGTCATAGATCCAGAGAAAGGTTATAAGTAATACATCCCCTAATTTCAAGGAGTGGAACATTAGGGAATTCCTCACAGCAGTTAATGATAGTAACAATCTCGAGAGATCGGGAATAACAATAAATATCTGAATGAGAGAGCGACATCATCCTTTGAGACCACCTCAAGCCTTGTTCATTATTCAATAATGAACAGAGAAAGTGAGAAATAAACCACCTAGATAGAAACGGTATGGAACACATAAGAGCCTCTCTCCTCCTCATGGTACGAATGTGAAGAGTATGCAAAATTTCTCCGAGCAAAGTAGGCACAGGGTTACGAGAAAGGAATATCTTGATAGCATTCACATCTATGAGTTGGTCTAGAGTAGGGAACAATACTATACCATAGATTAGAAGAGCCAAGATTTCATCAAAATCTTGAAAGTTTATGGCATCCGAAAACAAACGAGCCTTCTCCATCAAGAATTTAGCCAAAAATCCTTTGACCCCACTTCTTGTCTCCCAATTAGCTACAATGTCAGAACTCTTCAAATGTAAGGTCGTGGAAATAACTTCAGGTCTTGGAGCTTCCTCTAAACCGGTGAAGGGTATTTGATCAAGAATAGATACTTCTAGTAGTTGAGAGAATTCTTCCACTGTGGGCACCAATTGATAACCGGGAAAGGTGAAATAATGATGTACGGGGTCAAAGAACTAAAAGAGGACCTTCATCATGTCTTCTTCAAAGCTTTAGGTAACCAGATTGAGAAGTTGACCATATCTTTTGGTGAACGGAGAATTTTCAGGAACCATTGATGCTAACTCTTTGAGTTGAGGAGGCACCCTTACGAAGTTGATTCATATGGTATTTCTGCGAGAGGAAGCCATATCCTACAAAAAAGAAAAAAATATAAATCCCTAGGTCCGGGAAATGGTTAGTGAAAATGCTATGGCATGATGTCATGATGTTATGCTTGATCAAATAATCATACACAAATAAAGCACACAAGGTATTTGGTTTAGGCTTGCATGGAGTTTATAGGTAAATACCCTCTTGAAGTTTTAGTTGGCTCAACCTGTCCTAAAAGAAGTAAGCGGGTTCTAGGAGCCTCAATATTACTGATTTTTCTTCATCAGATGTTGTTTTAGCTCAAGCATCTAAACTGCATCCAAAATATCTCGAAAGTCCAATCCCAATGAGTGCAGTATCGAGTATCAACCTACTTTAGTCTTGCACCAAATCCAACTATCTCACTAATTTCTAATGGCCAAGTTGTTAAACTAAGGTTCTACGGTCAATTAGTGCTTCATGACACCACACAACGGCCCCGTATTCTCCTTGACTGGACTCAAGGGACACGGGTACCAACAAATGTGTCTCACTAACATAGACATCGCTTCAACCATATCGGTATCACGCCGCATAGTCCCCGCGATCTATTGCTACTTACCTAAAATACACCTAGATCCAGATATAGGATCTATATAAGAAATAAACCCAAGCATAACCCCAAAATGTAAAGCAAACAAGGCAAACAAGTAAAGCAATAAAGGTGATCTAGCTCTTAACGTAACCCCACTTTAATCAACATTCCCCAGCAGAGTCGCCAGTTCTGTGATACGGTGGGAGAACTGACTTGGGTGTTTTGCGTTTTATTGAAAATGTTGCAGATAGCAAGAGTCTCCACCGACTTTTATTTTATCCAATAAAGGAAAGGGTAAAAAGAACAGGAAATACCTTTTGATAATTTTCTTGAGTTCGGGGGGTAGGTTATGAAAAAGGAAGGTGTTAGCGCCGTTTTCATTCGTAGTTATCTACGGGCTCTTAATTGCTAGATCACTCTGAAAATGCTTTGTGTTTTATGTAAGTTGAAAATGTTGTGAAGATGTTTTAGAAATGGTAATTTTGTAATGATTTTCATATCGTTGAGAATGTATACAAAATGTTTGTTTTGGCAATATTTTGAAAACGCCTTAGTGCGGCAAACATTGTAATGATTCTCGTATCGTTGAGAATGCATACAAAGTGTTTATTTTGAAAATATTTGTTTGAAAAGAGAGTGTTTAAAAAGATGTTTGTTTTTGAAAGTGTAAGGTGTGGAAATGGCTTTGGTTTGTGAGCAAGCAATTACGAGAAATCTACCTACTCAAAAAGTCCTTGTTCTTTTCCTCCTCCTTTAGATAGTGCTATTTTACCATTGGTTGGTAGAGAGCCATATCATTGGATGTGAGGGACAAGCGTGGTCATCGTACAGTCATAGAAGGTAACTTATAAGATGTTTTAGCAATTTTCGTAAGGGACTAAGATCGTTTACCGAAGGCAACATCGAAGGGTCATCGAGGGACTATGATCTTTTAATCGAGGGTATTTTCTAAAACATTCCACATTCGAGGGACATGACTGTTTTTATCCGAGACAATAAGTGTGGGTTACCCTAGAGGTGCACGTATGCGAAGTGTTTTTTTTCCATGTATATTATCTTGGATTATGGTTGTCTAATGTTTGATTTTTAAGTCTTGTCATGCAAACCCTAATTACTAACAATAATAAGGAAAGCGATAAATTGCGGAATTTAAATGTCCTACGCTATTACAGCGCTTTAGGAATGGGAGGTACATGTTTGTGAATAGGGGGAAGAAAGCAATAAAGCCTAGTTATCTATTACAAACCATTGAATATGAATAATAATAGAATGCACAAAATATAAAGAGGAAGAAAGAAATTGCTTTTTAGGGTTTTTTGATGGAGAAAAGATTTGATAATTAACCTATTCAAACTAAACTAGTTTTAATTTACAAGAGAAATTAATTAACTTTAACAAAACCTAAAATCTAAGTTAATTGAATTTAAGAAGAAAATAAAACCTAGATCTAATTTAATTGTTTAGAAAATGATTTGAATGTTAATGTTAATTTGGAAAGAAAATGTTTATATAATGTAAAAAAAAGAGTAACAAAATATAATTTAATAAAAAAAATGTTTAAATTAAAATATTTTTATATTAATTTATTTAAGAAATTTTATTTTTTAATTTTTTGGTTAAATGAAAATAAATAAGAAAATAAAAATAAGAAAATATGAGGAATGTAAAAAATAGTGGGCCTGGGTGTTAAAAGAGTAAAAGGGAGGTAAAAAGAAAAATGAGGCGCTGGGCCAAAATATATATTTTTTGTTTGAAATCAGAGAAGAAAAAAGTGGAGTGGGCTAGGTTGCTGAAAAGTAATATAAGGGGTGTTTGAAATCAAAAACAAACAAGGCCTAAACACCTCAAGCCCAATGCCTGTCTGGTTCAGTGGAGATGACCTTCTGAGGTGCATTATGGTCTTGCTCTTAGATGCGTTGGATCCTCTTTGGATTAGATATAATGGTGATGAGATGAGGTCACATGATTGAATCAAGGAAGCTAGGCGCGTTTAATCTGCAGGAAATATGTGAAAAAAACATAAAAGGGTACCGCAGAGGCTCGAACCCAGGTCCCTATAGATCAATGACTTAGCGCGCGCTTCTTTACCACTGGGGTTGCTGTTACATTCGGTGGTAAAACAAGTTGCAATAAATTTAAAAGAAACTTGTTTTTGAATATTTGAAATGGCTTCATCTTCTTCCTTGCGCGCGCAGTAACAACAACACCATTGCTCAAAAGTGTAACTTCTTCATTTCTCAATCATTTTCAAAAATGTAAACATAAAAGTTGTTCAATTTTTCACCATGAATTCAACCATACAAATAACTAAAGCTATAAATCAAATATGAGCATGAATTTTTGTTGGTACCAAAATAAACCCTAATTTTTCAAAAAGTTTATCTTCAAAATTCGCATCACTCAGGCAACGTAAATGAAAACTAAAGGCATGGTTAGCTTCAGGGTAACGATGTCCACATTTTTCATTCACAAAGTAACCATTAATGATGGTTGTATAGAGAGTTCAAAGTTGAGAAAACTTACCTCAAAACTTGAAATCGTATTTGGAGTTTGAGCACTCCTGAAGGTGTTGTGATGATCTGGATAGCGTCACTGAACTCCTAGGAAGCTAATACAATGCTAACTTTATGCTGAAAGTGCCCGAATCTTTCTGGAGAAGTCAAGCTGCAGGTTTGAGTTTTTGGAAATGGAGGATGGTGAAAATGGTGTTACAGTAATGAAAGATGGGTGGGAATGAGTTGTATATGATGTATGGAAGCTTTGTGATTGATTTAGAGTGAAAACGCACGAGTGGATTGTAAGATTGAAGTTCAAGGTCAGAATGTGCAACGATGGAGGTTTTGAATGCAATTTCTGAGTTCAGAGTGTTTGTGAGTGTTTCAAGGCTATTCGATTCATGTGTTAGCTTGCAAATAACTTCTCTATTTATAGAGAAAAGGTTTGGAATGCTGAGAAGGCTTAGTTCACAAAGTCACATGTTATGGCTAAGTTGGATTGTACATGAAGCAATCTTGAAAATCATGGTTTCAATATGAAGTAAAAGCACGGTCTGAGTAGTTAGAGGCTCTAGATATGTTTCTTCTGGATTTAACATTGTGTAGGTTTAGAAGAAACAAGTGCAAGGCTCAAGGAGAGTGGACTTTGTGATTAAAGTCACTTTTCCAAAATGGAAGTCTTGGCTTTCTTCCTTTAAGGGCAAACTAACTTGGATAATGACTCAAACAGTTGGGAAATGGATCAAATTGTTGTGTAAACATTTAATTATTGAGTGATTTGAAAGTTTGAAGGCCTGCAAAGCAAGATTATGCAACATGCTTGAAGATTGGATCATAAGGTTCATCACAAAATGACCTAAAATTCAAGTTTGTGATGCCATCTTCATCTCTTCGAAACTTCTAGATCAAGCATGATCTCTTCAAGTTCTTTGACATTTTGGAAAGCTTGAAACATTTTCTACAACCTTCATGTTTACCACTTTGGCTAAATAAATTGGAACTAGGTGAAAAATTGCCAAGAAGTTGGGACAAAAATATGACCAAACTTGTTGAAAACTTCACTAAGTGTTTTGTTAAAAATGTCATAACTTTATGGGCCTATATCTCCAAATTTAAGCATTTTTTGGACATCCACCCTCAAGGACAAAGTTGTAGTATTCATCAAGATCTAAAACTTTCATGTTGAAAGTTTTCCTTGAATCATCTTGCATCTTGATGAAAAATGATCATGAAGTTGTGAAATTATCAAGGTCAAAAACACTTAGAATTTTTTCTAAGTATTTGAAACTTTGACTTTTTGTGGAATTTTCTTGACATTCTTGATTCTTGATGATCAAGTTTGATATTTTTGAATATCTTGATGAATGTTGATATTTGAAATTCAATGTTGACCAAAAACTCAAAGTTTGACTTTTTGCGTATCAGTTGACTTTTCATCAATTGATCCAAATTTCAACTATCAATCCTTTGATCTTGAGAAATGATTTTAGTCATGAAATTAGGTCAACATGTTTTATTTAAGTCCTTGAGATCATTCTTCAAACCATTAGGTCATGTACTAGGTCACAAGTCAATGATCAGTCATTCTCTGTTAAAAACCCTAATTTTGACAATTTTGTCCATTTGATGATTTGAATGCTTTCATTGAGGAATTATGATCAACCCTTGATCAATTGGTAAGTATCACTTCAAAATGTTGATGTTGGCCAAAAATCATGAAGTTTGACTGTATGTTGACCACAATTGACTTTTTTACCCAATACAACTGATTTTCAGTAATTTAAGCAATTGACTGAGCAAATTTGTGGTGCAAGACTTGAAATTTGGTATGAGTAATCTTGGAGACTGTGATACAATTTCAGAACCGGCTATTATACTGGTTGTGTTTGTATTCTCAAATGTTGCGGTAAGCAAGAGTCGCCATCGACTTTTCTTTTATCCAACAAAGGAAAGGGTGAAAAGAACAGAAAAAGACATTTTCGAGAATTTTTTGAGTAAGGGGGTTAGATTATGGAAAGGGAAGGTGTTAGGACCCTTTCCATCCGTAGTTATCTACGGTATCTTAGATGCTTAGCTCATTTTTTGAAATACCTTGTGCTTTCGTGTGTTTTTTTGAAAAGTATTTTGAAATTGCCTTAGTGCGGCGATTCGCTTTATGATAACTCTTGTATCAATCCTCAAGAGTGTTGATAAAGAGTTTTTTGAAAGGTCTTGTGTAAGTGAAAAAGTTTGTTTTGAGCAAGTATCTAAGAACTATCTACTTATACTCGAAAGGTTTGTTCTTTTCCCCTTATCCTTTAGACAGTTCTATCCTACTATTAGTGAGTAGGTAGCCTTATCGTTGGATGTTTGAGTGACATTCGAAGGGATGTCGTACAGTCATAAAGGAAACATGTAGAGACGCTTTAGCAAGTTTGTTTAAGGGACTAGACCATTTACCGAAAGGCAACACTGTAGTGTCATCGAGGGACTATGATCTTTTGATTTAAGGGTCTTTGCTAAAGCATCCCTACTTTCGAGGGACATGACTGTTTTATTTTCTGAAAGGCAACCAAAGTGGGTGTACCCTAGAGGTGTATATGTGCAAGTGTGTTATGTTCAGTTATTTTAGTCTTAGATGTTAGTTTTGCTAACGTTTGATTATTAATCTTGTCATGCAATCCTATTAGGCATCTAAACAGTTTAAATATTGCATGAATTTAAAGTGCGGGTATTTAAATCTGCGCTATTACAATGCTCCAAGAAGTGGGTATTTACATGTCCAAACTTTTGGGGAGAAAAATAAAGAAAAGTAGTAAAATCCCTAGTTAATTCTATTACATTCCATCAGCAGATACATTAGTATAAAAAGTGCGAAAATAAATAACGCGGGCGAAATGGGAATAGACGTCTAAAAAAAACCTAAGGCAATTCTAGATGAATAAAGAAATATTTTTTTTTGTTTATTTATGATTAAGAAAATAATTAAACTGCCTTAAATCTAAATTCAATTAAAAAAAAGATAATTATTAAATGAAATTAAGCCTAATTCTAATATTTTTGTATTTTTATGAAGAAAATATTGAATGAAATAAATCTAATTCCAATTGATTTTAAATTGATTAAAACAAGTCAAAATAATTAAGTTAATTAATTTACAAAAATTAAAAATTAATTTAGAAAATTATAAGTCTATTTTTTATGATTTTTGATTTTTATGATTTTTATGATATTATGGAAAAATGATTAACTGAAATAAAATGATAAAACAAATAAAATAGCGAAAAAAACAAATTGGGCCCGACAAAAGAGAAATAGGGGCGGGGTGCAATATTGTAAAATGCAGGCCCATATGAGAAGGAGGCCCAAGTGTACTTTGTGATCCAGTGAAGGTGATTTTGGAGAGTGCATGATGGTCTGAACGTTTAAATGCGTGAGATTTGAATCAGACGAGGGTGAGTTGATGGTACATGGTGCACGCCTGATGACTAGAAGTATAACATCTGCATAAACATGTTAGAAAAATAAAGTTGCTTGACCTGGGACTCGGACCCAGGCCTTTTCCCTTTTTACACGCCTTGTCTTGCCAACTGAGTTGCTGTTTCAATTGTTATCATAATGAAACAAATATAATATAATGAGAAAACAAATCTATTCCCAGATTTTCAAACGCGCGCTAGCTCAATCAAATGGGCCAATAGGGGGATGATGCACATGATGCCGGATTCAACAATTTCAGAGGTGCCGGAGTCAAACTCCGGTCACCTTCTCCAGCCAAAACAAAATCTTAAAACATGCAAAAAATCCAAAATAAAAGATCAAGATTTAGGCTACCCCCTAAATTGGGGTCTTCCAGTCCAACCATGGTGTTGGTTCAACCTGAAACCCCTTTCATCAATGAGAACGAAGCTCAACTGGAGGTTTTCCCTAACAATGGCAAAACTCCATCCTCACGCCAAACCTTGCATGTAACAATTCTAAACAGGCACAAACATCAATATGAACATATGTATGCACAGGGAAATTATTTATATCTCACGTAGAGAAAGTTTGAGATTACCAAAAATACCAAACGGAGGGAGGACGATCTGCTTGATCTGGATGTGTAACCGCTTGCTCGAGGATTGGGTTGAGTTCCTGGAAGTCTCAGGGATATGTTTGAATGCTTGAAACAGACTAAAAGTGGCTGGAAATTCATTTTTAGGATTTTGAAAACATTGATATTTTTTTGCAATTTTCGTGACTTCTTTAGGCAGTGTGTATGCGTGTCCCTGTGGCCTGGCTTTGTTGTGTATATATAGTGGAGTGTGAGGATAAGCAAACATGGCAAGAATAAATGTCATACACCATATTTTCATATCAAAATCAAACAAATTAAAATATTTCCAAAACTTGAAAAACTTGCCATTTCCATGCTTGCATGCACCTGGACACTTATGCACGAATTCTTGGGCCTTTCCATGGATCAAACTGTTGTACCCCAAAATTTGCCCTCCCATTTCCTCACCATTTTTCTCATCACAAGACCCTTGAAGATCAAGATCCAGTTAGGGTTTCCTCTGCTCAAGACTTCTCCTTGCACTGTTGACCCAAATTAGGGTTTGTGATTGCACAAAGATATTTTGACCTAAAATGCCTAAGATGACTTTCATGCTTCATGTTGGACTCCCAAGTTTATCCATACCAAGTTTCAAGTCTTGATTCCAAGTTTTGCCCAGTCAATTGGCCAGTTGACCTAGAAATCAACTGCATTGGGGAAAAAGTCAACTGTGGCCAATTGACAGTCAAATCTCATGAAAATTGACCCACATCAACATTATGAACTCACATGGACCTTTTGATCAAGTTTGGATCACAATTCCTCAAGAAATTTGATCAGATCACCAAAAGGGCAAAATGGTCATTTTTAGGGTTTTGACTGCACAAAGGCAATTTTTGACTATTTGACCTAGCCAATTGCAAACCAAGATCACATATGGACTCAAGGACCCCATGGAATTGTCTTGACATGTTCATCCAGTTCAAAAGATCTCAAATACACAAGATTGATAGTTGAATTTCCCAGTCAATTGATCAATTTTGACTGTATACTGAAAAGTCAAACTTTGACTTTTTGGTCAAAATCAAGAGTCAAGATTCATTTTTCATCAAAACATGCCAAATCATGAAACTTGTTCATCAAGAAATCAAGAATTGCAAATTAGGGTTTGAAATGGAAATTTTTCATAACTTAGAATTTTTCTAAGTTATGGAAAACCCTAATTTTTTCCCAACTTTGCCCCACTTTCTCACCAAGATTCATTTTGATTCAAACAAAAGTCAAAACATGAAAGTTGTAGCTTGTTGCATAATCTACAACTTTGATTCACAAAGTTTTCCCAAATGAGGCTTGTATCTCAAGGTACAATTTTTGGAACAAGGGTACTAAACCATTCTTAACTTAGTGAAAATTTGACCTATTTTGGACAAGTTTTGTACCTAACTTCAAGACCATTTTTCATACACTTCCACTTGGAATTTCAATTTTCACTTCAAATATGGATTGTATTACACATTCCAAGCTTTCCAAAATGTCCAAGAACTCATCAAACAACCTCATGACTTGAGAGAATCGAATTTTGCAATATGGCAAAAACTCACCTTTGAATTGACCAAGTTACATGTTCATAACACTATGCATTTTCAAAACTCAGCATGCCACTTGATTACAGGCCTTTTATCTCAATTACACTCATAAATTTAATGCCAAACCTTTGTGCCAAGACCATGTTTTGTGTGTTCAAGCATTGCCTAGAGGATTAATCCCAAAATAGATAAAGCATTTCTTCCATTTTTGCAAAAGCAAGCTTTATGTCATAATGCAAATCCAAGAAGTACAGATCAAATCCAATTGGCACAAGTTTATGAGTTAATCACACTGATCAAGGAGAGGCTTTGCAGCATGTTTAGGGGGCCTCTACATGTCTAGAACACAAAGTGACCTTTTCTTGCTTAAGTGTTAAGAAACATATCATAACTTGTACCAACATCCATCTCAGTGAACCAAGCCTTAGAGAAAGATATCAAACACATCCAAAACATCAAACACAAGCTGAAGCACGACCCTAAGACCACCAATACCTCCCCATTTCCAGAATCACTCTCAAACTGCAAAAACAGAGCTACCTTTGCAGATTGAGTTCCAACTCTCAATCCTCTCAAGCATTCTTGCCCAAACCAGTTCACACACCTTCCATACCATCAATGCAAGCTAACCAAAACCTAAGACACGACCTGTAACACTCCCAGGCCACTTCACCATTTTCATTTTCTTGTTTTGCAGTTGAAGCTCTCTAGCACGATACAAGAAGTTTCAGGACAAAGTAGAACTTTGAATAGCATCCTCACACTTCAAGGAAGCTATACAAATCATCATCTTGCTCTGAAAACTCCTCCATTGCAAAGCACGATTCCAACTGAACAGGTATATTCATGAAGTTCTATCTCTTAGTATAGGCATTGTTAGCTTTAGGTTTGTGAAGGAAACATGTCACAATCATAGCCCTGAACATGCCCATATGATTAGATTTCATTTATATTATGTATGCTTAGAGAATTTTGGTTCTGAACATTGATGAAAAACTAGGTCAGGAATTGGGGGAGGAGAAATTCTCCCTCATCTTAGAGAGTTAAGTCAAGTTATTTATATCCCTGGATTCGTCTTCTCATGCTCTACATTTTCCATGTTGAAAGTTTTGCTTAAAAGTCAAGGAATTGGGAGATAGAAAACGCGTGATTGCTTGAACAAGTTTGTTCTGAGGTTGAAGATGACTGGTTCTGGGCTGGGCCTGGAATGTTATTTCTTTTTGCACCCTTTTTCTACTTTGACACCCCCTGAGCCCATTTTGCTTATTTTTAATGTTTTTTTGACTTTTCTTTTTTTGGTTTGACTTATTTATTTTTCCTCATCATATAAAAAATATAAAAAATATTTTTCTCACCATTTTCCTATTTATTAGGTATTTATTTGTTTAGGTTAGTTTTTGAACATAAATAAATAAATAGATATACTTTTATTTAAAAAATGTTAAAATAGTGCAAATACATTTTTATTTTCATTTTTATTTCATTTTATCTTCTGAAAATATTTTATATAAAAAATACCTTTTTTTTGAAAATATTAAATATTATTATTTTGTATATATAATACATATTTAGAAAATAATACAAATATATATATATATATATATATATATATATATATATATATATATATATATATATATATATATATATATATATATATATATATATATATATATATATATATATATATATATATATATATATATATATATATATATATATATATATATATATATATATATATATATATATATATATATATATATATATATATATATATATATATATATATATATTAGGATATTTAGGTTAAAATACCAAAAATATACATATTTTTATTTTATTAATATTTAACACTAAAAATACATTTTTTACAAATATACTTCATTTTTATTTTATTTTTGTATATAAATAATAAATATTGTATATATTGAATAAATAATACATTTCATTTAATAGAATTAGGGTTTTGCCCTAAACATAAAAACTCCAAAAATAATACTTTTATTTTATTTATTTGACATATAAAAATACTTTTTTTTCATACATACAAAAAACCATTTTTGCATCTTGCATATTTATTCTTATTTTATTTAATTTGTGCAAATTAATCATCTTGTAAATAATGCAATATTGATGTAATAGTTTATCTTTAAATTCCTTGTCAAAATCCCCATTTGAACATTTGTACCCCCCTTCCCATATATGGTGTTGTAATAGCTTAGTAAATTTATTTTCGCACTTTATTGCTTTCTAATTATACCATGTTAGAATTAGGGTTTGTATGCGAAAAACGACAAAAATAGTTTGACCTAATTTCAAGATAAACAAGCATGAAAATGGACACACAAATCACACTTGCACCCCCTAGGGTATTCCACTTGTTGCCTTTCAAAATTGGGCCATATTGCATGTTAGGTCTCTTTGGGCAAAACAGACACAAATCAAATGATCATAGTCCCTCGATGACGCTTTCAAAATGTTGCCTAAAACAAATGATCAAGTCCCTTAAGGAAAATTGCCCAAAGATACTTGGCACCATTGCAATTATGGTCTAAACGATGACCCGCGCCCGTCCCTTTCACATCCTAACATGAGATTGTCCACCAAATACAATGGTGGAACAAACTTGTTAAAAGGGTTAAAGCATAGCAATAATCTTTGAGAAATTTAGGAGTAGATAACCTCTTAGTTACTTGAAACAAACTTGCTAAACAAAACACTTGCCTATTTCTAAAACCACACCTCACAACACTTTCAAAAACAACTTTCAAAAACAAATGAAAACCTTTTCAAAAGACATACACCTTTGTATACATCCCAACATGGATCATTACAAAGGTTGCCACCACATTGGCCTCTTTTCAAAAAACATTTTCAAACCCACACACACAAAGCACCATTTCAAACAATTGAAAAATAAGGCAAGTTGATCTAAGCAAGTAACTAAGAGCCCATGGATAACCATGGATAGAAAGGGTGCTAATACCTTCCCTTTCTATAATCTACTCCCCGAACCCAAGAAAACATCTCAAAGGTTTTTTGCTGTGCTTTTTAACCTTTCCTTAGGATAAAATAAAAAGTCGGTGGCGACTCTTGCTCAACCGAAACATTTGCGAAAACAAACGCAAAACAATAGTCAGTTCTCCCACCGTATCACAGAACTGGCGACTCTGCTGGGGACAATTTTAAAAGTGGAGTAACCTTAGGGCTTAGATCACCTTTGTTTTCAATTGTTTGCCTTGTTTGCTTTATAATTGTGGGCTTTGCATCGGAGTTTCATAGATCCTAACCCGGATCTGGGGAATACCCTTTTTAGGTAGCATAATCTGTGAGGGACATGTCCGGCGTAGACCGACATGGGTGAAGCAGTGGCTACGTTGGTGTGGCACCTTGGTCTGTACCTATATCCCTTGTGTTGCAACGGGGAGAATATGGGTCTTCTAAGGAGTCATTAAACACCACCGACCTTAGAACCCTAAATTGACCAAACTTGACCATTAGGACAGTAGCAGTATGCTACACTCATTGAGGCTAAACTCTCGCTATGGTTCTGGCCGCAAGAAAAGATTGCGATGCTGGAGTTATGACCGATTGAGGGTAGTCAATGATTTGAGATCCTCTAGAACCCGGTTATTTTTGATAGGACAGGTTTTAACCAACGAAACTAAAAGAGGGTAATACCTAAACTTCATGCTGGCCTGAAACCTAAGGGTTGTCTTGTGTGACTTGTGTGCCATATCATATTTGTGGTGTGCTTCATCATAGCATCATGCCATCATACCATTGCATGCATCCTGTATAAAGGACTAACCCATTTCAAAGACAAAAAAGTTTCATCTTTGCTCTGTTTTGTAGGACATCATGATGCCCGTGCGTAGGAATACTGTCCGGCTCAACTTTGTTCAACCACCAACTTTGCTCAAAGATTTGGTTGGTAGGATTCCAAACACTTCCTCCTTCATCAACAGGCATGGTTCTCTCCTTGGCTTGATCACTGCAAAATGGGACCAACAACTGATCAGTGTTCTGACCCAGTTTTATGACCCTCTGTATCATTGCTTCACCTTTCAAGACTTCCAGCTGGTCCCTACCCTGGAAGAATTCTCCTATTTGCTTGGGATCCCTGTTTTGGAGCAAACTCCATTCACTGGTTTGGAAAGGACTCCTAGGCCTGAAGAGATTGCTGCAATTCTCCCCTTGACCAAAGAAGAGGTATTGGCTAACTGGGAAACTAGAAGTGGAGTTAAGGGCTTTTTGGTCAAATTTCTGGTTGGTAAGGCTAATGATTTCTGGAATGACTTGGACTTCAAGGCGTACGAAGACATTCTGGCTCTGTTAATCTATGGTCTGGTATTGTTTCCCAATCCTGACACCTTTATCAGTATCTATGCCATAAAGATCTTCATGTCTCGGAATCCTGTACCCACTCTTTTGGGTGATATCCTGCAACAACTCTATGCTCGTACTACCCGAAAACAGGGAACTCCGTGGTGTTGTGCTCCTTTGCTAGTGAGGTGGTTTATTTCGCACCTTCCTAAGTTCGTGCTGAAGAATGAAGAAGGAAAGGGTTGGGCTCATAGGCTAATGTCCCTCACTGATAGTGACATCACTTGGACTCTCCGAGGTTTGGATGAAGTAGCTGTCATTGATCGTTGCGGAGAATACCCTAATGTCCCTTTGATTGGTATCCAAGGAGAAATCTCTTATAATCCATGCTTGGCTCTCCGCCAGTTTGGAAGAGCCAGGAGTGTTGGGCCTCATGAAATGTTGGTTCCTCACTTCCATTTTGAGTTTCAGGCAGACAGTGACAGACTACGCCATGGATTCATTAAGGCTTGGGATAGAATTCACAAAGCTGACCCGCATGAGTTAGGATCAAAGACTTCTCTACCAATGGAACCCTATTGCAAATGGGTCCGCATCCGTGCTCAGAAGTTGGGTATGCCGTACGAAGCTGTCAGACCTATCATTCTTGAGTCTCCTGATGAAGATGGGGTTCCTCCAACTGTCCTCCCTCCTCAGATGCCTACTGATTTTGACATACTGAAGAGATCTTGGGCGCAGCTAAAGGAAGAACGGGATTTCTATCGGGAAAAGTTCAACGAACAGGAACGGAAGAACCAGAGGTTGACTAAGCAATTGGAGGAGGAGCGAGTCCTGAACAACTACATCCAGACTGAAAAGAGGAGGCCATGGGAGCACTGATGGGCTTTGGATATTTCCTTTTATAGTTTTCATTTCCTTTCCAGTATTTTTCATTCCTGTAATGCCTAAGGGCAAGTTGTTGAACAATTAAAATTTTAATCTAATGAAGTGTGTTTCCCTTTTGTCTACAAAGTTGAATCTTGTTTGTCTTTGAAAACATAAAACATACGCATCTCATTGCACCATATGCATAGCAGGTACCCTTTTTCACAGGTTGCTTAATCTTCTTCGCTGTTTATTTGAACAGTCATCATGAATCAAGAATCGTCCAGTGAACAAGCTATCAAAGCCCTTCAGGCTCAAAGTGCCCAGTTTCAAGAGATGGTCCTGAGCCTGGCCCAAGGTCAGCAAGAGTTGAAGACTCTACTCCTGAAGAAGAAAAAGAAAAAGAGGACTGCGTTATTCAACACCGGACGCAGGTTTGGGAACACACTCCATAATGAGGCTGATCCAACTACTTCTTCTGCTGAGAAAGACAGTCCCAAAGGGGGAGGAGCTCCTAGTCCTGCAGTCTCCGACAACGAGATGGATTACAATGACGAAAAATACCCACCTGCTGCTGACAGATACAAGCAATTGGAGGACCGCTTGAGCGCCATGGAGATTCAGAATGTACCGGGGCTGGATTTCGGAGATTTGGGGTTATCTTCTGGGGTAGTAATCCCACACAAGTTTAAGGCGCCTGCATTTGCCAAATACGACGGGGCTTCCTGTCCAAAACTGCATCTGAGGTCGTACGTAAGGAAGATCCAACCTTACACGGCAGATAAGAATCTTTGGATCCACTTCTTCCAAGATAGCCTTTCGGGGTCACAGCTTGAATGGTTCTACCAACTAGATGGAACTAGTATCCGACACTGGGAAGATTTGGCAACCGCATTTTACAGACAATATCAATACAATTCTGATCTCGCTCCTACGCGTACCCAACTTCAGGGTATGTCTCTAGGAACGGGCGAAGGGTTCAAAGAATATGCGCAAAAATGGAGAGATTTGGTTGGCAGGGTGCAGCCTCCATTGACTGATCGTGAGCTGGTTGATATGTTCCTAGGGACTTTGTCTGGTCCATTTTTCAATCATTTGGTTGGTAACTCCTCCGCCGGGTTTACGGATTTGATTCTGACGGGAGAAAGAATTGAAGCCGGCATCAGGTCAGGAAAGATACAAAAAGCTGCCTCCACAAGTACTGAGAAGAGACCTTTCAAGAAAGAAGCAAGTGTCGTCTATGGTCCTAGAAGACAAGTCAAGCCAGAAAGTCGCCAAGCTGTCAATGCCTTGGTCATTTCAAAACCTGTTGCTGCTCCTCAGCAGTACAATCAACAAAGAGGTGAAAGGCCCAAGAGGCAGTATACTAGGCTGAGTATGACATTGTCACAAATCTTACCGCAACTGTTATCAACCAACTTGGTGACCGTCAAAGAAGCACCGAAGGTCGTGAATACTGCATCTCCTAAGTATAACCCAAATGCCCGTTGTGCTTATCATTCCGATAGCCCCGGGCACACTACTGATGATTGTTGGGCTTTGAGAAATAAGGTGCAAGACCTTATCGATGCGAAGGAAATTCAGTTTGAAGCGCCTGAGAGGCCAAATGTTGTAACTGCTCCTATGCCCCAGCATAGAGTAAATGCCATTGAAGAAGATTTGTATGCTGTTTCGGTGAATGATGTTGCTACCCCTCTTTTGACTGTTAAAAGGAACTTACTACTAGCCGGTTTATTTCCGGGTTGTAGCAAGGATTGCCTCCTGTGTGCTGTTATCCCTACCGGTTGTCCGCTGCTGAAATCAGGCATCCAAGGCCTGATGGATAGCAAAGAAATTCTGTTCATGAAAACTGTTGTTCCGTTTGTTTCCGCCGAAGAAGTATCTGTTGACACAATTTACAATCCTACCAAAGCTCCCATGAAGAAGCCAGTTCAAATTATGTCTGTTGCGCCCATTACTATTACTGTTCCCGGGCCTCTCCCCTATGAGTCTGATAAGGCTGTCCCATGGCATTATGGGGCAGACGTGTATGTGCTTGGAGTGAAGCAGGAGTTCAACACCGGTACCAGTATCAGTAACATCACTGGTCCCGCCAAGATTACCCGCAGTGGCAGGCTTTTCTCGCCTGACATTGCACCGCCAGTTATCCGAAAACCTCTTACCATCACACCCGCAAGTTTGCATGTTCCAATTCAAGTTCCTGTGTCTACTACTGCCGCCGAGTCCTCTGATACTCGGGGCAAAGAAGTTTCTACCGATTTGCCTGCCAGGACGGAGGCACCAAAAAAGACTGCTATGGAAGCCTCCCAACAAGAAATGGAGGAAATTCTTAAAATCATCAAAAAGAGTGACTTTAATGTTGTTGAACAGTTGGGGCATACCCCCTCCAAAATCTCTATGCTGTCATTGCTGCTATGTTCAGAGGCCCATGCAAAAGCCCTGATTTCATTTCTGAAAACGGCCCATGTGCCGCAAGAGACCTCTGCAGATCAATTCACTGACTGTGTGGCTAATTTGACAGCCGACAATGGGTTGGGGTTCTCGGATGCTGACCTCACCGCCAAAGGAAAAAACCACAATGATGCCCTGCATGTTTCCATAGAATGCAGGGGCACTACTCTCGCACACGTGTTAGTGGATACCGGCTCTTCCCTGAATGTTTTGCCCAAAAAGGCATTGGATCGCTTGGATTGTGAGGGCCTAGAATTGAAACCTAGTAACATCATTGTTAGAGCCTTCGATGGTTCTAAAAGGATGGTGCATGGGGAAGTAGACATTCCTATTCGCGTGGGTTCCCAAGTCTTGGACTCAACGTTCTATGTAATGGATATTCGTCCATCTTACTCCTGCTTGTTGGGTCGACCCTGGATTCATAAGGCTGGGGCAGTAACATCCACTCTACACCAAAAGCTCAAATACCCTGTCAAAGGGAAGATTGTTACTGTGCAAGGTGAGGAGGAATACATGGTTAGTCACTTGAATTCATTCCGGTATATCGAGATGGACGGGGAGTTTATTGAAACCCCCTTTCAGCATTTTGAGGAGGTACCTCCAACTTTGGCATCGGCAGAAACAGTGGTTGAAGAATACTTTCCGTTGAAGATGGCGTCCTTGAAGGATGCCCGGGCTGTAATCGAGAAAGGCAATTGTGCAAACTGGGGTCAGCTTCCTGACTTCACTCAAAAGAATGACAAGTTTGGGCTGGGCTTTACTGCAGAGGCTCAGAGGGCTGTGCGCAAGGAAAAGATCAGAAAGGCTCCAGTGTTTATCTCCAACCCAAGGGTGAATGCTATCGAGGAAGATGTGGAGGAAGCAGAGTTTGACAGTTGGATCTATCCAACCACCAGCAATGGACCAAGAAACTGGACGGCAAAGGATTTTACACCTATCGCATTTGTCACGCAGTAATTAATTCTTTTGATTTTCAATTTGTAACAAACAATATGTTAAAACTTTGTTGGCTCGGTGTCCTACCCGGGGCATCGTAGCTCCATTTGTGAGGGCTTTTTGTATGACATTTCCATATATCATTAATCAAAACATTGGACGTTTGTTGCATTTCAAATCTTGTGCTCTTTTTCTTTCTGTGTTATATATTGCAAAACAGCTATATTTACACACACTCACTTATACAGGTTTCAATCCACTCTGGATCTCACTGGTAACAGCTCTGCTACTACCAGTTATGACTTCGAGAATCCGATCAACTTGGCCGAGGACGAAGGTGAAGATGATTGCGAAGTGCCTGGTGAACTCGTAAGACTGCTACTCCAGGAAGAGAGGGCATTTCAGCCGCATGAAGAGCCGGTGGAAACAGTGAACCTAGGTACTGAGACAGATAGGAAAGAGGTCAAGATCGGTGCCAATCTAGAGCTCAGCGTGAAGCAACGATTGATCCAGATGCTGCATGATTACATGGAAATCTTTGCTTGGTCCTATGAAGACATGCCCGGGTTGGATGCCGACATTGTAGTTCATCACCTGCCAACCAAGGAAGACTGCCCTCCGGTAAAGCAAAAGGTCCGCCGTATGCGCCCAGAGATGTCCGAAAAGATCAAGGCTGAGGTTATGAAGCAATTCGATGCCGGGTTTCTCGCAGTAACTTCTTACCCTCAGTGGGTTGCCAATGTGGTTCCAGTGCCGAAGAAGGACGGTAAGGTCAGGATGTGTGTCGACTACAGGGATTTAAACAGGGCCAGCCCCAAAGATGATTTTCCTCTACCTCACATCGACGTTCTTGTTGACAATACTGCTTAACACAAGGTTTTCTCCTTCATGGATGGTTTTTCAGGGTATAATCAGATTAAGATGGCTCCGGAAGATATGGAAAAGACTACCTTTGTGACTCAGTGGGGCACCTTCTGCTACAAGGTCATGCCGTTCGGGTTGAAAAATGCTGGGGCAACCTATCAACGTGCCATGGTTGCTTTATTTCATGATATGATCCATCATGAGATTGAGGTATACGTTGATGACATGATCGCCAGGTCTCAAACTGAGGAGGAGCACCTTGGTCATCTGAGGAAGCTGTTTGACCGACTAAAGTTATACAAGCTGAGGTTGAATCCCAACAAATGCACCTTTGGGGTAAGGTCCGGAAAATTGCTAGGTTTCATTGTAAGTGATAAAGGTATTCAGGTGGACCCTGCCAAGGTAAAAGCCATACAAGAGATGCCAACTCCCAAGACAGAGAAAGAAGTCAGAGGCTTCCTGGGACGACTGAATTACATTGCCCGATTCATCTCACATCTAACTGCTACTTGTGAGCCAATCTTCAAATTACTGAAGAAAGATCAAGTAGTGCGTTGGAACGATGAATGTCAGGATGCTTTTTAAAAGATAAAGGAGTACCTCCAAGAGCCACCTATTCTTATGCCGCCAGTGGAAGGGAGACCTCTGATACTATACTTGACTGTGCTTGACAACTCAATGGGGTGTGTGCTGGGGCAGCATGACGAGTCTGGCCGAAAAGAGCACGCTATTTATTACTTGAGCAAAAAGTTTACCGACTGTGAGTCTCGTTACTCACTACTTGAGAAAACTTGCTACGCTCTAGTATGGGCTGCTCGCCGGCTGAGACAGTATATGCTGACTCACACCACTTTGTTGATTTCAAAGATGGATCCCATAAAGTACATATTTGAAAAGCCTGCTCTGTCTGGAAGAATAGCAAGATGGCAAATGATCTTGACAGAATATGATATCCAGTATACAACTCAGAAAGCAATCAAAGGAAGTGTACTGGCAGATCATTTGGCACACCAACCTGTGGACGATTACCAATCATTGAACTTTGAATTTCCGGACGAAGACATCATGGTGGTAACTGACTGTGAAGTACCTGGACCGGATGAAGGACCTGAGGAAGGATCCCGATGGTCTATGCATTTTGACGGAGCCTCCAATGCTTTGGGTAACGGCGTCGGCGCTGTAATCATATCTCCCAAAGGAACTCATACTCCACTCACCGCCCGATTGTGTTTCAACTGCACCAACAACATGGCAGAATATGAGGCATGTATCATGGGTCTACAAGCTGCAATCGACTTAAGGATCAAGTTTCTAAGTGTCTTCGGAGATTCCGCTCTCGTGATCAATCAGATCAAAGGCGAGTGGGATACGAAACACCCAAATCTTATTCCTTACAAGGAGTATGTGTCGACCTTGCTTCCCCACTTTGAAGAGATAACTTTTGAGCACTTCCCAAGAGAGGAGAATCAACTAGCGGACGCACTAGCCACGATGTCTTCAATGTTCAAGGTTAAATGGGACAATGAGGCTCCCCGGATCATCATCTGGAAGTTGGACGAACCGGCATACTGCTGCGATCTTGAGGCCGAAAAGGTGACTGAAAAACCCTGGTATCATGAGGTGAAGAGGTACTTGGAAGCTCAGGAATACCCTGAAGGTGCATCTGTCAATGACAAGAAGTTCATGAGAAGGTTTGCCGCAAAATTCTTCCTCAGCAACGACATTCTCTACAAACGGAATCATGATTCAACTCTACTACGTTGTGTGGATAAGGCTGAAGCAGAAAAGATCATGATAGAACTGCATGAAGGTACATTCGGAACACATTCCAGTGGACATACCATGGCAAAGAAAATCCTTAGGGCAGGATATTTCTGGTCCACAATGGAAGCCGATTGTTACCAACATTCTCGAACTTGTCATAAATGCCAGATCTATGCTGACAAGGTGCACATCCCTCCGGTTCCTCTGAACGTCCTGACGGCACCTTGGCCTTTTGCAATGTGGGGCATTGATATGATCGGTGAGATCCGACCAATGGCATCCAACGGGCATCGCTTCATCTTGGTGGCAATCGATTACTTCACGAAGTGGGTTGAGGCAGCTTCCTACGCCACGGTAACCAAGAGCGTCGTTGCACGTTTCATCCGGCATAACCTGATCTGTCGGTACGGTGTCCCGGAAAGAATCATTACGGACAATGGTACCAATCTCAATAACAAAATGATCACTGAGCTCTACGAGCAATTTAAGATACAACACCACAACTCTTCTCCCTACCGGCCGAAGATGAATGGGGCTGTAGAGGCAGCTAATAAGAATATCAAGAAAATTGTGCAGAAGATGACAGTGACCTATAAAGATTGGCACGAAATGCTACCGTTTGCTCTTCATGGGTACCGTACCTCAGCAAGGACGTCAACCGGGGCAACTCCTTTCTCCTTGGTCTATGGCATGGAGGCAGTCTTGCCGATTGAAGTCCAGATACCCTCTCTCCGGATAATGAAGGATGCAGGTTTGAGTGAAGATGACTGGATCCAGACTCGACTTGATCAATTAAACCTAATTGACAAAAAGAGACTCACCGCTATCTGTCATGGTCAGACGTATCAAAAATGGATGATCAGGGCATTTAACAAGAAAGTCAGACCACAAGAGTATCAAGTTGGGGACCTGGTAATCAAGCGCATCATCCTTCCTCAAAGTGATCCCCGGGGCAAATGGACCCCTACATACGAAGGGCCATTTGTGGTCAAACATGTGTTCTCAGGAGGAGCCATGATTCTGACCACCATGGATGGTGACGATCTTCCTCACCCCGCCAATGCAGACATAGTGAAAAGATACTACGCATGAATAAAAGACCCGCTAGGTTGACATACCTAGGCAAAAATAAGGGCTTCCCGGCGAACAAAAAGGGTTCGGGCAAAAATAAGGGATGAAATGAAAAAAATCTGTACACCCGGCAAGTCGAAAACCTGAAAAGGCGGCTTGGGCAAAAATGGGTATCCCGGTGGACTGAAAACCCGAAAGGGCGGTCCAGGCAAAAGTTAGGGATAAAAGCGTAACACTATGTCTCATTGGATCACCTTGCATCCTGAATTCGGCATCAACTATCTGGTTCAGATCTTGGCATCGATCAAACCGCTTCATCTTCAACCAAGCAGCAAAGTGATGAGACGCTTGAAGACATAAAGGCGATAGCAGAGTTGGAACCCAGTGGGATTGTTCACATAGCTGTTTTGTTTCCTTTTCAAAATTGTAAATTCTATGTTATTCGGCGGCATTCTCTTACTAGGATGTCAGCCTCTTGTACAGAAACGCCTATTCACAGGCAAATTTCAAAATCAATACAAATTCATTTTCCCGTACAAATGGTCAATTGTTTTTCCTTTTTCTGTTTTGTCTTGCGAAGAACGTCCAATGTTCATTTTTGATATATGCATCTGACATTAAATTGCTAACTCATAAATACTTGCATATGAGACAAAAGGTTAATTACAGGTGACATCAGAAACAGGGGCAATGTAAAGTTGTTTGGTGCAGTCTGATTGCTTTGTCCGCCAAGGTACCAAGGTAGATTCAACTGAAGAATATGACCAAGTTCTCTCAACTCCCCACAGAATAATATAAGATTCAGCAATACTTTCCCCAGCGGAGTATAGGCATTCATCAGCAAGTATCCCCGGCAGTCTTGATCTAAGATTGTTCCCCGGTGGAATACCATCATCCCCAGTGGAACCATTTACCAGTACAATTCCAAAGTTTCCTCAGCAGGTCTTGAAGCTTATCCCCAGTAGATTCTGGAAGCTTATCCCCTGCAGAGTACGGACGTCGCTCCCGAGCTTTATTCAGAGTCATCCCTCACAAGGACTTATAACTGGGTTATCCTCAGCTAATTACTACGGAAGATCGCCCTCGGCAAAGTTCTTTCAATCCCCAGCGGAGTTTATCTTTGGTATCCCCGGCGGAGTTTATCATCTTTATTCCCAGCGGAATCCATCATTAAAGTCCTCAGCGGGTCTCTCATCAAAACTTCAGCAAAGTATCTCTTCCACAGAGCAATTCCCCGGCCGGTCGTCAAGGATTTATTTTCCTAAGACGAAATTACATTCATAAACATTTCACATTTTCATACATCTTGCTTACATACATGATAAAGTGCATACAACACTATCTCATGTCGAACATCATGACATCATGCATATCATACATCACGACATTGCATACAACTTATGTTTTTGCCTTTTCAGGGAAAAAGACAATCCCAAAGACAACTACCTTCAACTGTCACAATTCCAGATTCGATACCTGTATCTAGCCAGGGCACATCTGAGAGTGATCAGTTTCCAGACTCGATTCCTGTATCTAGCCAGGGCACGTTTGAAGAGTTCGAAGATTCGATTCCTGTATCCAGCCAGGGCATATCTATTAACTATCACATTTCCAGATTCGATTCCTGTATCCAGCCAGGGCATATCTAGCAACTATCACAATTCCAGACTCGACTCCTGTATCCAGCCAGGGCATATCTGTTGACCACATTTCCAGACTCGATTCCTGTATCTAGCCAGGGCACGTCTGAAGAGTTCGAAGATTCGATTCCTGTATCCAGCCAGGGCATATCTGTTGACGACTATTTCCAGATTCGATTCCTGTATCCAGCCAGGGCATATATGTTGACGATCATTGTAGATTCAACACCTGTATCTAGCCAGGGCATATCTGCATGAGGAGATTGAAGATCAAACACCTGTAACAAGCCAGGAAAACATCTGTCTTTCTCAAAATCACAAGTTCTCGCTAAGGAATCTCTTATGCGATCAACACTTCCAAATTGCATCTATAAGCCCATCTCCCTATCCACCACCTCTCCAAATGGCATCTATAAGCCCATTCCCGACATCACATTGCTGATACTCCAACATGCGAGTGCAAATTTCCGGGCACTCTAGTGTCCAATCTCCTTTTACCCTCGAGTCACGAAAGGCAAACTTGCCAATCTAATTCTTCAGGTTCAAGAAGATTGAACAGGGGCAACTGTTGTACCCCAAAATTTGCCCTCCCATTTCCTCAACATTTTTCTCATCACAAGACCCTTGAAGATCAAGATCCAGTTAGGGTTTCCTCTGCTCAAGACTTCTCCTTGCACTGTTGACCCAAATTAGGGTTTGTGATTGCACAAAGATATTTTGACCTAAAATTCCTAAGATGACTTTCATGCTTCATGTTGGACTCCCAAGTTTATCCATACCAAGTTTCAAGTCTTGATTCCAAGTTTTGCCCAGTCAATTGGCCAGTTGACCTAGAAATCAACTGCATTGGGGAAAAAGTCAACTGTGGCCAATTGACAGTCAAATCTCATGAAAATTGACCCACATCAACATTATGAACTCACATGGACCTTTTGATCAAGTTTGGATCACAATTCCTCAAGAAATTTGATCAGATCACCAAAAGGGCAAAATGGTCATTTTTAGGGTTTTGACTGCACAAAGGCAATTTTTGACTATTTGACCTAGCCAATGGCAAACCAAGATCACATATGGACTCAAGGACCCCATGGAATTGTCTTGACATGTTCATCCAGTTCAAAATATCTCAAATACACAAGATTGATAGTTGAATTTCCCAGTCAATTGATCAATTTTGACTGTATACTGAAAAGTCAAACTTTGACTTTTTGGTCAAAATCAAGAGTCAAGATTCATTTTTCATCAAAACATGCCAAATCATGAAACTTGTTCATCAAGAAATCAAGAATTGCAAATTAGGGTTTGAAATGGAAATTTTTCATAACTTAGAATTTTTCTAAGTTATGGAAAACCCTAATTTTTTCCCAACTTTGCCCCACTTTCTCACCAAGATTCATTTGGATTCAAACAACAGTCAAAACATGAAAGTTGTAGCTTGTTGCATAATCTACAACTTTGATTCACAAAGTTTTCCCAAATGAGGCTTGTATCTCAAGTTACAATTTTTGGAACAAGGGTACTAAACCATTCTTAACTTAGTGAAAATTTGACCTATTTTGGACAAGTTTTGTACCTAACTTCAAGACCATTTTTCATACACTTCCACTTGGAATTTAAATTTGCACTTCAAATATGGATTGTAGTACACATTCCAAGCTTTCCAAAATGTCCAAGAACTCATCAAACAACCTCATGACTTGAGAGAATCGAATTTTGCAATATGGCAAAAACTCACCTTTGAATTGACCAAGTTACATGTTCATAACACTATGCATTTTCAAAACTCAGCATGCCACTTGATTACAGGCCTTTTATCTCAATTACACTCATAAATTTAATGCCAAACCTTTGTGCCAAGACCATGTTTTGTGTGTTCAAGCATTGCCTAGAGGATTAATCCCAAAATAGATAAAGCATTTCTTCCATTTTTGCAAAAGCAAGCTTTATGTCATAATGCAAATCCAAGAAGTACAGATCAAATCCAATTGGCACAAGTTTATGAGTTAATCACACTGATCAAGGAGAGGCTTTGCAGCATGTTTAGGGGGCCTCTACATGTCTAGAACACAAAGTGACATTTTCTTGCTTAAGTGTTAAGAAACATATCATAACTTGTACCAACATCCATCTCAGTGAACCAAGCCTTAGAGAAAGATATCAAACACATTCAAAACATCAAACACAAGCTGAAGCACGACCCTAAGACCACCAATACCTCCCCATTTCCAGAATCACTCTCAAACTGCAAAAACAGAGCTACCTTTGCAGATTGAGTTCCAACTCTCAATCCTCTCAAGCATTCTTGCCCAAACCAGTTCACACACCTTCCCTACCATCAATGCAAGCTAACCAAAACCTAAGACACGACCTGTAACACTCCCAGGCCACTTCACCATTTTCATTTTCTTGTTTTGCAGTTGAAGCTCTCTAGCACGATACAAGAAGTTTCAGGACAAAGTAGAACTTGGAATAGCATCCTCACACTTCAAGGAAGCTATACAAATCATCATCTTGCTCTGAAAACTCCTCCATTGCAAAGCACGATTCCAACTGAACAGGTATATTCATGAAGTTCTATCTCTTAGTATAGGCATTGTTAGCTTTAGGTTTGTGAAGGAAACATGTCACAATCATAGCCCTGAACATGCCCATATGATTAGATTTCATTTATATTATGTATGCTTAGAGAATTTTGGTTCTGAACATTGATGAAAAACTAGGTCAGGAATTGGGGGAGGAGAAATTCTCCCTCATCTTAGAGAGTTAAGTCAAGTTATTTATATCCCTGGATTCGTCTTCTCATGCTCTACATTTTCCATGTTGAAAGTTTTGCTTAAAAGTCCAGGAATTGGGAGATAGAAAATGCGTGATTGCTTGAACAAGTTTGTTCTGAGGTTGAAGATGACTGGTTCTGGGCTGGGCCTGGAATGTTATTTCTTTTTGCACCCTTTTTCTACTTTGACACCCCCTGAGCCCATTTTGCTTATTTTTAATGTTTTTTTGACTTTTCTTTTTTTGGTTTGACTTATTTATTTTTCCTCATCATATAAAAAATATAAAAAATATTTTTCTCACCATTTTCCTATTTATTAGGTATTTATTTGTTTAGGTTAGTTTTTGAACATAAATAAATAAATAGATATACTTTTATTTAAAAAATGTTAAAATAGTGCAAATACATTTTTATTTTCATTTTTATTTCATTTTATCTTCTGAAAATATTTTATATAAAAAATACCTTTTTTTTGAAAATATTAAATATTATTATTTTGTATATATAATACATATTTAGAAAATAATACATATATATATATATTTATTAGGATATTTAGGTTAAAATACCAAAAATATACATATTTTTATTTTATTAATATTTAACACTAAAAATACATTTTTTTACAAATATACTTCATTTTTATTTTATTTTTGTATATAAATAATAAATATTGTATATATTGAATAAATAATACATTTCATTTAATAGAATTAGGGTTTTGCCCTAAACATAAAAACTCCAAAAATAATACTTTTATTTTATTTATTTGACATATAAAAATAATTTTTTTTCATACATACAAAAAACCATTTTTGAATCTTGCATATTTATTCTTATTTTATTTAATTTGTGCAAATTAATCATCTTGTAAATAATGCAATATTGATGTAATAGTTTATCTTTAAATTCCTTGTCAAAATCCCCATTTGAACATTTGTACCCCCCTTCCCATATATGGTGTTGTAATAGCTTAGTAAATTTATTTTCGCACTTTATTGCTTTCTAATTATACCATGTTAGAATTAGGGTTTGTATGCGAAAAACGACAAAAATAGTTTGACCTAATTTCAAGATAAACAAGCATGAAAACAGACACATAAATCACACTTGCACCCCCTAGGGTATTCCACTTGTTGCCTTTCAAAATTGGGCCATATTGCATGTTAGGTCTCTTTGGGCAAAATAAACACAAATCAAATGATCATAGTCCCTCGATGACGCTTTCAAAATGTTGCCTAAAACAAATGATCAAGTCCCTTAAGGAAAATTGCCCAAAGATACTTGGCACCATTGCAATTATGGTCTAAACGATGACCCGCGCCCGTCCCTTTCACATCCTAACATGAGATTGTCCACCAAATACAATGGTGGAACAAACTTGTTAAAAGGGTTAAAGCATAGCAATAATCTTTGAGAAATTTAGGAGTAGATAACCTCTTAGTTACTTGAAACAAACTTGCTAAACAAAACACTTGCCTATTTCTAAAACCACACCTCACAACACTTTAAAAACAACTTTAAAAAACAAATGAAAACCTTTTCAAAAGACATACACCTTTGTATACATCCCAACATGGATCATTACAAAGGTTGCCACCACATTGGCCTCTTTTCAAAAAACATTTTCAAACCCACACACACAAAGCACCATTTCAAACAATTGAAAAATAAGGCAAGTTGATCTAAGCAAGTAACTAAGAGCCCATGGATAACCATGGATAGAAAGGGTGCTAATACCTTCCCTTTCTATAATCTACTCCCCGAACCCAAGAAAACATCTCAAAGGTTTTTTGCTGTGCTTTTTAACCTTTCCTTAGGATAAAATAAAAAGTCGGTGGCGACTCTTGCTCAACCGAAACATTTGCGAAAACAAACGCAAAACAATAGTCAGTTCTCCCACCGTATCACACAAACCAAACCACAAATGTCATGGCCCATATTGAATAGTTGGAAAATAATGTTAAAACTGTAAATACAATGTAAAAAGGCAGGAAAAAAATGCATTTTGAACTGTTATGTGTCGACACAATGCAGTTATGTATCAACACATAACTCTTCTTGCTCCTGTAAAAACAAAATCAGCTCAGTATGAGTCGATCAATAATGGGATGTGTCGATTCATGCACCTTTCCTCCCTCTATTTTGGATCCTTGATAACAGTATGTATCGACACATAAGTCTTTGTGTCGACTCATACCTGTTTGTGTCGACACATACGCATTTGTATCGACTCATGCACCTTTCATCCTTCTATTTTGGGTCTGGATAACAATAGGAGTCGATGCATAAAGCCATGTGTCGACTCATATGATGTTTTATTACTAGAATGAGTGGACTCATGTGGGTATGTGTCGACTCATGCTATAGTTTTTTGCCTTGAAAATTTGTTTTGAATTTGAACATCTTTCAAGAAGCCGTGGTAGCCTCCCTCTGTATTGGAAGTTTGTAATGTATGAGCTTGTATCTTCCAAATGATACATTTCTTGAACTTTAGGATAAAAGAGAAGTTGTAGGGAACTGGATTCTCTTCAAAACAAGCTTTGGCTGAGGAAAATGGGTGAAGTATGTGAAAGTTAAGTCTAGTCAAAGTTTGGTTGACTTTTGACCTAATATAGTTGATTTTCAAGCACTTGAGCATTTGACTGAGCAAATTTGTAGTGTAAGGCATGAAATTGGTCATGGATAATTTTGAAGAAATAATAGGACAATGGAAAACATTTGGGACCCTTGGAGCTCACACATGGTGAAAAGTGAAATCCTAGTTGAAAGTTCTTTGCTTGGGAGGAGAATTTGTCTGGTCAATTCTTGGTCAACCTTGAGAAATTGAGGATCTCTAGGAGCATGTCTTGAGTAAAAATGGGAGGGCGAATTTTAGGGTACCACAGCTTCCCCTGTTCAATCTTCTTAAACCCGAGGATTTAGATTGGCTTGTCTTCCTTTCGTGATCTGAAGGTGGAAGATGATTGAACACTAGAGTGCCCAGAAATTTGCACTCGCATGAAGTAACACTAATGGTTGATGAAGTCGGGAATGGTCTTACAGATGCCATTTGGAGAAGATGAATGAGAGTCGTCAGAGATTGGCTTAAAGATGCCATCTAAAGTAGATGATGATTTCATAAATGGTCCCTTTGTGGGGAATTCTTTCTCCTGCTGTCTGAGGAGGACTCCGCTGGGGAATGTGGGTTTATGTTGTTCTCCCGCTTGAGGAAAACTCTATGGGGAATAGAATCTAGGAGATTCAATTATCCAAGACTCTATTAAGGAGTTATCTCTGTACTGGAGAGATGAGAGTTTGCTGCTTTCTGGTTGAAATCCAGGCTTCACAATAACTTGCTAGGGATAATGGAATTAACCGTTACCTGAAAATTTATTAGAAAGATCATGTGTAGGTTTGTTTCAGGATGAGTCCATGTTAGTATGCATTCAGAGATGTATGAGAAGGAGCTTGTGTGGGGCTGCTTCAGGACGAGTCCATGTTAGACTGCAACTGGAGATCATGAGAAGAAACTCGTGTAAGATTGCTTCAGGATGAGTCTGTGTTAGACTACATCTGGAGATCATGAGAAGAAACCCGTGTAAGATTGCTTCAGGATGAGTCCGTGTTAGACTGCATCTGGAGATCATGAGGAGAAACCTGTGTAAGATTGCTTCAGGATGAGTCTGTGTTAGACTGCATCTGGAGATCATGAGAAGAAACCCGTGTAAGATTGCTTCAGGATGAGTTCGTGTTAGACTGCATCTGGAGATCATGAGAAGAAACACATGTAAAATTGCTTCATTTGGCCATGTAGATAATTTTCTTGTCTGGTTTCAGGTATTAATCTTCAATCTTATCATGTAGATAGTTTTCCTGTCTGTTTTCAGGTATTAATCTACAATTGGTCGTCCATAGATAGTTGTCCTTTCTTGTTACAGGTATTAATATCGAACTTGAAAAATTGTCGGTCGTTGAGATAGTTGTCCTGTATGGCTTCAAGTATTAATCTCTGACCTCAGAAAGAAAGATAGTTTTCCTGGCTTGTTACATGTATTAATCTTCAATCTGCTCATGTAGATAGTTTCCCTAGCTTGTTACAGGTATTAATCTACAATCGATCGTCCATAGATAGTTGTCCTGGCTTGTTACAGGTATTAATCTGGAACTTGAAAAATTGTCGTTTGTTGAGATAGTTATCCTGTCTGGCTTCAGGTATTAATCTCTGACCTCAGAAAAAAAAGATAGTTTTCCTGACTTGTTACAAGTATTAATCTTCAGTCTGCTCATGTAGATAGTTTTCCTGGCTTGTTACAGGTATTAATCTATAATCAATCGTCCACAGATAGTTGTCCTGGCTTATTACAGGTATTAATCTGGAACTTGTTTTTGTTGGTCGTTGAGATAGTTGTCCTATCTGGTTTCAGGTATTAATCTCTGACCTGAGAAAGAAAGATAGTTTTCCTAGCTTGTTACAGGTATTAATCTTCAATCTGCTCCTGTAGATAGTTTTCCCGACTTTTTACAGGTATTAATCTACAATCAGATAGTTTTCCTTTCTGGTTTCAGGTATTAATCTGGAACTTGGCAATGTTGGTCACATAGATAGCTTCCCCGTCTAGTTTCGGGCATTAATTTGTGGCCTGCTGTATTTGTTGGTAAACCCATCTTGCTCTGGGAGTTCATACCACTTGGTCGTGTAGATAGTTTCCCCGTCTTGTTTCGGGCATTAATCTTTGACCTGCTATATAAATTGATAGTGTTTTTATATCTTCTAATTTAACTTGAAAAGGTAAAAACAGTTTCATTCGATGTCATGATGTATGAATTGCATGATGCTATCAAAATAAATGAGATTTTGATATATGCATTTGTGCTGCATATGCTATGATGTTTGTAAAATGATGCATGAATGTAATGTATGAATGTATCAGCTGTTCTATTGCAGTGTTGTTGAATTAGGGAAAATAAATCCCTGATTGTTGCTGGGGGTGAAGAACGTAGGTCTTAGGATTTTGTTTGAAGTTGAAATGCTGGGAGACAGATTTCCATTATTAGAGAATAAACTATGTTGGGGGAAGGGAAACTCCGTGAGCTATTTGGGGATTTTGTGAAATCCTGCTAGGGAATCCTGAGAAGCTTTGGCGACTTCATTAGGGAATTTTTAGATGTTGGAGCAGTAATTTGTAGATTCTCGCTCCGTCGGGGATATGAGAACACTTGATGCCATTAGGCTGCATACTGAGAATATAGCAGTGACCTTGTAGTAGGATGTCTCTGCCTCTGTACCTGCTGGAGAAGGTATCTGCTGGAGGAAATATCTGTGGGGATTTTATGGATGTCCCTTAGATATTATCCTATTTCTTAAAGTCATTAGTAACTGTATTTATATTTTTTATGCGTATATTTGTAAACAATAATCACATTCAAATGCATATGTTCAAAAATAACCACTAGACGTTTTCGTAAACAAAACAGAAAAATAAAAACAAATAGTTTGGCACTTCCAAAGAAATAGCTTTGTATTAACTTGAATAAGCGTTTTTGTACAAGGAGACGAACATCCTAGTAAGAGAATGTCGTAGTAAGAATAAAAATTTACAAAATAGTATACAAAGAAAACATCTATGTGAAATAATCCCATTGGGCTCCCATTCTACTATTGCCTTTGAGCATCTCATCTCTTTCGCTGCTTGTCTGAAGCTGACTAAATTGATTAGTACCACTTGAGCTTGATAGTTGACACTGAAGATTGGCTGTAAGGTGATCCAACGAGACATAGTTATACGCTTTATATCCCTAACTTTTTCCTGGACCGCCCTTTCGGGTTTTCAGTCCACCGGGATACCCTTTTTTGCCCAAGCCACCTTTTTAGGTTTTCGACTTGTCGAGTGTACATATTTTTTTTGTATATCCCTAATTTTTGCCCGAACCCTTTTGGTTTGCCGGGATGCCCTTATTTTTCCCCATCCCAGTTGACCTAGCGGGTCTTTGTTCATGCGTAGTATCTTTTAACTATGTCCTTATTTACAGGGTGCGAAAGGTCGTCACCATCCATAGTGGTTAAAATCATGGCACCACCAGAAAATATGTTCTTGATCACAAATGGCCCTTTGTATGTAGGAGTCCATTTACCCCTGGGATCATCTTGCGGCAATATGATGCGCTTGATTACCAGGTCACCAGCTTAATATACCTTACGTCTGACATTCTTGTTAAAAGCTTTAATCACACGCTTTTGGTACATCTGACCATGATAGACAGCCGCGAGCCTCTTTTCATCAATCAGGTTTAATTGGTCAAGTCAAGTCTGAACCCATTTGTCTTTGCTCAGCCCTGCATCCTTCATGATTCTCAAGGAAGGGATCCATACTTCTATGGGCAGGACAACTTCCATCCCGTATACCAAAGAGAAAGGGGTTTCCCCTATTGATGTACGCATTGTGGTATGATAACCATAAAGAGAAAATGGTAACATCTTATGCCAGTTTTTATATGTCACCATCATCTTCTGTATGATCTTTTTGATGTTTTTATTAGCAGTTTCTACAACACCGTTCATCTTTGGCCGGTAAGGAGAAGAGTTATGATAATGGATCTTGAATTACGTGCAGATCTCGGTGATCGTTGTGTTATTGAGATTGGTACCATTATCCATTCTCTCTGGAATGCCATACCGACATATAAGATTATGTCTGATGAACCGGCCACAATGTTCTTGGTAACAGAAGCAAATGAGGTTGCCTTGACCCACTTTGTGAAGTAATCAATGGAGACAAGGATGAAGCGGTGCTCATTAGAAGCTGTAGGTCTAATCTCTCCAATCATGTTGATCCCCCACATTGCGAATGGCCAGGGAGCAGTCAAGACATTTAGAGGAACCAGAGGCACATGTACTTTATCATCATAGATCTGGCATTTGTGACAAGTTTGTGAATGCTGATAACAGCCTGCTTCCATAGTAAACCAATAGTATCCTGCCCATAGGATCTTTTTAGCCATCGTGTTCCCACTAGAATGGGTGCCAAAGGTACCTTCGTGCAAATCTGCCATGATCTTCTCTGCTTCACTTTTGTCCACACACCGAAGCAAGGTAGAATCGTGGTTACGCTTGTAGAGGATTCCGTTACTGAGGAAGAACTTGGAAGAGAACCTTCTTAGGAACTTCTTATCATTGACTGAAGCTCCTTCAAGATACTCTTGGGCTTCGATATATCTTTTGACTTCATGGAACCAGGGTTTGTCCACTACCTCTTCAATATCAATCTCATGACAGTATGCTGGTTAATCCATTCTCTCAATAATGATCTAAGGAGCTTCATTATCCCTCCTGACTTTGAACATGGATGACATCATTGCTAGCACGTCCGCTAGTTAATTTTCCTCTCATGGAAAATGCTCGAAGGTAATTTCTTCAAAATGTGTAATCAGTGTCAACACATGTTCTCTGTAAGGGATGAGATTAGGATGCTTCGTGTCCCATTCTCCATTGATTTGGATGATTACTAAGGCCGAGTCTCCAAATACACTCAAGAATTTAATCCTCAAATCGATAGCAGCCTTGAGACCCATGATGCATGCTTCATATTCAGCCATATTGTTGGTACAATTGAAACATAGCCTGGAAGTGAAAGGAGTATGACATCCTTTGGGAGATATGATCACAGCGCCTATGTCGTTGCCAAGAGCGTTGGAAGCTCCGTCAAAAACCATAGTCCATCAGGATCCATTTTTGGGTCCTTTATCCGGTCCAGGTTCTTTATATTCAGTTACTAACGTGATATTCTCATTCATGAACTCAAAATTCATGGATTGGTAGTCGTCCATAGCCTGATGAGCCAAATGATAAGCTAATACATTTCCCTTGATTACTTATTGGGTTGTATACTGAATGTCGTATTCGGTCAGGATCATCTTCCATCATGCTATTCTTCCAGAGAGAGCGGGCTTCTCAAAGATGTATTTGATAGGGTCCATTTTAGATATCAACAAGGTAGTGTGAGTCAACATATACTGTCTTAGTCGGCGAGCAGCCCATGCCAAAGCGCATCAAGTTTTCTCGACCAGTGAGTATCTTATTTCACAGTCGGTAAACTTTTTGCTAAGGTAGTATATTGCATGCTCTTTTCGACCACACTCGTCATGCTGCCCCAACACACACCCCATTGAGTTTTCTAACACTGTTAAGTAGATGATCAGAGGTTTTCCTTCAACTGGAGGCATCAAGATTGGAGGCTCTTGAAGATATTCCTTGATTTTGTCAAAGGAAATCTGGAAATCATCATTCCACTTCACTTCTTGATCTTTCTTCAGTAATTTGAAGATTGAATCACAAGTAGCCGTTAGATAGGAAATGAATCTGGCAATGTAGTTCAGGTGTCCCAAGAATCCCCTAACTTCCTTCTCAGTTCAAGGAGTTGGCATTTCTTGTATAGCTTTAACCTTTGCAAGGTCTAATTCAATACCTTTTTTGCTGACAACGAAGCCTAAGAGTTTACCGGATCTTACTCCAAAGGTGCACTTATTCGGGTTCAACCTCAGTTTGTATTTTTTCAGTCTTTCAAACAACTTCTTCAGGTGATTGAGGTGTTCCTCTTCAGTCTGAGATCTGGCTATCATATCATAAACGTAGATCTCTATCTCGTGATGGATCATGTCGTGAAACAAAGCTACCATGGCACGCTGATAGGTTATCTCGGTGTTTTTTAACCCAAATGGCATAACTTTGTAACAGAAAGTGCCCCACTGTGTGACAAAGGTCGTTTTCTCCATGTCCTTAGGTGCCATTTTGATCTGATTGTACCCGGAGAAAGCATCCATGAAGGAGAACACCTTATGTTGTGCGTTGTTGTCAACCAGAACATCAATATGGGGAAGCGGAAAGTCATCCTTGGGGATTGCCCTATTCAGGTCTCTGTAATCCACACACATACGTACCTTACCATCCTTCTTAGGTACCAGAAAAACATTGGTAACCCATTGGGGATAAGAGGAGACAACTAAGAAACCAGCGTTGAATTGTTTCATGACTTCAACCTTGATCTTTTCTAACATCTCAGACCGCATGCGACGGACTTTATGTTTCACTGGAGGGAAGTCCTCTTTTGTAGGTAGGCGATGAACCACAATATCGGTGTCAAGTCCTGGCATATCTTCATATGACCAGGAAAAGACCTCAACATAGTTACGTAGCATCTGAATTAACCGCTCTTTGACACTATGCTCCAGACTAACACCTATCTCGACTTCTTTCTTATCCTTTACAGTACCCAAGTTAACTGTCTCAACTGGAACTTCATGGGGCTATATTCCCCTTTCTTCCTGTTGTAATAATCTAGCAAGTTCCCCTGGTACTTCACAATCTTCCTCACCTTTGTCCTCAGCTTGTTAGATTGGATTTTCAAAGTCATAATTGGCAATAGCAGAACCGTTATCAATGGGATCCAGAGTAGATGTGGATCTGCAGTTCGATATGTGGGTGTGTGTAAGAGCATAGCTGTTTTTGATAAAATAAAAAGGTAGAAAAGAAAAACCGAGAGCAAAATATTTGTATAAAAATTTCCAATGATTTATTAATGATATATGAATATGAAGTAATAACCCTCACAAATTAGACCATTGTGCCTCGGGTAAGACACAAGGCTTTAAAGCTTCAATTGTTCAAAAATTACATATCCCAAAAAACAAAAAGACAATTACTCTTGAATAAAAGTAATAGGAACAAAGTCTTTCGCCTCGGAATTGTTGAGTCCACTGCTGATGGTTGGGAAGATCCATTTGTCCAGGTCGCAGTCGCTATCACTTTCTTACAAAGCATTGACTCCATGGTTGTTGATCCGTAATGGTGGTTCCCCGGCACGAGCACGAAGAACAACTCTCTGGGCTCCTGAAGTAAAACCCAAACCAAACTTGTCATATTTGTAGGGAATGTCTGGAAGTTTGCCCAAGATGGTACACACACCTTCTTCAACTACTGCTTTGGCACCCCTTAGAGAAGCCATCTTCAGCGGAGGTCTATTAGTCTTTGGAACACTAGTAACAGTCTTGGTCACGGCAACTGTCTATGGAACCTCCTCAAAGTTCTGACAGGGGGTCTCAATGATGTCGCCGTTCATTTCAACATACCTGAAAGAGTTCAGGCGACTCACCATGTATTCCTCCTCCCCATGGACTATGATGATCTTTCCATTAACTGGATACTTCAACATCTGATGCAGGGTAGAAGTAACAGCACCAACCCCATGGATCCAGGGTCGACCCAATAAATAAGAGTAAGATGGGCGGATGTCCATCACATAGAAAATGGAATTAAAAGTTTGAGTACCAAATTTTATAGTGATGTCCACCTCCCCGTGCACTATTATTTTGGACCCATCGAAGGCCCTCACCACAATGTTACTGGACTTCAGTGCGAGTCCTTCACAATCTAGCTTGTCCAAAGCATTCTTGGGTAAGACATTCAGCGACGAACCTGTAATCACTTGAACATGAACTAGGGTAGTTCCACTGCATTCAATAGAGACATGCAGGGCATCATTGTGTTTCCTTCCCTTGGGAGTTAGATCAGCGTCAGAAAAACCCAGTCCATTATCAGCAGTCAGGCTGGCAACACAATTCTCAAACTGATCAGTAGAAGTCTCTTGAGGCACATGGGAAGACTTCAGGAATTTTACTAAAGCCTTAGAATAGGCTTCAGAGAAAAATAGTAAGGCTAACATTGATATTTTTGAAGGGGTCTGCCCCAATTTCTCCACGACATTATAATCACTTTTCTTGATTATCTTCAATATCTCTTCCATTTCCTTTTTAGAAGCCTCAGGGATGACTTCTTTGTGTGCCTTCGTCTGGGCAGGCTAAAACAATACCTCTTTTCCCAGAGTCTCAGGCGACTCAGTAGTAAGGATAACAACATGGATAACAGTAGGAGTAGCAATGGGAGTACTGACAGGAGTAGCAGCAGGAATAATCAAAGAAGTAGCAACCGTCTTTGGAGAGATCTCACGAGAGAAAACTATCCCGCTTCTCGTTATTTTACTGGTCCCAACGATATTTTCGACGTCAGAATCAGTATCTTCAGCAACTTTATCTTTGACAACCAATAGGTCTTGCTTGGCGCCATGTAATAGACGTCAGCGTCATAATTCCAGGGAACAGCTCTATTCGAGGAATATAGTATTGGCCCCGGAAGGGTGATGATCAAGGGAGCAAACTTGGGAATGGATGTAATCCTGACGGGTCTTTTGGTAGAGACCCTGGGAGGATTGTCGGAAATGGTAATTGTTGAGACATCTTCACATGAATTCCTTGTAAGAGAAGATTTATCGAGAAAGATTTCTTTGTTAACCATCAGGCGCTGGACGCCCATTTTTAACAACAAAAAGCCATCTGGTAGAGACATACATAAGTGGCAACCTTCACCACAACCCGGAACTAAACCGACTCGTAACAAATTCTATTTAACAGTTAGAAGAGGAGTATCTAATTCATCCACAGAGGAAACAAACCGATCATCATCAACAACATTGACACCTTGGCCATGTTTGGGCATTGGTGCACTTATTACATTACATGTCTCTGGAAGGTCAAACTCAATCTCCTTCGCCTCAATGAGATCCTGTACCTTATTCTTTAAAGCCCAACAGTCGTTTGTATCATTCCCCGAAGTTTCAGAGTGGTAGGCACATCAAGAATTTGGGTTGTAGCGGGCAGATGCAATATTGGGATTCTTAGGAGCCTTCTTTAGGGTCACCAAATTGGACTTCAACAGGTGTGGCAATACCTGGGATAAGGTCATGTTGATCCAGGTAAACTGTCTTCTGGGCGCATCCGGCCTGCGCTGATTGTTTCGTTGTTGGTTAGATGCAGGATTAGAAATCATAACAGCCCTACCATCGGACGATGTTCAGTTTTATTTTGATTTCTTTGGTCGTAAGAAGCACTGACCTCCTTCTTTCCAGTGAAAGGTTTCTTTGCTATACTGGAGGATGAAACCCTCTGGATTTTACCACTTTTGATGCCAGCTTCTACCCGTTCACCAGTCAGTATCAGCTTAGTGAACCCAACAGAAGAACGGCCCAGACAACGTGCCCATGAACATGTCCACCAGCTCTCTATCAGACAACGGAGGTTGGACTCTTCCCGCAATATCTCTCCATTTTTGGGCATAATCTTTAAAACCTTCACCGGAACCCATAGACATACTTTGCAACTGTGTACGAGTCGGGGAGAGGTAAACATTATATTGGTACTTCTTGTAGAAAGCAGCAGCCAGATCTTCCCAATTACGAATGTTAGTTCTTTCCAGTTGATAGAACCATTCTAGCTGAGTCCCTGCCAAACTTTCCTAGAAGAAATGTACCCACAGATTCCTATCAGTAGTATGGGGTTGAATCTTCTTGACATATGACCTTAAGTGCAGCTTAGGGCAAGAGACACCGTCATACTTAGCAAAGGCGGGGACCTTGAATTTTTGCGGGATGACCACCCCTGAGATTAGTCCTAGCTCTTCAAAATCCATCCTGGGTACCATTTGGATCTCCATAGCATTGAGCCGATCCTCCAGTTGTTTGTATTTATCATCAGCAGGAGGATACTGCTCCTCGGAATAATCAGCTTCATCTTCCTCAGACCCTGGATTGTTGTTTTCTTTTGTTAGCTTCTCCTCTTGATTGTCCCCCTCATTTGATGGGGTTGCAAAATCTAGAGCTTGCTTAGCAGATTCTTTAAACCATCTACCCAAATTCAAGACACCAGCTGGTTTCTTTGGCTTCTTAGTCTTCTCTTTGATGATCAAAGCTTTCAGATCTTCTTGCCCCTGGGCCAGAGCCAGGAACATTTGTTGAAACTGAGTGTTTTGGGCTTGGACGTCCTTCACTGTTTGTTCAAGAGCCATTTCATATGCTGAAATAAACAGCGAAAAGAATAAGAAACCTGTCTTGAAATACCTGCTTATGCAATGAAATGCATGATAATGTTTATGCAATGTTTTCAAGGACTTTTAAGATCTTAAATTTGCTTAGTCAAAGAGAGAACAAACATTAATTGAATTGATAAGTTTAAATGATTACAATGATGCCTCTTGGGCTTACAATGGAAGAAACGAAGATAAAAAAAACTCATAAATCAAACAGGACTCAAGCTTCCCATGAGCGGATCCTCTTTGGTGCAATGTAGGCATTCAAACTTTGTTCTTCATGCAGTTGCCTTGTAAGATCCAAAACCTTTTTCTCACTTGCAGAGAACTGAGCTTCAAAGGTATCTCGTTCCTCTTTAAGTTGAACCTAAGACCTTTGCAACTCCTCGAGAGTTGTTGGCATGTCAGGATGGATAATGGTATGAGGTACATCTGTATCTTCATTGGGTTTCGTGATGATTGGTAGAATGGCAGGGTAAGGTATCATGAGATTTTGAGTGCGAGATCGCACCCACTTAAGATAAGGCTCCAAAGGTATGGAGTTCTTATGCCCTAGTGTCTTGCTATCCACTCTATTTATCATGCCCCAAGCTCGTATGAACCTTTGACGATACCCTTGAACATCATCCTCGTAGTTGAATGCAATTCCCTGAACCAGTGCGTCATGAGGACCGTCCCTCCTAGCATACCCAAGCTGTCGCAACGCCAAACAAGGGTATTAAGTGATTCCTCCCCTAATGCCTAGGAGAGGGACATTGGGGAATTCCCCACATCAATCAATGATGGTAATATCCGAATGCATGAGAGACATCAACCTATTAGACCACCGAATGCCTTGCTCATTCTTCAACACAGATCGAGGTAGGTGCGAAATAAAACACCTAGCCAACAGAGGAGTTCAACACATGAGGGTTCCTCTTCTCTTTACCATGCGATTGTGAAAAGAGTTCAGAATGTCTCCAAGCAAAGTAGGCACCGGATTATGAGACAAGAAGATTTTGACCGCATTCACATCTATGAGTTGGTCCGGATTAGGAAACAGTACCATCCCATAGATGAGAGGGGCCAATACCTCCTCAAAGGCGTGTAAATCCAAAGTATCCCAGAAATAAAGAGCTTTCGCAAACAAGAACTTATCTATAAACCCTTTGATACCGCTTCTTGTTTCCCAATTTGCCACGACGTCAGACCATTGTAAATACAGGGCTTGAGCAATTTCCTTAGGCTTTGGGTCTCTTTCCATACCGTTGAAGGGTAACTGATTGAGGATAGGCATACCCAATAACTGAGAAAAATCTTCCATGGTAGGTACCAACTGGTAGTCAGGAAATGTAAAGTAGTGATGTAAAGGGTCAAAGAACTGGAAGAGAACTTTCACCATGTATTCATCAGGGCTTGAGGTGACAAAACTGAGGAGTCGACCATGTCTTTTAGTGAACGGGGAAATCTCAGGAACTCTTGATTCCAATTCTTTGAGTTGAGGAGGTACCCTTAAAAGGTTGACTTGGATAATATTTCTGCGAATGGGAGCCATATCCTACAAAACAGATACAAAGATAAGTCCTAAAAGTCCTTTAAATGGTTAGCGTGATATGCCATGTTATGATGTTATGTACAAACAGATATATACAATCACACAAACAGATCCTTAGGTTTTGCCTTGCATGGATTCCATAGGTAAGTACCCTCTTGATGTTTAGTTGGTTTAACTCGTCTTATCAATAGTATCCGGGTTCTAGGGAATCTCAATATCACTGATCTTTCTTCACCAAGCATTGTTTCAGCGCAAGCCTCTTTATTGGTGACTGAAATATCCCGGAAGTCAGATCTCAATGAGTGTAGTATCGAGTATCAACCAACTTCGAACTGCACCAAATCCGGCTATCTCACTACTTCCTAATGGCCAAGTTGGTTCAATTAAAGGTTCTAAGGTCAGTTGATGCTTCATGACACCATACAACGGCCCCGTATTCTCCTTGACTATTTAAGGGATACCGGTACCAACAAATGTGCCACATCAATGTAGCTATCGTTTCAACCGTGTCAGTATACCCCACATAGTCCCTATGATCTATTTCTACTTACCTAAAAGTGCCCCAGATCCGAGTGTAGGATCTTTACAAGTAAACCCAAGCAAAACCCTCAAAGATAAAGCAAGAAAAGCATACAAGGAAAGAAATTTAAAATGATGAACTAAACTCTAAGGTAACCCCATTTTTTATTGTCCCCAACAGAGTTGCCAGTTATGTGATACGGTGGCAAAACTGACTGTTATACTGGTTTTGCATTTGTATTCACAAATGTTACGGTAAGAAAAAGTCGCCACAAACTTTTCTTTTATCCAACAAAGGAAAGGGTGAAAATAACATAAAAAGACCTTTTCGAGAATTTTTTGAGTAAGGGGGATAGGTTATGGAAAGGGAATGTGTTAGCACCCTTTCCATCCATAGTTATCTACGGGCTCTTAGATGCTTAGCTCATTTTTTGAAATACCTTGTGCTTTCATGTGTTTTTTTGAAAAGTATTTTGAAATCGCCTTAGTGCGGCGATTCCCTTTATGATAACTCTTGAATCAATCGTCAAGAGTGTTGATAAAGCATTTTTTGAAAGTGTTTTTGAAATGTCTTGTGTAAGTGCAAAAGTTTGTTTTGAGCAAGCATCTAAGAACTATCTACTTATACTCGAAAGGTTTTTTCTTTTCCCCCTATCCTTTAGACAGTACAATCCTACTATTAGTGAGTAGGTAGCCCTATCGTTGGATGTTTGAGGGACATTCAGAGGGATATTGTACAGTCATAAAGGCAATATATAGAGAAGCTTTAGCAAGTTTGTTAAAGGGACTAGATCATTTACCGAAAGGAAACACTGTAGGGTCATCGAGGGAATATGATCTTTTGATTTAAGGGTCTTTGCTAAAGCGTCCCTACTTTTAAGGGACATGACTGTTTTATTTTCTGAAAGGCAACCAAAGTGGGCGTACCCTAGAGGTGTATATGTGCAAGTGTGTTATGTTCAGTTATTTTAGTCTTAGATGTTAGTTTTGCTAACGTTTTATTATTAATCTTGTCATGCAATCCTATTAGGCATCTAAACACTTTAAATATTGCAGAAATTTAAAGTGTTGGTATTTAAATCTATGCTATTACAATGCTTCGGGGAGGGGGTATTTACATGTCCAAACTTCTGGGGAGAAAAATAAAGAAAAGCAGTAAAAGCCCTAGTTAATTCTATTACATTCCATCAACAAATACATTAGTATAAAAAGTGCGAATATAAATAACGCGAACGAAATGGGAATAAACGTCTAAAAAAAACCTAAGGCAATTCTAGGTGAATAATGAAATCTTTTTTTTTTGTTTATTTATGATTAAGAAAATAATTAAACTACCTTAAATCTAAATTTAATTAAAAAAAGATAATTATTAAATAAAATTAAGCCTAATTCTAATATTTTTGTATTTTTATGAAGAAAATATTGAATAAAATAAATCTAATTCTAATTGATTTTAAATTGATTAAAACAAGTCAAAATAATTAAGTTAATTAATTTACAAAAATTAAAAATTAATTTAGAAAATTCTAAGTCTATTTTTTGTGATTTTTGATTTTTATGATTTTTATGATTTTTATGATATTATGGAAAAATGATTAAATGAAATAAAATGATAAAACAAATAAAATAGAGAAAAAAAAACAAATCGGGCCTGACACAAGAGAAATAAGGGGGGTGCAATATTGTAAAATGCAGGACCATATGAGAAGGAGACCCAAGTGTACTTTGTGATCCAGTGAAGGAAATTTTGGAGAGTGCATGGTGGTCTGAATGTTTAAATGCGTGAGATTTGAATCAGACGGTGGTGAGTTGATGGTACACGGTGCACGCCTGATGACCGGAAGTATAAGATCTGCATAAACATGTTAGAAAAATAAAGTTGTTGGACCTGGGACTCAAACCCAGGCCTTCTCCCTTTTCACACGCCTTGCCTTGCCAACTGAACTGTTGTTTCAATTGTTATCATAATGAAACAAATATAGTATAATAAGAAAACAAATCTATTCCCATATTTTCAAACGCGCGCGCCAACTCATTCAAATGGGCCAATAGGGGGATGACGTGCACGATGCCAACATTTTCAGAGGTGCCGGAGTCAAACTCCAGTCACCTTCTCTGGCCAAAACAAAATCTTAAAACCTACAAAAAAAAGCCAAAATAAAATATCAAGATTTAGGCTACCCCCCTAAATTGGGGCCTGCAAGTCCAACCATGGTGTTGGTTCAACCTGAAACGCCCTGCATAAATGAGAACGAAGCTCGACTGGAGTTTTTCGCTAACAATGGAAAAACTCCATCCTCACACCAAACCTTGCATGTAACAACTCTAAACAGACACAAACATCAATATGAACATATGTATGCATAGGGAAATTATTTATATCGCACGTAGAGAAAGTTTGAGATTACCAAAAATACCAAACGGATGGAGGACGATCTACTAGATCTGGACGTGTAATCGCATGCTCGAGGATTGGGTTGAGTTCCTGGAAGTCTCAGGGATGTGTTTGAATGCTTGAAACAGACTGAAAGTGGCTGGACATGTGTTTTTAGGATTTTGACAACTTTGATATTTTTTTTCAATTTTCGTGACTTCTTTACGCAGTGTGTATGTGTATCCTTGTGGCCTGGCTTTGTTGTGTATATATAGTGGAGTGTGAGGATCATCAAACATGGAAAGAATCAATGCCATAAACCATATTTTCATATCAAAATCAAACAAATTAAAATATTTCCAAAACTTGAAAAACTTGAAATTTCCATGCTTGCGTGCACCTGGACACTTGTGCACGAATTCTCGGGCCTTTCCATAGATCAAACCAAACCCCAAATGTCATGGCCCATATTAAATAGTTGGACAATAATGTTAAAACTGTAAAGAAAGTGTAAAAAGACAGGAAAAAAATGCATTTTGAACTGTTATGTGTCGACACAATGCGATTATATATCGACACATAACTCTTCTTGCTCCGGTAAAAACAAAACCAGCTCAGTATGAGTCGATGCATAATGGGATGTGTCGACTCATGCACCTTACCTCCCTCTGTTTTGGATCCTGGATAACAATATGTATTGACACATAAGGCTTTGTGTCGACTCATACCTATTTGTGTCGACACATACACATTTGTATCGACTCATGCACCTTTCATCCTTCTGTTTTGGGGTTGGATAACAATTTTAGTCGATGCATAAAGCCATGTGTCGACTCATACCCTATTTTGTTACTAGAATGATTCAACTCATATGGGTATGTGTCGACTCATGCTGTAGTTTTTTGCCTTTGTAGGTGTTTAGGTATTGGCTTGCATTTTTGGTAAATCCCAAGTGTATGTGTGAATGTCATGACTGATGTCATAACATTCTAGTTCAGCTTGTTAGGTACCTTTGCAGAAAAATATTGTAATTGAAGTACTGATGTTTATAAGTGTGTATCTGAGCAGTTTGCAAAATGATCACATTTTGCTAAATCAGTAGACAGGTTTTCTCAGATGTCATAACAGATGTTATGACATCCTGTTCTGAACTAACAGGTATGCAGGTTGGATAAGTCTGAGTTTTTTCAGGAAAATAACTCAGTCTTTCCAGAACAGAATCCTGGGTTTTCTGAGGGGTAACCTAGCTCAACCCTAACCTGGTTAATAAAGTCCTGTGACCTGGTCTTTAGGTCAAACGGAATTAACCCTAGGTTTTTGTGGAAACCCTAACTGAAGTTGCAGCTGCTATATATTCAACAGAGCTGCTGTTTTGCAGTGCATCCCCTTGATGGATCAAAAGATCATTTGTAATCTGTATAGGTTTGATTATTGTACTCCAAGCAATTATCATTGTGATAAGTGACTTGGAATAAGTTTCTAATTGTAAGGGTTGTGTGCATCACTCAAAGCTTTGAAGCAAGAGTGTTTGAATGTTCCTTGACTAAAGCTGTGAAGCAGAGTCAAGTTAGTTGTGTGTAACTCGATACCTGTAGGTAAGAGTTTGAGTGTTCTTGGACGAAGCTGTGAAGCAAGTCTAAGTATTTTTGCATTACTTCATATTCATTGTAATGTAGGAAACCAAGTGGGAGGGCACTACTTCTTGAGTAGGAGTAAGACTTCTGTTGTTGCGGCAATAGGAATGGAAACTGGTAGGTTTCTATCTAGGAGTTCCTAGGTATAGGTTGCACTGGGTAGATGATTAAGTGAGGGATGGGAACTTGTGAAGTTTAGTCCTGAATTAATATTGCTGATAGTGGATCTTCTTCCTGGCTTGGTATGCCCCCAGAGTAGGTGTGTTTCACCGAACTGGGTTAACAATTGATTGTGTTTTTACCTTCAACACTTTATAATTCTGTCTGTTATATATCAAGGTAAAACTGTAATGGTGTAACAGATGATGTCTCAGAACATGTTAAGACATCATGCTGATATCTGTGCAGGAGAAACAGAACTGTGAAGGTTGTTTGCTCTCTGCTGATCATGTGTACCAGATGGACAGAACTAGGTACATCGTGTGTTCTATCCTCTGCACCTTCAAAGTATATCTGGTGCAGCTTGGATAAATCTGGGTGAATGTTACAGATGATGTCAAAAGAGATGAATGGATATCATGCTGGTTTGTGTGCATGATAAACAGAACTAAGGGGTTTGTTTGTTTCATGGTATGTGATAGATGATGTTGCAACCAATGTTGAGACATCAGGCTATGAATGGATAGTTTACAAACCAAAGCTATTTGTTCGAGAACTGCATCAGCAGATGTGGCAACCTCTGTGCTTCTGTTATACTTTAGTACTGAATCACGAAAAATTGGGTATCTACCTTGCAGTGTATTTATTATGTCATATCAGATGTCTAGACATTGAGTATAACATCTGAAGACTGGCATACACCAGAATTTCAATTGGTATCAGAGCAGGCATCCTGACTGTTTCTGGATGAGATCCATGGGTGATACTTTCTGGTATCTGCAAGGTCAATTTTAGTACTAAAGATTGTAACCTGGAAAGGTTTGTTATTTCCCTGAATGGTCCCTTGAAGTGGGAGGATGGACTATTCATGACAGGAACTGTGTGTACCTGTCTTTGGTGATTGGCATTTGGCCTGGTTGTGAGGTAGCTGCTCTAGGTTTGATTTATTTTCAAACCTAGGATGTGTGTACGCCTGAAGTTGTGTGTAGTAGTCATGCTAGGTTTGAACCATAGTCAAACTTGGTCTATTTTTGAAGGCTAGTCTGGTGGAGTGTGTGTGCAAAGATTGAGTTGTATTATGTTCTTCCGCTGCATAATACTTGGCAAAACTCAAGCTCTGATGTGTTTCCCCTCTTGTGGATTGAAGGCTACTGTATTCAAGATTTCAACATAAGCTATTGAAGATGTCATAGATACTTGAGTCCTCTCAAGTCCACTCATGAAGACGTTCTTCGATGGTAAGAATCACATAATCACTGATTCCCTTACTCTCTTGAGTAGTGTTATACGAAGACCTTGAAGAATTTCAAGGAGGGTTTTGTTCCAAGGTGATGGAACTGATGTTCTATGTGATGGTGGAACATGTGTTCAACAAGTATGCAGCTACTAGTTGAAGAGCATATGTTTTGGGTGTCAAACAAAGGGATACTTTTGTTTGGAACCTACTCCTGGCCTGGAAGAGGAGACATCTGTGTGTGCAAAGTTGACAATGGTAGAGTCAACTATGTCTGTGTGCTCCCGAAGGTTACTTTTAGAAGTCAGAACTCTAGAAGTGGAGCTGGTTGAGATGTGACATTGTGCAATCCCTATTGGTGGGCTTATTCCTGAAGATTGATCAGGGCTGAGCAGTTGTTCCCTGGAATACTATGGTGTGAAGAAAGACAAGCCCATTGGTTAATAAAAGTCAATGATGGTGCATCATTATTGCTCCTTCATAGAAGTAGATTGGGATCATGAATCTTGTCATTTAAACATCATGATTAGAAGTGGAAGATCTTTCAAGATGTGAGAATATGAAGACTCAGAGTTTGGTTAAGGTAGTATCTGCTGAAGTCTGATTGGTGTGATTGGAGTATGAACAGGTATAACTCTTGGAGTTACTTGAATCTGGTAGGGATGTCATATGTCATGTCGAGACATTTGTGTACAATGCATGGATATTTTGTGGAGCTTCCATGATTGGTAGTTTGAGGGGGAGATTTGGTTAACCTCCTCACATTAGTTCAGCCTGGTGTTTAGCTGGCTGTTGACCTGTGTCACATGGGTTCTGGGTGTTGTGTGACATATTTGCAAGGAAGGATTCATCTCTCTCATTCTTAAGGATGAATCTGATCTGGTAGGAGTTTCAAATCTGTTAAGGTGAGTAGAGTTTGTTCAGAGAAAATTCTATTTACTTGAGTCAAGGGTGGCAACCTAGATATCTCAACTCTTTGGTCTCTCAAAGAAAGTGCTTGCAAGAAGAAGATATTAAAACACGAAGAGTATGTCAAAGTATTCAAATGGTGAAAGTATCTTACAGGATAATGGGAAGGATTTATGATCGATTGCTATTTGTGACAAGTACAAGTATTTAATTGATTATCCTTGGAGTTCAAGATAACTGATGTTCTTAAAGATGTGGGAACATTCCTTCTTCTAGACCCTGTGAAGAATCACAGGAAGAGTGATGCTTTAGAGCTATCTCTTTGGTGACAGCAAAATCATTTGACCTTGAAAAGGTTTCCTGGAAACGTGTTCAGACTTGAAGCTACAAGAAGAAGAAGACATCATAATCTTGATGATGGTTACTTGGATCAGTCTGGTTCTGATCTAGGTAAGGAAGTAAATTAGAGAAGGAGCTGAATTCAACAACTAGATGTTATAACATAATGTTGTGACATTTGGTTCAACATCAGATTCTTGGTTGGTGAAGTGGCACATCAACTTAAGATAGGATGATCTACGAAGTTGAAGATTGGATACTTCAAAAAGATCGTCTCTTTGCAGCTCTTTGGAGTTGTTGGGTGGAGAAGATGTTACATGTTCCTGTCTTAGTGTATCTAAGCCTTTTGTGATAACTTGTAGCTTGAAGTTCAAATTTCAATTGGAAGATCAGAATATCTTTGGGAGAAGACTGATAAACATGGAGAAGTCAAAAGGTGGCATTTGATTTTTTTTCATATGAGGATTCATGAAGGAGATAATCAAACAGTGGCATTTGGTCTATCTCAGCAGTGGATTCAGAGAATCAAGATAATCAACATGGGGCAGCTGATTATTATCAAGAAAGTTTGATTCAGAGTATGAATGCGCTCAACCAATATTGTTGAACAGAGGGTGCGCTCTTGAAGACATGAAGATGCGTCTTATGTTTTCCATTCATCAAGGGGTCTTATTTACTTTGAATCAGAAGTTGTCTTGAAGATCCAACTGAGTATTGAATGTGACCTACTTGTTTCCATGAGGAGAAGTGATTGTCCCTAACAGGGGGAGTATTGGTTTGTACGAAAAGTCTTCATCAAACTCGTAGGATATAAAGTGTGGCACTTTATTAACTATTGGGATGATGTGTTCAAGACTGAATGACATTGTTCCTAATTTCCTCAAAAAAAAAAAAACTACAGACAGGAGGAAAATTGGATGAAGTGTGGATTATTATATGACTCAGAGGGAGTAACCATCCTCTTTGTAAATGGAATGGTTTCAAGCTGCTAATATGAAAATAGCAGAATGTATGACGACATAGGATTTGAGCATGTTTTCATCTGCTAAGAAAACAGGGCGTGTGTGTCTCATTATGAAGCATTTTAGTGAGCTGGAATGTTTAGGTGATAACTTGTCATCTAATAATCTTTGGCCCATTTGTGGCTAAAGAGGGGGAGAATATTTTGGTACTTACTTAATTAGTACTTGCAATTAGACATTGTATTTTTCTGCTGTCACTTATTTCTACTGCTATCTATCTCTGATTGTTTAGGGTCTTTAGCCAAAAATCTGCCAAAGGGGGAGTTTGTAGGTGTTTAGGTATTGGCTTGCATTTTTGGTAAATCCCAAGTGTATATGTGAATGTCATGACTGATGTCATAACATTCTAGTTCAGCTTGTTAGGTACCTTTGCAGAAAAATATTGTAATTGAAGTACTGATGTTTATAAGTGTGTATCTGAGCAGTTTGCAAAATGATCACATTTTTCTAAATCAGTAGACAGGTTTTCTCAGATGTCATAACAGATGTTATGACATCCTGTTCTGAACTAACAGGTATGCAGGTTGGATAAGTCTGAGTTTTTTCAGGAAAATAACTCAGTCTTTCCAGAACAGAATCCTGCGTTTTCTGAGGGGTAACCTAGCTCAACCCTAACCTGGTTAATAAAGTCCTGTGACCTGGTCTTTAGGTCAAACGGAATTAACCCTAGGTTTTTGTGGAAACCCTAACTGAAGTTGCAGCTGCTATATATTCAACAGAGCTGCTGTTTTGCAGTGCATCCCCTTGATGGATCAAAAGATCATTTGTAATCTGTATAGGTTTGATTATTGTACTCCAAGCAATTATCATTGTGATAAGTGACTTGGAATAGGTTTCTAATTGTAAGGGTTGTGTGCATCACTCAAAGCTTTGAAGCAAGAGTGTTTGAATGTTCCTTGACTAAAGTTGTGAAGCAGAGTCAAGTTAGTTGTGTGTAACTCGATACCTGTAGGTAAGAGTTTGAGTGTTCTTGGACGAAGTTGTGAAGCAAGTCTAAGTATTTTTGCATTACTTCATATTCATTGTAATGTAGGAAACCAAGTGGGAGGGCACTACTTCTTGAGTAGGAGTAAGACTTCTGTTGTTGCGGCAATAGGAATGGAAACTGGTAGGTTTCTATCTAGGAGTTCCTAGGTATAGGTTGCACTGGGTAGATGATTAAGTGAGGGATGGGAACTTGTGAAGTTTAGTCCTGAATTAATATTGCTGATAGTGGATCTTCTTCCTGGCTTGGTATGCCCCCAGAGTAGGTGTGTTTCACCGAACTGGGTTAACAATTGATTGTGTTTTTACCTTCAACACTTTATAATTCTGTCTGTTATATATCAAGGTAAAACTGTAATGGTGTAACAGATGATGTCTCAGAACATGTTAAGACATCATGCTGATATCTGTGTAGGAGAAACAGAACTGTGAAGGTTGTTTGCTCTCTGCTGATCATGTGTACCAGATGGACAGAACTAGGTACATCGTGTGTTCTATCCTCTACACCTTCAAAGTATATCTGGTGCAGCTTGGATAAATCTGGGTGAATGTTACAGATGATGTCAAAAGAGATGAATGGATATCATGCTGGTTTGTGTGCATGATAAACAGAACTAAGGGGTTTGTTTGTTTCATGGTATGTGATAGATGATGTTGCAACCAATGTTGAGACATCAGGCTATGAATGGATAGTTTACAAACCAAAGCTATTTGTTCGAGAACTGCATCAGCAGATGTGGCAACCTCTGTGCTTCTGTTATACTTTAGTACTGAATCACGAAAAATTGGGTATCTACCTTGCAGTGTATTTATTATGTCATATCAGATGTCTAGACATTGAGTATAACATCTGAAGACTGGCATACACCAGAATTTCAGCCTTGAACATTTGTTTTGAATTTGAACCTCTTTCAAGAAGCTGTGGTAGCCTCCCTCTGTATTGGAAGTTTGTAATGTATGAGCTTGTATCTTCCAAATGATGCATTTCTTGAACTTGAGGATAAAAGAGAAGTTGTAGGGAACTGGATTCTCTTCAAAACAAGCTTTGGCTGGGGCAAAATGGGTGAAGTATGTGAAAGTTAATTCTGGTCAAAGTTCAGTTAACTTTTGACCTAGTAAAGTTGATTTTCAAGCACTTGAGCAGTTGACTGAGCAAATTTATAGTGTAAGGCATGAAATTTGTCATGAAAATTTTTGAATACATATTAGGACAATGGAAAACATTTGGGACCCTTGGAGCTCACACATCTTGGTGAAAAGTGAAACCCTAGTTGGAAGTTCATTGCTTGGGAGGAGAATTTTTCTGGTTAATTCTTGGTCAACCTTGAACAATTTAGGATCTCTAGGAGCGTGTCTTGAATAAAAATGGAAGGGAAAATTTTGGGGTACAATAGAGACCTATAATGAACCATGAAAGTAATTTGAGGCATCAAAAGTCCAATTGTCCTTGAGAAAACCAAAACCCTAATTTGTGGACTCAGTGCTTTAGGAGGTGAACTTGCTTGATCAAACTCTTGAGAACCCTTGAGCATTTGAGATCTTTGGTGAGAAATGTTTTGAGGAAAGGGGAGGGAAAACTTCGGGGTATAACAAAATGGTTATGCCTTTTTGGTTAAATAATGCACCTAGTACTTTCATGAGACTAATGAACCATGTGTTAAGGGAATTTTTGGGTAAGTTTGTTGTTGTGTATTTTGATGATATTTTGATTTATAGCAAGATCTTAAATGATAATTGCATTCATTTAAGGGTTATTTTGTAAGCGCCAACCTAGAAAAACGAGTCTTTTGTGCCGATCATGTGATTTTCTCAGGTTTCATTGTGAGGTCTAAAGGAGTCCATGTTGATGAGGAAAAGGTGAAAGTCATTTTAGAGTGGACTCCTCCCAAAAATGTAAGTGAGGTAAGAAGCTTTCATGGTTTGGCTAGATTTTATAGGAGGTTTGTGAAGTACTTTAGTACTTTGGAAACACCCCTCAATGACATTGTTAAAAAGGATGTTGGTTTTAAATGAGGTGAAAAACAAGAGCAAGCATTTGCTTCCCTAAAGGAAAAGCTCGCCCAAGCACCTATTCTTGCCTTGTCTAATTTTTCTAAATTTTTTGAAATTGAATGTGATGCATCTAATGTGGAATTTGAGTTGTTTTATTGTAGGAAGGTCATCCAATTACTTATTTTAGTGAAAAGCTAAAAGGGACTGCCCTTAATTATTGTACATATGATAAGGAATTGTATTCCTTGGTGAGAGCTCTACAAACTTGGTAACGTTACTTGTTGCCTAAAGAGTTTGTCATTCATAGTGATCATGAGTCCTTGAAACATTTGAAGGGACAATGTAAGTTGAATAAGAGACATGCCAAGTGGGTTGAGTTTCTTGAACAATTTCCCTATGTCATCAAGCACAAGAAAGGTAAATCAAATCTTGTGGAAAATGCACTCTCAAGAAGGCATGTCTTGATTTCTAATCTTAAAACTAAAGTGCTTGGTCTTGAGCATATCAAGGATTTGTATGCAAGTGATTCTGAATTTTCTTCTAAAATTTTCTCTTGTGAGAATGCTGCCTAAAATGGATACTTTATGCACAATGGTTGTTAGTGTTTGTTGGAAGCAATTTTGGTAAAATAATGCTTTGATAAAGTTTTGCTTAATGTCTTGACATATGTAGTAAAACATATCAACTATTTTTGAAACGATGTCAAAGCAAATGTCTTAACATCTACCTGTTAATCTGAACGTGTCTTCAGATTTTCTGTTTCCTGTTTTTAAGCGCGCCTTATTCAGGATTTGTGGTTTATGACTTGCGAAAAATATGGAGGAATATTTTTTGATCTGTCTTATCCTCTTGAAATTTATCTTGGCCTGTTTTCATGGAGATTTTCAAGGGATTCAATTTATTGGAATATTTGTGTTTCATCCCAAGCCCGTTGTTGTGCCTTTATAAGGACTTGCATCCTTATTCGTTGTGCTGCAACTTTTGAAGAAGAATATATTCTTTCTGTTTTAGAAGTCAGAATCTGTTAATTGTAATACACTATAGTATTTTTTTAATACTTGAGTTGTAATTTGTTAGTTGAGTTGTTAATTGTGGATCATTCATAAACTTTTAAGTATTGAATGATTGAGGTTTCTAAAACTTAATATTTCTGTTGTTTTTCACTGTTAGTGATTGAAGGGATTTGAGGAGGGCCTCATGCCTAGGTGTGTCTTAGGTAGAAGTATATCACGGGTAGTGATTAATTGATTAGATCGTAAACTGGTTGTTTTTTGAGAGTCTATGAATTGATACTATTTAGTGGACTTGTCCCTAGCTTGGTAGCCCCTAGAGTAGGTGTTATTGTACACCAAACTGGGTTAACAATCCCTTGTGTTTTTACCGCTTTTAATATTGTTGCATTTTATATTGTCCTCAGATATTTGTGTCATGACATCTCCTTCGACATCACATATCTGATACCAGAATTTCAATTGGTATCAGAGCAGGCATCCTGCTCTATATCTGGGTGAGATTTAGGGAAGATACTTTCTAGTACTATGGACAAGGAAGGAGGATTTGTAAGCAGACCACCCATTATGGATGGAAGCAATTATGACTATTGGAAACCACGTATGGTGGCCTTTCTAAAGTCTTTGGACAGTAGGGCTTGGAAAGTTGTCTTAAAAGGATGGAAACACCCTGTCAAATTGGTAGAAAATGGAGAACCTACTTCTGAGTTAAAGCCAGAAGAAGATTGGTCTAAAGAAGAGGATGAAATTGCTCTTGGAAATTCTAGAGCCTTGAATGCTATATTCAATGGAATTGACAAGAACATTTTTAGATTAGTGAACACATGTTAAGTAGATAAGGATACCTTGGGAATGGATGTAATCCTGACGGGTCTTTTGGTGGAGACCCTGGGAGGATTGTCGAAAATGGTAATTGTTGAGACATCTTCACATGAATTTCTTGCAAGAGAAGCTTTCTCGAGCAGGATTTCTTTGTTAACCATCAGGCGCTGGACGCCCATTTTTAACAACAAAAAGCCATCTGGTAGATACATACATAAGTGGAAACCTTCACCACAACCCGGAAATAAACTGACTCGTAACAAATTCTCTTTAACAATTAGAAGAGGAGTATCTAATTCATCTACAGAGGAAACAAACCGATCATCATCAACATCATTGACACCTTGGCCATGCTTGGGCATTGGTGCGGTTATTACATTAGATGTCTCTGGAAGGTCAAACTCAATCTCCTTCGCCTCAATGAGATCCTGTACCTTATTCTTTAAAGGCCAACAATCATTTGTATCATTCCCCGGAGTTTCAAAGTGGTAGGCACATCAGGAATTTGGGTTATAGCGGGGAGATGCAGTATTGGGATTCTTAGGAGCCTCCTTTAGGGTCACCAAATTGGACTTCAGTAGGTGTGGCAATACCTAGGATAAGGTCATGTTGATCTAGGTAAACTGTCTTCTGGGTGCATCCAGACTGTGCTGATTATTTCGTTTTTGGTTAGATGCAGGATTGGAAATCATAACAGCCTTACCATCGGACGATGTTCAGTTTTATTTTGATTTCTTTGGCTGTAAGAAGCACTGACCTCCTTCTTTCCAGTGAAAGGTTTCTTTGCTATACTGGAGGATGCATCCCTCTGGATTTTACCACTTTTGATGCCAGCTTCTACCCGTTCACCAGTCAGTATCAGCTCAGTGAACCCAGCAGAAGAACGGCCCAGACAACGTGCCCAAGAACATGTCCACCAGCTCTCTATCAGACAACGGAGGTTGGGCTCTTCCCGCAAGATCTCTCCATTTTTGGGCATAATCTTTAAAAACTTCGTCGGAACCCATAGACATACTTTGTAACTGTGTATGAGTTGGGGAGAGGTCACCATTATATTGGTACTGCTTGTAGAAAGCAGCAGCCAGATCTTCCCAACTACGAATGTTGGTTCTTTCCAGTTGATAGAACCATTCTAGCTGAATCCCTGCCAAACTTTCTTGGAAGAAATGTACCCACAGATTCCTATCAGTAGTATGGGGTTGAATCTTCCTGACATATTAGGGCAAGAGACACCGTCATACTTAGCAAAGGCGGAGACCTTGAATTTCTGAGGGATGACCACCCCTGAGATCAGTCCTAACTCTTCAAAATCCATCTCGGGTACCATTTGGATCTCTATAGCATTGAGCCGATCCTCCAGTTGTTTGTATTTATCATCAGCAGGAGGATACTGCTCCTCGGAATAATCAGCTTCATCTTCCTCAAACCCTGGATTGTTGTTTTCTTCCGTTAGCTTCTCCTCTTGATTGTCCCCCTCATTTGATGGGGTTGCACCTTTTCTCTAAAAACTCTTTTCAGGTAAGGACATGATTGATTTACTTCCGTGCCAACGCGTAAGTCTCCAAAGGTCGAGCTGCGGCAGAAGGCAGAATTAACATTGTTCATAAAAAACACAAACAAACAAAAACATGCGAGCCGAACTACGGTAACTTCGATTCCTCGAAAAGGATATGTAGGCATTAGGGTAGGTCCCAAGCGAGTACAACTTTATTTTCCCTACATTATTTTCTCCTTTCTTTTGTATGCGTTCTTCCTTAGCAGTAAGCAGTAAGCATAAATTAAACACACCCATAATATAGATAACTAGAGTGGATACCATAGAGTACTACATGCGTGTGGGGTTCTAATACCTTCACCTCACGTAACAGACTCCCTTACCCGATCTCTCGATCGCAAGACCGTGACTTCTCCCTTCTCAGGTTTTCTTGATGTTTAGCTTTCCCTTCACATGGGATAAAAGACGTTCAATGGAGACTTTATTGTTTGATGATTTCCACCTGATTGTTTCACCAGGCCAACAACATCATCATCATCATTATGAGATCAACATTAATTATGCAACACAACAACATGTATATTGACCATCACTATAGTCAGTGCACTTCACTGACAACGACCAATACACACCAAACACATGCTAATTACATGCAACACAACAACCAATAACATAACAAGAAACTCACAAAGCATTTGCAACAATTCGCAGAGTAATATAATATGCATGAAACACAATGCAATACAACAACCCACACAAAGACCATCACCATAGTCTATGCACCTCTTCATTATTGGCCAATATGCAACCTTTACCTGCCCAACGCATACATCATCATCAATATGTTGACATAGCAGACATTAACAACACATTTGCATACATCCAACAAAGCGACATCATAGTATCATAATTCACCAAACATATTATCAAATTATTATGTTGTAACTAATAATAAAAAAACAACATTACGATTATAACAATACATCGACAAATCAAACAAATCACTAGGAGTTTGTAGCATTCCACATAACAACACAGCTCGACACATTTTGAACCCAAGTCCATGCGTCGAATAGTTGGAACTCTGGTATTTAATTTAATTTTAGTTTAAATAATGTTGAACCAGATTTCCAACGATTTGAGTCACGCATCAATCAGACACTCACAGCTCGAGTTATAAATTTTCTTAGTTTTTACAAGAAATGTAAACACCGACTTCCTACATTGACACCCAAAACACCTCATTATATATCAATTAAATTCATTTCCAAAATATGAAACCATTTCTACTAGAAGGTATACATTATTAGCTTTCAACAACTTTAAATGGTGCGTCAATCGAACACGCGAGTCAAAAGTTGTGAATTTTACAAGTTTTTTTAAAAATCAGTCAAGAAATCGGTTTCCTCAAACTAGGAAACCGGTTTCCTCACTCCCAATGGCCATTTTTTGCAATTTTTGTTCTGGAAATCGGTTTTCTCAAACAGGGAAACCAATTTCCACTGCCCATAAGCAGTTTTCTGCTGCTTTTATGGTACAAAAATCACTTATTTTCCATCCAAACATCCCTAAACTCAATACAGTGCACAATTTTCATTTCAATTTTCATATACTCATTCATCTACATGATTACTAACATTCTATTGCATTAAAATACAAATATTCCATACAACTTCACACAATTTCATAATCCCAATTTCAAACACCCACCCTCATATACATATTATACAGTCCTTAAGTAATTGAAAACCCCAACCTTACCTCAATTGGTGTTCTTCGAAGGTTCTCTAATGGTGGTTCTCCAAGCCCTAACTATGCTTCTCTCTTTCATTTCTCTTTTCTCCAAAACACGACCGTTCCAACAATGAATCTTCTTTTTAATTTTCCTCCTCTCCTACTTTAACTTGTGGACGCTTATTATGAGAGTCCCATACTATCCTTACTAAATCTTACGAAATTTACTTCCTTGCCCTCACATCTCTTCATATATTATTTCACTTAATAATATATTACCACTATTATTATTATTCACCAATAATAAAATAAAACACTACATGATTAACATAGTTAAATAACTATTTAACTATTACTATTTATTATTAATTCTAAAAAATTTCAGCTAAATTATTTTAAACAAAATAATTACTAACTAATATTACTAATTAGTTACTCATAACACCCCTCGTCTCGACACTATTTCTCACACACCTCCAACACCTTAATTTCTTTATTTCTAAGGCAACTACCCCCTTCCAAAGGCATCCCAACACATCAAAACACCCATTAGTGCATATAAATGCACAACACCGCATAATTAAACTATGAAAAATAATTTAAATAAAATCGAGGTGTTACAGTCATCCTCAAATGGATGAACAAATAAAGGTAGTCAATAGAACTCGTTATACTCTTCTGAGAGGCGTTCTTAAAAAGAATTTAAAATGTGGGAAGAATGGCTACCTCATATGGATTCTTCTTATAACAGGGTTATTCATAGTACTACATAATTTTCACCTTTTGAAATTGTGTATGGCTTTAATCCATTAGCACCTCTTGATTTATTGTCATTACCTAACACTTCTCTTTTGAAGCATAAGGATGGAAAAGCTAAAGCTGACTTTGTGAAGAAATTACATGAACAAGTTAAAATGCAAATTGATAAGAAAAATAAAAGGTATGCTAAGTATACCAATAAGGGCAGAAAGAAAGTGGTGTTTGAACCCGAAGATTGGGTTTGGGTTCATATGAGGAAGGAAAGGTTTCCCTTGAAAAGAAAATCCAAATTACAACTAAGGGGGGATGGTCAATTTCAAGTACTTTCCAAGATAAATGACAATGTCTACAAGATAGAACTTCCACGTGAGTATGATGTTAGTGCCACTTTCAATGTTTCTAATTTATTTCCTTTTGATATAGGTGATGATGAGGTCAATTCGAGGTCGAATTCTTTTCAAGAGGGAGGGGATGCTAAGGACATACAGAACTAAGACTTAAATGAAGTAATCCAAAGCTTTGGAGTTCTTATGACAAGGGCACGCGTTAGGAGAGTCAATGGTGCTATAATACAATTTATGAACAAACCAATGGGAGCAAGGGACCAATTGAAAGGAAATGGGATAAAACTTTTCATTTTGGTCCAAGCTAATGAAGGGGGCATTCCATTTGGGATTGTTTCCCCATTTTTATATTTTTAATCAGTTATTGTTATAATAAAATTTGTTAAGGCCTATCTTGTCAAATTTTGGTCCAAAATACTTGTTTTTTAATTTTTGTGTGTTTTGAAACATTCTAAAGCTCTTAAAGCTTGAGAATTTTGTGGGTTTTATGTTCCTAAGTAAATAATGGGCTAAAGAAGTCAATAGGCCAAGCTTTGAAGGAGGGGAGAAAGAGAAAGGTGGAATGCATTAATCAAAGTGGCTATTAATTGATATTATTCATTGAGGCAATGAATATCCACTTTCTCCACTACCTTTAAGTATGTGATATTTCTTTCCCAACCCGTTATTGATAAGTTAGTGGGGTGAATTTTTAGAATTTCTTAAGTTATTATTGTAAGCTACCCTTTACCTATAAATAGGGAGAAGATCATGAATGAAAAATTAAGTTGAATTAAGCCAAACAAACACTTTGTGTGTTTTGAGAGAATTGCTCCTTTGATTTTGGATTGGACCATATTTTGATTTTATCAAGAAACCAAGTTTCTTATGCTGATCTTCAGTAAGGTTTATCATCCTTTCTTATTTATAGAAAAAGTGTGGCGCCTCATTCTATATTTTCTATCAACTTCTTTCTATATTTTCTTTTACTTCAATTTTGTCCCAATTCAAATTGTTACTTTAATTTCGTGTACCTACTCTATATTGTAATATTAGAATCACAACTTTTGTAAAAAATAGCAAAGCATGACAAAGATGGCCGAATCACAAATCAGTTAGTCATCAAATGTGACCTTTAGCGTCAGACGCTCCTATAGAGAAAAAAATGTAAACAAAAGTATCAATAAACTTTCAACACTTTACCGATCCATAATAAATAATTTACAATAAAAAAATATAACATATATATGTCGCTCTGCCATACTCTTTACGCGACATGGTCAGCATACCCTGTAAGCATATATCAGTCACTAGGTCGTCCTAAAAAGGCTCCATCAGTGTGAACATATGGCTATGAAGACGCACGAGTCGTGGCATCTGTATTAGTAGGAGAAACCTCATCGACACCAGGAACCTACTCAATTGCCACAAGAACCTCTTGAATAGAAACCTCATCCACAACAATCTCCTTAACGAGTAACTCATCATCAATAGGTACAGGTACCTCATCAGCAACATGAACATGTACTTCATCAGCCACAGATACCTCCACAGGAGTAGATACCTCTTCAACTATAGAAATTCTATCAGCTCGGCGTCGGGTGTGCGGAACTTGCCATACGCCTACTCAGTCATCTGTTTCTGATGAGAACCAATCAGAGGATGTCGTCCAACCCATAACTGAGAAGCCTCAGCCTCACTAGCACTTGCCTGAGCTTTCGCTCTATCAGTCAACCTTCCCCCAAGGGAACCATCCCTAACCATGGTCCTCATTGAAAAAAAAAGAAAAAACGTCAAAAAAATCAGGTAAAATATGAACTACCATAAATTTCAAAATTTTCAGAATTTTTCCAAAAATTTTGAACTACCAGAATTTAAACAATTTGACATTAGAAGCTTAGAAGCTTAGAAGCTTAGAAGCTTAGAAGCATAGAAGCTTAGAAGCTTTAAACAATTGACATTAGAAACAAAACAAGGAAGGAAATTGATCCGTTGTCACACATGGTCAAAAACGAGTTAATAAACATAGTATACGGAAGCGAAACTCGAGTCGTATCACTGGTTTCGGATAATTAAATCCCAAATAAATAAGCTGAATACAAATATGATGAACAAGTTAATCTACTAGTTTGGTTTTCGACTTATCACTAGTTACTACCTTACCAATTCCCTAAGAGGATTTCCTCCCTATTTAATTACAATATCAATTGAACAAGTGAAATTGCTATTATATGGTTTCTTATTTTCTGAATTAAGAAAACGGTTAAAATTACACGAATTGATGAAAAAGCTATGTTAAACGCGATTATGGTTAAGGAACATGAATCAATCGAATTTAATCAAAACTACTTTATGACATATCAAATTAAGCATTTGAAATTCACATAACATAATTGAAAATGAAAAGAAACTAAATTGATAGATGTAAAAACCTCAAAGTCCTGATGGAAACACGACTCAGTAGATCAACTGTTGGGTTTAGTTCTCCTTAGATTTCTTAGCGGACATATTTTCTAATTTTTTGAAAAAGCTGAAACCTAGCAGTAGCACTATGTTTTTACTTAAATAATACAAAAAAATTAGGCTAATAGAGCAACCGACCCAAAAAACACAAAACCGACCCAAAAACTAATTATTTTCTTAACTCTGGAATTAAAACACATCATTTGAGCCTTCTGCACTCCGAATTGGATTATGACCTCAACATGAATCTTATAATTTTTCCCCTTAGCTCTCTAATGCATATTAGAACGTTTCAAATGGCATATCGAAACTCAATTATGATCTAGGTAGTGAGACAATGTCAAACTACTGCTTATTCAACAAATAAGTAACAAATAAAATAAATTTAGAATTAAACTAAACTTAGAAAACATACTGAAATCAATAAAAATAAAAAGAGAAACTATCGAATTGGCGTAGTAAAATAGTGACAGAATGTGCATCAAAATGTACTAATAAAATTCTCCCGCACTTAAACTTTTGGACTCCAAGCAAAACTCTAAATTCAAATTTCAAAATACAAAATAGAATAAAAATAAAACATGCAATTTCAAAGACTTTCAGGATCACAAAGGGGAAAGCAAAATTCTCGTTTTAAGCTTATAGGACTATGGCGTTGATGAATAACTTCATGTGACAATCAAAGCAAATAAGAAGACAATTTACGAAAGAATACATCATAAGTAGCAAGATTCTCACATGATATAAATTCTCTCAACTCTCAAGTGTTTATGTATTTGTTAACACTCAAAGCACAACATAAATGTTAGCACTACCATAATCTTGAAAAGACTCTAACATCCACACTTGAAATACATGCACATAAAGATCAGAAGTACTTTATTTGGGTTATAATGTATCCAAGGTAAGAGTGAGATTAATATTAAGAAGTACTTGGCTAAAATCTAAAAGGACAAAATAGAATTGAAAGGAACTGCAGGAGTTAAACTAATCATCACTTTAATCACTTTCCAACAACTTCTTTGCAGTCAATTTATCTTCACTTTTATCTCTTTAATTTTCTTTTATTTTTTTACTTTCTTTCCAGAAGAATATGATATTAATATGAATTTTTTTTCCTTCTTTTTCTTTTTAATTTTTTTTCTTCTATTTTTCTATTTTTTTTCTGCTGTCTTTTGAAATATCACAACTATACTAATTCGACCCCAGACAACTCCAAACAAGACTCCTACATTCTTTTAAATGGGTAATAATATTGTTTTTTATTTTTAGGCTTGTAACGAGTCATAAACAAAAATTGGGATTAATAGGCTCAAAGAGGCTTCAAACAATAGGTGATACTTTCAGGTTGGCTTTTTGGTTAAGTGACAAAAAAATTAAATAAAATTTTTTTCCTTTATCATATCAGTGTGCATAAGTAAACATAAATTTTCAACTAGAGTCAAATCAAGTTCTAGGGTGGCTAACAAACATGAGCGAAATCACACAAGAAAGAAAAAAATGAAATGGATTTTTGTATGCCATCCATTATAAGGCTCAAAATCTCATAAAGGACATTGATCAACCACAAATGATGCTTAATTTAGAATTAAGTATTACTTATCATACTAAGAACACAAAGAAAATCACTCACATCACATCACAGGTCTTTAGTCAAGAGAACAAAGAAATTACTCACAATTGCAAGCCCAAAAACCAACAAAAAGCATGAATTTAAAATAAATAAATATTTTTAAGTAAATAAGGTAAATAAGAAAACAAATATGATAAATAAGAAAACAAGTAACTAACTTCCTCTTCCACACTTAAAACACACATCTGTCCTCAATAAAATAAGTATAAAATAAGAGAGAGAGAGAGAGAGAGAGAGAGAGAGAGAGAGAGAGAGAGAGAGAGAGAGAGAGAGAGAGAGAGAGAGAGAGAGAGAGAGAGAGAGAGAGAGAGAGAGAGAGAGAATAACACACCCAAGGAGTCAAGGTGGATAGATGACTAAGTAACTAGATTTTTCCAATGAGACCTCTTCTACCGTTTCCTCTTCCAATGTGGGGTTCGTATGTAATAGCTTAAGACGGTGTCTATTGACTTTGAAATTTTTATTAGTTCCTCCGCTTTTGTTTTAAGATCAAATAATGATGTTTTATAAGTGAAATTTTCAAATGGGAACGTGAAAGTGATCTCATTTTTCATAACATCAAGGATCAAAGAGTTAAGGGATTGTATCACTGATTTTGCTCCATATTCAAGAAAGATTCTATGCATACACATGGACGGGATAATATCAAGAATGTCAGCCAAGGTTCATTCAATTCCCTTTTATGTTCTTGCAATAACTTCTCTTCCCTCTCAATATAAATCTTTGATGGATATTTTAAATCTTCATGAAGTAGTTTAAGCTCTAAATAAGGTGGTTGCTCAATGGGTGGTTTGTTTCAGGTAGCTGCAATATGGAGAGCTTCATTTGTAGAAACAATAAAAAGATGTGTCTCATTGGAATAGTCAGTATCACCCTGCACGACAACTTCTAAAAACAACTCAGAATATATTACATCAACTAATTCAGAAAGCAAATCAATTTGAAAAACATAATGCTTTTCCATGGGGTGATTCATAGCATCAAAAATAATAAATTTTGAGGTAATATCACTAAATTGCATGGATGTTATTTCATCAGCGACATCAAATTTTACATTTTGTGCTTGCACTATGTACAACATTTCTATAAGGAAATTGATCATCATCATCATCATCATCTTCATTTGTACATTGTGGGACGATTCCACTGATTCTCTACATCATAAAAAAACACATGAACACAAAACAAAAGTAACACAATATATCACACATTTTAGATATCACAACATTCTCACATAACGCATATAACTCTTTTATTTCTTCCAATTGTTTCCTACGAGTTTACCGCTCCACTTTTAACTTCTCTTCAAATTATTTCTTTTGACTATCCATCTTCCTCTCAAACTCTTCTAACGTTTCTTTTTGCACCTTTCCTGTGCTTTTTCTAGATGTACCAAAATACACTCTAAGGCCGATGCCATCTCCAACCCCACAGACACACCAACCATGCTCCTTTATTCCGATTGCTTCTACTAATATATCATGTCGTAGTTTTGGAACAAAGGAACCTTCACGAACTGAGTTATCTAACGAATCCTACACAACATGATAAGACATACATTATTAATTACAAATCTATTTAAATAACACTTAATATATGCACAACAAGTCATACTTACAATTTTCTCAGCGACTAATCTTGAGGCACCTGAAGTGTAGTCTCTATTTGGTCTTTGTCGAGCCCTCTTCCACTTATCATTTCGTGATGGTGAAGATGGTTGAGGATCATGACTCATAAAGCCCATATCTCCTAGTTTTTGTCTATTTTCAACAATCATTATTGTCTCAAGATTCTTGTATCCCCCATGATACAATCTATGGGGGTATTTGTTTTTAGATTTGTTTATCTTTACTGCTTCACTTTAAACCTATTTTAGACATAGAAAAAATATTAACGCCCATGGTTGTATCCATAAAATTATCATAAAATACAATTGGTACTAGCCATGAACTCCTCAGAACTACAAGACTTCACAAACTTTTTCCAAACCTTCTTGTGAAGATAAGGATATTTCACCCACGTGCACTCAATATTAGGCCTAGGCTTCGTAATGTAGTCACTCGTGATCCGTGACTTAAAAGTCCTCCAACTCATACCAGCATAAGAGATCCATATTTTTTTCAACTTCGAATCATCACTAAACCCAAACATCAACTACATATTACATTAATAAGTATGTATTAGTTTTTATACAAAGTAATATCGAATCGATGAAAATTAAAATTAATACATGAACGTCTATCCATATGCTGTTTTTCACATCATATGTTACACACGTCCAATCATCTAACAATATACTAACTTTTCTACATCCAAGGAACACAACCTAACTCTTAAAAAGAGAATAATAAGGACCATCAAGAATCATATAAACGACACTAAACTCGACCAAAAGTTTGACACTCGACTTGCAGACTTTTGTTAATTTAGCAATCATTGTGACACCTCTTTATTTTTTATTCTCCACCTACAAATTGATAATCATTAATACAAGTTTCACTTGTATACGTAGCTTCGTCACTACTAGATGAAGAAGAGGTCATCTATTAAGACATAAAACAATCAACATCAAGATACAAAATAATCAACAATAACATCATCAACAACAATGGCAACATCAACACAATAGGATCAATAACAACAAATACATAAGCAACAATATGGCATCATTAACAACAATGGAATCAACAATAACAATGGCATCCTCAACAACAATGGCCTCAACAACAACAAATACATAAGCATCAGTGGCATCGTCAACACAATGGCATCAACAATAACAACTACATATACAACAATGGAAAATGATGGTACTATAATGCATGGTTTACGTAGAGGAAACGTGATGAATAAGTAAAAAATGTTGTTAGAGTATTTGAGTTCCTCCTGGACAACTAAATTGAAGGCTAGCCAAGAACGAAGAACATGGTGTTGGCTCCTTCCTCGATGGTACGAAAGCATAAAGGTTTGTTGAAAATGGTGTTGTTTATTTAGGTTTGAAGATGGTGTTGTAAGTTTGGTTAGGGTTGAAACTGGTTTATTTGTTAGGGTTGAAAATGATGTTGTTTGGTTAGGGTTGAAAATCACGTTGTTTCATCAGGGGTTGAAATGGTGTTGTTTCGTGATGGAAATGAAAATATGCAACTGAAGAGACATGTTAGCTAGATTTGTTTCCTTAAAGTGAACAAATCATATTATACCACCCCCTAAACCCCCGTGCAATAATATAGTATAATAAGAGTAAAATTATCATTCATATCAAAAGAGAGTGTCACATGTATTTCAAAATAAACACAAATATATCGGTCATGCTCATAACACGCATTTAAAATCATGTTTCATGCACATATGCATATCACAACAAAATAACTCTCTTTTCAAATCGATACCAATAATAAATCTCCAAAAAAGAAATAATGTATTAAGACATTAGGCACTAAAGGCCACTTATCACATAATCTCAAATACAATAGAAAATGAAAGAGAGTATATCAACATCTCATAAAACAACATGAGTTTAAACATGTATTGCCCTTTCTTCCTGTTGTAACAGTCTGGCAAGCTCTCCTGGTACTTCACAATCTTCCTCACCTTCGTCCTCAGCTTGGTAGATCAGATTTTCAAAGTCATAATGAGCAATAGCAGAACCATTATCAATGGGATCCATAGTGGATGTGGATCTGCAGTTTGATATGTGGGTGTGTGTAAGAGCATAGCTTTATATTTTTGATAAAGTAAAGAAGCAGAAAAGAAAAACAAAGAGCGTAAAATTTGCATGCGAAACGTCCAATGTTTTATTGATGACATATGAAAATGGAACAATGACCATCACAAATAGACCATTGTGCCTCGGGTAAGACACAAGGCTTTAATGTTTCAATTGTACAAATATTACATATCCTCAAAACAAAAAGACAAATTACTCTTGAATAAAAGTAACGGGCACAAAATCTTTAGCCTCCCAATTGCTGAGTCCACCGTTAATGGTTAGGAAAATCCACTTGTCCAGGTCGTAGTTATTGTCATCATCTTCTGTAGCGGAGACAACATCAATAGCACTGATTCTTGGGACATGCTTGGGCATAGGTGCAGTTATGACGTTGGCAGTTATGCCCCAGAGTTCTGGAGTGGTAGGCACATCGAGCATTTGGATTGTAGCAGGGAGAGGCAGTATTAGGATTCTTCGGAGCCTCCTTTAGGGTCACCAAGTTGGACTTCAGTAGGTGTGGCAAAACTTGGGATAGGGTCATATTGATCCGAGTAAACTGTGTTCATGGCGCATCTGGTCTGTGCTGATTGTTTCGTTGCTAGTTTGATGCAGGATTGGAAATTAGAACAGCCCCTACCGTCAGACGATGCTCAGTTTTGTTGTGATTTCTTTGGCCATAAGCAACACTGACCTCCTTCTTTCTAGTAAAAGGCTTATTTATAGTGCTGGAGGATGCATCCCTCTGTATTTTACCACTTTTGATGCCAACTTCTACCCGTTCGCCAGTCAAGATCAATTCAGTAAATCCAACAGAAGAACTTCCAATCATATGATTAAAGAATGGCCCGGATAACGTGCCCAAGAACATGTCCACCAGCTCCCTATCAGACAACGGAGGCTGGACTCTTCCCGCAAGGTCTCTCCACTTTTGGGCTTAATCTTTAAAACCTTTGCCATAACCCATAGACATACTCTAATTGCGTACAAGTTAGGGCGAGGTCAGAATTATATTGATACTGCTTGTAAAAAGCAACATCCGAATCTTCCCAATTGCGAACGTTGGTTTTCTCCAGTTGATAGAACTATTCGAGATGAGTCCCTGACAAGCTCTCTTGGAAGAAATGTACCCACAGATTCCTATCAGTAGTGTGGGGTTTAATATTTCTGACATACGACCTTAAATGCAGCTTGGGATATGAGACACAGTCGTACTTAGCAAAAGTAGGGACCTTGAATTTTTGCGGGATGACCACCCCTGAAATCAGTCCTAGCTCCTCAAAATCTAGCCCAGGTATCCTCTGGATCTCCATAGCATTGAGCCGATCCTCTAGCTGTTTGTATTTATCATCAGCAAGAGGATACTTCTCCTCATAATAATCTGGTCCATCCTCCTCAGACCATGGATTGTTATTTTCTTCCACATGCTTCTCTTCTTGATTGTCCCCCTCATTTGATGGGGTCGCGAAATCTATATCCCTCTTAACCGGTCCTCTGATCCTTCTTCCCATATTCAATACACTAGTTGGTTTATTTTCCTTCTTGGTCATATCTTTGACGATCAGAGCTTTTAGGTCTTCTTGCCCCTGGGCTAAAGCCAGGAACATCTACTGAAACTAGGCGTTTTGAGCCTGGAGGTCTTTCACTGTTTGTTCAAGAGCCATTTCTTTTGCTGAAATAAACAGTGAAAAGAATAAGAAACCTGTCTTGAAATACCTGCTTATACGATGACATGCATGATATGCTTATGCAATGTTTTCAAGGGCCTTATAAGATTTAAACTCTTTAAACAAAAACAGAAACAAAGACTTTTTATTAGTAAGTTCAAATGAAATCAAAGTTTAAAAAGGATTAACAAATAAGAAACTGCTAAGATTCCTAAGTCTCCCAAGGACGCTTCCTTTTGGTGCTAATGTAGGCATTGATATTCTGCTCCTCGTGAAGCCGCTTCATCAATTCGAACACTTTTTCTCACTGACATAGAACTGGAACTCAAAGGTATCTCGTTCTTCTTTGAGCTGTATCCAAGATTTTTGTAATTCTTCTAAGTTTGTTGGCATACCAGGATGAAGAATGATGCGAGACTCGACCCCTTGAACAATAGGTTCTAAAATCACTAGTAGGATAGCAGCATACAACATCATAAGATTTTGAGCACGAGATCACACCTATCTGAGGTATGGCTCCAAAGGGATGGAGTTCTTGTACTCTAGAGTCCTGCTATCAGTCTTCTTAACCATTCCCCAAGCGCGGATGAACCTTTGATGATAACCGTGCAAATCATTTGAATAGTCGAACATAATACCTTGAATGTGCATATCATGAGGACCATCCCTCCGAGTGTAACCGAACTGACGTAGAGCTAAAGAAGGGCTGTAGGTGATGTCTCCTTTAATGCCAAGGAGTGGCACATTTGGAAATTCTCCACAGCGATCAATAAAAGAGATGTCTTCTTGAGAGCAAGGGCACCAATAGATATCAGAGTGAGAAAGAGACATTAACCTTTGGTTCCACCTTAAAACAAACTCATACTTCATTACTGACCGAGGAAGGTGCAAAATAAACCACCTATAGAGTAGAGGTATACAACAAATAATAGTCCCTCTCTTCTTCATGGTATGGGTATGGAGTGAATGCAAAATATCCCCGAGCAATGTAGGCACTAGATTGTGAGCAAGGAAAATGTTGATGGCACTGACATCTACAAACTGGTCTGAATTGGGGAACAGAACCAACCCGTAGATCAAAAGAGCTAAAACATCTTCAAAGGCATGGTAACTCACAGCGTCTAGGAATACCTGGGCTTTCTTCATCAGAAAACTTGTGAGGAGGCCCTTAACTCCACTCCATCTTTCCCAATTGGACTCAATATCATATGGCTTCAAGTGCAAAGCTATAGCAACATCTTCAGCAGTTGGATCTTGTTCAAAACTGGTAAAGGGTATCTGATTCAATATAGGCAAACCAAGTATTTTGGAGAATTCTTCCAACATAGGCACCAACTGGTAGTCTGGAAATGTGAAGCAATGGTGCTTAGGGTCGAAGAACTGGAATAAGACACTCATCAAACCCTCGTCAAAACCGGTTGTTGTACCCCAAAATTTGCCCTCCCATATTCCTCAAGATTTCTCAAAGGTTGCACAGTCAAATCACCTCCTAAGGCAGTCAAGTCAAAATTAGGGTTTTGGTTCTGGCAAAGAAATTGAGGTTTTCAAGGGTCCAATCAAGTCCCACATGCCCATGTACATTGTCAAGCATTCATATGTCAAGTTTCAAGACTCACAACATCAAAATTGCACAGTCAAAAACCCTAAGTGCTCTACAGTCAACTGCAGGGGCAAAATGGTCATTTAACAGTCAAAAGTAAAAAATTTTGGTCAACATCTTATTTTGAAGCCACAAACATCATTTGATCAATGCTTGATCATGATTTCTCAAAGCATGGCTCAAAAAGTCTCAAGATGCAAAAGTTTCTATTTTTGGACAGTTGAAAAGTCAACTGCAAATTGACCAGGGCATAACTTCTTCATGGTTTATCAGAAAAATCCCATCCAAAGCTCATTTTGAATAGAAGGACATTTCCTACAACTCATCTTCACACTTCAAGCCCAAGAAATGCTCTCACAAAAAGTTATCAATTTCAACATTATAGGCCATTTGCAAAAGTCAACAAAAAGGCACTTTAAGTCAAAGACCATAACTTGAGATTGGTAAATCAAAATAACATGGGACCAAAGGCATTGGTTAGAGGACTTAAAGACCTTTCCAAAATGTCCAAGAACATGATCATAGCTTCAAAATTGAGCAAGATATGCCTTGGAGAAGTTGGGAAATTTTTGGGAATTTTGAAAAGTCAACTTTGCACAAAAGGCTTCAAAAATGCTAATGGGCCTCAATTTCTTTCATGAATCATTACCCAAAGGCTATGCACGACCCATTAAGCTCAAAATGATTTATTTTCTTATTTTTAATTAATTAATTGAATTTTTATTATTATTAATTCATTTAATTAGATTTAATTATGAGAAAATATTAAATCATGCTTTTTAAATCTTTTTGTGCAGCAAATCAAACTAGGGCAAGGTGGAAAATCGTTTCACATTCAAAAAGGGAAGATTTTCCATGATTGGCAAGAGTTCCAATGGCAAAAGATTGAAATTGATATAATTGAAAATCAAATCTTCAAATCATCAATTCATGGACCTTGGGCTTGTTTTCTTGACCTAATCACGTTCAGATACATATACAAGACTAAACCTAATTGGTACACACACGAAAAACTGCTCAGGAGGCCATAACCAAATTGCAACTTTTCATCAAAATTTTGGAAACTGAACTCATAGTTACAGGACGATTCAAGGCTTGAAAAGCATCCTAATACGTTCCTGACATTGCTAGGAATCGATTGCAACCATTTTCCAGTCTCCATACTCCAAGAATTGGTAGAACAGAATCGTCTTCTTCATGAACATGTCCACAATCGTTTTCTAATTTTCATGCATTATTCACATGTTTTATTTGTTGCTTTACACTAATATTGATGTTCTGAAGCTATTGGTAATATTTAATTGTCCTAACAATGCTTGAAACGAGATTTGCCATTAACGTTTTCTAGGGTTTCAGAAGCTCTAAATTGGGGCTTTACACATATGGCAAAATCAGACCACCAAACTTGTATGGGTGAATTCGTGACATGAAGACGAGACAAACCATGACCTCGCGCCCTTTTTATATTACAGCATGCTCTAATCGCTATTTTCTGGCCTTTGTTTTTGTGGGGGTTTAAAACCCCCGCTATTTGCTTATGTTGCAGGTATACAAACGAAGAAGAAGCCTGCGTGTCATTACATGATAGGGGGATTCAAATACTGGCGCGTGATTTTTTGTTTACAGCATTAACTAACGTTTTTGTATATTATGTTCTTTGCCTATCCAAATAACAAACGCGTACAGCAGCTCATTTGGTAGTGGACATGCATTGAAAGCCTTGGGACCTGGGTTCGATTCCCAGGTCCCCCACATATTTCATATTTTTCTTCCTAATTTGCTTCCATGCAGTGTTCATCAAAAGGCTCACCATGCACGCTCACACTCAGTCTTGCCACGCGCCCCTGATGATCAATCCAAGGGCCATTGAATGCAGTCCATGGTACACGCTAGTCAACCCACGTGCACTCAACCAGGAAAGGTCAAACAGGCTTCATGTTCTTGGGCCAAACCACTCCAATTCACCTCCAAAAAGGGCCAGACACCCCCCAATGTTTGCATCTTATTTTTTAACTTCCTTTTCTTTTCTTTTTTTGTTTTAATTTGTTTTAATTGTTTTATTTAATTCACCAATAATTAATTTTCATAATAAAAAATCAGACACTAAAATATGTTAATTAATTTACTTATTAAATATTTTTGTAAATAAATGTTAAATAATTAATTTAGTTAATTTAGGTTTCAATTTCAACATTTTTTCTTAATAAATTAAAATATGTAGAAATTAGGGTTTTTAACTTTTTCATCTTTTTTTTAATAAATAATTTTCTCATCATTATTATTATTATTAATTACTAAATATTTTGTAAATAAACATGTACATTAATTATTTAGTAAATTAGTTTAAACTTTAACCTTTTCTTTAATAATTAAAAATATTTAGAACTAGGGTTTCCTTCTAATTTTTAATTCTCTTCTTATTTCATTAAATACCAAAAACATAAAAAACATTTTTTCTTTTTCTTAATTAAATAATTAATTAGACTTTTAATTCAATTTAATTTCAAAAGGGTCCAACGCCCTCGAACGTTCTATTTTTGTTCTTTTCGCACGTTATTTTATTTTCTTTTCGAATATTATGTAACTGCTCAAGCCATGTAATAGTAACTAGGTTTTACTTTCCGCATTTTTTACCAAACGGGTCTTTGTAATTTGGCGATGTATAGACCCGCGCCTTGTAATAGCGTAGGATTTTACTTTCCGCATTTAAATTTCCGCACTTTTAAATTCCAATTGCATGAAAGAATGAATGACTAATTAAAAACAAGCATAGCTCACAATGCCATGAACAAAGAGAAATATTAAACTGAAAACAACACACAAATTCACACACCACTCTTAGGGTACGCCTCACTGTTGCCTTGCCTTCGAAACGTGGTCGTCGAGTATAGGACGTTTTAGTAAGTCATTATGTCCATGATCCAGTTGCCTCGGATTAAAAAAAGGATCAATGGCATAAGGGTAGCTTCTAAGGTGTCCTACTGTTGCTCTGGTGACCACACTGTCCCTAAACCCGAATTGACCCGAACACCTCCAACGGTGGTGCTACCTACCTCTCAATGGTGGGATGGCACTACCTTAGGGACTTTTACACAGCCTAATTCCTTAGGGTAGGTAGACAACTCATAGGTACTTGCTCTCTTCAAAAAAAAAACAAAACAATCTTTTCACACTGACACTTTCTAAAAGATTTCAAAACAAACGCTTCACAACACTCTTGAGGACTGATACAAGAGTCGAATTGAAGTTTTCAATGAAACTTTTTCAAACCCACTCACATTTTGAAAAGCAAACAAACATTTTGAAAACATAAGAGCAAGTACCTAAGAGCCCATGGATAACCATGGATAGAAAGGGTGCTAACACCTTCCCTTTCTATAAATCTACCTCCCGAACCGAGAACTATTCTCATAAGGAATTTTGCTGTGCTTTTGTCCTGTCTATGTTGGAGAAAATAAAAGACGGTGGCGACTCTTGCTTCCACGACATTTCGCGAACCAGCTTTAAACAGTCACTTCTAAATCCACCGATCACACCGGTATTAACCCAACTGGGCAAATGGCCATATCTCTTGTTGAATGATGAACTTTCAGGAACTTTTGAAACCATTTATTTGAGTTTAGGAGGGATCTCTACAAAATTGATTCAAATGTTTTTTCTGCGAGTTGAATCCCTAACCTACAAAACAAAGAAGAGATAAATCCACAGGCCCTTGAAATGGTTAGTGTAAATGCCATGTTATGATGTTTATGATGTTATGATTATGTTTTAAAATAGCAGATATGTCAAACACAAACAAGTCACACAAAGACCTTAGGTTTAAAGGCCTGCATGACTTTAAAGGTAAGTACCCTCTTGAAGTTTCAGTTGGCTCAACCTGTCCTATTAATAGTAACCGGGTTCTAAGGAGCCTCATATCACTGACCTTTCGTTTAGGCATTGTTCTAGCTCAAGCACCAAAGTATTGCGGCCAGAATATCCCAAAAGTCTAATCTCAATGAGTGTAGCATCGAGTATCAACCAATCTTCGGTCGGAACCAAAGCCGGTCATTTCACTACTTTCTAATGGCTTATGATGAGTCAATTAAAGGTTCTAAAGGTCAGTTAGTGCTTAATGACACTAAGGAAGCCTAATGTTATCCTTTACTGACTCAAGGAACATTAGTACAAACCAAAGTATCACGCTAACATAGCTATCACTTCGTCCATATCGGTCTATGCCGTATAACCTCCATGATTTATTGCTACTTACCTAATAAGGTGCCCCAGATCCGGGTGTAGGATCTTTTAGTAACAACCCAAATAAACCCTCAAAAGTAAAGCATACAAAACACACAATGTAAAACAATAAATAATGAACTAAACTCTAAAGTAACCCCACTTTTTATTTATCCCCAGTAGAGTCGCCAGTTCTGGTATACGGTGGAAGAACCGACTGTTATACTGGTTTTGCGTTTGTGTTCACAAATGTTACGGTAAGAAAGACTCTCGACCTACTTTTCTTTTATCTAACAAAGGAAAGGGTGAAAATAACAGAAAAGACCTTTCGAGAGTTTTCTGAGTAAGGGGGTAGATTATGGAAAGGGAAAGTGTTAGCATCCTTTCCATCCGTAGTTATCTACGGGCTCTTAGATGCTTAGCTCATTTTGAAAATACCTTGTGCTTTGTGTGTTTTTGAAAATAAGTTTGAAAATGCCTTAGTGTGGAAATTTACTTCATGATAACTCTTGTATCAGTCCTCAAGAGTGTTGATAAAGCAAATGTTTTTTTGAAAGTGGTTTGTGAAATGTCTAAGTGTAAAAATTTTGTTTTTAGTATAGCATTTAAGAACTAACTACTTATACTCGAAAAGGTTATTCTTTTCCTCATATCCTTTAGACAGTGCTATCCTACTATTAGTGAGTAGGTAGCCCTATCGTTGGATGTTGAGGGACAATCGAAGGGACGTACAGTCATAAAGGAAACACGTGGAGACGCTTTAGAAATTTTGTCTAGGGAATAGAACATTTACCCAAAGGAAACTATAGGGTCATCGAGGGACTATGGTCTTTTTATTTACGGGTCTTTGCTAAAGCGTCCCTGTTTTGAGGGACATGACTGTTTCCGAAGGTAACTGAAGTGGGAATACCCTAGAGGTGTATATGTGCAGGTGTGCTTTTTTCCAATTCATTTATCTTTGTGTTAGGTTTGCTAGCGTTTTGTTATTAGTCTTTCCATACAAGCCTAATTACTACCAGTTAATATTTTGCAGAAATTTAAAATGCGGGAATTTAAATCCTACGCTATTATAATGCTTTGGGGGGGGGATTTACATGTCCAAATGGGTGGAAAATAAAGAAAGCGATAAAGTCATATTTTAATCTATTACATCCCATTAGCAGATACAAAAAATATGAAAAATAATAATAGAAAATAAGTATTGGACGCGCGCGAATTGGGAAAAAATACGTCTAAAACTCTAAACATTTCTAAGTAAACAGGAATTTTTTTTTGGTTTTGTTGTTTTTGTTTATTTTTTATTGAGAAAAATAATTAAACTAAATCTAAATTTTATTAAAAAAATAAATATTAAATGAAATTAACCTAATTATAATATTTTTGTTTTTTTATTAAGAAAAATATTTGAGTGAAATAAATCTAAGTCGAGTTGATTTTAAATTAATAAAATAAAGTCCAAATAATTAATTAAATTAATTTACAAAATTAAAATTGATTTAATAAAAAACCTAAGTCTATTATTTTTTTTTTATATGATTTGTTAAAAAAAGGTGATATTTGAAATTAATAAAACAAATAAATAAAATAAAATGAGAAAATAAATAAATGGGCCTGTATATGCGAAAGCAAAATGGGGGGTGTATGTTGAAATTTGCTAAGCCCAAACCAAAGGGAGGCCCAGGCCATATGGATCCAGTGTGAGGGTCCTCTGAGTGTCCATGATGGAGATGTGTACTTGCTACGCTTGGATCTGGCTGAATGGACAATGGAAGGCGTGGATCTGATGGCCTATGGCGCGCGCTTGAGGATGCAATGCATGGAATCCTGCAAAGAAATGTTATAAAATATAAAAGGCAGACCTGGGTATCGAACCCAGGTTTCCTCCTTGCACATTCTCCTCCCTTACCACTTAGTCATCTGCTTCGTTTGTTTACAAAACAAGAATAATAAAATATAAATCAAAAACATTATTCTTTTTGAATTTAAAAAAAAAATGCGCGCGGGCTGAGTCATCTTCTTCTTCGTTTTGTTCCAGACTTTTACTAACGGACTTTCCGTTGGTAAAAGATTTAGTGACGGTTTTCCGTCGTGGCTATATCCCTGCAACATTCAAACTTTTAAGATACCAATGATAAATTCCACACAAGGGCATGGTTCGACTGGAAATTTCCTTCTGAAGGCGATGGTACCATTAATTTCGTCCAATTTTTCCTCTAGCTAGGATTCCCAAATTTGGAGCTTCAGAACCCTAGCAATGGCAACATGTTATATCTGCACTCAAGCTTTGATTAAACCATCCAGAAACATTCCCATGATGATCACGAACACAAATATGTAGTCAAATCATGTTTAGAATGAATGAATGAGTGAAATCAAAATTGAAACAGGACAAGTGCAAACCGTGAGTGTAGGGATCGTTTCCTGATGCTTCAGGGCTCGAGGGTGATCGTGAAACCTTCAGTGATGTCCAGGGATGGTTGTTGAGTTCTCAAAAGCCTCTAAATTTCCCTGGAATTAGAAAATGGAGTTTAACTTTCTCTTGAAAATTTAAAGTTTGGAACGTGGTCTCTAGGCTCTAGGTCCGTGCGTTTGGCTTGCAAGGAGGTTCCTTATATAGAGGAGATGGAGGGGACAATGTTGTATGGAAAGAATCTCCCTCATAAACATTATTTTTAAACCATGATCATAATTTAAAAAAAATGCCAAAAATTGAGATTTTATGCCATTTTCAAACTTGGATGAACCTGGACATCCTTGCACGAAATCTTGGGCCCAAGGCTGACCAAAAACGCCCAAAGGTTAAGGCCCATCTCTATACATTTTGTGCAATTTATTTTATATTTATTTGAAATAAACTAAAATAAATGTGAACAAAATATATAAAAATGGTAAGGTAATGTGGAATTGAGATTAGAGGTCCCCTACAAGGTTATGAGGGTGTTTGAAGTCCAAAAAGTTGGGCCATTGCCTTAAAAGTTTAAGTTTGCTCAATGCACAAATCTTGAAATTTCCAAACTTTTCCCAACTTGGGCAAGCCATAACTTGCTAAATTTTGATCTAATGATGATGATCTTGGACTTTTTGGAAAGCCCAGGATGTCTACCTCAATACCTCTTTTGATCAATTTTTCATTTTAAGACTTTATCTTGATGTAAATGGTCTTGACAAAAGGTGCCTTTTGTTGACTTTCTGAAAATGACATGTAATGTATGAGCTTGTAACTTTTAAATGGTGCATCTCTTGATATTTAGGACAAAAGTGAAGTTGTAGGTAATGAGATTCTCTTCAAAATGATCTTTTGTTGAGGAAAAATGGATGAAGTATGTGAAAGTTATGCCTGGTCAAGGTTCAGTTGACTTTTCCTATATAGCAATTTTGACTTTTGATAGATTAGGAGCATTTCTTAAGGCATCATGATCAACCCTTGATCAAATGATGGATATCACTTCAAAACATTGATGTTGACAAAAAATCTTGAAGTTTGACTGTACATGGGCCACAATTGACTTTTGACCTAGTACAGTTGATTTCCAATACTTGAGTAATTGACTGAGCAAACTTGTAGTGTAAGGCATGAAATTTGTCATGGACAATATTGAAGGCATATTAGGACCACGAAAAATATTTGAGACCTTTGGAGCTCACACATCTTGATGAAAAGTGAAACCCTAGTTAGAGGTTCATTGCTTAGGAGGAGAATTTGTCTGATAAATTCTTGGTCAACCTTGAGCAATTGGGAATCTCTAAGAGCATGCCTTGAGTTAAAATGGGAGGGAAAACTTTGGGGTACAACACTCCCTCCCATTGGAGGAATACCATTGATTATGTATATGACAGTGTTAGATAATTCTATGGACTGTATTTTAGGACAACAAAATGAAACAAGGAAGAAGGATTATGCCATTTATTATCTCAACAAGAAGTTTACTGACTGTGAGTCACAATATTCTATGTTGGAAAAAACATTTTGTGCTTTGGCTTGGGAGGAAAAACGGTTGCGGTAATATATGTTGAATCACACTACTTGGTTTATTTCCAAAATGAATTCAATTAAGTATATTTTTGAAAAGCCTGGTCTTACTGGGAGAATTTCCCGTTGGCATATGTTGTTGTCTGAATATGATATTGAATACCATACTCAGAAGGTTATAAAAAGCAGCGTGTTGGAAGATTATCTTGCTCACCAACCAGTTGATAATTATCGAACTTTTAAATATGATTTTCCTGATGAGGATGTGATGTTTTTGAAAATAAAAAATTATGATGAACCGTTGCCTGGGGAAGGTCCTGATCCTAAATATCATTGGGGGCATGGTGTTTGATGAAGATGTGAATGCCTATGGGAAAGGAATTGGTGTTATGATTATCACTGCCCATGGATTGCATATCCCTTTTTCTGCAAGGTTGGAATTTGATTATACCAATAACATGGCAGAGTATGAAGCTTATCTCATGGATCTCGAGGAGGCTATAGATCTCAGAATCAAAATTCTAGATGTATATGGCGATTCAACTTTGGTAATAAATCAAATTAAAGGAGAATGAGATACATGTCACCCTGGCTTGATTCCCTACAAAGACTATGCTAGAATATTATTACCCTTCTTTAATAAAGTTGAATTCCATCATATTCCCAGAGATGAGAATCAGATGGCGGATGCTTTAGCCACTATGGCCTCTATGTATCAAGTAAATACTTGGAACGATGTGCCTCATATCACAATGTGACATCTGGATAGTCCAGCTCATGTGTTTGCAACAGAGGGAACGTAGGACAACAAACCTTGGTATTATGATATAAATCATTTTCTCCAGACTCAGGAATACCCGGCTGGTGCGTCAAACAAAGATAGAAAGACATTGAGAAGGTTGGCAGGAAACTTTTTCCTCAATGAAGATGTGCTATGCAAAATAAATTATGACATGGTCTTGCTCATATGCGTGGATAGACACGAAGCAGACATGTTTATGCATGAGATCCATAAAGGTTCCTTTGGAAATCATGCCAATGGACATTCGATGGCAAAAAATATGCTTAGGGCAAATTACTATTGGATGACAATGGAATCAGACTATTAAAAATTTGCAAAGAAGTGCAATAAATGCTAGATTTATGCAGACAAAGTTCATGTGCCTCTGAAACTTCTTAATGTTATTTCTCCCCCATGGCCTTTCTCTATGTGGGGTATTAACATGATTGGAATGATTGAACCTAAGGCGTCAAATGGACATCATTTTATCTTGGTGGCAATAGACTACTTCACCAAATGGGTGGAAGCAACTTCATATGCTAATGTTACTAAGAAGGTGGTAGTACGCTTTATCAAGAACAATCTTATATGTCGGTATGGTATTCCAAGAAGGATTATCATTGACAACGGATCGAATCTGAATAACAAGATGATGACAAAACTTTATGAATAATTCAAGATTTTCCACCACAATTCATCTCGTTACAGGCCAAAGATGAATGGGGTTGTTGAAGCTTCTAATAAAAACTTCAAGAAGATCATCCAGAAAATGGTTGTTACTTATAAAGATTTGTGGGTATCGAACATCCGTCAGCACTTCAATAGGGGAAACCCCGTTCTCTCTTATGTATGGAATGGAAGCAGTGCTCCCCGTTGAGGTTTAGATTCCCTCATTACGTGCGATAATAGAAACCAAGTTGTTAGAGGCTGAATTGGTCCAGAACAGGTTTGACCAATTGAATTTGATTGAAGAGAAAAGAATGACGGCCTTGTGTCATGGTCAGTTATACCAGAAGGGAATGAAGAAAGCTTTTGATAAGAAGGTCAAGCCTCGTGAATTCATAAAAGGCGACCTCGTGCAAAGGAAGATCACGTCTTTTAACACTGATTCTACGGGAAAGTGGACTCCCAATTTTGAAGGCCCATATGTTGTCAAGAAAGCCTTCTCTGGCGGTGTATTGATTCTTGAAACTATGGATGGAGAGGAATTCCCACTTCCTATGAATGTTGATGTAGTTAAGAAATACTTCGCCTAAAAGAAATAAAAGAACAACTCGCTAAGTCGAAAACCTGAAAGGGCGGTTTAGGAAAAATAGAGTGTGTCGGTAGGCTGAAAACCTGAAAGGGTGGTGTAGCGGTAGATATGTTCAAGACTAATCCATTGGATTGACTAGACTTTATACAATTCAAAATAAAAATCGCCACCGTGCTTTATTGTTTCCAAAGGAATGGGAAAAGAGCGAATAACCCCAAAAGAGAGGGAAATATTTAAGGTAAGGGGGTTGGTTATGCAAATTGAAGGTATTAGCACCCTAAACATCTACGGTACTCCGCAGGAACCTCTTTGTAAAATCTGCATATTTTGGCTATAAAAATGTGTTGTATATAAAATGGATAGTGGAGGTGAGAAAAGAAGTATTTTTTATGATATTTGCACCCACCGCGGTTGCGAACCTTTAGTGCATACGTACCACCTTTCGTGCAATAGGGGATCAGGGTACACGTAGTTCCTCTTTTAATAATTTGAAACACGAGTGTGTTGGTTGATTTTAAGAGATAAGACATCATCGTCATTGTTCGTGTGGAAAACATACTTACTACCCACAATCATGAGAAAGGAGAATTTGCATCATCTCAAAGTGGAGGATATGGCTTGGATTTTAAAATCTACAATGCCTCACTCAACACCCAAGTGTAAAATATCTCTCTTCACTACATATTGTAGAAGTATAGTTGTTTGCATCACTACAAGGATTGACAAGAGCCTAATCTTTTAAGAAAAGTTTAAAGGTAAAAGCCAAAGTGGAAAAATTATTTGAAATGAGATTGATTGACTTTTAGTCTTTTCACAAAAAAAATGTCAAGGTATTATTAAATTGATTGAAGTTTATTTATGAAATTTTTTTTTTTAAGATGCATGGACATAAGCCCAAGTTTATTATGAAAGTGTTTAAGTTTCAAAACAAGAAGGGTTTTCAAAAGGAGGGAGAAGATTTTTGCAATTAAAGAAGATGGGAGGAGAAGAAGAGGCTATCCTAAAGCATAAGGTAAAAAGCTAAGGATAAGGACCATCTAACCAACAAGAGGCCAAAACTTGACATTATGAGACAAGATAGAATTCCCCTTCTTTGGAGTGAAACCAAGCAAGCAAAGATATTATACCTCTTCAAATGTATTAAGTCTTAACAAAAATTGGGCAGAGTAACGACTGTATGCGGGTGAATTCCAGATTACAAACAAAGAGTGTAATCACAAAAACCTGCACACAAAAACAAACAAGCAACCCAATGTCTTGAGGTAAACCTCAAGAGCTCTTGACAAAATAATCAGATAAGATCACAAGGTCTCCAACATAGGACAAGGTTTCTAATCCTAAGTCCAAAAAGTCCAATGTTCAATAATTCCAAGGATAGTAACCAAATAGTCCAAGTATCATTAAAGATTTTTAGGTTTTATGTTGATTATTAAGTTTTTTGAAAAAAAGAAAAGTAAAACTCAAGTGAGCAAAAATAAAAGGCAAGAAAGTAAATACTCAAATGAGAAAAGATGAAAATGACATGAAATGTAAAATGCTAAAAAATAAATAGTGCATAAAGCATAAAAGAATAAAAGCATAAAATAAAACAAGTCAATAATTAGTGGTTAGTTGGATGACCATCTTGAAACTTGCATTTGGAACTCATTAGAGGATTGGTAGAACCAAAGCCTCCACACAACAAGTTGCATTTGCTTTTTTTCAAGTATATCATCCATTTGGAATTCTCACAAGTACCATTTAATGATCAATGATGTTTAAGTGATCTGCGTTGACCAAAGGTATTGTAGATCCATTAAAGGATTGGTAGAACCAAAGCCTTCACACAATGAATCTCAAGGTTATTGGATCAAAGAGATCAAATTAACATACTTGGGCTTGAAATCATAAGTTTGGGCCACAAATGATCATTTATTCGAATCGGGACAAAATTTAGCGCTATGTTAAGCAATCGTAAGTGGACTTATATAGAAGTCGCACCTATTTTGAGGCCAATCTATGCACCATTTGTTTTAAGACATGATATAGAGATCATGCTCTAACAACATTTAATGCAATAAGAAGGGGATGAGATGAAGAGGAATTAGGGTAAAAAGAAAAACCACATTTGAATTAATATTTAATTAAACTATCGTTAAAATCATTCATCCATTTTTTGTGGAGTTAAACTCAACACCATGGATCCAATGATGTTAATAAAGCCATGACCAAAAAATCAACCCAAGACAGCCAAAAAAAATTCACAAAATAATAATATAATTAATATGTTCATTAAAGGGTTTTAAAAAAGTTTTAAAAAAAGGAAAATAATGAAGAAAATGCCAATTATATTCAAATTAATCAAGAAATGAAAAATAAGACCATAGAAAAATCAGAAAAGAGGCCAAGTAATTTTACAAAAATTTTGGGAATTTTTAAAAGTCAGAAGCTATTTTTAAAAATTAAAATAAATAGGTAAAATAAACATAAATAGTAAAAAAATAGCAAAGTCAGAAACAAAAATAAAATAAGGTCACCAATATTTGTCACAATATCATTGGATCATTCCATAATTTTTTCAGAATTTAAAAATGTGTAAAAGTATTTTTAAACATTTTAAACAAATAAAATAAGTGTGAAATTCATAAAAAATATCAAAACACAAAATTAAATTGTGAAAAAATAAAAATCAGAAAGAGAATAATCAAAAAAAAAATTCATAATTTTTTTAGATTTTTTGGACTAAAAATGAATTTTCTATGATTTTTTGAAATTTAAAACAATTAAAGTATAAATATCAGAAAAAGAAAATAAAAGAAAAAGATGTGGACCATTGGATGAGAGTCAAAACGCGTTAGTAATCAAATCCAAGGGATCTGGCGCGTTGTGCATATCATTGTCTTTAACGAATAACGTACAGAATCATTAATAAAATCAGAATTGAAAATAACAAATGTCACGCTTTTATTGGTTAGAAGATGACATGTTGGTCATCTTCAACCTCCAGCCTTCACGAATTGCAGGTCTCTCAAACTGTAAAATCAGAAGCTCAGACCTATGTCATTCGCTTCGTCTCTTCAAGACGAAGACAACCACACCCTCGCGCCAAATTTATATAAACTGTAACTCATGCAATTTGGAAAGAAAGTTTTGAAAAGGGATTTGAAAATTCATGGTCAAAACGTGCTTCCAGATAAAAGTAAGTGTTGCAACTAGAACCAGGGAAATGAGAGCAACACAATGATACCAAAGTTTTGAAGAATTGATGAAGGAATCAACCTATTGAAATTGATTTGCAGAACTCTGAAACTGGACTTCCATGGAGCAATATAGGGCACGATTCTTTAATGTGATTATATGGTTAGCTTCAGGGAAGATCAAGGAAGGTGAATTGATGAAAAAATGGATTGAAAAAGGCTTGACAATAGGATTCGAAGTAGATGAATTCTGAGTTGTGAAGCAAGTTTTGCAGGGTGATTCTGGCTATCTAAGCTTGGGAAATTGAATGGGGGATGACCCTCTATTTATAGGGAATCAAATGGAATGTTCAAGCGTGTGGAATGAAGCAAATTGGAGGGAAATCGTGTGAACCTGATGCACGAGTGAAGTGTGATCTGATTTGCATCAAAACTCATCAAATCCTTGCGTTTCAAGGCTCTAATCCACTTTAGCAACTTGGTTAAACATGTTTAGATCACAAACGCGTGCTAATTTGATGTTTAAAGGCCAAAACATGAATTTCAAATTCTGCCTTATGGAGAAACTTCAGTTCCAAGTTACCAAGTTCAATCCAATGGAATTTCCTCCTCAAGGAGTCTTAGGGAAAAATTCTTGATGCTTTGGAAAGATGAGGTATCAAGCTTTGCAATGGAAAAAATGATGGAATCAAATGGATGCTTGAGCTGAAAGTTTTATGGAGTCAAAGTTGAAGAAAAGAGTTGACTTTCCATACTTAGAAATATTTCAAATTCTTCTTTAAAAATGACCTATAACCTCTTGCATCCAAACATGGCCTTCCACTTTGAATTTTCTCTTGACCAAAAAATATGGAATGAATTAGATCTCTTGAATGAAATTTGGAAATTTGAACCACTCAAAATCTCCAAAAATTGAGCAAGTTATGACTTGTTGAAGTTGGCCAAAAATCATGAAATGACCTATAATCTCTTGCATTCTTAAGGCAAATTCCTTCAATTTTCTTACTTTGCACATAAAAGAAGGAATGAAGTACACATCCTTAGGGTCATAATGAAAAAATAATGGGCTCAAGGTGATAAAAATTGACCAAGTTATGACCATTTGAAGTCACGTATGGAAAATGAGCGATTCATCTGGATGTTTTGTAATCTTTCTTCTTCACCAAGTTCCTTCCACATGAAAACTCCTTGGAACTTTTGAAGTGATTTGTTGGTAACTCTTTGAAGAGAAGAATGTTTTTGGAATCACTCAAAAATACCAAAATATGAGCAAGATATGCCCCTTTGAAGTCCAAAACCCTAGCCTCTAGATCAAGAGAATGCTTGGTGGAACTTTGCCAAGTTTGAACAAACTTTTTGTGCCAATATTCTTCCTTTGTGAATAGAGATTGTTGACGATGATGATGAGGACTCATGGCCACCAAAATAACTTCAATTATGAGGTTTGAATCTCTCAATACTTTGACTAGGGCATGGAAATAAACTTATGAACCCATGATGCAACTTGCTAAACCTCATTGCCTTTACCTACATTATTAACAAGTAAGACAAACCAATATTGTATTTTGTTAATTTAGAGAGAAAATCAAAGAAAAATATCCATGATCACCAAAGAAAACAAGTCAAGGTTCTTGGTAACTCCTCAAAGAGCAAGGCTAAAGATAGGGAGAAGAACCAAAAGCCCAAATGTGATTTTGTGGTGATTGAAACAATATGGTATAATGAAGGGATATTAGGGGAAAAATTGGGGTACAACAGCTGCCCTTATTTAAGTTTCTTCTATCCGGAGATATGAAGGTTAACAATCTTCGTGTCGACGTGATCGAAGACACTTAAATATAAAACGAACCCTGTTTTTGGCCCTAAGATGCCATGCAAACATTTATGCATATGAATGGAACAAAAGAGACGCAAAGTAGAATTGGGGATGCAACATGAAATGTAGAAACAAAAGAGCAATCCCATCAGGAAAATAAATCACCGGTAAACCACAAGAAAAGAATCAGAGAGGAGGATAACAAGCATCGTCGTTCACTGCCGATGTACTACCAACGTTCACTGAAGGTAGAAAGAGAAAATATATCATATCACCGTCGTTCATTGACGATGAACTATCAACGTTCATTGAAGATAGCAAAAAGATAACAAACACCAATGTTCACTGCCTATGTACTACCAACGATCACTGAAGGTAGAATGAGAAAATATATCACATCACCGCCGTTCACTGACAATGAACTATCAACATTCACTGAACATAGCAAAAAGATAACAAACACCAACGTTCACTGCCGATGTACTACCAACATTCACTGAAGGTAGAAAGAGAAAATATATTATATCACTGCCATTCACTGACGATGAACTATCAACGTTCACTGAAGATAACAAAAAGATAACAAACACCGATGTTCATTGCTGATGTACTACCAACGTTCACTGAAAGTAGAAAGAGAAAATATATCATATCACCACCGTTCACGGACGATGAACTATCAACGTTCACTGAAGATAGAAAAAAGATAACAAACACCAACGTTCACTGCCGATGTACTACCAACGTTCACTCAATGTAGAAAGAGAAAATATATCATATCACCGTCGTTCATTGACGATGAACTATCAACGTTCACTAAAGATAGCAAAAAGATAAAAAACACCGAAGTTCACTGCCGATGTACTACCAACGTTCACTGAAGGTAGAAAGAGAAAATATATCATATCACCGCCATTCACTGACGATGAACTATCAACGTTCACTGAAGATAGCAAAAAGATAACAAACACCGACGTTCACTACCGATGTACTACCAACGTTTACTGAAGGTAGCAAAAAGATAACAAACACCGACGTTCACTGCCGATGTACTACCAACGTTCACTAAAGGTAGAAAGAGAAAATATATCATATCACCGCCGTTCACTGACGATGAACTATCAACGTTAACTGAAGATAGCAAAAAGATAATAAACACCAACGTTCACTGCCGATGTACTACCAACGTTCACTGAAGGTAGAAAGAGAAAATATATCATATCACCGCCGTTCACTTATGATGAACTATCAACATTCACTGAAGATAGAAAAAAGATGACAAACACCAACGTTCACTGCCGATGTACTACCAACGTTCACTGAAGGTAGAAAGAGAAAATATATCATATCACCGTCGTTCACTGACGATGAACTATCAACGTTCACTGAAGATAGCAAAAAGATAACAAACATCGACGTTCACTGAAGGTAGAAAGAGAAAATATATCAAGTTTCCCCAAGATTCTGGTGTTTTGCCAAGAACGGGTCTCAACTTCTTCTTTAACCAAGGAAATCTTCCTGGAAAGGGTAATACATAATCTGTCTCAAATAAAGAGACTTCCACTTATTGTCAAGGGGATTTACAAAGAGAAATGAATTTCTAGGGATGGAAATATGATTTCCCGGGGAAGTGCCACGATATTCCTGCTGAGGAGATAAAGTCTTCCTGTGCAAAATAAATGCACAAACCAAAACCAAAAGTTTTCAGAAAACCACAAATCCAATTCAGAAATAAACTGGAGCAAGACGGCCAATGCAGATTCATCCTTTGAGAAATAAACTAAAGAGGGAAAACCAAATTCAACTAAGCAAAGAGAGCTGCAGGAAAGGTCAGAATACTATATCAATGAACGATGATTTTTAGCAATGCATGATGTATGTATGAATGTATGAGTGATATCGTGCATATGCTGGTAAAAGAATACATGATCAGTACAAACAAACAAAACTGCCTCAGGTACTAACAACATTGGGCTAAACTTCAACCAGAAAGATCAATCGAAGAACGGTAAAAGCAACTGCAGAAACCAAACCTATTGCCTGCTTTAACTTCACTAAGGAGAAACATAATCCGGACGTAGCCAAATCAAACAGATATCGGGATAGAACATCCTTCTTCTGGTTTCATCAGAGAAAACAGTTTTCCAAAAGCAACATGCCTACTGGAGATTGCAAGACCAGCCTCAAATAAAGCAGACTGACGCCGGCACAACCAAACCTCATTGGGGGATTCAAGCCTACCTCCCTGGAGAAAACTTTCACCACGAATACTCATTCCAACAAGAGATGCCCTGGGATAATCTTCCCGGGAAGTCAAGAAGTCAATATTAATGCCAAAACTGCAAAAAGAGCGACATCCCAGCACACCAAAGGAATAAAACCTTTCATTATATGAGGGAAGACTTTGCTGGGGAATCTGGGACAGAGGCTTCTGACCATGCAAACCCAAAATCAAAAGCGAACCAAGACTTGACTGGTGATAATGGGATATTAAACCCAATACTGTACCTTGCACCCACTGATATCGTCTTTAACTATTTGAGAAACACACAAAGATTGCGCACCTACTAGCAAAATGACCTGAGAAAACTTTCATGAAGGGAGTAAATCTTCTTAAAACAACCAGAGTTTGTTCATTCTTGGGACCACCATTCTTGCTGTCATTGTTTCATCACAAATCCTAAAGTAAATTGAATTTGTAAAGATCTCTCTTTTTTTTTGAAAAGTCAATTTTGCTTTTTTAATCTTTTTGCTTTAACAATTATTATCAGTAATAAATGAAGTCTTTGCAAGATAAATAAAAATAAGAACACAAAGAGTTGGGCAAAAGCTCAAATTTCATTAATAGAATGGTAGTTTGCGAATGGCGAGACTCCATGGATGATTACAAAGTTTGGGAAATGGTAATACATAATGGAAAAGATACATTAAGATACAATGACCACTATCCCCCTTAACAACTCTTGAAATCCTGGGCAGCAGCTTCTGTTGAAGTATGGTGAGGATCCGAGAAGATTGTTGCTTCAACGATCAAGTCTCGTCTGACATAGTTACTTGCCAAGAAAGTCCCTAACTTTTGCCTAAGTTGCCCTTGAGGGTTTTCAACTTAGTGGGAAATTTATTCTATTTATGTGTCTAATTTTTGCCTAGACCGCCCTTTCGGGTTTTCGTCCTACCGAGACGCTCTTTTTTGCCTAAGCCGCCCTTTCGGATTTTCAACTTAGCAAGTTGTTCTTTTGTTTCTTTAGACGAAGTATTTCTTGACTGCATCAGCATTCACGGGACGTGGGAACTCCTCGCCATCCATAGTTTCAAGAATTAATGCACCACCAGAGAAGGCTTTCTTGACAACATACGGGCCTTCAAAATTGGGAGTCCACTTGCCCCTAGAATCAGTGTTGAAAGACATGATCTTCATGAGCACGAGGTCGCCTTCTCTGAATTCACAAGATTTGACCTTTTTATCAAATGCTTTCTTCATTCTTCTTTGATATAATTGCCCATGACATAAAGCTGTCATTCTATTCTCTTCAATCAAATTCAATTGGTCAAACCTGTTCTGAATCCATTCAGTCTTTGTCAATTTGGATTCCATTATCACACGCAACGAGGGAATATCTACCTCGATAGGGTGTACAACTTCCATTCCATACACTAGAGAAAACGGGGTTGCTCCTGTTGAAGGTCGGACAGATGTTCGATATCCATGTAGAGCAAAAGGGAGCATTTCATGCCAATCCTTATAAGTAACAACCATTTTCTGGATAATTCTCTTGATATTCTTATTAGCAGCTTCAACAGCCCCATTCATCTTTGGCCTGTATGGAGATGAATTATGATGGACAATCTTGAATTCTTCGCACAGTTCAGTGATCATCTTGTTGTTCAAATTCGAGCCATTGTCAGTGATGATTTTGCTCGGCACACCATATCGGCATATAAGATTGTTTTTGATGAAACACACAACTACCTGCTTGGCAACATTGGCAAAGTAATCAATTGCTACCAAGATGAAACAGTGTCCATTCGAAGCTTTGGGTTCTATCATCCCGATCATGTCAATACCCCACATAGATAAAGGCCACGGGGAGGAAATCACATTGAGAAGTGTCGGAGGTACATGGATCTTATCTGCGTAAATCTGGCATTTATGGCACTTCTTTGCAAATTTGTAACAATCAGATTCCATTGTCAACCAATAATAACCTGCCCTTAGGATCCTTTTAGCCATTGAATGTCCATTAGCATGAGTTCTAAATGAACCTCTATGGATCTCATGCATCAATATGTCTGCTTCGTGTCTATCCACGCATCTGAGCAAGACCATGTCAAAATTCATCTTGTATAACACATTTTCACTGAGGAAGAAACTGCCTGCCAATCTTCTCAGTGTCTTTCTATCTTTCTTTGATGCACCAAACAGGTATTCCTGAGTCTGAAGAAAATGCTTGATATCATAATACCAAGGTTTTTCATCTGCTACCTCCTCTGTCGCAAACACATGAGCGGGCCTATCTAGCCGTCGAACTGTAATTCGGGGTATATCATTCCAAGCATTTACTTGGTACATGGAAGCCAGAGTTGCCAGAGCATCTGCCATTTGATTTTCATCCCTAGGAATGTGATGGAATTCAACTTTATTGAATAAGGGTAATAGTCTTCTAGCATAATCTTTGTAAGGGATCAAGCCAGGGTGACGAGTGTCCCATTCTCCTTTAATCTGATTTATTACCAAGGCTGAATCACCATAAACATCTAGAATCTTGATTTTGAGATCAATAGCTTCTTCAAGACCCATGATGCAAGCCTCATATTCCGCCATATTATTAGGGTGTTGTACCCCAAAATTTTCCCTCTCATATTTCTCCAAACATTGCAAGAAAAATCTCAAAGTGGCTCAAGATTGCTCAAAAGTTTGACAGATAATCATCTCATAAGGAAGTCAACCCTAAATTAGGGTTTTGTGTTGCATAAAGATCCTTGAATCCAAATGACCTCAAGTTCTCCCCAATGTCCTAATATGTTCTCAAGGTCATCCATGTCAAGTTTCAAGCCTTGCAAAGGAAGTTTGCTCAGCCAATTGCTCAAAGGGTCCAAAAATCGACTATGCTAGGGCAAAAGTCAATTGTGACCTACAAACAGTCAAACTTCAAGATTTTTTTTCAACATTCTCATTTTGAAGGATATTTCATCATTTGATCAAGGGTTGATCATGATTCATCAAGGATTGCTCAAAATTCATCAAGACTCAAAAGTTGCTAAATTAGGGTTTTGTAGGAAAAGTCAACTCAACTTTGACCAAGCATAACTTTCTCATACTTTATGAGAAATGACCCATACAAAGCTCATTTTTAATAGGATGAAATTTCCTACAATCCATATTCATACCCCAAGTTCAGAAAATGCACTCACAAGAAGTTATAAATTTGGACATTATACATTATTTTTGAAAGTCAACAAAAACACCTTTTTTGTCAAAGCTTATAACTTGAGCATGGTATATCAAAATGATATGAGACAAAAAGGGTTGGTTATAGGACATCTCAAGCTTTCTAAAAACTCCAAGAACACCTCCAAAAGTTCAAAATTGAAGAAGTTATGCATTGTTGAAGTTGGACATTTTTGCAAAATTGCAAAAAGTCAACTATCCCCAAAACTTCAAATTTTGTCAAATGGGCCCATTCTTTTCCACTTGATTTGAGCTTGCATCATTGTCCACGTGTCCTAGCTTCGGCCATGTGTCCATTTATCAATTTTATTATTTTATTTTATTTTTTATTGAATTATTTCATTTTAAATCAAATTAAATCCCAAACTTTGATTACATGAGATTTTTTGCTATTTTCAGGATTGGATTCTCATCAATATCATCATCAAATTCGTATCACACAAGATCATGTGCAAAAAGATGGTTTTTTTGACAAATTTGGTAAGCTTTCAAATGGAAATCAAATCAAATATGCAAGCCATAATGGGAGAAGATTTGGACCATAATTCTTAACCTAATGCATTCCACAATACATAAGCAAGAGAGGCACACGAAAATAAGGGCTGGAGGCTGCAAGAACAATCAAGAAAAAACTTGAAAAAAGTGTGGAAAAAGCTTGAATCCAAAATCACATGTAGAGGCGATCTCAGAAGCCAAGAAGGGTCTCAATCAATTCCTGGAGGTTCACTGAGTTGAAACCAACCCAAAGCAAGCTCCCATACACGCCAAAACGCACTGTAAGTACCACACGGATCCGCCATGTTCTTGAATTTGCAAATCTTTATTCATGCATCTTTTGTACAAATTATTTGCATATTCATAATCCTCATCAAGTTTCCAAGCATTCTGCATTATCTAATTTTATTTATCTGACCTGTAAAGCCAAGTACCATATCTAGGGTTTCGTGGTTTGTTTTTGGGAATTTCTTTTTTCAGGAAAAATTGGTTGACGAGAAGGGCATGGTTGTGACCGGGACGATGAGACGAGCACAACCCTGCCCTTAGATTTCATTTTCATGGCTCACAGCAGATTATAGGGATACGTGACTTTTAGTGACAGGCGATGTCCGTGGCTATAGGTCTTACAGGGTTTTCGCCACGGACGTGAGGAATAAGATGGAGACGTGTCACGCCATCGTTGGCCAATTCAAACCATAGCGCGCTTATTTTGTTGTGCTGGCATATTGAGGCATTTTCTTTTATTATTATTATTGTCTAATATATTTACAATTGAAACACAATGGCCTAGTGGCAAAGCAAGCAATTCAAGCGCCTACAGGACCTGGGTTCGAATCCCAGGTCCCCCACTCTCTTTGTTATTTTGTTTCTTCAGATATTCCAATATGCATAAGGAGCAGCAGTGCATCATACACCATCATCTATCCAATGGACAGATGGCCAATAGCCAGATCTGATGGATGGAGATGGAAGGACCACGCTTTGGTCAACGTGTCCACACCAAGTCCAGGAAAGTCAACACAGGGCCAGCTCGTTTGGGCCATAGAATTTGCTTCCCAAACACTCCAATCAGGCCCATACCTCCCTAACTCTCTCTATTTCATTTATTTTTGTTTTATTTGATTTAATTATTTTCATTATTAACTAACCAATCAAATTTTATTTTTCTTTATAAAATTAAAACCAAAAAACATTTTCCTTATCAAATTAAATTTTAGTATTTTATTTTTTATTAACAAATCTATTAATTAATTTAGGCTATTAATTAGAAATAACTTTAATACCTTTTTTTGTAAATAATTAAAATCAATTAGACTTAATTAGGTTTTTACTAACATTAATTTATTTTATTTTATTTCTTTAAATATCAAAAACCCAAAAAATATTTATTTTCATTAATTAATTTATTTATTTATTAATTTAATAATTAACTTAGATAATTTCTTTCTTAATTCAAAAACACGCAAAAAATCTTTTCTTTAAACAAAAAAGGGTCAAAACCCTACTCGCACTCGATTTAATTTTCCGCACGCGATCTATTTATCATATTGTACTTGTTCCCAGAATGTAATAGATAATTAGGACCATTTAATTATTTTTATCGCTTTATTTATTTTTCTGCATTTAAATTTCAAAGGTTTGCTTTTGGCGATGAAATACCCGACGCCTTGTAATTTAATTTCCACAATTTATTTTCCGCAACATATAACTGTTAGATGTTTGATAATAGGGATGCATGACAAGATTGAACGTTTAAACCTAAAATCAACTTAGATAACCATTAACATGTACAAAGATAAAAATAAACTGAAAACGACACACTCGCACATGCGCACTCTTAGGGTACACCCTACTTGGTTGCCTTCGTATGCGGTCATTGAGTATAGGTCACTTTAGAGGTCACCCTCTTGTCCAAAGATCATAAGTTGCCTCGAAACGGTTGCCTCGGATATTGTTTCCTTAAAACAAATGATCTAAGACATTAGGGTTACCGCTAAGGCATCCTAACATTGCTTTGGTGACCGTAAGTCCCTAAATTCGAATTGACCCTTAAACTCCAACGACGGTGCTACCTACTCATCAATAGTAGGATAACATTGTCTAAAGGAAGATAGCATAGAACGATTCCTTTTTCGAGTGGGTAGACGGTTCTTAAGTACTTGCTCTTTCAAAAAACAAAAACTCTTCACACTTACACTTTTCGAATAAAGTTTTCAAAAACACTTCATTACACTCTTAAGGACAGAAGCAAGAGTTAAATCGAAGTTTTCAAAACAAAAACTTTTTTTCAAACCCACAAGCACAAAGAAAGCAATATTTTGAAAACAATATGAGAAAGTACCTAAGAGCTCGTGGATAACCACGGATAGAAAGGGTGCTAACACCTTCCCTTTCTATAATCTACCTCCCGAACCCGAGAAATATCTCGAAAAAGGAATTTTTCTGTGCTTTTTTCCTTTCCTTGTTGGATAAAATAAAAGTCGGTGGCGACTCTTGCTTACCGCGACATTTTGCGAAAACAAACACAAAAGGCAAACCAGCATTCCAAAAAATAGTCAGTTCTTCCCACCGTATCACAGAACTGGCGACTCTGCTGGGGATTATTATAAGTGGCATGTACCTTAGAAATAGTTCATAATGTTTTCAATTGCTTTACTTGTATGCTTTATATTTGTGGGCTTGTATCGGAGTTACTATAGATCCTAACCAAGATCTGGGGGATACCCTTTAGGTAAGTAGCAATAAAGTGTGAGGGAACTGTACGGCGTAGACCGATACGGTTGAAGCAGTAGCTACGTTGGTGTGGCACTTTAGTATGTACCGATATCCCTTGTGGCGCAACAAGGAGAATATGGGTCTGCTAAGGGGTCATTAAGCACCAACTGACCTTAGAAACTTTAAATTGACCAACTTGGCCATAGAACAGTAGCAGTATGCTACACTCATTGAGACTAAACTCTCACGATGATTCCGGCCGCAAGAAAAGGTTGCTAAACTGGAATTATGACCGATTGAGGGTAGTCAGTGATATTGAGATCCTCTAGAACCCGGTTACTATTTTTAGGACAGGTTTGAACCAACTGAACTGAAAGAGGGTAGTACCTAAACTCCTTGCCAGCCTGAAATCTAAGGGCTCTCTGTGTGACTTGTGTGCCTTTACCATGTTTTCTATTTGTGGATACTTGTGGTGTGCTTTCTATAATGACATCATGACATCATAACATTGCATACATCTTGCATTGGACTAACCTATTTCAAAGACAGGAGGGATTCATCTTTGTTCTGTTTTGTAGGTCATGGAACCTATGCGTAGGAACACCATCCCGATCAACTTTGTCCAGGTTCCCACTATGCTTAAAGAATTGGTTGCAAAGATGTCAGATACTACCTCCTTCATCAGAAGACATGGGCATATTTTTAGTTTGGTCACCTCCAAATTGGACGAGCAGATGATGAGTGTCCTAGTCCAGTTCTTTGATCCACTGTACCATTGCTTTACTTTTTAGAACTACCAGTTGGTCCCTACCTTGGAAGAGTTCTTTGATCTGCTCGGTATCTCTATTCTGGAGCAGACCCCGTTTACAGGTTGGGAGAAGATCCTTAGGCCAGAAGAGATTTCTTCAGCCCTCCATATGACAAAGGATGAGGTAATGGCTAATTGGGAAACTCGTAGTGGAGCAAATGGATTTTTGACTAAGTTCTTGGTTGGTAAGGCTAATCATTTCTGGGATCGTCTAGATTTCCAGCCATTCGAAGATATTCTGGCTCTTCTGATATATGGCTTGGTATTGTTTCCTAACTCTGACTCCTTTGTGGATGTGAATGCGGTAAAAATCTTCATCTCTGGTAATCCTGTACCCACTCTCTTGGGTGACATTCTTCATCAGCTTTATGCCCGTACTGCTCGGAGGCGGGGAACCTTGATGTGTTGTGTTCCACTGTTGGCGGGGTGGTTTATTTCTAACCTCCCCAAATCAGTTCTGAAGAACAAAGAAGGCATGGGCTGTGCTTATAGGGTTATGTCTCTCTCTCACAATGACATCATTTGGACTATTAAGGGTATGGACGAGGTGGCTGTTATTGATCGCTGTGGGGAATACCCCAATGTTCCACTGATAGGAACCAATGGAGGAATTACTTACAATCCATGCTTGGCCTTACGTCAGTTTGGGCGATCCAGAAGGGAAGGACTTCATGAGCTACTAATGCCTAGTATAATCTTTGATTTCTAAGGGGATAGTGACGAACAACGCCGCAGATTCATAAGGGCTTGGGATAGAGTACACAGATCTGGTCCACACGAGCTGGGTGCGAAGACTTCTCTACCAATGGAACCATATCTCCGATAGGTTCGCATACGTGCCCAAAAGCTTGGAATGCCCTATGAAGCCGTCTTGCCTATTATTGTTGAAGTTGCTGATGAGGAATGAGTTCCTCCTACCATTCTCCACCCTTACATGCCTACCAACATTGGGGAATTGAAGAGGTCCTGGATGCAGCTAAGGGAAGAGCGGAATACTTATAGAGAAAATTATCACGAGCAAGAGCAGAAGATCCAGAAGTTGACAAGGCAGTTGGAGAACAAGCGGATCCTCAATGACTACGTCAGCACTAAAGGAAAACGTCCATGGGAGCGCTGATGTCTTTTGATTATTTCCAGTTTTTATTTACTTTTCAGTATTTCCTTTCTTGTAAACGCCTTAAAGGCATCTGTTGAACAATTTGAATTTTAAGTTTATCTAATAAAAGTGTGCTTCATTTCTTGTTTACGAATTTGAATCTTTCGATGTCTTTGAAATCATATCATACGCATTTCATTCCATGCACCTCATAACAGGTACCCCTACAGGTTTTCTCATCTTCTTCGCTGTTTATTTCAGCATCATGTCTTCTGAACCATCAACTGAACAAGAAATCAAGGCTCTGCAGGCTCAAAATGCCCAATTCCAGGAATTGTTCATGAATTTGGCTAAGGGTCAACAAGATCTGAAGGCCCTCATCTTAAAAGAGAAGAAGAAGAAGAAGAAGAAGAAGATGGTCTTGTCTAACATGGGCCATAAGTTTGGAAACATACTACGAGATGAAGTTAATTTGACCACCTCATCTGGAGGGAAAGATAGCCAGGAAGAAAGGAGGGCTCCTAGCCCTGTGGTTTCAGACAAAGAGACGAACTTCGACGAAGACCAGTATCCTCCGACTGAGGATAGGTACAAACAACTGGAAGACCGATTGAGTGCGATGGAAGTACAGAAATTGCCTGGTCTGGACTTTGGTGATCTGGGTCTGTCATCTGGGGTGGTGATTCCCCACAAGTTTAAAGCACCATCCTTTGCTAAGTACGGCGGAGTTTCTTGTCCGAAGCTGCACCTCCGTTTGTATGTTAGGAAGATTCAGCCGTACACCGCTGATAAGAACCTATGGATCCACTTCTTTCAAGACAGTCACTCAGGGACTCAACTTGAATGGTTTTACCAGCTGGAAGGAACTAGCATCCGTAATTGGGAAGATTTAGCCGCTGCTTTCTACAAGCAGTACCAATACAATGCCGACCTCGCTCCCACGCGTACCCAACTCCAGGGTATGTCAATGGGTGCGGGCGAAGGTTTCAAAGATTATGCTCAGAAGTGGAGGGACCTTGTTGGCAGAGTGCAACCACCCTTGGCTGATAGGGATCTTGTAGATATGTTTCTGGGGACTTTGTCTGGTCCATATTTCAACCATCTGATTGGAAGTTCTTCGTCCGGATTTACGGAGCTGATTATTATCGGGGAAAGGATTGAGGCTAGTATTAAGTCTGGTAAAATACAGAAGGGTGCTTCATCAGGCACCGAGAAGAAGCCTTTTAAGAAGGAGTCTAGTGTTGTTTATAGTTCGAAAAGCCAGAATTGACCTGAACGCCGCCAAGCTGTTAATGCAGTTGTTATTTCAAGACCTGCTGGTGCTCCTCAGCACAACAATCAACCAAAGGCTGAGAGACGGCAAAGGCAATTCACTCATCTTAACATGACTTTATCTCAGATTCTGCCACAGTTATTGAAAACCAATCTAGTGATTCCAAGGGAGGCCCCGAAGAATTCCAACACTACATCACTAAAGTATAACCCTAATGCCCGCTGTGCTTTTCACTCTGATGGCCCAGGGCATGATACAGATGATTGTTGGGTTTTGAAGAACAAAGTACATGACTTAATTGATGCAAAGGAGATTGAGTTTGAAGCACCTGAAAGACCTAATGTTGTGACTGCTCCCATGCCCAAGCATGGAGTAAATGCTGTAGATGAAGACTCGTTTGTGGTTTCCGTGAACGAAATTGTTACCCCTTTAATGACTGTAAAGAAGAACCTTTTGTTAGCCGATTTATTTCCGGGCTGTGACAAAGGTTTTCGTATGTGTTATGTCCTACCTACCAGTTGCCATCTTTTGAAGTTAGGTGTCCAACGCCTGATGGATAACAAAGAAATTCTGTTTGAGAAGACTGTTGTTCCCTTAGTTCATACTGAAGAAGTTGTTATCATCACCATTTTCGACAATTCTTCCAAGGCTTCCTCGAGAAAGCCTGTTAGAATTACATCTGTTCCAAGAATCGCACCATTGATCATCACTGTTCCAGGGCCTATCCCCTATACATCTGATAAAGTTGTCCCTTGGCATTACGGGGATGATGTTTATTATCACAGAGTCAAACAAGATTTGGATGCCGATACTGACATCAGCAATATTGTTGGACCTACTAAAGTCACCCGCAGCGGAAGACTTTTCTCCCCTGATATCTCTCCACCAACTGTTCGGAAACCTGTCGTTATCACACCTTCCAGTGTACCTGCTACTATTCCTGTTCAAGTTCCCATTCTTACTCCTGTTGTCGAGTCATCCGATACTCGGGGAAAAGGAACCACTGATGTGCCTGCTCGGACGGAGGCACCAAAGAAAATTACTGTTGAAGCCTCTAGACAAGAGATGGAAGAAATTCTGAAGATCATCAAAAAGAGCGACTACAATATAGTCGAGCAGCTGGGGCAAACCCCATCCAAAATCTCTATGTTATCATTGTTGCTATGCTCAGAGGCCCATGCCAAGGCTCTGATTGCATTCCTGAAGACTGCATACGTACCTCAAGAAACATCAGCTGACCAGTTTAAAGATTGCGTGGCTAGTCTGACTGCTGATAATGGGTTGGGTTTCTCTGACGCCGATTTGACTGTTAAGGGGAAGAATCACAATGATGCCCTGCATGTCTCTATTGAATGCAGGGGAACTACTATTGCTCATGTATTGGTAGATACTGGTTCCTCATTGAATGTTTTTCCTAAGAAAGCTCTAGACCGGTTGGACTGTGAAGGGTTGGAACTGAAACCAAGCAACATTGTTGTCAGGGCCTTTGATGGGTCTAAGAGGATGGTGCATAGAGAAGTGGATATTCCGATTAAGGTTGGTTCTCAGGTTTTCGCCTCTACATTCTATGTGATGGACATTCGACCATCTTATTCATGTTTGCTGGGTCGTCCATGGATTCACAAAGTTGGGGCAGTGACGTCTACGCTCCACCAGAAACTAAAGTACCCGGTCAAAGGGAAAATTGTGACAGTGCAAGGAGAAGAGGAGTACATGGTGAGCCACCTCAACTCTTTCCGATATGTAGAGATGGATGGGGAGTCCATTGAGACCCCATTTCAGCATTTTGAAGAGGTTCCCCAAACACTGGCATCAACTGAGACTCTTGTTGAAGATCCTCCTATGAAAATGGCTTCCTTCAAGGATGCCCGGGCTGTTGTTGAGAAAGGTGGGTGTGCAAATTGGGGCCAACTCCCTGATTTTGCACATAAGACTAACAAGTTTGGTTTGGGTTTCACTGTAGAAGCTCAAAAGGATGTTCGGAATACACGGATCGGAAGACCTCCCCTGTTCATCAGCAATTCAGGAGTGAATGCCATTGAAGACGATGTTGAAGAGTCTGAGTTTGACAGTTGGATCTACCCAACGACCGATAGTGGACTAAGCAACTGGACAGCAAAGGACTTCATCCCAATTTCTTTTGTTACCCAGTAATGAGACCTTTGTTTTGAATTTGTAACAAAAAATGTTTTAAACTCTATGGCCCGATGTCTTACCCGGGGCACTGTGGCTTCATTTGTGAGGGCTTTATGTGTGTCATTTTCATATATCATTAATAAAAGCATTGGACGTTTTCTTGCATTTCAAATTTTGTTCTCCTTGTCTTTCTTTTATTACATATTGAAAAACAGCTATTTTACACACACTCACATATACAGGTCTACATCCACTCCGGATCTCACTGGTAACGACTCTGCTACTGCCAGTTATGACTTCGAAAGTCCAATCAACTTAGCCGAAGACGAAGGTGAAGATGATTGCAAAGTTCCTGGTGAACTTGCAAGACTTCTACTCCTAGAAGAGAGGGCTATACAGCCACATGAAGAGTCAGTGGAAACGGTAAATCTGGGTACATAAGAGGACAAGAAAGAGGTCAAGATCGGGGCAAATCTGGAGTTTAGTGTGAAGCAACGATTGATTCAGATGCTGCGTGACTACGGTGAGATCTTTTCCTGGTCTTATGAAGATATGCCTGGGTTGGATACCGATATTGTGGTTCACCGATTGCCTACCGAGGAAGACTGTCCTCCAGTGAAACAGAAGGTCCGCCGAATGCGCCCAGATATGTCTGAGAAAATCAAGGCTGAAGTTATGAAACAGTTTGATGCCGGTTTTCTAGAAGTTACTTCTTACCCTCAGTGGGTTGCCAATGTGGTTCCTGTGCCGAAAAAGGATGGTAAGGTTCAAATGTGTGTCGATTACAGGGATCTGAACAGGGCGAGCCCCAAGGATGATTTCCCTCTACCTCACATCGATGTTTTGGTTGACAACACCGCACAGTGTAAGGTATTCTCCTTTATGGATGGGTACTCCGGTTATAATCAGATTAAAATGGCTCCCGAAGACATGGAGAAGACAACCTTTGTTACTCAATGGGGTACCTTTTGCTACAAGGTCATGCCCTTTGGATTGAAGAATGTTGGGGCAACGTATCAGCGTGCCATGGTTGCTTTGTTTCATGACATGATCCATCATGAGATCGAGGTATACGTCGATGACATGATTGCAAGATCTCAGACAGAAGAAGAACACCTTGACCATCTGCAGAAGTTGTTTGACAGGTTGAAGTTGTACAAGTTAAGGTTAAACCCGAACAAGTGCACCTTCGGGGTGAGATCTGGTAAGCTGCTGGGTTTCGTCGTAAGTGACAAAGGTATTCAAGTGGATCCTACAAAGGTGAAGGCTATACAGGAAACTCCAGCTCCCCGAACAGAGAAAGAAGTTTGAGGCTTTCTGGGACGTCTGAACTATATTGCCCGATTCATCTCGCACCTGACTGCTACTTGTGAACCAATCTTCAAGTTACTGAAGAAAGATCAAGTGGTACGATGGAATGATGAATGTCAGGCCGCTTTTGAAAGGATCAAAGAGTATCTCCAAGAGCCACCCACTCTGATGCCTCCAGTTGAAGGAAAACCTCTGATCCTATACCTGACAGTACTCGAAAACTCAATGGGGTGTGTGCTGGTGCAACATGATGAGTCTGGCCGAAAAGAGCATGCTATTTATCACCTTAGCAAAAATTTTACCGACTGCAAGACCCGATACTCGTTGCTTGAGAAAACTTGCTGCACTTTGGCATGGGTTGCTCGCCGGCTGAGACAGTATATGCTGACTCACACTACTCTATTGATATCAAAGATGGATCCAATCAAGTATATCTTCGAGAAGCTTGCTTTATCCGGAAGAATAGCAAGATGGCAGATGATCTTGACTGAGTATGACATCCAGTATACGACCCAAAATGCAATCAAAGGAAGTGTGTTGGCAGACCATTTGGCACATCAGGCAGTGGATGATTACCAGTCTATGAACTTTGAATTTCCGGATGAGAGTATCATGATAGTGACTGATTGTGAGACACCTGGATTGGATGAAGGACCTGAAGAGGGATCCCGATGGTCTATGTACTTTGACGGAGCTTCAAACGCTTTAGGTAATGGCATTGGCGCTGTGATCATATCTCCTAAAGGCTCTCATACTCCGTTTACCGGCCGACTATGATTCAACTGCCTCAACAACATGGCGGAGTATGAAGCATGCATCATGGGTCTTCAAGCAGCAATTGACCTAAGGATTAAGTTTCTAAGTGTTTTCGGAGATTCCGCTCTTGTAATCAGTCAGATCAAAGGCGAGTGGGATACGAAACACCCAAATCTTATTCCTTACAAGGAGTATGTGTTGACTTTACTTCCTCACTTCGAGGAGATAAACTTTGAACACTTCCCGAGAGAGGAGAATTAGTTAGCGGACGCGCTGGATACGATGTCTTCTATGTTCAAAGTCAATTGGGACAACGAAGCTCCCCGAATTATCATTGAAAGATTGGATGAACCTGTACATTGCTGTGACATTGAGACTGAAGAGGTAGCAGATAAACCCTGGTTTCATGAGGTGAAGAGGTATCTTGAGGCTCAGGAATACCCCGAGGGTGCATCTGTTAATGATAAGAAGTTTTTGAGGAGGTTCACGGCAAAGTTCTTCATCAGCAATAACATTCTTTACAAGCGTAACTATGATTCGACCTTACTGCGTTGTGTGGATAAGAATGAAGCAGAAAGGATCATGACAGAGTTACATGAAGGTACTTTCAGAACTCATTCCAGTGGACACACCATGGCAAAGAAAATCCTACGGGCAGGATATTTTTGGTCCACAATGGAAGCTGACTGTTATCAGCATTCTCGGACATGTCACAAGTGCCAGGTCTATGCTGATAAGGTGAACATACCTCCAGTTCCTCTGAACGTCTTGACGGCACCTTGGCCTTTTGCAATGTGGGGGATTGACATGATCTGCGAGATCAGATCTACAACATCCAACGGGCATCGTTTCATCCTGGTAGCAATTGATTACTTTACAAAGTGGGTTCAAGCAGCTTCCTTTGCTACAGTGACCAAGAACGTCGTGGCCCGGTTCATTCGGCATAACCTGATCTGTCGATACGGTGTACCAGAGAGGATCATTACGGATAATGGTACAAATCTCAACAATAAAATGATCACTGAACTCTGCAAGCAGTTCAAGATACAGCATCACAACTCTTCTCCTTATCGGCCTAAGATGAATGGGGCTGTAGAAGCGGCTAATAAGAACATTAAGAAGATTGTGCAGAAGATGACAGTGACATACAAAGATTGGCACGAGATGTTACCATTTGCTCTTCATGGGTACCGTACCTCAGCACGGACGTCAACATGGGCAACACCCTATTCCTTGGTTTATGGCATGGAGGCAGTCTTGCCCATCGAAGTTCGGATACCCTCTCTTCGGATTATGAAAGATGCAGGTTTGAGCAAAGATGACTGGATTCAGACCCGGCTTGATCAGCTGAACTTAATCGACAAAAAGAGACTTACTGCTATTTGTCATGGTCAGACGTATCAAAAACGGATGATCAAGGCATTTAACAAGAAAGTTAGACGACAAGAGTATCAAGTTGGGGACCTGGTTATCAAGTGCATCATACTACCTCAAGGTGATCCCAGGGGAAAATGGACCCCTACTTACGAAGGGCCATTTGTGGTTAAGAACATTTTCTCAGGAGGAGCTATGATTATAACCACCATGGATGGTGACGACCTTCCTCACCCCGTTAATGCAGACATAGTGAAAAGATACTACGCCTAAACAAAGACCCGCTAGGTCGACTGGCCTAGGCAAAAATAAGGGCTTCACGGCGAACCAAAAGGGTTCGGGCAAAAATAAGGGATGAAAATGAAAAAATTTGTACACCCGACAAGCGAAAACCTGAAAAGGCGGCTTGGGCAAAAAAGGGTATCTCGGTGGACTGAAAACCCGAAAGGGCGGTCCAGGCAAAAATTAGGCATCAAAGTGTAACACTATGTCTCATTGGATCACCTTGCAGCCAGACTTCGGTATCGACTATCAAGCTCGGACGACACTAATCAATCTGATCTACCTTCAACCAATAGCAAAGTGATGAGATGCTCGAGGATATAAAGGCAATGGCAGAGTTGGAACCCAGTGGGATTGTTCACATAGTTGTTTTGTTTTCTTTTCACAAATTGTGTAAAAATCTATTTGTTCAGCGGCGTTCCCTTACTAGGACGTCAGTCTCTTGTACAAAAACGCCTATTTTACAGGCCAAACTTCAAGTCAATACAATTCATTTTCAAAGAAATTTCAAATTGTTATTTCTTTTATCTGTTTTGTTTTGAAAAGAACGTACAATGTTCATTTTTGATATATGCATTTGACATTAATTGCTGCTCATAAATATTTAAATGCAAAACAAAAGATCATTACTCGTAATATTCGAAACAAGGGCAAATAAGAATTGTCCAAACTGTACAGTTGCTCTGTCCACCAGGTACAAGGTAAACTCAGCTGAAGAATATGGCTAAGATACTTTCACTCCCCACAGAGTAAGACAGTAATGATTGGCTCTCCCCAGCTGAGACTTGCAACTGTAAGGGAATCGGTGATATTCTCCCCAAGAAGAGTTTATCTACCCTCAACACTGAAAAGGCTTAAATATCCCCGGCAGTCTTAATGTTCCCCAATGGAGTATAAGAGTATTCCCCGGAAGAATACAAGATATTCCCAGTGGATTTTAAATTTTCCCAGCGCAATCTAAAAAAAGGTTCCCTAGTGGAGTTGAAGAATCATCCCCAGTAGACTCTGGAAATTTGTCCCCGGCAGAGTATAAAAATAAATATCCCCAGCCGAGTTCAAAGGAAGATTGTCCCTAGCAAAGCTCAAAGGATTATACACACAAGAGTCTAACAGGTTATCCCCAGTGAAGCCGCAACTGAAAGATCATCCCCAGTGGAGTTCTTTCCTTTCACAAACAGAATTCAAAGCCCCAACAGGATTCAGTATCACCAGCAACGATAATTCATCCCAATAGAATTTATCAGTGGAATCCTCAGCAGAAAATCTCTTCCCCACAGAGTAATCTCCTCATCAGTATATTCCCCAATGAGGTTATCCTCTCCTGCATGTCTATTCTCACAATCATCTTCGTTCACCATCCCCAGCAGAAACGAAGAATCCAACTCTATTCTCCAGCAACTATCAGGGATTTATTTTCCCCAACTAGAAACATTACATTTCCATACATCATGATACATGCATATACGCATCATACAACACAATCTCATTTATGTTGAGAACCTCATTGCTTGATATATATCATGAATTGCATACGACTGACCTTTACTTTTCAGGAGAGATACAGTTAAAAGTTCTCAGCTATGTCGAAGACCTGACCGATTCTTAAATCTTAACTGAGTTATCCTCGGTTGAATTTCAGATAAGGTTCTCAATCTCGACAGTTTTCCTCCATCATAGTGTGGACGAGTTCTACAATCTCAACGGTATACTACGTTGAAGACCAGACAGTTCCTAGATCTTGATGAAGATGTTTTCCTCCATCATAGTGTGGACGAGTTCTACAATCTCAATGGTATACTACATTGAAGACCATACAGTTCCTAGATCTTGTTGAAGATGTTTCCCTCCGTCATAGTGTGGACGAGTTCTATAATCTCAACGGTATACTACGTTGAAGACCAGACAGTTCCTAGATCTTGATGAAGATGTTTCCCTCCATCATAGTGTGGACGAGTTCTATAATCTCAACCGTATACTACGTTGAATACCAGACAGTTCCTAGATCTTGACGAAGATGTTTTCCTCCTTCATAGTGTGGACGAGTTCTACAATCTCAACGGTATACTACTTTGAAGACCAGACAGTTCCTAGATCTTGATGAAGATGTTTCCTTCCGTCATAGTGTGGACGAGTTCTACAATCTCAACGGTATACTACGTTGAAGACCAGACAGTTCCTAGATCTTGATGTTTTCCTCCATCATAGTGTGGACGAGTGCTGCAATCTCAATGGTATACTACGTTGAAGACCAGACAATTCCTACATCTTGATGAAGATGTTTTCCTCCGTCATAGTGTGGACGAGTTCTGCAATCTCAACGGTATACTACGTTGAAGACCAGACATTTCCTAGATCTTGATGAAGATGTTTCCCTCCGTCATAGTGTGGACGAGTTCTACAATCTCAACGGTATACTACGTTGAAGACCAGACAGTTCCTAGATCTTGATGTTTTCCTCTGTCATAGTGTGGACGAGTTCTGCAATCTCAACAGTATACTACGTTGAAGACTAGACAGTTCTTAGATCGTGATGAAGATGTTTTCCTCTGTCATAGTGTGGACGAGTTCTGCAATCTCAACGATATACTACGTTGAAGACCAGACAGTTCCTAGATCTTGATAAAGATGTTTCCCTCTGTCATAGTGTGGACGAGTTCTACAATCTCAACGGTATACTAAGTTGAAGACCAGACAGTTCCTAGATCTTGATGTTTTCCTCCGTCATAGTGTGGACGAGTGCTGCAATCTCAACGGTATACTACGTTGAAGACCAGACAGTTCCTACATCTTGATGAAGATGTTTTCCTCCGTCATAGTGTGGACGAGTTCTGCAATCTCAACGGTATACTATGTTGAAGACCAGACAGTTCCTAGATCTTGATGAAGATGTTTCCCTCCGTCATAGTGTGGACGAGTTCTACAATCTCAACGGTATACTATGTTGAAGACCAGACAGTTCCTAGATCTTGATGTTTTCCTCCGTCATAGTGTGGACGAGTTCTGCAATCTCAACGGTATACTACGTTGAAGACCAGACAATTCCTAGATCTTGATGAAGATGTTTTCCTCCGTCATAGTGTGGACGAGTTCTGCAATCCCAACGGTATACTACGTTGAAGACCAGACAGTTCCTAGATCTTGACGAAGATGTTTTCCTCCCTCATAGTGTGGACGAGTTCTACAATCTCAACGGTATACTACGTTGAAAACCAGACAGTTCCAAGATCTTGATGTTTTCCTCCGTCATAGTGTGGACGAGTTCTGCAATCTCAACGGTATACTACGTTGAAGACCAGACAGTTCCTAGATCTTGATGAAGATGTTTTCCTTTGTCATAGTGTGGACGAGTTCTGCAATCTCAACGGTATACTACGTTGAAGACCAGACAATTCCTAGATCTTGACGAATATGTTTTCCTCCATCATAGTGTGGACGAGTTCTACAATCTCAACGGTATACTACGTTGAAGACCAGACAATTCCTAGATCTTGATGAAGATGTTTCGCTCTGTCATAGTGTGGACGAGTTCTACAATCTCAATGGTATACTACGTTGAAGACCAGACAATTCATAGATCTTGATGTTTTCCTCTGTCATAGTGTGGACGAGTGCTGCAATCTCAACGGTATACTATGTTGAAGACCAGACAGTTCCTACATCTTGATGAAGATGTTTTCCTCCGTCATAGTGTGGACGAGTTCTGCAATCTCAACGGTATACTATGTTGAAGACCAGACAATTCCTAGATCTTGATGAAGATGTTTCCCTCCGTCATAGTGTGGACGAGTTCTACAATCTCAATGGTATACTACGTTGAAGACCAGACAGTTCCTAGATCTTGATGTTTTCCTCCGTCATAGTGTGGACGAGTTATGCAATCTGAACGGTATACTACGTTGAAGACCAGACAGTTCCTAGATCTTGATGAAGATGTTTTCCTCCGTCATAGTGTGGACGAGTTATGCAATCTCAACGGTATACTACGTTGAAGACCAGACAGTTCCTAGATCTTGATGAAGATGTTTTCCTCCGTCATAGTGTGGACGAGTTCTACAATCTCAACAGTATACTCTGTTGAAGACCAGACAGTTCCTAGATCTTGATGAAGATGTTTCCCCCCAGTTGAATTATGGACAGGTTCTTAAGACTCGGCCGAAGCATTCTCTCAGTTGAAGTACAAGCAAGTTCCTAAATCTCAACAAAAACCAGGCTTCCCCAGCGGAATCTTCTACAACAACAGGTATACAAGCTCTATCTAAGGAATCTTTTATGCGATAAACCCTCCTACATATGGCATCTTTAAGCCCATCCTCCTACCAACAATCTCCAAATTGCATCTGTAAGCCCATTTGCGACATTACCAGGCTGATACCACTTCATGCGAGTGCAGATTTATGGGCTCTCTAGTGTTCAATCATCTTGCACCTTCGGATCACGAAAGGCGCGAAAGCCAATCTACATCCTTAGGTTTAAGAAGATTGAACAGGGGCAGCTGTTGTACCCCAAAATTTTCCCTCTCATATTTCTCCAAACATTGCAAGAAAAATCTCGAAGTGGCTCAAGATTGCTCAAAAGTTGGACAGACAATCATCTACTAAGGCAGTCAACCCCAAATTAGGGTTTTGTGTTGCATCAAGATCCTTGAATCCAAATGACCTAAAGTTATCCCCAATGTCCTAATATGTTCTCAAGGTCATCCATGTCAAGTTTCAAGCCTTGCAAAGGAAGTTTGCTCAGTCAATTGCTCAAAGGGTCCAAAAATTGACTGTGCTAGGGCAAAAGTCAATTGTGACCTACAAACAGTCAAACTTCGAGATTTTTTGTCAATATTCTCATTTTGATGGATATTTCATCATTTGATCAAGGTTTGATCATGATTCATCAAGGATTGCTCAAAATTCATCAAGACTCAAAAGTTTCTAAATTAGGGTTTTGTAGGAAAAGTCAACTCAACTTTGACCAAGCATAACTTTCTCATACTTTATGAGAAATGACCCATCCAAAGCTCATTTTGAATAGGATGCAATTTCCTACAATCCATATTCATACCCCAAGTTCCTAAAATGCACTCACAAGAAGTTATAAATTTGGACATTATAGGTCATTTTTGAAAGTCAACAAAAACACCTTTTTTTGTCAAAGCTAATAACTTGAGCATGGAATATCAAAATGAGATGAGACCAAAAGGGTTGGTTATAGGACATCTCAAGCTTTCTAAAAAGTCTAAGAACACCTCTAAAAGTTCAAAATTGAAGAAGTTATTCATTGTTGAAGTTGGATATTTTTGCAAAATTGCCAAAAGTCAACTATCCCCAAAACATCAAATTTTGTCAAATGGGCCCATTCTTTTCCACTTGATTTGAGCTTGCATCATTGTTCACGTGTCCTAGCTTCATCCATGTCTCCATTTATCAATTTTATTATTTTATTTGATTTTTTATTGAATTATTTCATTTTAAATCAAATTAAATCAAATAAAATCCCAAACTTTGATTACATGAGATTTTTTGCTATTTTCAGGATTGGATTCTCATCAATATCATCATCAAATTCGTATCACACAAGATCATGTGCAAAAAGATAGTTTTTTGACAAATTTGGCAAGCTTTCAAATGGAAATCAAATCAAATATGCAAGCCATAATGGGAGAAGATTTGGACCATAATTCTTAACCTAATGCATTCCACAATACATAAGCAAGAGAGGCTCACGAAAATAAGGGCTGGAGGCTGTAAGAACAATCAAGAAAAAACTTGAAAATAGTGTGGAAAAACCTTGAATCCAAAATCACACTTAGAGGCGATCTCAGAAGCCAAGAAGGATCTCAATCAATTCCTGGAGGTTCACTGAGTTGAAACCAACCCAAAAGCAAGCTCCCATACACGCCAAAATGCACTGTAAGTACCACACGGATCCGCCATGTTCTTGAATTCGCAAATCTTTATTCCTACATCTTTTGTACAAATTATTTGCATATTCATAATCCTCATCAAGTTTCCAAGCATTATGCATTATCCAATTTTATTTATCTGACTTGTAAAGCCAAGTACCATATCTAGGGTTTCGTGGTTTGTTTTTGGGAATTTCTTTTTTCAGGAAAAATTGGCTGACGAGAAGGGCATGGTTGTGACCGGGACGATGAGACGAGCACAACCCTGCCCTTAGATTTCATTTTCATGGCTCACAGCAGATTATAGAGATACGTGACTTTTAGTGACAGGCGATGTCTGTGGCTATAGGTCTTACAGGGTTTTAGCCATGGACGTGAGGAAGAAGATGGAGACGTGTCATGCCATCGTTGGCCAATTCAAACCATAGCGCGCTTATTTTGTTGTGCTGGCATATTGAGGCATTTTCTTTTATTATTATTATTATTGTCTAATATATTAACAATTGAAACACAATGGCCTTGTGGCAAAGCAAGCAATTCAAGCGCCTACAGGACCTGGGTTTGAATCCCAGGTCCCCCACTCTCTTTGTTATTTTGTTTCTTCAGATATTCCAATATGCATAAGGAGAAGCAGTGCATCATACACCATCATCTATCCAATGGACAGATGGCCAATGGCCAGATCTGATGGATGGAGATGGAAGGACCACCAAGGCTTTGGTCAACGTGTCCACACCAAGTCCAGGAAAGTCAATACAGGGCCAACTCGTTTGGGCCATAGAATTTGCTTCCCAAACACTCCAATCAGGCCCATACCTCCCTAACTCTCTCTATTTCATTTATTTTTGTTTTATTTGATTTAATTATTTTCATTATTAACTAACCAATCAAATTTTATTTTTCTTTATAAAATTAAAACCAAAAAACATTTTCCTTATCAAATTAAATTTTAGTATTTTATTTTTTATTAACAAATCTATTAATTAATTTAGGCTATTAATTAGAAATAACTTTAATACCTTTTTTTGTAAATAATTAAAATCAATTAGACTTAATTAGGTTTTTACTAACATTAATTAATTTTATTTTATTTCTTTCAATACCAAAAACCCAAAAAATATTTATTTTCATTAATTAATTAATTAATTTATTAATTTAATAATTAACTTAGATAATTTGTTTCTTAATTCAAAAACAAAAAAAAATCTTTTCTTTAATCAAAAAAGGGTCAAAACCCTACTCGCACTCGATTTAATTTTCCGCACGCGATCTATTTATCATATTGTACTTGTTCCCAGAATGTAATAGATGATTAGGACCATTTAATTATTTTTATCGCTTTATTTATTTTTCCGCATTTAAATTTCAAAGGGTTGCTTTTGGCGATGTAAATACCCGACGCCTTGTAATTTAATTTCCACAATTTATTTTCCGCAACATATAACTGTTAGATGTTTGATAATAGGGATGCATGACAAGATTGAACGTTTAAACCTAAAATCTACTTAGATAACCATTAACATGTACAAAGATAAAAATAAACTGAAAACGACACACTCACACATGTGCACTCTTAGGGTACACCCTACTTGGTTGCCTTCGTACGTGGTCATTGAGTATAGGTCACTTTAGAGGTCACCCTCTTATCCAAAGATCATAAGTTGCCTCGAAACGGTTGCCTCGGATATTGTTGCCTCAAAACAAATGATCTAAGACATTAGGGTTACCGCTAAGGCGTCCTAACATTGCTTTGGTGACCGTAAGTCCCTAAATTCGAATTGACCTTTAAACTCCAACGACGGTGCTACCTACTCATCAATAGTAGGATAGCATTGTCTAAAGGAAGATAGCATAGAACGATTCCTTTTTCGAGTAGGTAGACGGTTCTTAAGTACTTGCTCTTTCAAAAAACAAAAACTCTTCAAACTTACACTTTTCGAATAAAGTTTTCAAAAACACTTCATTACACTCTTGAGGACAGAAGCAAGAGTTAAATCGAAGTTTTCAAAAGAAAAACTTTTTTTCAAACCCACAAGCACAAAGAAAGCAATATTTTGAAAACAATATGAGCAAGTACCTAAGAGCCCGTGGATAACCACGGATAGAAAGGGTGCTAACACCTTCCCTTTCTATAATCTACCTCCCGAACCCGAGAAATATCTCAAAAAAGGAATTTTTATGTGCTTTTTTCCTTTCCTTATTGGATAAAATAAAAGTCGGTGGCGACTCTTGCTTACCGCGACATTTTGCGAAAACAAACACAAAACGCAAACCAACATTCCAAAAAACAGTCAGTTCTTCCCACCGTATCACATAGTGCAATCAAATGTTAAACCTTGCAGTAAAAGGAATGTGCGATCCATGAGGAGTAACAATCACAGCACCAATTCCTTTACCATAAGCATTCACAGCTCCATAAAATACCATACTCCAATGAGATTCAGGGTCGGGGCCCTCCTCAGGAAATGGTTCATCATAATCTTTCACTTTCAAGAACATCACATCTTCATCGGGGCATTCTAATTCTGCAAACTGATGATCTTCCACCGGTTGGTGAGCAAGGTAATCTGCCAACACACTACTTTTGATATCCTTTTGAGTGCGGTACTCGATATCATATTCAGATAACAACATCTGCCAGCGGGCAATTCTTCCAGTAAGAGCAGGTTTTTCAAAAATATACTTGATTGGATCCATTTTGGAGATCAACCAAGTAGTATGATTCAACATATACTGCCGCAAACGCTTTGCCGCCCAGGCCAAAGCACAACATGTTTTTTCTAGCATAGAGTACCGCGACTCACAATCAGTGAACTTTTTGCTGAGATAATAAATGGTGAACTCTTTCTTTCCTGTTTCATCCTGTTGTCCCAGAATACAACCCATGGATTTATCTAACACTGTTAGATACATAATTAACGTTCTTCCTTCTACGGGAGGGATCAAGATAGGAGGTTCAAGCAGATATTCTTTAATACTTCCAAATGCCCTTTGGCAATCATCTGTCCACACACAACCTTGATATTTCTTTAACAACTTAAAGATCGGTTCACACGTTGCAATCATGTGGGAAATAAATCTGGAGATATAATTCAAACGCCCGAGGAAACCCCTGACTTGATTTTCAACATTTGGTGCTGGCATTTCTTGAATTGCTTTGACTTTAGTAGGGTCAACTTCAATTCCTTTATGGCGAACAATAAACCCCAACAACTTCCCCGATCTAACTCCGAAGGTGCATTTATTTGTATTCAGGCGGAGACGATACTTCCTCAAACGCCGAAACAACTTCAACAAATCTTCTATATGCCCTTCTTCAGTTTGGGATTTGGAAATCATATCATCAACATATACTTCGATTTCTTTGTGCATCAGATCATGGAATAGGGTTGTCATAGCCCTCTGGTACGTTGCACCAGTGTTCTTCAACCCGAAGGGCATCACTCTCTAACAGAATATTCCCCAGGGTGTGATAAACGTTGTTTTTTCCATGTCCTTTGGAGCCATTCTTATTTGATTATACCCGGAAAATCCGTCCATAAACGAGAATACCTTGAATTTTGTTGTGCTGTCCACTAACATGTCAATGTGAGGCAATGGGAATTCATCTTTTGGACTAGCTTTATTTAGATCTTTGTAATCTACGCACATGCGGACTTTTCCGTCTTTTTTGGTACTGGGACAATATTGGCGATCCATTGAGGATACACTGATGTCACAAGAAAACCAACATTAATTTGTTTTAGGACCTCCTCTTTGATCTTTACTGCCATATCCGGGTGGGTTCTTCTAAACTTTTTCTTAACTGGCGGACACTCTGGCTTCAATGGCAAACGATGCTCGATAATGTCTTTATCTAGACCAGACATATCTTGATAAGACCAGGCAAAAATATCCACATACTCTTTCAACAGCTCAATCAACACGCTCCTTACATCAGGATGCAACAATGCTCCAATCTTGACTTCCTTCGGATCTTCTTCTGAACCCAAATTAACCACTTCCTAAAGGCTCCTTACATGGTTGAATGGTATTTTCCTCGTGTTCAAGCAACCGTGAGACCTCTTCTGGAATCTCATCACAATCTTCTTCTTCAGCCCCAAACATAGGACAATCAAAGTTGGGAGAGGGTTCAGGGTCATTGTATTCAACGGTTTTTTTAATTAATCTGCACATATGATTTATGATTGTTTTTAGAAACTGACACATATAACAAGTGATCATGCAGATTAATTTTCAGTTATTATTTATTTTGAAAGGTTTTTTTTTATTATTACCATTTCCCAAGAAAAAGGAAGAAAATAAAAGACATAATTTTTGGAAGCAAAGACAACTTTTATTAATGATCTTAACAATTATAGCAAACATATAAGCCCTACAACATTAATACTTCCACATTGGGCAGAGTGAAAGCTTTTCAAAAGAAAGAATCAGATTAACAAAACAAATTACTTTGAAACATGTATGCAAGAAGGAACATTAATGGTGACCCAGTTCTGAACTCGGACTCCATGCGTCACATAATTCGATGCTTCCTGCTATGCTTTATCCTCTTCAACAGCATTAATTCCAGAACCAATTGGATGGAGGTAGCCTCCGCTGCGGAAAACATCATGATAACCATTCACAGAAGACTTTGACTTCAAATTTTCACCTTTGCCATTCCTCGAAGAGAAACCCAAACCAGTTATGTTCTTGTTCACAGGTGGATCCACAAGTCGTCCCCAAACTGCATTATGACCATTGCGCACAACCTGCTGCGCATCCTCCAGGGAAACCACAGAATTCTCATTCTTCCTTATGTTGTCAATGGATAAGGCTTGGAACTGGGTTCCAACAGCAGCCCCATCCGCTTCTATAATACTGAAAGAGGATAGATGGGATATCAACAATGCCTGCTCCCCATTTATGATCACTACCTTCCCTTCACGCATAAATTTTAGCTTCTGATGCAGAGTTGAAGTGACAGCCCCTGCTTCGTGTATCCATGGCCGTCCTATCAAATAACTATACGCGGGAATAGTGTCCATTACCTAAAAAGTTATCAAGAACAAGTGTGGTCCTATATGGATGGGTAAGTCCACCTCACCGATGACAGATTTCCTCAACCCATCAAAAGCCTTCACAATGATGCCACTCGGGCGCATAGGTGCTCCCTGATACTTTAACTTCATGAGAGTACTTCTCGGTATAACATTCAACGCGGATCCGTTATCAATTAGCACATTGGATAGCGAATCATTCTTGCAGTTCATAGATATGTGGAGGGCCAGGTTGTAATTCCTCCCTTCATCTGGTAATTCATCATCACAGAAACTTAAGTTGTTACATGACGTAGTGTTTCCAATTACGCTGCTGAATTGATCTAACGGCATGTCATTCTCTACAAAAGCTTGGTGTGGTACTCTCTTCAGTGATTCTCTATGAGCGAAGGAATTCATCAATAAAGCTAGGATGGATATATTTGAAGGAGTCTGCAATAGCTGGTCCACAATTTTGTAGTCGCTCATTTTAATTATCTTCAAGATATCATCCACTTCTTTCTCCAATGTAGCTCCACTAGTCTCTCCTGCAGCCTTCTTAGGCTCATCGTTCTCAGCAATTTTCTTTCCAACAACAACGTCTCTTCGAATAACCGGTGCAAACACGCGACCACTACGGGTCACCATGCTATTATCAGCTATATTTCCAACGTCTGGCATTGGCTGGATGGGAACTTCCACCCCATCTTCTAAGATTGTAGCGTTATATTTGTAAGGCACAACCTTATCTGATTTATAGGGAACAAGTCCTGGCAGACTAATTACCAATGGGGTAACAGCTGGTTTGCTATGGTACTCCACCTCAAGATGAGGGGGTGCACCAAAACAAGGTACAATGACGTTTACACCTTCCTCGACACAATAAGCCCTCAAAAGACCATTTCCAGCAAACAAATCTTCGTCTGAAGAGAAATACTCATCCGCGGAGCCATATTCTTCTTCTGACTCTTCTCTCATCAAACAAACTTTAACCATATCAATCTCATGATAATCATCTCTCTGACTTGTGATCTTGATAGTTCCATTGTATAATAGAAATTGAACACCCTCTCTCACAATAGAACATCCTCGGGGGTCTTGACAGCAAACTACACATGATCCATATTGGTGTTCCACCTGACCAGCAGTATGGCAGAAGGTAGCATGCAACTGTACGAGATCTTCATTCAAATGCTCTACTTCAAAAATTCTGAATTCACCCAGACATCCAGAAACCTTATTAACTTCCTCTTCATATTCTTCCCTAGTCCTGATTATATGAATTAGACCTTCATCCATCATCTCATGTAAATCAGCCCTTATCTTCTCGCAACCCTGTATGTTTGTACTGCAAATAGCGCAACCGGTGTGGTCATGCGTATAATAACTGAATTCACAGAAGTCTGCGTGCATCTTTACCTAATCCCCTCTGACCAGATTAATGTCAAAAATCCGGAAGTCACCTGGACAACCGGCCACCATATTCACGACATTCACTCCTCTGTGCTTGGGTAGAGGATTTTCTTTTACATTAGGTCCCATGTCTTTGAAAGATAAAATTCCGGACTTCACAAACCTTTGCACTTCAGTCCTCAAAGGATAACAATTTTCAATACTATGCCTTGGTGCTCCCTGATGAAAGGCACATGTCTGGTCTACTTTGTAATACCAAGGCAATGGTGATGGTACTGTTGGAGGTGGTCGTGTCTGCACCAACTTCTTCTGAGTCATTGCTGGTAGTAGCTCTGCATAACTCATGGGAATAGGGTCATAGTTCACCCTTCTCTGATTATTTCCTTGGTTACCCTGTTGAGACTGTCTTTGATAAGCAATGGTAGTTGGAGCGGCATTCATAACAGGAGTTACTAAGGAAACTTGTTGGTGACGCTGATAATTCCTTCTAGGAGCATTTACTCTCCTCTCTTGTATAACAACATTTCTATCCCCCTCTTTCTTCTTTGTGAACCCATAAGCTGGCTTTTTCACACCTCCGGATCCTTCACCCTTTGCCAAACGGCCTTCTCCTACTGCCTCTTCTAGGCGGACACCCATTCCTACCATCTCTGTAAAATCACTTGGGGCACTTGCTACCATTCTTTCGTAGTAGAAAGTTCCTAGCGTCTTCAGAAAAATTTTAGTCATTTCCTTCTCCTCCATGAGAGGAATCACTTGTGCAGCCACTTTGCGCCATCTCTGCGCGTACTCTTTGAACGATTCTCTGTCTTTCTGAACCATGGCCCTAAGTTGGTCACGATTGGGCGCCATGTCCACATTGTACTTGTATTGTTTTATGAATGCTTCTCCCAAATCATTAAAGGCATTTGTTGTACCCAAAAATTTTCCCTCCCATATTTTGCAATACATTTCAAGTGAGGTCCTCAAATTACTCAAGGAAGTCCAAGGGTTGACCAGACAAACTCTCTCCTAAGGCAGTCTACCTCAAATTAGGGTTTCAGTTTGCATCAAGATGTTTGAGTACAAAGGATCCCAAATGCTCACCATTGTCCTAATATGTTCTCAAGATCATCCATGTCAAGTTTCAAGCCTTGCAGAGGAAGTTTGCTACGTCAATTGCTCAAAGGCCTGAAAATCGACTGTGCTAGGGCAAAAGTCAACTATGGCCCACATACAGTCAAACTTCAAGATTTTTGGTCAACATCATCAATTTTAAGTGTTATCCATAATTTTATCAAGGGTTGATCATGATTCCTCAAGGATTACTCACAATTCATCAAAACCCAAAAGTTGTTAAATTAGGGTTTTACAGGAAAAGTCAACTCAACTTTGACCAAGCATAACTTTCTCATACTTTATCAAAAATGACCCATCATAAGCTCATTTTGAAGAGGATGCAATTCCCTACAATTCATCTTCATCTCCCAACTTAAATATATGCACTCACAAGAAGATATGAATTTGGATATTATAGGTCATTTTGAAAAGTCAACAAAAACACCTTTTTGTCAAAGCTTCATACATGAACATGGAAGAATCAATTGAGATGAGACCAAAAGGGTTGCTTAGAGGACATCTTAAGCTTTCTAAAAAGTCCAAGAACACCTCTCTAGGGTCAAAATTGAGGGAGTTATGCATTGGCAAAGTTGACCCTTTTTGCAAAATTGCCAAAAGTCAAATGTGGCCAAAATTGCAATTTTTGTCAAATGGGCCCAACTTTTTATGCTTGCATTGAGTTTGTAACATGACCCATGACCCATGACTCCTCCCATTTGTCATTATTTTATTTTTTGTCATTTATGTTGATTTTATTTCAATTAAATCAAGTAAAATCAAAATAAAATCATGAAAATATCAAAAACTAATCAAAGCTTGAGATTTTGTGCATGTTTAGGTCTACTATACAGCTGGAGATGGAATCAAATCGTGCAAGGTTCATTTGGACACAAAAAGATTGCATTTTGTTTGATTTAGAAAGATTTTGTACAATGATCAAATCATGAATCAACAATCATAATGGGAGAGATTTGATACAAGTTTGTAACCCTAATTCCTTCTAGGGTACATAAGGGACATGTTCAGATCAAAAACAAAGGGATTAGAGGCATGAAAAACAGAAAGCAAACTTGCAAAAATTCAACAAAAGTTGTGAATCAATTTCCAGGTTTCAGGCCTTCTCAAGCCCTTCCAACCATCCCAATTGCTTGCTGGATATCCCTGGACCATATTGCAACCGTTAGCAAGCATACCCGCGCCCTGAATGTAAGAGTCGCACGGTATCCATGTTTTCTTGATTTCGAATCCATTAATTCTGGCATCTTTAGCATGAATAATTGACATATTCTTAATCCTTGAGTCATTTGCAAACTAATGGCTACATTTAATTTCGTTTTTGCTGACTATACATCAAGATGCCATAATTAGGGTTCTTGTTTCGTTTTTAGGGTTTTTTTGTACAGGGACAACTGGCCATGGATAGTGGTACCATGATGCTCGTGAGGTTGCAACGAGTTGATTGGTACCATTGTTTTGCATTTATCATGCATGTATAGGATTTTGGAAAGGCACAGGGTTGTACCTACGCGCATTTGTCCGTAGGTAAAAGTCAAGGAACTTTTAGCAACAGTGGGAGGAAGAAGAAGGACAACGTGGCATCCCCTGACTTGTCCATTTGAATTTGCGCGCCTTTCAGAGTTTAGCTTTATTGTTTTATCATATAATATTATTTTGTTATTAGTTATACAACTAACACAACCAGCTCGGCTGGCAAGCGTATAGTGGAAAAATGCCAAAGGGCCTGGGTTTGATCCCTAGGTCCCCATATTTGCCTTATGTTATTTTTCCCTGCATATTCAAGTGTGTTGAGACCCCATGAAGTCCATCATGCACTCTCCAAATCTGGGCATCCAAGCCATCAACAGGCTAGATCCAAGGGCTTCCCACGTGAGGGTTCACCATACACCCAGTCAAGCACATGCATAGAATCTGGCAAAGTCAAACAGGCCAAGGATTGTTGGGCCCAAAATTGCAATTCATACCCCCCCCCCCCCACCTTCTTGCTATAAAACCAGGCACATTTTCTTCCTTTTTCTTATTTTTTGGTTTTAACTTATATAATTTAGTTAGTTTAATTATTTTCTAACCAAAATTAATTTCTTTTTTACACAAAAAATCATAAAATCAATTCTCACAAATTTAGAATTAGGTTTTATTTTACCAAATTTAATTTTATATTAGTTTTAATTTAATTTAGGGTAATTCTAATTTTTTGTAAATAATTAAAATCAAATTAGAAAAATTAGGGTTAACTTGATTTAATTTTTATTTCTTTTCTCAATAAATAAAAAATACAAAAATAGGTCAATTTAATTATTTTTCTTAATTTAAATTAATTAGTAATTAGGTTTTCTTTATTTTTTATTTACTCAATTAAACTTTATTTTCTCAAAATAATCAAAAACAACCAAAAAATTATTTTTCTCTTTAAGTTTCAATTAGGTTTAGATGGGGTCAAAACCCTAATTCCTTTTCATTTAATTCGTCGCGCGCGTTTTATTACTTTCGCAAATATTAATGTAACTGTCTACAGTATCTAATAGTTTAATTATGATTTTTTCTCTTATTTATCGTTTTATGGGTTTTTGGCTATGTAATTAATCCCCTACCCCGAAGCCTTGTAATAGCGTAGGTTTTATTTTCTCGCATTTCAATTCTCGCAAATATTAACTGTTAGATGTATGTTAATAGGATTGTATGACAAGATTGCATGACAATTTAAAACGGCTAGAAAACCCTAATGTGCAAAGATGACAACTGAAATCAAATCACTCGCACATGCGCACTCTTAGGGTATACTCACACTTCGGTTGCCTTCGGTAAACGATCATTAAGTATAGGGTGTTTTAGTGGTTGCCCTCTTGTCTAACAAAGATCAAAAGTCCCGTTTGGAAATGTTACCTCGGAAATGTTGCCTCGAATATTATCTTAAGACATTAGGGTTATTACTAAGACGTCCTAGCATTGCTTTAGTGATCGTACGTCCCTTACGAATTGACCTTTACAACTCCAACGACGGTGCTACCTACTTCTCAATAGTAGGATAGCATTGTCTAAAGGAAACGAGAATAGAAATAATCCTGTTTCAAGTAGGTAGATGCTAGTAGGTACTTGCTCAAAACAATAAACTTCTTTTTCACACCAAACACTTTTTTCAAACAAAGTTTTCAAAAACACTTCGTAACACTCTTGACGACAGAAGCAAGGGTTAAAATGAAGTAAAACAATAAAACTTTTCAAAACAAACACACACAAGAACTTTTAAAAGATGAGCAAGTACCTAATAGCCCATGGAAAACCATGGATAGAAAGGGTGCTAACACCTTCCCTTTCTATAATCTACCCCCATACTCAGAAATCTCGAAAAAGAAATTTTTCTGTGCTTTTTTCCTTTCCGATTGGGTAAAATAAAAGTCGGTGGCGACTCTTGCTTTCCGCGACATTTTGCAAACACAAACGCAAAACGCAAACCAGCATTTTCAAAACAGTCGGTTCTGCCACCGTATCATAGTATGGATGTTGGCGATGTCTAAACTCATTACCATTTCAATGTTGCGCCGGTCAGACTATCCTGGAAAAAGTGAATCAGCAAACGCTGATCATCGGTATGGGTATACATTCTCTTCACATACATCACCAAGTGAGCACGAGGGCAAGTGTTGCCTTTGTACTTCTCAAACTCTGGGGCCTTGAACTTAGCAGGAACTTTAACATTCGGGACCAAACACAGCTCATTCACATTCTGCCCAAATATCTCTTTTCCCCTAAGAGCCTTCATCTCTCTTTGCATTCTAGCAAACCGCTCTTGGAAATCATCCATTCTATCATAAAGACCCAAGTCTTCACTCGGAGGAGGGAAAGGACGACATACATCTTCATTAACAAATGGAACCAAATTCACCGAAGGAGGTGCAGCAGAAACAGCATGCACCACAGGAGGTGCTGGAGTAACAAAATTTGGAACCACTGGAGCATCTTGGGGGCCCAAATTGAAACCTTCAGGTGCAAAATTATTCGGCATTCCCCACAGATAACCTTGAGGCATGCGGGTTTGAACAACAGTCAGATTAGTGGATACAGGAACATCAGGAACTTCAGCATTTGCCCTTGTTGGTTGAGGTTGAAAACTCGGTGGCTGATTCTAAGCAACCACCAGAACTTCCATCAGAGTAGTCAAATTGGCCAAGCCAGCCTTCAAAGCAGAAACTTATTCGCGTAGCTCGCGATTCTCCTGTTCCAAGTTGTCCATCTTCTTTTTGAAGTTAGCCCGAGTGTTGTAGTGATGAGTCAGCTTGCTGAACGAAGCAAAAAGCTGGGTAAGGCACCTGGATATGCATAATAAATGCAAGAAATATGTGCAATATGATGCATGATATGCAATGCATATGATTATTTTTACTTTATCATTCAATATTTCAAGGGATTTAACGTTTATAGACATATTGCAAACATCAAAATAATAACGCATTTGAAATACTGAAAACTTTTATTATAATAACTTCAAAATGGGTTACAAGTTTCAATGATCCCAAGTACAAGATGAAAATACAATATAAAAATCCTGAGAGAAAGAAACTGATAGAGATCAATCTGTACGGTGGCGCTTCTCTGTGAGCCTGGCAATCTGAGCTCTCAACCTCTGGTTTTCTTCCACATGTCTGATGGCAACCTCCTTCCAATCATTCGGATCAGGAAATGAGCAATCATCACCTATTTGAGGCTTAGGAGAAAATAAATCCCCTTGCCTCTCCATAGACTCTACTACTCGACTCTGAAGAATCTCGATCAAATCATCTTTCTCCTTCAAGTCTGCTTTGTAGGAACTCTCTAAAGTATGGAACTTGTTCTTCCAAGCATCTCTTTCCTGTTGCATCCTAACTAAAGTAAACTGCAACTCTTCTAGACCGTCTAATAAAGGAGGAGTGTTCTTCACAAACAGATCGGGCATGGGTGTCTCCCAAGTATACGGCATCTTCAATTGGATGGCTCTCAATCGGACCCACTGAAGATATGGCTCCAAAGAAACAGCACCCCTAGGTCCCAAATCTTTCCTACTTTTCTTATGAATGTGATGCCAGGCCTTCGTAATCTGCTCCCTAGCTTCCATGTGGTCTTCTCCTTCCTTTAGAAAGAAACTACTCAAATGAATACCGTTCGGTTTATCCCTCATCGGATAACCAAGCTATCGCCGTGCAAGAAAAGGGTTATAGTTAATTCCTCCCTTTGTACCAAGAAGAGGTACATTAGGGAATCTACCACAACTGTCGATAATCTCTATATCCTGATAAGCTCGATGATACCAATCAATATTTGAGTGAGTAAGTGCCATGATCTTAGGAGCCCAACGAGGTTCCTTCTTGACATCCCAAAAAGCATCAGACAGAGGCATATGAGAGATGAAGCACCGGTACAACAAAGGCGTGCAACAGATAATCATTCCCCCATGATAAGAACTCCGAAGATGAACAGAGTAGTAAGCATCACCCAGCAGCGTAGGAACTGGGTTACCAATCATGAAAATCCTGATAGCGTTAATGTCGACAAATTTGTCCACATTAGGGAACAAGAACAATCCGTAAGCAAGTAAAGCAAAGATGGCCTCAAAAGCAACCATACTCTTCATCCTTTCAAAGTAACGGGCCTTCTCTAATAAGAACTGATTTGGTAATCCTTTAATCCCTCCTTTGGTAGTCATATGGGCTTCCACCTCAGACTTCCCCAGATGAATCAAAGAAGCAATCTCATGTGGTTTTGGCTCACCCTTCAAACCAGTAAAAGGAACACGATCGGTAACAGGTAAATACAATAGATAGGAATACTCCTCTTGTGTAGGCATCAACTGATAATCGGGAAAAGTAAAGCAGTGATACATCAGATCATAGAACTGGACCGAGGTCCAGAGAATACCCTCCTTTATCTTCAGCTTCATGAGAGGAATGATGGATCCACACTTCTTCTGAAAGTCTGCAGGACACTCAATCTCTGGAATTTGACTGACCAACTCATCTATCTTGGGATCCTTGAAACTGTATTTCCCGGTCTTTCTCTTTCCAGAATCCATGGTTAACAGTACTTGAGATATTCACAAATAGTCAACCTTTAAATCCCTTGAAATATTGTTTTTCTTCAAAACATGCTTATGAGGCATGGATGCATGATGCAACAATCACACACAAAATCACACATATAGGGTTCATAGGTTCAACGTCACGAGCATGAGGTCGAAGGTACTATCCATAAGGTGTTGGTCTAAAAAGTTATCACATGCCGAACAAGGTTCTAGAGGTTCCCAGAGTCTACATCCTTCCTTCAGATATTACCAACTTCTCAATTAACTCGGTAATTAGTAATATTCTCAAGAAATACTCATCCGAGCGTAGTATCGCGTGACAACTATTTCCGGATTACTCCGTCATAGCTTCTTCACTACACCTAAAAGGCCAAGATGAGTTTGGTATTCTACGGTCCTCCGTTTCAGCAGGCTCCCAGGTCGAAAGCAGTACGTCTTCCTGATTACTCGGTAAATGACACTACATTCAAAGGGGCCTCCACTGAGTGGGGGATCTCATGCCTCCTTTTTTGGGATTACTCCCTCAAAGTTAACATGACTATACCGCCCGTCCTATCTTAAAGTTTGCCCAAGTCCGGGTATAGGACTTATGAGCAATCACCAAGCACCCTGAAAACCAGGAAAATCCAGACAAACATATATACAAAATATAACACATAAACAGCAATAGCACATATACAGATATAAACAAAGATAGGCTTAACCCACTTAGGGATGGACCAGCAAGAGGTCAATCTGTCCCCAGTGAAGTCGCCATTTTTCTGTAGCGGTAGATATGTTCAAGACTAAGCCATTGGATTGACTAGACTTTATACAAATCAAAATAAAAATCGCCATCGCGCTTTATTGTTTCCAAAGGAATGGAAAAAGAGCGAATAACCCAAAAAGAGGGGGAAAGATTCAAGGTAAGGGGGTTGGTTATGCAAAGGGAAGGTATTAGCACCCTAAAATCTACGGTACTCCGCAGGAACCTCTTTGTAAAATCTGCATATTTTGGCTATAAACATGTGTTGTATATAAAATGGATAGTGGAGGTGAGAAAAAAAGTATTTTTTATGATTTTTGCACCCGCCGCGGTTGCGGACCTTTAGTGCCTACGTACCACCTTTCGTGCAATAGGGGATCAGGGTACACGTAGTTCCTCTTTTAAAAATTTGAAACACGAGTGTGTTGGTTGATTTTAAGTGATAAGACAACATCGTCATTGTCCGTGTGGAAAACAAAGTTACTACCCACAATCATGAGAAAGGAGAATTTGCATCATCTCAAAGTGGAGGATATGGCTTGGATTTTAAAATCAACAATGCCTCACTCAACACCCAAGTGGAAAATATCTCTCTTCACTACATATTGTAGAAGTATAGTTGTTTGCATCACTGCAAGGATTGACAAGAGCCTAATCTTTTAAGAAAAGTTTAAAGGTAAAAGCCAAAGTGGCAAAATGATTTGAAATGAGATTGATTGACTTTTAGTCTTTTCACAAAAAAAATGTCAACGTATTATTAAATTGATTTAAGTTTATTTATGAAAATGTTTTTTTTTTTGAAAATGCATGGACATAAGCACAAGTTTATTATGAAAGTGTTTAAGTTTCAAAACAAGAAGGTTTTTCAAAAGGAGGGAGAAGATTTTAGCAATTAAAGAAGATGGGGGGAGAAGAAGAGGCTACCCTAAAGCATAAGGTAAAAGCTAAGGATAAGGACCATCTAACAAACAAGAAGCCAAAACTTGACATTATGAGCCAAGATAGATTTCCCATTCTTTGGAGTGAACCAAGCAAGCAAAGATACTATACCTCTTCAAATGTATTAAGTCTTCACAAAAATTGGGCAGAGTAATGGTTGTATGCGGGTGAATTCCAGATTACAAACAAAGAGTGTAATCACAAAAACCTGCACATAAAAACAAACAAGCAACCCAATGTCTTGAGGTAAACCTCAAGAGCTCCAGACAAAATAATCAAATAAGATCACAAGGTATCCAAGATAGGCCAAGGTTTCTAATCCTAAGTCCAAGAAAAAGTCCACTGCTCCATCATGCCAAGGATAGTAACCAAATAGTCCAAGTACCATTAAGAGTTTTTTAGGGTTTAAGTTGGTTATTAAGTATCTTAGGAAAAGGAAAAAGAAAATCTCAAGCGAGCAAAGTAAAAATGACAAGAAAATAAATGCTCAAATGAGCAAAGATGAAAATGGAATGAAATGTAAAATGCTAAAAAATAAATAGTGCATAAAGCATAAAAGTTTAAAAGCATAAAAAGAAAACAAGTCAATAATTAGTGGTTAGTTGGATGACCATCTTGAAACTTGCATTTGGAACTCATTAGAGGATTGGTAGAACCAAAGCCTCCACACAACAAGTTGCATTTTCTTTTTGTCAAGTATATCATCCATTTGGAATTCTCACAAGTACCATTTAATGATCAACAATGTTTAAGTGATCCGCGTGGACCAAAGGTGTTGTAGATCCATTAGAGGATTGGTAGAACCAAAGCCTCCACACAATGAATCTCAAGGTTATTGGATCAAAGAGATCAAATTAACATACTTGGGCTTGCAATCATAAGTTTGGGCCACGAATGATCATTTATTCGAATCGGGACAAAATTTAGCGTTATGTTAAGCAATCGTAAGTGGACTTATATAGAAGTCGCACCTATTTTGAGGCCGGTCAATAGCAATCTATGCACCATTTATTTTGAGACATGATATAGAGATCATGCTCTAACAACATTTAATGCAATAAGAAGGGGATGAGATGAAGAGGAATTAGGGTAAAATGAAAAACCACATTTGAATTAATATTTAATCAAACTATCGTTAAAATCATTCATCCATTTTTTGTGGAGTTAAACTCAACACCATGGATCCAATGATGTTAGTAAAGCCATGACCAAAAAATCAACCCAAGAAAGCCAGAAAATATTCACAAAATAATAATATAATTAATATGTTCATTAAAGGGTTTTAAAAATATTTTTAAAAATGGAAAATAATGAAGAAAATGCCAATTATATTCAAATTAATCAAGAAATGAAAAATAAGACCATAGAAAAATCAGAAAAGAGGCCAAATAATTTTACAAAATTTTTGGGAATTTTTAAAAGTCAGAAGCTATTTTTAAAAATTAAAATAAATGGGTAAAATAAACATAAATAGTAAAAAAAAATATCAAAGTCAGAAACAAAAATAAAATAAGGTCACCAATATTTGTCACAATATCATTGGATCATTCCATAATTTTTTCAGAATTTAAAAATGTGTAAAAGTATTTTTAAATATTTTAAACAAATCAAATAAGTGTGAAATTCATAAAAAAAAATATCAAAACACAAAATTAAATTTTGAAAAAATAAAAATCAGAAAGAGAATAATCAAAATTATTTTTCATAGATTTATTAGATTTTTTGGACTAAAAATGAATTTTCTATGATTTTTTGAAATTTAAAACAATTAAAATATAAAAATCAGAAAAAGAAAATAAAAGAAAAAGATGTGGACCATTGGATGAGAGTCAAAACGCGTTAGTAATCAAATCCAAGGGATCTGGCGTGCTGTGCATATCATGGTCTTTAATGAATAACGTATAGAATCATTAATAAAATCAGAATTTGAAAATAACAAATGTCACGCTTTCATTGGTTAGAAGATGACACGTTGGTCATCTTCAACCTCCAGCCTTCACGAATTGCAGGTCTCTCAAACTGTAAAATCAGAAGCTTAGACCTATGCCATTCGCTTCGTATCTTCAAGACGAAGATAACCACACCCTCGCGCCAAATTTATATAAACTGTAACTCAAGCAATTTGGAAAGAAAGTTTTGAAAGGGGATTTAAAAATTCATGGTCAAAACGTGCTTCCAGATGAAAGTGAATGTTGCGACTAGAACCAGGGCAATGAGAGCAACACAATGATACCAAAGTTTTGAAGAATTGATGAAGGAATCTACCTATTGAGGTTGAGTTGCGGAGCTCTGAAACTGGACTTCTATAGAGAAATATAGGGCACGACTCTTGAATGTGATTTTATGGTTAGCTTCAGGGAAGATCAAAGAAGGTGAATTGATGAAAAAAATGGATTGAAAAAGGCTTGAGAATAGGATTCAAAGTAGCTGAATTCTGAGTTGTGAAGCAAGTTTGGCAGGGTGATTCTGGCTATCTAAGCTTGGGAAATTGAATGGGGGATGACCCTCTATTTATAGGGAATCAAATGGAATGTTCAAGCGTGTGGATTGAAGCAAATTGGAGGGAAATCGTGTGAACCTGATGCACGAGCAAAGTGTGATCTGATTCGCATCAAAACTCATCAAATCCTTGCATTTCAAGGCTCTAATCCACTTTGGCAACTTGGTTAAAAGTGTTTAGATCACAAACGCGTGCTAATTTGATGTTTAAAGGCCAAAACATGAATTTCAAATTCTGACTTGTGGAGAAACTTCAGTTCCAAGTTACCAAGTTCAATACAATAGCATTTCCTCCTAAAGGAGTCTTAGGGCAAAATTCTTGATGCTTTGGAAAGATGAGGTAACAAGCTTTGCAATGGAAAGAGGATGGAATCAAATGGATGCTTGAGCTGAAAGTTACATGGAGTCGAAGTTGAAGAAAAAGAGTTGACTTTCCATACTTAGAAATATTTCAAATTCTTCTTTAAAAATGACCTATAATCTCTTGCATCCAAACATGGCCTTCCACTTAGAATTTGCTCTTGACCAAAAAAGATGGAATTAAGTAGATCTCTTTAATGATATTTTGAAATTTGAACCGCTCAAAATTTCCAAAAATTGAGCAAGGTATGACTTGTTGAAGTTGGCCAAAAATCATGAAATGACCTATAATCTCTTGCATTCTTAAGGCAACTTCCATCCATTTTCGTACTTTGCACATAAAATAAGGAATGCAGTACACATCATTAGGCTCATCATGAAAAAAGAATGGGCTCAAGGTGATAAAAATTGACCAAGTTATGACCATTTGAAGTCACATATGGAAAATGAGGGATTCATCTGGATGACTTGTAATCTTTCTTCTTCACCAAGTTCCTTCCACATGAAAACTCCTTGGTACTTTTGAAGTGATTTATTGGTAACTCTTTGAAGAGAATAATGTTTTCGGAATCACTCAAAAATACCAAAATATGAGCAAGATATGCCCCTTTGAAGTCCAAAACCCCAGCCTCTAGATCAAGAGAATGCTTGGTGGAACTTTGCCAAGTTTGAACAAACTTTTTGTGCCAATATTCTTCCTTTGTGAATAGAGATTGTTGAGGATGATCATGAGGACTCATGGCCACCAAAACAACTTCAATGGTGAGGTTTGAATCTCTCAAGACTTTGACTAGGGCATGGAAATAAACTCATGAACCCATGATGCAACTTGCTAAACCTCATTGCCTTTACCTACATTATTAACAAGTAAGACAAACCAATATTGTATTTTGTTAATTTAGAGAGAAAATCAAAGCAAAATATCCATGATCACCAAAGAAAACAAGTCAAGGTGCTTGGTAACTCCTCAAAGAGCAAGGCTAAAGATAGGGAGAAGAACCAAAAGCCCTAATGTGATTTTGTGGTGATTGAAACAATATGGTATGATGAAGGGATCTTACGGGGGAAAATTAGGGTATAACAGGTGGTCTAGGAAAAAATAAGAGACGTAAACAGAATAGATTCTTCCGCTAGGTTGAAAACCCGCAAGGGAAAATTAGGCAAAAGTTAGGGATTTCTTGGCCAGTAACTGCATCAGACAAGACTTGATCATTGAAGAAAAAATCTTCTTGGAACCTCACCACACTTCAATAAAAGTCGTTGCTCAGGAATTCAAAGTTGTTAGGGAGAATAGTGGTCATTGTATTTCAACGTATCTTTTCTAATATATTACCATTTTCCAAACTTTGTAATCATCTATGGGGTATCGCCATTCGCAGACTACCATTCTATTAATAAAGCTTGAGCTTTAATCCAATTCTTTTGTAATTCTTATTTTATTCCGCTCACAAAGACTCCATTTATTATTGATAGTAATGTTCAAAACAAACAGATTTAATAATAAAATTGTTTTTGAAAAGAATTTACAAATTACCTTTTACTTTAGATTTTGTGACTCAAGAAAATCAAAAATAGTGATTTTGAGGATGGACGAACTCTGAAGTAGGCATTCCCCAGGAAAGTTCTTTTAGGTCGCTTTCGCTGATATGCTTATTATCTTATTGTTGTTTCTCAAATAGTTGGCTACAATACCAATTGATGTATGGTGCAGTGTTGGGTTTGTGATCCCATTTTCCCCAATCAAGTCTTGGTTCATTTTGTTTTCCTCTAGGATGATTATTTTGATTTCAGGTTTGCATGGTCTGAAGCCTTTATCCTAGATTCCCCCAGTAAGGTCTTCGCTCATATGACGGAAGCTTCTTCTCCCTTTGTGTGCTAAGGTGGAATTATTTGCAATACATCGCCCTTTGCAGTAATAGTATTATTATTGTTGTTTGTTTTCCAGACAACTAAACAAGGGAAGCATCTTTTATAAGAAGTGTTGAAACAATTGACAGCTTTTTGGGTTTTCTCCCGCCAAGCGCCGGGTTTGATTTAAAATCCCCATAACTTTGATTTCTTGTTGTATTGTTTAAACTTCTTAGATCCCCAAGTAAAGATAAGATAATGTTTCTCCCTGAAAGTGGTTATCTCTGAAGAATGGAAAAACACAAGAATGAGGGTTTGAATTGGGGTTTTTAAAACTTAAAGTAAAATAACACATTGGTTATCCTGGTTCGTTTGAACTCAAACTACTCCAGTCCACCCGCCAAGGTGATTTCGCCTCTCTCAATGAGGTCTTAATTCACTAATCAAACATGATTACACAACTACTATGACAACCGTCAAAGTCTTCTTGAGTTTAAACCACAACCCGTTTTTCTCAAGGAATTACACTATACAACATTTAAGAGAGTGTACAAAATGTTTTTTCTAATAAAACAGTATCACACAAGTGATGTATTACATAAATGAAATTCAGTACGTTGAAGGTGATAAAGATGACCCGTTTGTTGTACGCACAAAATCGTAAATGATTTCTCCTTCAAGCTTTGTTTATATAGGCAACACATGTGGTAGCTTTTAGAATGTTGATAAATAGTAATTAAAGAGCTTTCCAAAAATAGAGATTCCTGTCCCCTTTCAGCCGTTACTTTTGAATATCCATAAGTGAATTGTAACGCTTCAGAACATGCTTGCTTCAGAAGATGAATGTTATTGTTACTTCTTTCCAGAACTGTATGAATCAGAATAACAGAGTTCCTGTTCATAGCATTTAGGCACTCAGAAGTTGCAGCTTTAGAACTTATTTATAAAAGATGTCTTGAATCAGAGTTTGAACAACAATATAACTCATCTTTTGTGCTTTTTACATCAGAACTTCTCTGTAGAACAAAATACATATTTAGGGAGCATAATTGTTCTTTGAGTGTTTGTTATCATCAAAACTCTTACAGGGTTGTAGAATCAAACTATGTTCTAACAATCTCCCCCTTTTTGATGATGACAAAAACTTGGATATTTCGATAGAAACTTAAATAACATAAAGCATTTAAGGTCTCCCCCTGAGTTGAATACTCAGATAAAGAAGAAATACTTCCCTGAAGATTATTCTGATCAGAGTTTTTGAGGAAAGGATTTCTGATGCGCCCACTTCTGTCCTTAACAGAGTTTGTTCCTGTTTTGCTTTCAGAAAAGGAACATAAGAAGTTATGATATTCAAAATATTTGAGACTGAGTCTCAATACTGTTATATTATAAATATCTTACGTTCTCCCCCTTTTTTTTATCAAGAATCAAAAAACAATAAAAACACTTTAAGTAATAAAAGACGGTTTATATTCAAAGGATTTCAATAAAACACATTCTGAAGAAAATAAATAACAAGAACACAATAAAGAAAACAAATTTCAAAACTAAGTTTGAGGTGGTAGAAGTCATGTGAATAGGGCTTCCAACAAACTCTTAATATGATTGTTTGACTCTTCTTGTTTTCCAAGAATCCCCTTGATTTCCTTGCACATATCATCATGCTTATCTACTCTTTCCTTAAACACGACATTCTCTTTCTTCAACTCCTCCAGAGTTTGTAGCATAAGGGATGAAGATGGTATATAAACAGAAGGTACCACCTTTTCAGAGCAAGCTGCATCTAATTCTGACTCAGGAGCTTCTTCAACTTCCTTGCCTTTGTCTTGAAACCTAACCAGAGGCAGAGGATCAGAGGATGGTTCATTACATTCTGTTGGCTGATGATCTTCCCAAGGGACATTGTGCAGTAGAAGGAGTGGCTTCTTTTCCCAGTGACACAGAAATTGATCCTTGATGATATTCAGATGATCACAGAAGTTCTGTTGAGCAATTTTATAACTCAGCTCCTTGAGTTTCTGGGATTCAGAGTTGAACCATTTTCTGAACTGGTTCCAATGAGAATCAGAAGCGACAAGATTAAGATTCTCTAATAAAGCTTGCTTCAGAGAGTTAACCCATTCCTGTATTTCTGTTTCAAAAATCAGCAAAGATTTACCAACATCTGCTTTGGAGATTTTTGGTTTTGGTTTTGGTACGACAACTTTTTGAGAGCTTGAGACAAGATTGTCTAGAGCTTCTAAGTCTATGATTGTTCGAAGGGGATCTTCTGGGTGGTTGTTTGGAGAGGGAGACTCAGGAATAACAATGGGTGAATGTGGTGTGTTTGGTGGAGTGGATTGATACGGAGATGGAATATCTGGGATGGAGTGGATTGTGAGTGGTTGTGAGACCATGAGAGGGCAGGTGATTCCAGGAATTTATGTTCTAGTATCAGAGTCAAAATTTGGATTTTCTGAGTGGGGAGCCTCAAACAGTGGATCAAATTGATCAATATTAGAAAGAACTTGAGCAAGTTCAGACTGATTTTGATCAAGATGGGTAGTAGGTGAATTGTTTAGAAGGTTATCTAGAGATAGTGAGGGGTCAAATTCAATGTCAAAGTCGTCAAAAGTTTGTGGCGATGGATCTTCTGAGGGTTTTAGAGAGGAAGGGTTTTCGAATGTTTATAATTGAACTGATTTAATAACAGAAATAAAAGATGGATTACCTTTATTTTTAGCAGCCTTGGGAATCTTCTAAGAAGATCCTTCTGATGTAACTTTCCTTTTCCTTGATTTTCTGGGGGCAATCTCCATAGGTTGTTGTCTCATATCACATATGTTTACTTCTGGATTTGTTCCATCCTTTTTACAAGCATCCAAATACTTGTGAATAATATCTGGAGAAGCATTTGTTTGGGTAAAGAGTGGAAAGTCCTTCAGAGGTACTCTTCTATTTGTAATGACTCCCTTGGTTGTTATTGTTGGATCCTTCTTGATGGTTTCAATGATCTTCATCTTCTTCAGATTCTTAGCGTTGAGAGGTTTACCAGTACCAGCTTTCAGAGTTTTGACTTGTTGAGCCTCAGTCAGATGTTATATCAGTTTGTTTTCTGTTAGAATATCTGAGATGAGTCTGCCCAGAGGTATCAAGTCTCTCTTTGTTCTTTCTTCTTCTCTTGTCTCTTTGACGTTGGTCTTCAGATGATTAAATAGAAGATGAGGAAGATTAACCTTTTATTTTGTTGCTATGAAATACAAAAGATACTACTGATCAATATTTATATAGTCGGGAGGACTTGTGGGTTTTTTGTGATTAATGCAGCCCAAAATGATTTTTGACCAAATTCTGAGGTAGTCTTTCAGATCTTTGATTTTCTTGGAAGGTTGGCCAGAAGTAAAAATATCTTTTGAAATATTGTTTAGGTCAGAGCTTTTGTCATCCATACCGCTGCAACGAATACCACCGCTGTCGTGACCTATCAATTGCCTAATGAGATCTTCAGAGATTACTATTTTCTTTCCCATCACAAAAGAAGTTACCTGATGATTTGAAGCAGTAGTGTGAATCAAGAATTATTTAACAAGTCTTGGAAAAAAATGGACCCAGTAGACAATCAAAATACTTTGTCCATCCTTGAAATTCAACATCAGGAGTTAAAACGTATTTGTTTTCCTTCATACTAACGAAGTCCACAATGAGTTCACACAAAACTTCCAGAGAATCAATGGGAGTTAGGAGTGTTCTTGAGGGTTCTTCGTACCTTTCTACTGTTAAGGAATAAGAGCCAGGAACGCTTTGAGAGCTTTATGAAATTTGTTTGGAGGAAGCCATTGTTCACACAAACTTTTTAGGCTTTTGAAAGATTGAACGCAAGTAAGAGAGAACAAGGAATTGAGAGTGGAAAAGTGATAGTGAAAGTGAGCAACGTATTTATATAAAAATAGGAAACTTAATTTAAAAAATGGAAAAAATGATTACTAGCATTAATGATTCCGGAAAAGAGGGATGTCATAGAGATATGAAATAGTTACCGATACGACACGAGTCTCAATGCATCCAATCAATGTTTCAGTCTCTTCAGAATTTTAACATGTGTTCAGCCTTAGAAGAAACCCTTGTGAAGCGATGACAAATATTAATATTGTGAACTGCAAGCCTATCTTTGAAATGAACCGTTTGGAGACTGTTCAGATCTTCTTAGATAGATCCTGATACAACTTTCCTTCTTACTTCTGAAGAATTATTGATCAGATGTTCACATAAAAAACATAAAGTTCTGAGGGTTAACGTATACATAACTAAAACTATCATTTTGGGCATAATTTCATGCTGAGATGTTTCAGAATGAAGTTAAACCTATCTTTAGAAAGGGGTTTTAAGAAAACTTCAGCCCATTGATGGTTTGTGTCTATAAATTTTAATGAAAGAATTCCTTTCTGAATATAGTCCCTAATGAAATGATGTTTTATTTCTATATGCTTATCCCTAGAATATAAAATAGGATTTTTTGAAAGACATATAGCAGAAGTATTGTCATAAAGTATAGTAATGTTACTCTCAAATATGTTGAAGTCTTCAAGTTGACTTTTCATCTAGAGCATTTGTGTGCTGCATCCAACTGCTGCTATATATTCAGCTCCAATAGTTGACAATGCAATGGTGGATTGCCTCTTGCTGCACCATGAGATTATATTTTCTCCCAAAAATTGCCAGCTTCCAGAAGTACTTTTCCTTTCTATTCTGTCTCCAGCAAAGTCAGCATCACAGTACCCTACTAATTTGTATTCTTTGGTTTTTCTATAACAAAGACCAAGATTAGTAGTACCTTTCATATATTTGAAAATTCTCTAACAGTTGTTAAGTGAGATTCTCTAGGATCTGATTGGAATCTAGCACACAGACAGACACCATAGAAAATATCAGGTCTTGAAGTTGTTAAATATAAGAGAGAACCAATCATACCTCTGTAGATCTTCTGTTCTACCTTCTTACTTACCTATTCCTTTTAAAAAATGCATGTGGGATGCATGGGAGGTTTGGCTGGCATACATTCTGATAAGTCAAATTTCTTCAGAAGTTCTTTAACATACTTGCTTTGATGTATGTATGATCCTTCTGGAGTTTGATTGATATAGATACCCACAAAGAACTTTATTTCTCCTATCAAGCTCATTTTAAACTCTGCCTGCATAGACTTAGCAAATTCTCTTTCCAAGGAGGCTTTAGTAGATCCAAATATAATATCATCTACGTAAATTTGAAAAACTAGAATGTCATTTTTAAATAGTTTACAGAATAAAGTTGTGTCCACCTTTCCTCTGGTAAAATCATTTTCTAACAGAAAACTACTTAGTCTTTCTTACCAAGCTCTGGGAGCTTGTTTTCAGACCATATAGTGATTTCTTTAGTTTATAGACGTATTCTAGATGTTTTGAACTTTCAAAACCAGGGGGTTGGTGCACATAAACTTCTTCATCAATGTAAACATTTAAATTTTCACTTTTAACATCCATATGATAAAGAGTGATGCCATTATTTACAGCAAAAGAAATTAAAAGTCTGATAGATTCTAACCTGGCGACTGGAGAAAAGGTTTTTGTATATTTTATCCCTTCTTGCTGACTATAACCTTGTGCCACCAGTCGTGCTTTGTTTCTAACAACTTCTTCTTGTTTATTCAGTTTGTTTTTGAATACCTATTTGGTTCAATTGATGTTGAACCCTTTTGGTTTAGGAACTAGATCTCACACATCGTTTATGGTGAATTGGTTTAATTCTTCCTGCATTGCAAGTATCCAGTCATTGTCCAGAAGGGCTTCGTCTATGGAAGTTGGCTCAATCAGAGACACTAATCCCATGAGAGATTCTTATGAATTTCTGAATGTAGATCTTGTTCTGATTGGGTCTTCTTTCTTTCCCAGAAATTTGTTTTCCGGATGAGCTAAACTGCTTCTAGATTGTCTTTTCTTGAAAGGATCTTCAGATGTTGCTGTAATGTTTGTGACATATTCTTATGGATTTTACTGTGATTCTTTGTGAGAACCTTCTGATGCAGTGTCTTCAGTACCTATAAATTGTACTTCTATATCTGCAAAAGTTTTATCCTGTTTTGACTTTTGAGAGCCAAGCTTATCATCAAATCTGACACTGATGGACTCTTCTACAATCCGTGTTTCTGTGTTATATACTCTATAGCCTCTTGAGCATTCAGAGTATCCTAACATGAGACACTTTTGTTCTTTAGAGTCAAACTTGTTAAGATGTTCTTTAGTGTTCAAAAAAAACAAGTACATCCAAATGGATGAAAATAAAATTTTTTGGCCTTTCTGTTCTTCCACAGTTCATATGGAGTCTTATCTAGAATAGGTCTTATGAAGATTCTACTCTGAATGTAACACGTTGTGTTGATTGCTTCTTCCCAGAAGGTCTTAGCAATGTTAGTCTCATTGATCATGGTTCTGGCCATTTCTTGTAAAGTTCTGTTGTTTCGTTCTACAACTCCGTTTTGTTGAGGAGTTCTAGGACAAGAGAAATCATGAGAGATTCCATTCTCATTAAAAAATAGTTCAAATTTTTTGTTTTCAAATTCCCCACCATGATCACTTCTGACTTTAACAATTCTAAGATCTTTTTCGTTTTGGACTTGGTTACAGAAGGCAAAGAACACAGAATGTGACTCGTCCTCGTGTCTTAAGAACTTTACCCATGTCCATTTGCTATAGTCATCTAAAATCACTACCCATACTTCTTGCCACTAATTGATGCAGTTTTCACTGGTCCAAATAGATCTATATGCAGAAGTTCTAATGGTCTAGAGGTAGAAACAAAAATTTTGGTTTTGAAAGAAGGTTTTGCAAACTTTCCTTTTTGACATGCTTCACACAGAGCATCTGGGATGAACTTCAGGTTAGGAAGTCCTCTGACCAGACTGAGTTTGTTAATCTAAGATATTCTTCTCATACTAACATGCCCCAATCTTATGTGCCAGACTCATTGCTCATCGTTAACAGACAATAGGAATTTTACATTCTGACTTTTTAGTTCATAAAGTTTTATTTTGTAAATGTTGTTCTTTCTCTTTCCATTAAAAAGGACAGATCCATCTTCCTGACTAACTACTTTGCAGGACTTTTGATTGAAGATTATATCATAACCGTTATCACTTAATTAACTTATGGATAACAAGTTATGCATTAATCCATCTACTAACAGAACATTAGTTATAGAAGGAAGTGTACCATTACCAATAGTTCCAGAGCCAATAATCTTCCCTTTCTGATTACCTTCGAAACCTATGTAGCCTCCAGATTTAAGCTCCAGGCTTTGGAACATATGCTTTCTTCCCGTCATGTGTCGAGAGCATCCAGAGTCCAAGTACTAGGGTTGGTGTTTCAATCTTGTTGTTAAATAAATCTGCAACATATACAATTTTATCCTTAGGTACCCATATCTTTTTGGGTCCTCGTTTGTTAGAGTTACCAAAATTCTGTTTGAATTTTGGTTTAGCAGAAAAAGCATTACTAGTATACTTTATGTCATGTGTGTTCCCATAGGTGAAGTGAGAATATAGAGGTGTGCGTTTAATGACCATATCCTTAACTTTCTTAGGTTGAGATACTTTACCCTTGTATCCTATTCCTTTTCTGCCATTTCTTCTAATTTCATAGATCATTGAAGTCATCTTGCTTCTATCTATGTTTTTAGCAAGAAATTTTTGAAAGCTATGATGATATTCCTTTATGATCTTATCAGAGTTACTAGGAACTTCTGAGATAGTTTCTTTCTGAGCCTTTTGTAAATTATTTTCTAGTTTAGAAATTGTTTCTTTAAGCTCAGAGTTTTCTGATCCCAGTTTCTTAGTTTCTTCAGAGTCAGAAACTAGATCCTTTTTCAGGTTCTTTTTTATGACTCGAAGTTTCTGATATCTTTCAAGAATCTCTGACAGACTCTCTTCTAATTGAGATCTAAAAAAGTTAGAGAATACCTCTTCTGCCTGAGTCTGATTCTGATCCAGATGATCCAGTGTCATCTGATACATTGGCCATTAGGGCTATGTTGGCTCTTTCATCTTTTTATTTTGTTTCAGCTTCAGAAGAGTCAGAGTCATCCCATGTTTCCATGAGGATTTTCTTCTTTTCCTTAAATAACTTCTTTTTATGTTTCCCTTTTTGAAGATTTGGATAGTCGCTTTTGTAATTCCCTTGTTCATTGCATTCGTAGCAGACAATGTCTCTTTTACTTGACTTTCTGTATCCAGAAGATGGTTCAGAATGATTCCCTGTTCTTCTGGAAGTTCTGAACTTCCTCTGCCTGTGCTTCCATAGCTGATTGGCTCTTTTGGAGAGAAGAGACAGTTCTTCTTCTTTTGATGAGGATCCACCATAGTTTTCTTTTTTCGTCTACAAAACTTTCGATTCATATTTTTTATTGGATTTAAGAGATAAAGACTTACCTTGCGTCTGGGGCTCATCTTCTTCTAACATTATCTTATGACTTATCAGGGAGCTGACAAGTTCTTCGAGAGAGATTTTGTTCAGATCTTTGGCCAGTTTAAGAGTTGTGACCATGGGTCTCCATTTCTTAGGTAAACTTCTGATGATATTCTTTACATGATCAGCAGTTGAGTACCCTTTATCTAGAACTTTTAGCCCAACAACCATAATTTGAAATCTTGAGAACATTGTTTCAATGGTTTCATCTTCTTCCATTTTGAAGGCTTCATACTTCTAAATGAGCGCAATATCTTTGGATTCTTTGACTTGCGTGTTAACTTCATGGGTCACTCTCAAGGAGTCAAACATATGTTTTGCTGACTCTCTGTTTGTGATCTTCTCATACTCTGTATATGAGATAGCACTCAAGAGAATAGTTCTAGCCTTGTGATGATTTATGAATTCTCTCTTTTGATGATCTGTCATTATTTTCATGTCAATCTTCTAACAACTTTCATCAACAAGATGTATGTACCCAGCAATCACCATATCCCAAAGATCAGCATCATGAGCTAGAAAGAAACTTTCGTTTCTGTCTTTCCAGTAATCAAAGTTTTCACCATCAAAGATTGGAGGTTTGCCGCTGATTCTGTCTTTCTCATCATGGTAATCATTGCTGATGTTCTGACTTGGTCCCTCCATAGTGTTTTTCTTTCTTGGATCTTTCTCTGACACGGTTAAGTGGTTGTACTCAGAACCAGATCTCTGATGCCAATTGAAGAATAGAAAAACACAAGAAGGGGGGTTTGAATTGGGGTTTTTAAAACATAAAGTAAAAAAACACGTTGGTTATCCTGGTTCGTTTGAACTCAAACTACTCCAGTCCACCCGCCAAGGTGATTTCGCCTCTCTCAACGAGGTCTTCATCCACTAATCAAACTTAATTACACAGCTACTATAACAATCGTCAAAGTCTTCTTGAGTTTAAACCACAACCTGGTTTTCTCAAGGAATTACACTATACAATATTTAAGAGAGTGTACAAATATTGTTTTCTAATAAATTAGTATCACACAAGCGTTGTATTACACAAATGAAATTCAGTACGTTGAAGGTGATGAAGATGACTCGTTTGCTGTACGTATAAAATCGTAAACGATTTCTCCTTCAAGCTTTGTTTATGTAGGCAACGCATGTGGGAGCTTTTTGAATGTTGATAAATAGTAATTAAAGAGCTTTCCAAAAATAGAGATTCTTGTCCCCTTTCAGTCGTTACTTTTGAATAGCCATAAGTGAATTGTAACACTTCAGAACATGCTTTCTTAAGAAGATGAATGTTACCGTTACTTATTTCCAGAACTGTATGAATCAGAATAACGGAGTTCCTGTTCGCAGCGTTTAGGCACACAGAAGTTGCAGCCCTAGAACTTCTTTATAAAAGATATCTTGAATCAAAGTTTGAACAACAATATAACTCATCTGCTGTGCTTCTTACATCAGAACTTCTCTACAGAACAAAATACTTATTTAGGGAGCATAATTGTTCTTTGAGTGTTTGTTATCATCAAAACTCTTACAAGGGTTATAGAATCAAACTATGTTTTAACAATCCTCGTGTGGTTTCATGACTTCTCCCTAGAGAAGTTTGTGTAATCATCACTCTTGGTATTGAAGAATGTATTTTGGGCTCCCCTCAATGATGTGGTGTTGTAGTCCCCAATAAAGTCAGCACGGGATCCCCAACTGATATTTAGACGACATGGTTTACATCTGCCCTAATGAAGTCAATATTATAATTCCCTAGTGGAAGTACAGACGTTGAAGCATTTGTTTTCCCCATTGAAGTCTGTGTGATATTCCCCGGTGAAGCCTGGAGGATGATGTTATATCCCTGTATCTGTACTATTTTGATTTGATTGTTTTCGGATTATGTTTCTTCCCAATGAAGTTAAGCCGTGAAATGGGAATTTATTTCCTCAGTTGGTGCTTACTTTCTTGAGAAATTTTCCTCCTGGATGTGATTTAGCCGAGTATTGATGTTACCCAATCTTGTTTTGTCTGGTTATTCCCAGTGTTGATGTCTGTTTTGTTAGCATATACAGGATACCATTCATACATTCATACATACATCATGCATAGCGGAATTTAACATCCATTGCTCATTTCCATTCATTGATGTTTTTGTTGGCATATTACCCTATTTTGCAGAGTTATGTTACCCTCTCTCCAATAGAGTGTCGACCTTAAACAGAAAGAGTATATTCTTTCCAATTTCACCACTGAGTTATCCCTCATGGAAGCATTTTGCTCCAAGTCTTCTTATTCGGCTCATTATCTGGCTCAGAACTCTAGATTAAGAGTGTGCATTTATTTTTCACAAGAAAGTTTTATCTCCTCAGTATGAATATTTTGAAACTTCCCCAGAGAAGTCATATTTCTTTGCCTAAAGGGTTGCTTATAACAGAAAGTGACAGGTATCTTTATTTGAGCAACCTATACTTCCCCAGTAAGTCTGTTAGTTCCCCGAGAAAATTCATTTGCACTCCAATGGATGGTTGTCTCGTCATTATGGGAGTTAGTTTGGTGTTGAGATTTTTTACTCCAATCGATGATAGTCTCGTCATTATGGGAGATAGTTTGTTGTTGAGATTTTGTTACTCTAATGGATGGTAGTCTCGTCATTATGGGAGATAGTTCATTGTTGAGATTTTGTTACTCCAATGGATGGTAGTCTCGTCATTATGGGAGATAGTTTGTTGTTGAGATTTTATTACTCTAATGGATGGTAGTCTCGTCATTATGAGAGATAGTTCATTGTTGAGATTCTATTACTCCAATGGATGGTATTTTCGTCATTATGGGAGATAGTTTTTTGTTGAGATTTTGTTAATCCAATGGATGGTAGTCTCGTCATTATGGGAGATAGGTTGTTGTTGAGATTCTGTTACTCCAATGGATGGTAGTCTCGTCATTATGCGATATTGTTCGTTGTTGAGATTCTGTTACTCCAATGGATGGTAGTCTCGTCATTATGGGAGATAGTTTGTTGTTGAGATTCTGTTACTCCAATGGATGGTAGTCTCGTCATTATGGGAGATAGTTCGTTGTTGATATTTTTTTACTCCAATCGATGACAGTCTCATCATTATGGGAGATAGTTCATTGTTGAGATTTGTTACTTCAATGGATGGTAGTCTCATCATTATCATAGATATTTCGTTGTTAAGATTTTGTTACTCCGATATATGGTAATCTCGTCATTATGGGATATAGTTCGTCGTTGAGATTCTTTTTTTCTCTGAAGAATTCATTAGTTTCCAGTCATAAGTACTGATGCTGATCATTTGTTGCCTACCCTAATATTGGATTTTTACTGGTATTATCCTACCATTTCTTTCCCCCTGTGGGTCGACGTTACCTTTTTTTTGCTATCTTCTCAATGAGTGGATAGTTTCTAGTTATTAGTCGATCGCCGTTATCCTTTACCTTCTCTCCTCGATATTCGAGTTGATGTTGATTTATCTCCTCCTTGGGATTTACCCCAGCAGAGTTGAGTCTTCTGTTCAATAGTGATTTATTTTCCTGGTTGGACTTTCCGTTGATCCTTTATTTTATTTCCCACATCCTCAGTGGTTTCCTGTGTCACCTTTGGATTTGTTTGTTTGCATGAACAATCATATGCATTGCATGGCATCTTAGGGCAAAAAATATGGCTTGTTTTATATTTAAGTATCTTCAATCCCGTCGACACGAAGATTTTAACCTTCGTATCTCTAGATAGAGGACACTTAAATAAGGGCAGATATTGTACCCAAATTTTTGCCCCTAAGATTCCTCTATCATCTCATATCAATTCAATCATATCAAGATCACACTAGGGTTTGGTTCTTCTCCCCATCTTTAGGTTTTCCCATGAGGAATCACCAAGCACCTTGATTTGTATATTATTGTCATATTTGTCTTGTGTTGATTAACTTTTAACTAACAAATTCAATGAATGTTTGCTATAATTTATGATCTTATAGGTGAAGATACAACATATTTCATCAAGTGGATTCATAGGTTCATGAGTTTATTTCCATGCCTTCTTCAACAAAGCTTCATTGAGATTCAAGCTTCACCATTTAATATGCTTTAAATTACATCATGAAAAGGTCTAATGTGATTTATCATGCCTCAATTTGTCAAAGAAAGTAAAAATATGCAAAGGATTGAGAGAAGAAGTTTGACCTAATTGGATAAGTTCTTGATTTCTTGATCACAAGTGCATAACTCTCTAATTTCTTAATATTTGAAAGTGGTTATTATTTCATTGGTTTCTTATTATCATCCACAACAACTTCTATTCACATGGAAAAAGTTATTGTGCAAGAAATTTTGTCAAAATTGAAAAGGGTTTCCAAGTCATTTTGGTGCTTGAAGAACTAGGGTTTTGAACTTCTAAGGGATATATCTTGCTCATCTTTTGAGATTTTTTAGTAATTCCAAAGACATGCTTCTCTTTAAAGGGTTATCAACTAGTCACTTCAAGAGTTTCAAGGAAACTTAGTGTGGAATATTCCTAATGATTGAGAAAGATTACAAGTCCTCTAGATAGGCCATCAAATTCCCTATGTGATTTTAAAAGATCATAACTTGGTCAATTTTTATCTCCTTGATCCCATTCATTTTCCACAATGATCTTAAGGATGTGAAATTCAACCCTTCTTTTATGTGCAAAGCTTGAAAATGAGTGGAAGATGCCCTAAGAATTCAAAATATTATGGGTTACCTCATGAATTTTCACAAATTTTACAAGGCTATAACTTTTCCAATACTTGGTATTTTTTAGTGATTCAAGTTTCACAATGCCCTTTGGGAAGTATACTTCAAGCTAGCATCAAGTTTCAAATCTCAATTTTGGAGGAAGGCCTTGTTTAAACTCAAAACATTATACACTTTTGAAGAAAAACTTTGAAACTGAAGTTTTCTCCAAAGTCAGAATTTGAAATTCATAATTTGGCTTCTAATGACCAAATTTTCGTGCGTTTTCCACTTAAACATGATTACCAAATATGTTTGGATCATTTAGAATGATAAAATGCATCATTTGATTGAGTTTTGATGCACATGTGATCACACTTTCTTCATGATCACAGGTGTGCACGAACTCAAGGGAAATTGCATCATTCACCCCTCCTCTTGATTCCATTCACTTCCCTATAAATAGAGGCTCTATTCCACTCATTTTTGCAAGCTTGAACAACCAAAATCACTTTGTCAAACTCCCTCCATAACTCACTTTTCTGAGATTTAGAATTCCTCTTTTCTCCACTTTCCAATCCAGTTTCTTCATTGATCCTTCATCCTTGAATTTCACTGAAGCTAACAGAAGAAGAATCAAGCCTTGAGGTGCCATGAATCGTGGTAGCCAAGTCCATTTATAGAGCAACTTCATTTGACTTTGTTCAGATAGTTTAAGGCACCAAATCCTCTAACTCAAATTACTGGAATGGTCTATGATGTTCACTAATGCTTGCTCTTATCTCAATTTTTGTGAAACAATGCATTTGATGCTTCTGATTTTAGATTTTACCATTTTTAAACATCTCTAGTTTTTTCCAAATCGACTACGTTGTGCTTTATATAAATTTTTCGCGAGCATATGGTTGTGATCGTCTTAAGTAGACGCATCTAATGGTACCACTATGAACGCCTAAATTTACAGATTCAAGGATCTTTGATTTTCCCTACTTGCAGGAGGCTGGAGGTTGAAGACGACCTACGTGTCGTTCTTCAACCAATGACACCGAGCCAATTGTTTTATTTTGATTGGTTGGACTTTCTTATGTTGTATGCGCACGCTTTAGCTTGGGTCCATGATACTCCCCTACCTCATATCCATTAAATTTGCCAGCTTGTATAAGTGAAAGAGATCCAACGCGCGTGATTTTTTCTGATTTGTTTTTATTTTACAAAATTATTTTTAAATTTCTTTTATCTTTAAAAATTCATAACTCTTTCATTTTTTACCCAAAAATTATGAAAAAATATACAAAAATACTTTGCATTATTTCTGACTTTGAGAATATTTTTTCATATTTTTATTTTAATGTTTGATATTTTTCATAATTTTTATTTTGTTTGCCTTATGTTAATTGTTTTAAAATACTTTTTGATATTTTTTAATTTCTAAAAAATGTTATAAAAATCATTTTCATTATGTTCGACTTTCTGACTTTTTTCTAGAATTATATTTTGACTTCTACTAATTTTGATCATTTTTTCATTTATTTGAATGATTTTAATCAATTTAAAATTTTTTTTCTGTTAAAAAATTTCCAAAAATATTTGAGATCACTTTTGATTTTTCTATGGTCTCTTTAAATTTTTCTTTGATACTTTGAATATAGTTTGCTATTTTACCTTTTATTTTCATTTTAAAAACATTTTAAAAATAATTTTTCCTTTTTATTTTATTCATTAAATGCATTTTTTTTAATATATTATGATTATGTGATGGTTGATCATAAACTTCATTAACATCATTGGAACTAGGATGTTGAGTTTAACTCCACCAAAATGGATGGATGATTTTAATGATAGTTTGATTAAATTCTTTTGATTCAAATATTTCCCCTCCCTCTTCATCTTATCCCTTTCTCATTATGTTACATGTTATTAGAGGATGATCTACATATTATCTCTCTAAACATTTGGCACATAAATTGCTATTGACCGACCTCAAAAAAGGTGCGACTTCTATATAAGTCCACTTACGATTACTTAACATAGCGCTAAATTTTATCCTGATTCGAGAAATGATCATTCATGGCCCAAACCCATGTTTGCAAGCCCAAGAATGTTTAATTTGAAACCTTTTATCTAATAACCTTGACGTTCATTGTTAGGAGTCTTTGGTCTTATCAATCCTCTGATGAATCATCATAAATTTTGGACTAAGTTAATCATTTAAACATTGTTGATCATTTATTGTTGCCTTGAGAATTTGAAATGAATGATATACTTGACAAAAAGCAAATGAAACTTTTTCAGAGGCTTTGATTTTATCAATCTTCTAATGAGTTTTCAAATGCAAGTTTCAAGATGGTCATTCAACTAACCTCTAATTTCTAACTCATTAACAATTGACTTTTATTTTTATGCTTTTACTTTATGCTCTTACTTTAAGCACCATTTATCTTAGCATTTATATTTCATGCTATTTTCATCTTTGCTCACTTAAGCATTTATCTTTATGTCATTTTGTTTTGCTCACTTGAGCTTTTAATTTTCTTTTTGAAAATACCTAATAACTAACTTGAACAATAAAAAACTTTAAGGTTACTTGGACTATTTGGTTACTATCTCTGTCATTTTGGAGTTCTAGACTTCTTGGACTTAGGATTAGAGACCTTGACTACCTTGAGACCTTGGTGACTTATATATTTATTTTTTCTGGAGTTCTTATGGTTTACCCCAAGACATTGGGTTGTTTGTTTTCTTTGTGTGCAGGTTATTCTGATTATATGATTTGTCTGCAATAGGGAATTCATCTGTATACAGCTGTTACTTTGCCCAATTTTTGTGAAGACTTAATGCATTTGAAGTCTGGTATTCTTAAGAGGTTTATTATCTTTGCTTGTTTGGTTTCAAATCCAAAGGATGGGAATTCTATATTGACTCATTATGTCAAGTGTTGGATTCTTGTTGGTTAGACGATTCTTTTCCCTAGGTTTTACCTTATGCTCTAGGGTAGTCCCTTCATCTCCTTGCATCTTCTTTAATTTCAAAAATCTTCTCCCTCCTTTTGAGAACTCTTCTTGTTTTTTAAACTTAAATCGCTTTCATAATAAACTTAGACTTAGGTCCATGCATTTTCAAAATATTTTCTTAATCAAACTCTAAACAATGTAATAATACTTTAACATTTTTTGTAAGAAGACTAAAAGTCAATCAATCTCATTCAAACTATTTTGCCACTTTGGCTTTTTACTTTAAAATTTTTCTCAAAAGATTAGACTCTTGTCAATCCTTGTAGTGATGCGAGCTACTATACTTCTACGATATGTAGTGAAGCGAGATATTTTCATCTTGGGTGTTGAGCGAGGCTTTGTTGATTTTAAAATCTAAGCCATATCCTCCATATTGAGATGACGCAAATTCTCCTTTCTCATAGTTGTGGGTAGTAAGTATGTTCTTCCACTCGGATAAGACGATGATGTCTTGTCTTTTAAAATTAACCAACACACATGTGTTTTAGAATTTTTAAAAGTGAACTACGAGTACCCTGATCCCCTATTGCACGGAAGGTGGTACGTAGGCACTAAAGGTTCACAACCGCAGCGGGTGCAAAAATTATAAAAAAATTTCTTCTTTTCTCACCTCCACCATCTATTTTTGTATACAACTTTTATAGCCAAAATACAAAAAGTTTCAAAGAGGTTCCTTTGGAGTATCGTAGATGTTTAGGGTACTAATACCTTTCCTTTGCATAACCAACCCTCAAACTTAGATTCTCTCCCCCTCTTTTTGGGTTATTGTCCCTTTTCCCAATTCTCTAAAAACAATAAAGCGCGATGGCGATTTTTATTTGATCTATGCGAGTCAAGTCAATCCAATGGCTTAGTCTCAACATTTCTACCGCTACATATGGCACCCCGATGGAACATCATCACAATGTAATGTTGGTGTGTATGCAGAAATTGGAAGATTAAAGAATACGAGGAACTGTAGGCTAATTTTATGTTATCATCAAGTTTTAAAAGATGCATGAATGGGTATTTATAGTTTTTAACATTTTGGGTAGGAAGGGCAATTTGGGAACTAAAAGGAGTTGGAAATTTGGTGAAAACAATTTTGTATGTTTCAACCTCAAATTTGTATGTGTCGACACATACTTCATAAAAATAATGTATGTGTCGACCTGAATGATTTTGTGTCGACCTGAGCAAGATATAAGCTACAGGCTTTAAAACGTGAGTAGATGTGTCGACCTGAATTATGAATATGTCGACACATAAAATAAGAAATTATGCAATTTAGGAATTCTTTCAGTATGTGTCGATTTGTATGATGCATGTTTCGACCTGTGACTTACAGAAGCATACAGGCTTTAATATTGAGTTGCATGTGTCGATCTAAAGCTTGGATGTGTCGACACATGCAATGAAAAAGGACTCAAAAGGCTTAGTTTTAAGGACACATATGATTGACCATACATTGTGATGACTTCCTAAGTATTCTCAAGTAGCCTAATACATCAAATCATCTAAGAGGCTATTTAGAGAGACACGTGTATTTTTTACATCATGCAAAACCATTGAAAGAGAGGCACGTGTATTTTTGACATCATGCAAAACCATTAAAAGAGATGTTTCACTCACAAACTCCCCAATTTTGATGATGGCATAAATTCAATGATATGCCTATGCCTTTCAATTCTTTTTCGATGCTCCCCCTGAATATGTGCTTTAACTCTTGATCATATCATGTATGTATCTTCTCCCCCTTTGACAACATAAAAAAGAAACAAGAAATACTATGAGAAGTATCGTATTCTTCAACCCATTTAACAAACAAAACTAATATATCAAACAAAGGCCATTTTGCAACTAAACTATATAAAATGAAATAAGTCAAAAGCATTCAACAAAGCAAAACATTGTTCAAGATCATAATTCAAAATACAAGAAATTAAAACAAAACACAACATTGTTCATGATATGAAAATGTAGAAAATGACAACTAATGCAAATGGACACATTTGGATGACATGTACTAACGATCTCGTGAACCACCACCACCATGTATTTGATAAGTCCTTCCCCTTATAATCATTTCATCATAAAATGCAACACCGTCATCACCTTGGTTCGTGGACATTGTGTGGAGACTGTTGAGTTTTCCTTGCAAGACTTCATCTGACTTTAGAATGTCTTCATGAAGAGATTGGAATTGTGCATCGGCTCTAGAAGAGAATAGATTCAAATTTGATTCATGACTGTCCATCCTAGCATTCAACATTTTGAATTTCTCCCCCTGAGATGTTTGAAATCTATTGCGCCACTCCACATGAGCATTGCGCCATGCCATTGTTTCTTTATAGTGAAGATCTTGCTGAATTTTCATGCTTCTAAGCATTGTGAGAACTTTAGAGTTGTTATCCATATTGCTGTTAGAACTATAGTCATAGGAATTTTCGCTATCTCTAGTGTATCCATGTCTTTGGGCAGTCTAACAATTTTGTTGTCAATTGTCATTTCAAGGCTGCTCATTATTGTATTTTTGAGCAGCAGTTGCATTCATCCAGATTGTATCTTCTTCATGGTTTGCATCAGCCATTGGAATATCAATTTGTGGAACTCCACCGATGTCTTCAGAACCATCATCATTCTCTTAATCTTCTCCATATGCATACTCAGTAGGATCATCATAATTATAAATTCTTCTTTTTTGTTTGGAGAGTTTTATAGTAGTACACCTCCCTAGTAGCATCCCAATGATACCTTAAGTTACTCATTATTATTTTGGTGAATTCCAAAATAGGACCTGGATAAGTCATCACAAGATTGGGAAAACCAATATTGAAGAAATTTAGAATTTTGGCAATCATTGATGGATAACAAAAAGCAGTCCCCTTGTTACACTCCTAGATGGCAAACATTCTAGTCACGAAGTAATAAGGCTAGTTGATATTGATGTTGTTGAGCAAAACATACATAAGGTGTATTTCAGAATTATCTACTCGTGAGAAGCCACCAATCTTGGGATACAAAATATGAGAAACAAACCAATGTAAAATGCGAGGCGACCTTTTGAGACATCCCGTAGTGATTGAAGTATTATTGGTGTCATCATGCAACTCCTTCAATTGTTCATTTGAGTGCATTCTCCACTTGAAGTTCGGATGATAGCTTGTATCTCTAACTCTTGGGTCATTTCCTATGGTAATGTCGAAGGGAGATTTCCATATTTCTTTAGTAAAGGTATAGACCTTACCTCCAATTTCAAAAGTAAATGCAACACCATCCCTCTTAAAAAGTCCCGCGTAGAATATGCGAATCAAGTCCTCATTGTATTGTTGAGCCAGTTGAAGAAAATAGTTGACCCCTTTATGAACAAGCCTGCTATGAACTTCAGGAATGTGCAATTCATCGTCAGTTATTACCTTGTAGAAATGTTGTTTCTTGACAAGCCATCCACGACACTTTTTGTCAAAAAGTTCATAATTTTCTTCACTTACCAGACTGAAAAACATTTTCAGCCACATTTAATGATGACCCAACCTTTCCTTTACCACGGCCTACACCTTTTCCTCTTACAATCTTAGGATCCATTGGCAATATCACAGTTTCAAACTTGCTTGTAAGGTGTTTGATGAAATTCCCAAACCAAAAGTATTTGAATTTTAGAATTTTATGCTACTAGACCTTATGAAGATCATAACAAGTAAATGATAGATGCATAAATCTCAAAATAACAGTCAATTTATACTAATATGAGTGAAAAGGAATGAAATTCCTTGAATGAATGTACCTTGAAAGTGGACACCTTTGGATGAAGAATAAATTTGGAATTTTGACCATAATGAACACAAGATTGATTTGTGGAATGGATATGATGAATTTGTTTGAATAGGAATACAAATTAGACTGGTTTTTCAATAGGTGTAAAGATGAAATGTTTGGATTTAAGGTTTTGGTGGAAAATAAAAAGGTGAGAGAGAGGAAGATGGAGAGATCAGATTTTCGCTTCTTCTGCGTACACATGCTGACACGAAATAACTATGTGTCGACACATTCGACTTATGAGCCGACCTACACATAAACATTTAAGAGAGAATTATAAGAAATTAATTTATGTGTTGACCTGTAAAACCTTTGTGTCGACACATACTGAAGGAAATTCACCATTTTTCAATAAAATATTTATAAATTGTCCTTAATGCCAAAAATTAATCTCTATGATTATGCAATGTGATGCATGTACATGCCATGATGTATTGAATAATAATGAACAATTTGATTTGTAATTTTATTTAATAAAACTAATAATACCAAGGTTCCCAAAATAAAGTACACATAATAGGTATACTAATCATTAAACTCACTATAAACATGTAAATTGAAATAATCATGGATTCAATTAGAAACTTTTGGAAGTGAAATTTAACTGAAAGATACACATCATGCAATGAACAAACGATCAAGTATTCTACAAAAATAAATTAAAGTGAAACAATGCAACCTCACCGACCAAGCGAAGCTAAGCACACACATTTGAATGATAGTCAAGAACATGAGAATCAACTTATAACTAGCTGTACAATGAAAATGTAATAATTCCAACTTCTTATCACTTTAGATTTTATGTAGAGCTAAGATAACTTTATCACGGAGTCACATATTGATGTCTATATGAAACTCATTTGATCACTTTTTCATAAAGTAAATATGACACGAATGGGTTATCTCACAATTATCTTGATGGGATTGCCTTTATTGATGCAATATAAGCCCTTTTTTTTCAATCAAGACAATTTTCCTGCAAATTTTTAACAAGATGAACTAGGTACCCAAGTTTTATTGGGTCCTTAAGGGTGATTAACATAATTATCACACTTGGGTTTCAATTGAGGATAGCCATTTGATCTTCAGATATTCTTAAGTTCGCACCTTGCAATTTTATGTCCTTTCATGCGATAATGATAACAAGTTATATTTTGAAAGACATTCACTTTGTTTTTAATTTTCTTTTTAACAAAGCTATACTTAGCATAAGGAGGATTCGAGGAGTTATCAAACTTAGTTGAGTCTACGGAAAGAGTGGCTTTTGGTTGTAGAGCCTTTGTCATTTTAATCTTAAAAAGTCTTCACTTCTCTTTGCCAAATATGGCAAGTGTCACAACCAAAATTAAAGGGATTGTCATTCATCCTATTTCTAACCGTTGGAATACCTACAAGGGAGTTATTTAGAGCTTCAATGTTATTTTAATTTTCTAAAATATTTGTTTCCAAATGCGAAAAAAATTGTATTTGAAGCTAACATTTTTAAAGCTTCAATAGCTCCCTTATGTAGTTTATCAAAGGCATTAAGTAGATCAACATGAGATTTTTCATTTGATATGATATTTTGAGAAAGCTTTACCTCATGATTTTTACCCTTTTGATTACAATGATGATGAAGATAGTTGCTTGTAGAAGTTGTTGTTTTTTCCTTGTAATCTTCATGATAATGACCTGAGAGGCATATCTTATCATACTTGGATGGTTTGAGTTTTTTATTTCCTCTATATTTGAATGAGTTGAGAGACACACATTAGAAACGTTAGACCTGTCATTAGATTCTCCATCACTTGAGGATTCATCATCACTTCCCCAAGCACATAGACTTTTCTAGATTTGCCATGATTCTTTGGTTTACCTTTCTTTTTCTTCTTATCAAGGCTTGAATATTTCTTTTTGGTTTTTTCTTCCTTTGATGTTGAACCCTTTTCTTTTGTCTCAATGTTTCTCTTGTTGATACTTTTCTCCTTTTTCTTTTCCATGTACTTGTGATATCTTTTGACAAATAAGCTCATTTCTTCGTCTTCTAAAACATGAGAATTATCACCATCTCTTTCATAATTATAGTAATCTTTTTTTGAGGATTTAGAGTTAGAAGCCATAAGAGCTTTGGACTTCATAACTTCCTCCTTGTGACCTGGGTAGGGTTACTTCATGACGAGTCCGTGTAAAACTTCATCTTGGAAATGAGAAGAAACCTGGGTAGGGCTACTTCATGATGGGTCTGTGTAAAAATTCATCTTGGAAAGAGAAGGAACCTGGGTAGGGTTTCTTCATGATGAGTCTGTGTAAAACTTCATCTTGAAAAGAGAAGGAACCTGTGTAGGGTTACTTCAGCTGGTCGTGTAGATAATTGCCCTGACTTGTTACAGGTATTAATCTGGAACTTGAAAATTGTTGGTCGTTGAAATAGTTGTCCTGGCTGGTTTCAGGTATTAATCTCTAACCTGAGAAAGAAAGATAGTTTTCTTGGCTTGTTACAGGTATTAATCTCTGATCTCTTCATGTAGATAGTTTTCCTGGCTTGTTACAGGTATTAATCTACAATCACTCGTCCACAAATAGTTTTCCTGGCTTGTTACAGGTATTAATATGGAACTTGAAAATTGTTCATGGTAGCCATCTGTTGATTGACCTTTTCCTGAAAAGTTAAAACGTTAGCTGTATGCAATGTCATGGTGTATGAAATGCATGGTGTCATGATGTTCTCAAAATAAATGAGATTGTGTCGTGTGCACTTATCATGTATGTAAATAGGATGTATGAAATGTGAAATGTTATTTGAATGTATTTTTTGTCTGGGAAAATAAATCCTTGACAAATATTGGGGAGTCATTAAATCCAGGACTGTTGTTTGAAGAGTAGGTGTGTCTTCAAACTTTTCTTAGAATGTTTCCACCGGAGATTCCTGTTTTATTGTTTAAGGAGAACTCCGCTGGGGAATATTGAAAACTCTGTGGAGAATGTTGATTCCTGCTTGGGGAAAAGAGTTCAGGAGTCTCGATTGTCCGTTGCTCTACTGGGGGTTATCGCTTGATGGGAAGGACGAAGTTGAACTGATATTTGGTCGGGTCTAGGCTTCATAGTAACTTGCTAGAAAAGATGAAGTTGAACTGATATCTGGTCAGGTTTGGGCTTCACAACAACTTACTGAAGTTACCTGTTATCTGGTCGGTTTCCAGGCTTCACGGTAACTTACTGAATTTGATTATTATCTGGTTGGATTCCAGGTTTCATAATAAATTTTGAAAGGATGAAGTTGAACTGATATCTGGTCGGGTTCAGGTTTCACAGTAACTTGCTGGGGATTGTAGAACAGGTCTACTAGGGAAGAGGAGTTATGTTCCTCTGATTTGTAGTAGTCGGAGAGGCAAACTCAAGTTGGGGAATCCTGGCGTTTGTTGGGGAAATAAACCATGTTTCCAGTTTGTTGGAGAGGTGGCGACTTCACTAGGGAAAATCCTCGAGGATTCTTAAGGTTGACTCAGCTGGGGAAAAGGTTTTCAGAGATTAAACTTTGGCTGGGAGTCATCCTATTAGAAGGATTTTCGGGAGATTTGGAACTGCCCCTAGTAGAAAGTGTTTGTGGCACTGCCAGGAACAAAATGATTGTACGTAGCCCTTTGTTGGGATTTGCTTTAAATGCCCCAAGTGATTTAGATGGAGACCTTCCCCTAGTTATTCTGCACTTCTTGAAAGATTTCTTAGAATCTTGACTGGACTGCCCCAGATGTGCTGGATAGTGACATGTCATGTCCCCTTGTTGATAGGAGATTTGTCATTGGAAGTGTCATCCCACTTGAAGTGATTTTGTTCACTGAGAGAGCTTTCGTTCATCAGATTTTTGTTGTGTGAATTTCTCTGTTGTCAAACAAATAGCCATATGCAAACAGCGATATTCAAATAATGCAAAGTTTATGCTTGTCTTGAAATTTTGAAAATGCGTTTTTAGCAAGAAATTTTGTAAGAAAATTCAACTCTGGATTTAGAGTAAAGCCTTACAGGAGTCAGGATACCTTTTGTAACAGTATGCTTTCGAACTAACCCATGCTTCAATTAGGACTTTTGAAGGGTTGTAGCATGGCTTGGTTCACGGTTTAAGAAATAAAGGATAAAGGCTCAAAGTGTATTTGTACCCACCCGTTCTTCGTGATGTTCTTCAGTCCTAAACTCAGTTAATTGTGTGTTCGAACTCCATTTGAGTCTGGAATGACGTCTTGGTGATGGTTCAGACAAGTTAAGTTTATCAGAAGGCAGTCATTTCTTGCAACATTTTTCATGTTGTTGAGGATTTATAGTGACCTCTTTCTTTTGATTTGTTATCCCTAATTTTTGCCAGGTTGTAGGTTTTGATTTAGTGGGCTTGTCTTTTTGAGAGATAATGACTTCCTATTTGGTAGGGAACATCACTGTCTTTTGATTCCAGAGGAATGTTTTTTATATCACTCGTTGTATACGAAGTGAAAATCTGTGACTGAACGTGCATTTGAATTAACTGAGAGACTACCCTGCCCCAGGTTTTGATTAAAGGTTTCAATTTGTGTAAAAAAGAAAACTTTTACTTCTTTGGCTCGAAGGGGTTGACTAGGGATTATCTTCCTTATAACTCTAGTGTTTAGGATTTGAAAGAACACTTGTACATCGTCAACAAGGTCTGTTCAAAAGCATACTGTATGAGATTATGGCATTGTTTTCGTCATCCTCTCTTTAAAGACTTGTAACTTTTAGCAAGTGTTGAATGTCATAAAGAGAGTAAAAAGCATAGTTTGAATGTAATTAAAACGAATGGATCAATTTAAGACAAACATATGTGTTATACGGTGGCCAGAACCGGGACTATTTTTTTTTTTAGGATTTGCTGGTTTGCGTTTTGCGTTTGTGTTTGCAAAATGTCGCGGTAAGCAAGAGTCGCCACCGTCTTTTATTTTATCCAACAAGGAAAGAAAAAAAGCACAGAAAAATTCCTTTTTCGAGATATTTCTGAGTACGGGGGGTAGATTATAGAAAGGGAAGGTATTAGCACCCTTTCTATCCGTAGTTATCTACGGGCTCTTAGGTACTTGCTCATCATTTTCAAAATTGCTTCTTTGTGTGCTTGTGTGTTTTGAAAAGTTTTTGTTTTGACTTAGATTTAACCCTTGCTTCTATCTTCAAGAGTGTTACGAAGTGTTTTTGAAAATTTTGTTTTGAAAGGAGTGTAAGTGTGAAAAGTTTGTTTGGATTGAGCAAGTACTTAAGAGTTAATCTACCTACTCGAAAAAAGAATCGTTCTATGTTCGTTTCCTTTAGACAGCGCTATCCTACTATTAGTGAGTAGGTAGCACCGTCGTTGGAGTTTTGAGGGTCAATTCGAAAGGGACGTACGGTCACTAAAGCAATGTTAGGACGTCTCAGTAGTAACCCTAGTGTCTTATATCAATTATCCGAGGCAACAATATCCGAGGCAACCATTCCGAGGCAACTTTGATCTTTGAGACAAAAGGACGACCACTAAAATATCCTATACTCAATGACGGTTTATTAAAGGCAACCAAGTGGGAGTGTACCCTAGGAGTGCGCATGTGCGAGTGATTCAATTTCAAATTATTTATCTTTGCACATTTTAGGGTTATCTAACTGTTTTAAAATTAATCATACATTCTTGTCATGCAACCCTAATCATACATCTAACAGTTAATATTTTGCGGAATTTAAAGTGCGGAAATTAAACTACGCTATTACAAGGCTTCGGGTATTTACATAGCCAAAAACAACCCTTAAAAATAAAGCGATCAAAGAAAGTAAAAGTCATAATTAAGCTATTACAACCTGTGGGCAGTTACATTAATAGGATAAAAACAAAACAATAAAACGTGCGCGTTGAAATTAAGATCAGGAAGAAATTAGGGTTTTGACCCCTCTAACCTAATAGAAAGAAAAATGTTTTTGTTATTTTTATAAAAAAGGATTAGGTTTTAAAATTAAATATACAAGTTAATTAGCTAATTAAATTAATTAATGAAAAAACTTACATGGCCTATTTTTGTGTTTTGTTATTTTAAGGAAAAAGAGATAGAATTAAATTAGAAACAAAACCCTAATTATTCTAATTGATTTTAAATTATTTGCAAAAAAAGAAATTAAAGTTTACCTAAAATTTAAATCTAATTTAATTAATTAATTTTTTGATAAAAAATAAAATCTAAACCTAATTTGTGAAAAGTATTATCTTTTATGATTTTTTGATAAAAGAAAATAATTAATTGTGTTAGTAAATAAAATAAATAAATAAATTAAATAAAATATAAAAAGAAAAGGAATAAGAAACTTGGGCCTGCAAGAAAATTGAGGGGGTGCAGATAGCAAGCTTTTGGCCCAAAAGACTTGATCCATTATTGACTTGTTGAATTCAGTGCGTTGCGTTGACTAGGCCCCATGGTGGTCTCTCATATGCTAGCCTTCAGATCTAGCTTCCAGGAGGTCCAATGGCTGGATGATGAGGATGTATGGTGGTCCCTAGTATTGTATGCGCGCTAGATCAACTGAAAGGAAAAAATATGAAGAAATTGGGGGGACCTGTGATTCAAACCCAGGCCCCATGGGACTTTCCAACGCTTGGCAACCAGCTGAGCTACGCTTCTGATTTGTACATAAAATAAACAATAATAATAATATACAAAAACAAGAATTAGTGGAGAATAATAAAAAAACGCGCGCCAGAAGTTTGAATGGACCAATGGTTGCTTGCCAGTTAGTCATCTTCAACCTTGTTCCGTTGGTAAAAGTCCCATACTTTTACCTACGGACGTTCGTCCATAGCTACAGGCTGGGTTCTTCCAAAATTCTCCATGAGCAACATAAATGAGATCTAATGCCATGGATAGAACCGTCTTGTCATCCTGAACATCATGGTACCCTTCATGAAGGCTAATTTTTCCTGCATACAAAAACCCTAAAACGGAACCAAAAAACCTAACAATGGCAATTATCGATTTAGTCTATGAAAACGCAATTGAGTATTATAGAAAGCTTGCAAATGTAATGGTGAACAAGAATCTATGATTATATTATGCTATACATGCCAGAATTATGCAAACAGAATTCAAGAAAAGGTAGGTATCGTGAATGTCTTACAGCGAGTTTCAAGGCTTGGAAATGCTTGTTCTTAATTGCTTTTGCCTGCCTACACTCCCAGGAAGCGATTGAGATGGTCCAAGGATCTTGAAATTTCCTCTAAGTAGGAATTCGTGTTTGTACTTTTTTTGGTAATTTTTTCAAGTTTTGTTCTGATTCATACGCCTCCCTCTAGCCTTGCTTTTGGTCTGCAAATCATCCTTATGTACTGAGGAATGAATTAGGGTTGAAAGAATGATCACAATCTTCTTCCACCAATGCTTTTGATTTTGATTTAATACACTTGAAAACCATTCCAAAAATAGTCCAAATCCAATCTTTTTGTGCACCTCATGCCTTTACACGAATTTGATCTGATGCTAGCTGGACATTAAGACCTGAAACATGTAAAAAATCTTGAGTTTTCAATATTTTGAATTTTCTATGATTTGTTTTGATTTAAATTAATTTAATTCAAATAAAAATCAAAATAAATCATAAAAATAAGATAATGACAAGTGGCAAAGGCTAGGGATCGTGGACCATATTTCCAACTTAAAACAAGTGAAACATATTGGGCCCATTTAGCAAGAATTGCATTTTTAGGCATAGTTGACTTTTGGCAATTTTTCAAAAAGGGTCAACTTCAACAATGCACAACTTCCTCAATTTTGACCCTTTGAAGGTGTTCTTGGACTTTTTTGAAATCTTGATATGTCCTCTAAGCAACCCTTTTGGTCTCATATCAATTTGATATTCCATGCTCATGTATGAAGCTTTGACAAAAAAGGTGTTTTTGTTGACTTTTCAAAATGACCTATAATGTCCAAATTCATAACTTCTTGTGAGTGCATATTTTGAACTTGGGAGATGAAGATGGATTGTAGATCATTGCATCCTATTAAAAATGAGCTTTGGATGGTTCATTTCTCATAAAGTATGAGAAAGTTATCCTTGGTCAAAGTTGAGTTGACTTTTCCTGCAAAACCCTAATTTAGCAACTTTTGGTTCTTGAGGAATTATGAACAATACTTGATGAATCATGATCAACCCTTGATCAAATGATGGAATATACTTCAAAATGAGGATTTTGACCAAAAATCTTGAAGTTTGACTGTATGTGGGCCACAATTGACTTTTGCCCTAGCATGGTTGATTTTCAGGCCTTTGAGCAATTGACTGAGCAAACTTCCTCTGCAAGGCTTGAAACTTGACATGGATGATCTTGAGAACATATTAGGACAATGGTGAGAATTTGGGATCCCTTGGACTCAAGTATCTTCGTGCAACATGAAACCCTAATTTGAGGTAGACTGCCTTAGGAGAGGGCTTATCTAGTCAACCCTTGGACTTCCTTGAGCAACTTGAGGATCTTTTCTTGAAATGTTTTGAGAAATATGGGAGGGAAAATTTTGGGGTACAACAGCTGCCCCTGTTCAATCTTCTTAAACCTGAAGATTTAGATTGGCTTGTCTGCCTTTCGTGATGTGAGGGTGGAAGATGATTGAACACTAGAGTGCCCAGAAATTTGCACTCGCATGAAGTGGTGTCTGTCTTGCGATATCGAGAATGGGCTTATAGATGCCATTTGGAAATTACTGACGGGGGATGGGCTTAAAGATGCCATCCGAAGGAGTGTCAATCGCATAAGAGATTTCTTAGCGAGAGCTTGTATACCTGTTGTTGAGGAAGATTCCGCTGGGGAATGTTGATCTCTGTCTTGAGATAAATAGAATTTTATGAGCTTTGGTCGTCCGTTATTCTACTGGGGAATCATCTTTGTTGAATTTTAGGAACTTCGGTCGTCCGTTATTCTACTGAGGAACCGTCTCTTAGTCGAGGAGGTGAATATGAACTACTATCTGGTCGTGGTCAAGGCTTCATAGTGATAAGACCGACTGCTATATGGTCGTAATCCAGGCTTTACAGTGACTTACTGGGGAGATGAGATTAAACTTGCTATCCGATCGTAATCCAGGCTTCGCAATTTCTCGATTCTTATCTGGTCGTAATCCAGGCTTCAGAAGGAAATGAGTTGTTATCCAGTCGTATTCGGGCTTCAACTTGAATTCATGGCACACTAATATCCGGTCGACTTTGGGTTTCTTGGTAATTGTCCAGGTGAAATTTCTATTTGGTCGAAATCCAAGCTTCGCAATGCCTTGTACCGCTATCTGGTCGTAATCCAGGCTTCATGATGTGTTATACCATTATCTAGTCAAATCCAGGCTTCAAGGTGTTCTGTACTGCTATCTGGTCGTAATCTAGGCTTCACAATACCTTACTTCTTATCTGGTCAAAATCCAGACTTCAGAAGGAATCAAGTGGTTATCCGTTTGCATCCGGGCTTCCCTTTGACTGTTGGGCCTACTAATATTCGGTCGGCTCCGGGCTTCATAGTATTGGCTGATTAAACTGTTATTTGGTCGTAATACAAGCTTCACAGTGTCCCTCACTGTTATCTGGTCGTAACCCAGGCTTCAGTGTCTTTTACCGCTATCTGGTCGTAATCCAGGCTTCACGACGTCTCATACCACTATCTGGTCGAAATCCAGGATTCATGGCGTTCAGAGGAATCAAGATACTATCTGGTCGAATCCGGGCTTCATAACTTGTATTAAAGATATACCACTATCTGGTCATAATCCAGGCTTCGCGGTGTCTTTTGATGCTATCTGGTCGTAACCCAGGTTTCACAACGTCTTCTACCATTATCTGGTCGTAATCCAGGCTTCATGGTAACTTGCTAAGCTGCTATCCGGTCGTAATCCGGACTTCACGGCTGGTGTTTATGATATACCACTATCTGGTTGACTCCAGGCTTCATGGTACTTGCTGAGCTGCTATCTGGTCGTAATCCGGGCTTCACGGCTTGTTGGGGATTAAACTTTTATCCAATCGAATCTGGGCTTCATAGCTTGCTTTTAAGAGATACCACTATCTGGTCGTGATCCAGGCTTCGCGATATTCTGACACTGTTATCCGGTCATTCTCCGGGCTTCATAATATGCTGTAGCAATCAAGATATTATTCGGTCGTACCCGGGCTTCATAGCTTGAATTTTGTGAGAATTTGATTGTATCTTTCCTGAAAGGTAAAGGTTAGCTGTATGTAATGCATGACGTATATCAAGCAATGATATTCTCAAAATAAATGAGATTGTGCTATATGACGCCTATGCATATGTCGTGATGTATGGATGTGTAATGTTTTTATGATAATCTCTAGATGGGGAAAATAAATCCCGAATTGCTGCTGGAGAGAAGAGTTTAATTTTTCGTTTCCGCTGGGGATAATGGATGAAGATGATTGTGAGCATAATCCTGCAGGAGAGAATAACTCCTGGGGAATAATATGACGAGGAAATGACTCTGTGGGGAGGAGATACTCTTCTAGAGGATCTGTTGATTTGGAGAAATAAACTCAGTTGGGGATGAATTACCGATGCTGGCGATGATGAACTCTGTTGGGGATTGAGTTTCTATTTGTGAAAGAAATGAACTCCCCTGGGGATGATCTTTTAGTGGCGACTTCATTGTGGATAATCTTTTAGACTCTACTGGGGACAATCCTCTAGACTCTACTGGGGATAATCTTCCAGTGCTGATGATAGATAAACTCTGCTTGAGGAGAACTTTACCGACTCATTCGCGGTTGCGACCTCAGCTGGAGAGTTAACACCAATGTCCTTCTCTTTACTCTGCGGGGAGTGAATGTACCTTTAATTGTTTTCTTCAACTAGGTATATCCCTATACCTGATGAATAGAGCAATTGTAAGACTCGGACATTTCTTGTTTTCCCATGTTTCTGATATTACGAGTAATCGTCTTTTGTTTCACATGTAAATATTTATGAGCAGCAATTAATGTCAAATGCATATATCAAAAATGAACATTGGATGTTCTTGCAAAACAAAACAGAAAAAGGAAAACAATTTGAAATTTCTTTGTGAAAATGAATTGTATTAACTTTTGAAGTTGGCCTGTAAATAGGCGTTTTTGTACAAGAGGTTGACGTCCTAGTAAGAGAACGCCGCCGAATGATAGAATTTATACAATTTGTGTAAAAGAAAGGAAAACAGCTATGTGAACAATCCCACTGGGTTCCAACTCCGCTATTGTTGTTATATCCTCGAGCATCTCATCACTTTGCTACTTGGTTGAAGGTGGATCAGACTGATTAGCACCGTCCGAGCTTGATAGTCGTTACCGAAGTCTGGTTACAAGATGATCCAATGAGACATAGTGTTACGCTTTGATCCCTAATTTTTTCCTGGACCGCCCTTTCGGGTTTTCAGTCCACCGGGATACCCTTTTTTGCCCAAGCCGCCCTTTCAGGTTTTCGACTTGCCGGGTGTACGTTTTTTTTCATTTTCATCCCTTATTTTTTCCCGAACCCTTTTGGTTCGCCGGGAAGCCCTTATTTTTTCCTAGGTCAGTCTACCTAGCGGGTCTTTGACTAGGCGTAGTATTTTTTCACTATGTCTGCATTGACGGGGTGAGGAAGGTCGTCACCATCCATGGTGGTTAAAATCATAGCTCCTCCTGAGAAAATGTTCTTAACCACAAATGGCCCTTCGTAAGTAGGGGTCTATTTTCCCCTGGGATCACCTTGTGGCAGTATGATGCACTTGATAACCAGATCCCCGACTTGATACTCTTGTCGTCTGACTTTCTTGTTAAATGCCTTAATCATCCACTTTTGATACGTCTGACCATGACAAATAGTAGTAAGTCTCTTTTCATCGATTAAGTTCAGTTGATCAAGCCGAGTCGGGATTCAGTCGTCTTTGCTCAAACCTGTATCCTTCATAATCCGAAGAGAGGGTATATGAACTTCAATGGGCAAGACTGCCTCCATGCCATATACCAAGGAATAGAGTGTTGCCTCTGTTGACGTCCGTGTTAAGGTACGATACCCATTGAAGAGCGAATGGTAACATCTCATTCCAATCTTTGTATGTCACTGTCATCTTCTGCACAATCTTCTAGATATTCTTATTAGCCGCTTCAATAGCCCCATTCATCTTCGGCCGGTAAGGAGAAGAGTTGTGATGCTGTATCTTGAAATGATTATAGAGCTCAGTGATCATAGTATTATTGAGATTTGTACCATTGTCTGTAATGATCCTCTCTGGTACACCGTATCGACGGATCAGATTATGCCGAATAAATCGTGCCACGACATTCTTGGTTACAGTAGCAAAGGAAGCTACCTCAACCCACTTCGTGAAATAGTCAATTGCTACCAGTATGAAACGATGCCCATTGGATGCAGTAGGTCTGATCTCGCCGATCATGTCGATGCCCCACATTGCAAAAGGCCAAGGTGCCGTCAAGACATTCAGAGGAACTGGAGGTATGTTCACCTTATCAGCATAGACTTGACACTTATGACAGGTCCGAGAATGCTGATAACAATCGGCTTCCATAATAGACCAATAATATCCTGCCCCGTAGGATTTTCTTTGCCATGGTGTGTCCACTGGAATGAGTTCCGAAAGTACCTTCATGTAACTCTACCATAATCCTTTCTGCCAGTTCTGTGATACGGTGTCCAGAACCGGGACTGTTTTTTTTATTTTTAGGATTTGTTGGTTTGCGTTTTGCGTTTGTGTTTGCAAAATGTCGCGGTAAGCAAGAGTCGCCACCGTCTTTTTTTTATCCAACAAGGAAAGGAAAAAAGCACAGAAAAATTCCTTTTTCGAGATATTTCTGAGTACGGGGGGTAGATTATAGAAAGGGAAGGTATTAGCACCCTTTCTATCCGTAGTTATCTACGGGCTCTTAGGTACTTGCTCATCATTTTGAAAATTTCTTCTTTGTGTGCTTGTGTGTTTTGAAAAGTTTTTGTTTTGACTTTGATTTAACCCTTGCTTCTATCTTCAAGAGTGTTACGAAGTGTTTTTGAAAATTTTGTTTTGAAAGGAGTGTAAGTGTGAAAAGTTTGTTTGGATTGAGCAAGTACTTAAGAGTTCATCTACCTACTCAAAAAAAGAATCGTTCTATGTTCGTTTCCTTTAGACAACACTATCCTACTATTAGTGGGTAGGTAGCACCGTCGTTGGAGTTTTGAGGGTCAATTCGAAAGGGACGTACGGTCACTAAAGCAATGTTAGGACGTCTCAGTAGTAACCCTAGTGTCTTAGATCAATTATCCGAGGCAACAATATCCGAGGCAACCATTCCGAGGCAACTTTGATCTTTGAGACAAAAGGACGACCACTAAAATATCCTATACTCAATGACCGTTTACCGAAGGCAACCAAGTGGGAGTGTACCCTAGGAGTGTGCATGTGCGAGTGATTCAATTTCAGATTATTTATCTTTTCACATTTTAGGTTATCTAACTGTTTTAAATTTAATCATACATTCTTGTCATGCAACCCTAATCATACATCTAATAGTTAATATTTTGCGGAATTTAAAGTGCGGAAATTAAACTACACTATTATAAGGCTTCGGGTATTTACATAGCCAGAAAAAACCCTTAAAAATAAAGCGATCAAAGAAAGTAAAAGTCCTAATTAAGCTATTACAACCTGTCGGCAGTTACATTAATTCGATAAAAACAAAACAATAAAACGCGCGCGATGAAATTAAGATCGGGAAGAAATTAGGGTTTTGACCCCTCTAACCTAATTGAAAGAAAAATGTTTTTGTTATTTTTATAAAAAAGGATTAGGTTTTAAAATTAAATATAAAAATTAATTAGCTAATTAAATTAATTAATGAAAATAATTACATGGCCTAGTTTTGTGTTTTGTTATTTTAAGGAAAAATAGATAGAATTAAATTAGAAACAAAACCCTAATTATTCGAATTGATTTTAAATTATTTGCAAAAAAAGAAATTAAAGTTTACCTAAAATTAAAAATTAATTAAATTAATTAATTTTTTGATAAAAAATAAAATCTAAACCTAATTTGTGAAAAGTATTATTTTTTATTATTTTTTGATAAAAGAAAATAATTAATTGTGTTAGTAAATAAAATAAATAAATTAATTAAATAAAATATAAAAAGAAAAGGAATAAGAAACATGGGCCTGCAAGCAAGTTGAGGGGGTGCAGATAGCAAGCTTTGGGCCCAAAAGACTTGATCCATTATTGACTTGTCGAATTCAGTGCGTTGCGTTGACTAGGCCCCATGGTGGTCTCTCATATGCTAGCCTTCAGATCTAGCTTCCAGGAGGTCCAATGGCTGGATGATGAGGATGTATGGTGGTCCCTAGTATTGTATGCGCGTTGGATCAACTGAAAGGAAAAAATATGAAGAAATTGGGGGGACCTGGGATTCGAACCCATGCCCCATGGGACTTTCCAACGCTTGGAAACCAGCTGATCTACGCTTCTGATTTGTACATAAAATAAATAATAATAATAATATACAAAAACAAGAATTAGTGGAGAATAATAAAAAAACGCGCGCCAGAAGTTTGAATGGACCAATGGTTGCTTGCCAGCTAGTCATCTTCAACCTTGTTCTGTTGGTAAAAGTCCCAGACTTTTACCTACGGACGTGCGTCCATAGCTACAGGTTGGGTTCGTTCCAAAATTCTCCATGAGCAACATAAATGAGATCTAATGCCATGGTTAGAACCGTCTTGTCATCCTGAACATCATGGTACCCTTCATGAAGGCTAATTTTTCCTGCATACAAAAACCCTAAAACGGAACCAAAAAACCTAACAATGGAAATTATCGATTCAGTCTATGAAAACACAATTGAGTATTATGTAAATCTTGCAAATGTAATGGTGAACAAGAATCTATGATTATATTATGCTATACATGCCAGAATTATGCAAACAGAATTCAAGAAAAGGCAGGTATCGTGAATGTCTTACAGCGAGTTTCAAGGCCTGGAAATGCTTGTTCTTGATTGCTTTTGCCTGCCTACACACCCAGGAAGCGATTGAGATGGTCCAAGGATCTTGAAATTGCCTCTAAGTAGGAATTCGTGTTTGCACTTTTTTTGGTAATTTTTTCAAGTTTTGTTCTGATTCATACGGCTCCCTCTAGCCTTGCTTTTGGTCTGCAAATCATCCTTATGTACTGAGGAATAAATTAGGGTTGAAAGAATGATCACAATCTTCTTCCATCAATGCTTTTGATTTTGATTTGATACACTTGAAAACCATTCCAAAAATAGTCCAAATTCAATCTTTATGTGCACCTCATGCCTTTACACGAATTTGATCTGATTCTAGCTGGACATTAAGACCTTAAACATGTAAAAATATTGAGTTTTCAATATTTTGGATTTTCTATGATTTGTTTTGATTTAAATTAATTTAATTCAAATCAAAATCAAAATAAATCATAAAAATAAGATAATGACAACTGGAAAAGGCTAGGGCTCGTGGACCATGTTGCCAACTTAAAACAAGTGAAAAAGATTGGGCCCATTAGCAAGAATTGCATTTTTAGGCATAGTTGACTTTTGGCAATTTTGCAAAAAGGGTCAACTTCAACAATGCACAACTCCCTCAATTTTGACCCTTTGAAGGTATTCTTGGACTTTTTAGAAATTTTGAGATAGCCTCTAAGCAACCCTTTTGGTCTCATCTCAATTTGATATTCCATGCTCATGTATGAAGCTTTGACAAAAAAGGTGTTTTTGTTGACTTTTCAAAATGACCTATAATGTCCAAATTCATAACTTCTTGTGAGTGCTTATTTTGAACTTGGGAGCTGAAGATCTATTGTATATAATTGCATAACCATGATAGCAATGTTGCCAAGTATCTTAGCATTTTTGAGGGACCAAGATCATTTTGTTTAGGCAACCTTTGAATAGCGTCATCGAGGGACTATGATCTTATATTTGTTTTGTTTTGCCAAGATACTTCGCATGCGTAACATGGCCATTTTATTTTAGGCAACCAAGTGGGAGAAACCCTAAGGGTGCTTGTGTGAAAAGTGTATCATTTTCATGCTTTTGTCTTGTATTTAGGGTTTTCTATTTTGCTTGGTTTTTTGTTCTTGTCATGTAAAACCCTAATTACTAATCATGGTATAAAAGCGATAAATTGCGTAATGTAAATATACTAAGCTATTACAACAATTTTCATGGGAGGGTGGAATACAAGTTTGAATGGGGATTTGCACAAATATAAAACTAAATATATTATTAGAACCAAATCGAATATGCGCGAATTAAATAAATAGAGTACAAATGTTTAAAATGCAATGTTTATGTAAAGAAAAATATTTTATGTCATGTTTTTGTGTAAGAAAAATATTTAATTTAAACCCTAAAAAAGGAAAAAAGAATAATATTTAAATTTGAAAGGGGATTAAACCCTAGTTTTTATTCAAAGAAAATAATGTTCTATATTATTATTTTGTACATTTTTTTGTATAAAAAATAGTAAATAATATTATGCCTAAATACTAAAAATTAAATATGTGTAGAAAATAAGTATTTATGAGTATAAAATGTATAATAAAAATATTAAGTATATTTAATTAATTATGAGTTTATTTAAGAAAATAAGTTCTATCTTATCCAAATTAATTAATTTTCTATGTAAAAAAATAATAAAAAAATAAAATAAAAGTGTAAAAATAAAGAAATCATTTTTTTGGATTTTTTATCATTCAGAAAAAATAAACAAAATCATTAAATATGAAAATATAAAAAAATACAAAAATATAAAAAGTCAGCCAGGTGGGTGAGATAGCAAGTCAGATGGGGTGCAAATAGCAAAAACAAAAAGGCCAAGGAAACAAAAAGCCTAGAACCAGACTTCATCCCTGTCCTTCGTTCTCTTCTTCACGCTTCCAGTTCAAACCTATATCTTGCTTATGCTTGCATAAAAACAAAAATTCATAACATGAAAAATGTGGCATTTGAGCTCACGATTCCAACCATATAAATTATGTAACCTAACTCTTAAAGATCAAAGAGAATTTTGGAATCCCCAAATCGTGACCTAAAAATTTCAGAGACTTCAAGCTTCAAATTCTCTTAGCACAAGTAATGTAAATGAAAAGTAATGACATGTACAGCTTCGTTATGATGAGAGCTACATTTTTTCTTCACAAATCATGGCTTGAAGTTGCCTATATACAGAGATAGAGTTTAAGAAAATACCTCCTTCAGTTGGAATCGTGTAGGATAATGTAGGGACTTTAATGGAGGCCTGGTGATTGTTTAAGCTTCCTTGAACTTCCCTGAACCTATTCCAATGCTTATCTTGCTCTGAGGATGGATGGAACTCTCTGACCAAGTCCAACTTCAAGCTTCCAAGTTGAAAATGGCAGATGCTGAAACAGGGGTTACAGAACCAGGGTGATGGCTTGGATTGGCTAGGTATCAAGTGAATAAGATGTTTGAATTGATTAAACACAAAACGCATGAGCCAAATGAGAGTTGGCAGTGCTTTTGCAGAAAACTGTGAGCTTGGGCAGTTTTGTGGTGTTTTTAAGTTTTAGTGAGTTCTAAGTCCAAGCAAAACGTGTTATGCCTTGTACAATGCTTGCATATAGTTATAGAAGTGATACAAAGTCAGCCCTTACTAGTTGTGCAAAGCTCTAGCCCTTTTTCCATTTTTCTTGTACTTGAAGTAAAGTTGACAAGACCAATCCCACATGCTTGTACCATCTTGCTTTAGGGATGATAAGAGTTGGTACACATTGCTTGATAGCTGTAGAGTTTGCTTGTATCAAGGGGACATGTCCAATGCTCCAAGTTGACAAAGTTGCAAAAGTTCATCTTTATGAAAATGGCAATGTAACCTTTTTGCCCAAAATGGAATTACAACTTGTGTAAAGTTTCAAAAGCAAGGATAAAGGCTTTAGCTTCTGGGTATGCATTTAATTAAGGAGTGTATATCAAGCACAGGACCAGTAAAGCAAGATATAACCAGCATAGGTTTGATTTGCAACTTGATTCTATGTGAAAATGGCTTGAATAAAAAGTGAGAAAATGCCAACTTCCCTTCTTCGATTCTCCCTACTCAAAAATGATCTTGGAGAGTTCTTAGACATTTTGTAAAGCTTGCAATGTGTTCTATAATCCATATTTGAAATGAAATTTGAGATACCTCTTGGAACTAGGTGAAAAGTTGCCATGAAGTTGGGTCCAAAACCTGCCTAAATTAGGGCAAAATTTCACTAAGTTATTTAGTTCATGAGCATGTATTCACAAATTTATAACTTGAGATCCAAGCATATTTAGGGAAAATTTTGTGAAGAAAAGTTGTAGATTTCATGGAGGACTACAACTTTCATGTTGGGAATTTTTCTTAAATCAAAATGCATCATGATGAAAATGTGGTGAAAAGTTGGGAAAAAATAAGAAAAGTTTTATACTTCAAAAAATTCTAAGTTATGAAAATTTTCAAATTAAAACCCTAATTTTCAAATTTAGTTTTCTTGGTCAACAAGTTTCACATTTTGACATATCTTGATGAATTATGACTCTTGGTACTTGATTTTGACCAAAAAGTCAAAGTTTGATTTTCAGTATACAGTTGACTTTTGATCAGTTGACTGCAAATTTCATCTGTCAATCCCATGAACTTGAGATCTTTTGAACCACGTAATTAGGTCAAGATGATGAAATTGAACCCTTGAAATCATTTTTGAACTCAATTGGTCATTGGCTAGGTTAAAAATCAGAAATTGCCCTTTCTCAGTCAAAACCCTAATTTTGACCATTTTGCCCTTTTGATGATTTGGTCAAATTTCTTAAGGAGTGGTGATCCAAACTTGATCAAATGGTACATATGAGTCTAAAATTTTGATGTGGATCAAAAATTATGAAGTTTGATTGTAAATTGGCCATGGTTGACTTTTTCCCCAATACAGCTGACTTTTAGGTCAACTGTCCAATTGACTGATCAAAAATGTGGTTCAAGGCTTGAAACTTATCATGAGCAATATTAGGGGTCCAAAATGATGTATGAAAGTCACATGAAGCATTGGTGGTCCAAAAATCCTTGTGCAAACTCAAACCCTAATTTTGGGTTATCAATGTAAGATGAGATGTCTTGAGCTAACCAAAACCTAATCTTGTCTTGAGTCCAAGAAGTCTTGTGAGAAAAGTCTTGATAAATGAGAGGGAAAATTTTGGGGTACAACATCTGCCCCTGTTCAATCTTCTTGAACCTGAAGAGTTAGATTGGCGAGCTTTGTCGTTCGTGACTCGAAGGTAAAAGATGATTGGACACTAGAGTGCCCATAAATTTGCACTCGACAAAGTGTAGTTGAGGGAATGGGCTTAAAGATGCCATTTGGAGAGATGATAGAATCTTGTTGGAGATGGGCTTGTAGATGCCATCCAATAATGCTTGTTGAATTGTAAGTTGTAAGTCAAAGAATAAGTATCAGAATGGTGACCGTGTCTGGAACGTATCTGAACCGTATCTGGAGACTGAATCGGTATGAGCAATAGAATAGCGTCCGTGTCTGGAGCGTTATCGAGATGTATCTGAACTTGAATCTGAATGAGTAACAGAATGGCTTCCGTTTCTGGAGCGTATCTGAACCGTATCATGAACTTGGAATCTGAATGAGTATCAGAATGGCATCCTTGTTTGGAGCGTATCTGGACTGTATCTTGAAGTTGAGGTCTGAATGAGTATCAGAATGACATCCTTGTCTGGAGCGTATCTGATTTGTATCTTGAAGTTGAAATCTGAATAAGTGACAGAATGACATCCGTATCTGGAGCGTATCTGAACTTGAATCTGAATGAGTAACAGAATGGCTTTCGTATCTAGAGCATATTTGTACCGTATCTTGATGTTGAAACCTGAATGAGCATCAGAATGGCATCCTTGTATGGAGCGTATCTGAACTGTATCTGAAATCTTTGAATATTGTTAATGGTAGCCGTTAATCTTATCCTGAAATAGGGTAAAATGTTAGCTGAAACACAAAGTTATGTTGCATGAAATGTATGATGCAATAAATTTGTTTTATCAATGTTTATGATATATGGATGTAATGTATGCGCATGTAAGCTGATTTGCTGTATTGCTGAGGAAAATAAATCCTTGACTGCTGTTGAGGATATGTGGATTCTTCATGTCTTGAAGTTGAAGTATTTGACAAAAATTCTGTTGTGAGAGTAATGCCATATACTGCTTGAGGAATCTGCTTGGGGAATCCAGAGAACTTTGATGACTTCTACTGGGGAATTAATAAAGAGAATCTTCATTATGTTGGGGAGCAATGAAAACTCTGTGGGAAAAAGCTTATTCCTATTTGGAAAAAAGTTCAGGAGTTTCGGTCGTCTGCCACTCTACCGGGGAGTTATCATAAGTTGGGGAGAAACAGAAGTTAACTGTTATCCGATTGATTTTTCAGACTTCAAGACAACTTGCTGGGGAATTTGGAGAAATTGGATGGTTTCCACTGTGGATTAATAGTTTGAAGTTTTGGCTCCGCTGGGGATCTTAATGACGTACCGTAGGGATTGCTCATGGAATAGCCTAAAGACGTTTTCCTATTCTTTCATCCTATCGGTAATTGTTCTTTTTTCATTTTGTTTATTTGTAAACAGTAGTTATGTTCAAATTCATATGTTCATTAATGAATCATTGGACGTTTTTGCAAATAAAACACAAGTGTAAAAAAGAAAAAGACAAATAATGTTTTGTACTTTAAAAAGATATCTTTGTATTTACTTTGAATAAGTATTTTGTACAAAAGGGACAAACATCCTAGTAAGAGGATGGTGTCATAAGAAAAATTTTATACAAGGAAAGACAGCTATGTGTAATAATCCCATGGGGTTCCCATTTCGCTATAGCCTTCGTATCTCCGAATATCTTGTCCATTTGTTGCTTCGTCCGAAGATGATTGAATTGATCAGAAGCTCCGGGTTTGTTAGTGAAGAGATTATCCTCAAAGTGATCCGACGAGACATAGTCATACGCTTTAATTCCCTAACTTTTGCCTGGACCTCCCTTTTGGGTTTTCAGTCCACCGGGAAACCCTTTTTTGCCCAAGTCGCCCTTTCAGGTTTTCAACTTGCCGGGTGTACAGATTTTTTTAATTTTATCCCTAACTTTTGCCCGAACCTTTTGGTTCGCCAGGATGCCCTTGTTTTTCTTAGATGTGTCAACCTAGCGGGTCTTTTATGCGTAGTATCTTTTGACTATGTCTGCGTTCGCAGGGTTTGGCATGTCGTCGTCGTCCATGGTGGTTAAGATCATCGCCCCACCAGAAAAGATGTTCTTGATTACAAATGGTCCTTCATAGGTAGGAGTCCATTTGCCCCTGGGATCACTTTGTGGCAAGATGATGCGCTTGATCACTAGATCTCCAACTTGATATACTTGGCGTCTGACTTTCTTGTTGAAATCCTTGATCATCCGTTTTTGATACATCTGACCATGGTAAACAATAGTAAGTCTCTTTTCATCAATTAAGTTCATCTGATCAAGTCGAGTCTGCATCCAATCGTCTTCACTCAAACCTGCATCCTTCATGATTCTTAAAGAGGGGATCTGAACCTCAATAGGTAGAACATCCTCCATGCCATAAACCAAAGAATAGGGTGTTTCCTCAGTTGATGTGCGAGCCGTAGTACGGTACCCATAAAGAGAAAACGGTAGAATCTCATGCCAGTCCTTGTAGGTGACTGTCATCTTCTGTATGATCTTTTTAATGTTTTTATTAGCAGCTTCGACTGCACCATTCATCTTTGGCCGATAGGGGGATAAATTGTGATGTTGAATCTTGAACTGCTCGCACAAGGCGGTGATCATAGTATTGTTAAGGTTCGTACCATTATCAGTGATGATCCTTTCTGGGATACCGTACCGGCAAATAAGATTATGCTTGATGAAGCGGGCAACAACATTCTTAGTAACGGATGCGGAGGAAGCTGCTTCGACCCACTTTGTGAAATAATCAATGGCCACTAGAATGAAGCCGTGTCCATTGGAGGCTGTAGGATTGATCTCCCCAATTATATCGATCCCCCACATAGAAAAGGGCCAAGGAGCTGTTAAGACATTTAGAGGAACCGGAGGCACGTGCACTTTGTCTGCATAGATTTGACACTTATGACAGGTCTAGGAGTGTTGATAGCAGTTTGCTTCCATGGTAGACCAATAATAGCCTGCCCGTAGGATTTTCTTTGCCATTGTATGCCCACTAGAGTGAGTGCCGAAGGTACCTTCTTGCAATTAATCCATAATCTTTTCAGCTTCAATCTTATCCACACAACGGAGCATAATAGAATCATGATTACGTTTGTACAGGATGCCATTACTTAGGAAGAACTTAGCTGAGAATCTCCTTAAGAACTTTTTATCATTGACTGAAGCTCCTTCTGGATATTCTTGAGCCTCGAGATACCTTTTGACTTCATGAAAGCAAGACTGGTCCACTACTTCTTCAGTATTAATCTCGTGACAGTGTGTGGTTCTTCCATTCGTTCAATGGTGATCTGGGGAGCCTCGTTATCCCAATTAAGTTTAAACATAGATGACATTGTGGCTAGAGAATCTGCTAGCTGATTTTCTTCTCGCGGGAAATGCTCGAAGGTAATCTGCTTGAAATGTGGTAACAATGTCAAAACATGTTCTTTGTAAGGGATAAGGTTTGGATGCTTAGTGTCCCATTCTCCTTTGATCTGACTGATGACCAAAGCTGAATCCCCAAACACAACTAAAGATTTGATTCCCAAGTCTATGGCAGCCTTGAGACCAAAGATGCATGCTTCGTATTCTGCCATGTTGTTCGTACATTTGAAGCAAAGTCTGGCAATAAAAGGAGTATGGCACCCTTCTAGAGATATGAGTACAGCACCGATACCATTACCAAGTGCATTGGATGCCCCATCAAAGAATAGGGTCCATCGGGATCCTTGTTCAGGTTCGTCATATGGTCAGATTCCTTCACAGTTGTCTAATGTCATGATGTCTTCGTCAGGGAATTCAAACTTCATGGACTGATAATCTTCTACAGCTTGATGGGCAAGATGATCAGCTAGCACACTGCCCTTTATAGCTTTTTGGGTAGTGTACTGTATGTCATATTCTATTAGGATCATCTGCCATCTAGCTATCCTCCCAGACAGAGCAGGCTTCTCGAAGATGTACTTTATCAGATCCATCTTAGATATCAGCAAAGTGGTATGAGTCAACATATATTGTCTTAGCCGGCGAGCAGCCCATACCAGAGCGCAGCAAGTTTTCTTGAGCAATGAATATCTGGTTTCACAGTCGGTAAACTTTTTGCCCAGGTAATAAATAGCGTGCTCTTTTCGGCCAAACTCGTCATGCTGCCCCAATACACACCCCATTGAGTTCTCTAAAACGGTCATATACATGATTAATGGTCTTCCCTCGACTGGCGGCATCAAGACATGAGGCTCTTGTAAATACTCTTTGATTTTGTCGAAAGCAATCTGACATTCATCATTCCATCTAACTACCTGATCTTTCTTCAACAGTTTGAAGATTGGTTCACAAGTAGATGTTAGGTGAGAAATGAACCTAGCAATATAGTTCAGGCATCCTAAGAATCCTCTGACTTCCTTCTCAGTACGAGGAGCAGGCATTTCTTGTATCGCTTTGACCTTAGCAGGATCAACCTCGATGCCTTTGTTACTAACAATGAAACCTAAGAGCTTACCGGACCGAACTCCGAATGTGCACTTGTTCGGGTTCAACCTTAGTTTGCACTCCTTCAATCTGACAAACAGCTTTTGCAAGTGATCAAGGTGTTCTTCTTCAGTTTGTGATCGGGCTATCATGTCATTTACGTAAACCTCTATCTCATGATGTATCATATCATGAAACAAAGCTACCATGGCGCGTTGATAGGTTGCCCCGGAATTCTTCAGTCCGAATGGCATCACTATGCAGTAGAACATGCCCCACTGTGTGACAAATGTAGTTTTCTCCATGTCCTCAGGTGCCATTTTGATCTGGTTATATCCTGAGAATCCGTCCATGAAAGAAAATACTTTGTGCTGGGCTGTATTGTCAACCAGGATGTCGATGTGTGGAAGTGGAAAATTATCTTTAGGGCTGGCCCTGTTTAAATCTCTATAGTCCACGCACATTCATAATTTGTCGTCTTTTTTAGGCACGGGAACAATGTTGTCCACCCATTGAGGATAAGAAGTAACAACCAGAATTCCAGCATTGAACTGTTTCATGACTTCCGCTTTGATCTTCTCTGACATGTCAGGTCTCATGCGGCAGACTTTTTGCTTCACTAGTGGACAGTCTTCTCTTGTGGGTAGACGGTGTACCACAATGTTTGTATCGAGTCCCGGCATGTCTTCGTATGACCAGGAAAAGATCTCAATGCAATCATGCAACAGCTGAATTATGCGCTTCTTGACACTCGGCTCTAGATTGGCACCTACTCTGATTTCCTTTTTATCCTCCTCGATACCCAAATTGATTGTATCCAATAGCTCCTCATGAGGCTGAATAGCTCTTTCCTCTTGTTGTAGTAGTCTGGATAATTCCCCCGGCACTTCACAATCTTCCTCACCTTCATATTCGGCTTGGTAGATCAGATCTTCAGAGTCACTGAAGGCTATAGCAGTATCGTTACCCATGGGATCCGGAATGGAGGGGTACCTGCATTTGTGAGTGTGGGTGTGTGTAAGGGTATAGCCATCTTAAAACAATAAAATGTAAAAGAAAGATAATGAGCACAAAAGGTTTATATATGAAAAAGCGTCCATGATTCATTGAATGTCATATGAAGATAAAATAAAAACCCTTACAAATGGACCAATGTGCCTCGGGTAAGACACAAGGTTTTTAAAGTGCGAATTGTTCGTGAATATTACAAGTCCAACAGAAATGTAAAAGATAAATTACTGGGAGATGAAAGTTATTAGGACAAAGTCTTTGGCTTCCCAGTTGCGAAGTCCTCCGTTGACAGTAGGAAATATCCAATCTTCCAAGCTGCCATCTTCTTCACTGTCTTCCACTACATTGACCCCTTGGTTACTAATCTTCACGGGTGGCCCTCCGACACGGGCATGGCGCACAGCCTTCTGATCAGTTGAAGTAAACCCCATGCCAAACTTGTCTGATTTGTACGGAATTTCAGGAAGCTTCCCCCAGATGGTGCATCCGCCCTCTTCCACTACTGCCTTTGCGTCCTTTAGAGATGACATCTGAAGTGGAGGTCTTGTGATCTTAGGAGTCGAGGATACCGCCCTGGTTGCCGCTATTTCTTGAGATACCTCTTCAAAATGTTGAAAAGGAGTTTCAATGAACTCGCCATCCAATTCCACATATCGGAAAGAATTCAGATGACTAATCATGTACTCCTTTTCCCTGTGGACAGTTATGATCTTTCCTTGGACAGGGTACTTCAGCATCTGATGTAATGTGGAGGTGACATCACCGGCATTATGGATCCAAGGTCGTCCTAACAGGCAAGATTAAGAGGGACGGATGTCCATCACATAGAAGGTTGAATTGAAAGTATGAGTTCCCACCTTTATTGGGATGTCCACCTCCCCATGGACCATCCTTTTTGAACCATCAAATGCTCTCACAATTATATTACTGGGTTTCAATGTCAGCCCCTCGCAATCCAATCTATCAAGGGCTTTCTTTGGTAAGACGTTCAAAGATGAACCAGTGTCTACCAAAACATGGGCTAGGCTTGTTCTTCTACACTCTACAGAGACATGTAATGCCTCGTTGTGTTTTCTCCCTTTGGGTGTCAAGTCAGCATCAGAGAAGCCCAAGCCATTATCAGCTGTCAAACTGGCCACACATTCTTGGAATTGGTCAACAGACGTCTCTTGCGGCACATGAGCTATCTTCAGAAATTTTACCAGAGCTTTTGCATGTGCCTAAGAGCACAGCAGCAATGCTAGAATAGAGATTTTGGAGGGGGTCTGCCCCAACTGTTCAACTACATCATAATCACACTTCTTTATTATCCTCACGATTTCTTCCATTTCCTTCTTGGATGTTTCGGGGATAGCTAGTGATTGGGCCTTCGTCCGGACAGGCTCTTCTTGAACGTTTTTTCCTTTATTCTCAGCAGTGGAAGTAGGGATAGGAATTGTGTCTTCTTTGTCGGTAGGTACGCTTGCAGGTACAATCACTGGTGCAGAGGTAATCTTCGGAACGGCCACGGGTCCAAAGACTGCCTTTGGAGGGGAAATCTCTGGAGAGAAAATTCTACCACTACGGGTAATCTTGCTAGTTCCGGCAATATTGCTAATGTCGGAATTGTCCTCTTCGGAGCTCTCTTCTTTGGCAGTCAGTTCATCTTGTTTGATACCATGGTAGTAGATTTCTCCACCATAATTCCAAGGTACTGTTTTATCTGACTGGTACGGGACCGACCCGAGCATTGTAATCTTAAGTGGAGTAGTCTTTGGAGAAGATGTAATCCTAACGGGTCTTTTAGGGACCCTGGAAGGATTGGCGTAGATAGTTATGATAGAAACTTCTTTAACTGGAACGGGTGAAACAGGAGCATTCTCAAACAAAATTTCTCGGTTATCAATCAGTCGTTGGATACCTTTTTTCAACAGAGGGCAGTCAAATGATGAGGATAGGCAAACATGGCAGTCTTTGTCACAACCTGGGAATATACCATCGTTCAACAAATTCAACTTAATAATCGGGAGCGGAGTCAACAGTTCATCCACGGTGGCAACAAATAAATCTTCCTCAACAGCATTAGCATTGTGACCATGCCTAAGCATTGGAGCGGAAATAACATTTGGTTTCTCAGGAACTTCAAATTAGACTTCCTTTGCATCTATCAAGTCTTGAATCTTGTTCTTCAGAGCCCAACAGTTGTTGGTGTCGTGCCCTAGACTTTCAGAATGGTATGCGCATCTGGCATTCGGATGGTAATGAGGAGACGCAGTATTGGGATTCTTTGGGGCCTCTTTTAAAGTTGCCAGATTCAATTTCAGAAGATGTGGTAGAACCTTGGCTGGAGTCATGTTAATCTTGGTGAATTGTCGGACTGGCCTTTCCACCCTTGGCTGGTTATTTCTTGGTTAGTCTGATGCAGGCTTTGGAATCATAACGGCCCCCACCGTTGGTCGGCGTTCAGTTCTTCCTTGATTCCTATGTGAATAAACATCAGATACTTCCTTCTTCCCGGTGAAGGGTTTTTTCACAGCTGTAGAGGCAGACGCGTCTTTCTGCATCTTCCCACTTCTTATACTAGCCTCCACCCTCTCGCCGGTTAAAATCAATTCAGTACACCCTGCAGAGGAGCTCCCAATCAGATGATTGAAGAAAGGGCCTGATAGAGTTTCCAAGAACGTGTCCACCAACTCCCTTTCAGATAGAGGGGGTTGCACCCTTCCGGCTAGATCTCTCCACTTTTGTGCGTAGTCTTTGAAGCCCTCATTTGAAACCATAGCCATACTCTGAAGTTGAGTACGGGTAGGCGCCAAATCGGTGTTATACTGATATTGTTTATAGAAATCTGTTGCCAGGTCTTCCCAATTATGGACATCGGTCCTTTCTAATTGGTAAAACCAATCAAGTTGTGTTCCTGATAAACTGTCTTGGAAGAAATGGACCCATAAGTCTTTGTCGGCAGAGTGCGGCTGAATCTTCCTGACATATGATCGGAGGTGCATTTTAGGTCAAGACACTCCACCATACATGGTAAATATTGGCACTTTAAACTTTGGCGGGATCACAATTCCTGACACCAGCTCTAACTCCTCAAAATCTAGACCCGGTACTCTCTGTATTTCCATAGCGGTTAGACGCTCTTCCAGGTGTTTGTACTTGTTATCAGCCGGAGGGTATTATTGTTCAGAGTAGTCCTCCTTTTCCTCTTCTTCTTCAGAATATGATGGTACTTCCGTTTCTTTTCCTTTTCTTTCCCCTTCATCAGATGTTGCCGGAAATTCTAAGGTCCTTCTAGCTTATCCCTGAAACCTTCTGCCCGTGATTACCACACCAGCTGGCTTCTTCTTCTTTTTCTCTTTCTCTTTTTCTAGCAGAGTCTTTAGCTCCTCCTGCCCCTTGGCTAAGGTCATAAGTAACTGTTGAAATTGTGTATTTTGAGCTTGAAGGTATTTAATCGTCTGTTCGAGATCCATCTTGCTGAAATAAACAATAGAGGGATGAGGAAACTTGTTGCAAAGACCTGTTTATGTTTATGATGAATGATATGTATTCATGCAATGCTTTCAAGGATTTAAAAAAATCAAATTTGTTTCAAACAAAAAGGAACACACGTTATATTAATAAGATAGAATTTGAGTACATCAATGCCCCTAGGGCAAAATAATACAAAATTCTAAGATAAAAAGACATTGCGCATCCTCTTTAGTGAAATATAGGTATTGAGAGTCTACTCTTCATGAAGTAACCGAGTGAGTTCCAAAACCTTCTTCTCGCTTGCGTAGAATTGGGCTTCGAAAGTATCGCGCTCTCCTTTGAGCTGTATCCAATCCCTTTGTAAGTCTTCGAGTGATATAGGCATGTCAGGATGTAGGATAGTGTATGGAACTTCTCCCTCCTTAACAGGCTCAATAATCACTGGGAGAATGGAAGGATAAGGCATCATAAGACTTTGAGCGCGGGTTCATACCCACTTTAGGTAAGGCTCAAGAGGGATGGAATTCTTGTGTCCCAAAGTCTTGCTATCCACCTTGTTTAGCATCCTCCAAGCTCGGATGAATCTCTGGCGAAGACCTTGATCGTCGTTGTCGTAGTCGAAAACCAAGCCTTGAATCAACATTTCATGTGGGCCATCCCTTCGGGCATAACCAAACTGTCTTAGAGCCAAGCACGGGTTGTAGGTGATGCCTCCCCTAATGCCAAGTAGAGGGACATTAGGGAATTCCCCACAACGGTCGACAATGATAACATTCTTTTTGGATCGAGAACACCAATGAATATATGAATTTTTAAGTGTCATCAACCTTTGTGACCACCTCAAACCTTGCTCATTCTTTAAGACTAATTGGGGAAGATGAGAAATAAACCATCTTGCCAGGAGAGGAGTGCAACACATAAGAACACCTCTTTTCCTCATTGTACGAGTGTGAAAAGAGTGTAGGATATCCCCAAGCAATGTAGGCATCGGATTGCGTGACATGAAGATTTTGACAGCGCTCACATCTATGAGTTGGTCAGGATTAGGGAACAAGACCATCCTATAGATGAGAAGAGCTACAATCTCCTCAAAAGCTTGCAAGTCTAGGGAATTCCAACAGCTTTGAGCTTTCTCAAACAAGAACTTTGCCAAGAAGCCTTTGACACCACTTCTAGTTTCCCAATTTGTTGTGACATCAGATGAGTGGAAGTGTAGGGCTTGAGCAATCTCTTCTGGATTTGGATCTCTTTCCGTACCGTTGAAAGGTAGTTTATTGAGAATAGGAATCCTCAAGAGTTGAGATAATTCTTCCAAAGTAGGCACAAGTTGATAGTCAGGAAATATGAAGCAATGATGCAAAGGGTTAAAGAAATGGAAGATGACCAAGTTGAGTAGACGACCATGTCTCTCAGTGAATGGAGAGTTCTCAGGAATCCTTAAAGCTATCTCCTTTAGTTGTGGAGGAATTCTTACAAGGTTGACTTGGATATTTTTCCTGCGAAGTGAATCCATATCCTACAAAACAAGAACAAAGATGAATTTCCAAAATCCTTGAAATGGTTAGAGGATGCATATGATGTTCATGATGTCCATGATGTTATGCACAAGTATATATGTACAAGCAAATTAAATAAGTTCCTAGTTTAGGCTTGCATGGGGTTTCATAGGTAAGTACCCTCTTGAAGTTTAGTTGGCTCAACCTGTCCTAGTAATAGTAACCAGGTTCTAAGGAGCTCAATATCACTGGATTGTTTCCTTGTTCATTGTTTCAGTTCAAGCCTCTTTACTGGCGACCGAAATATCCCAAGAAACCAACCCTAAATGAGTGTAGTATCGAGTATCTACCAACTTCGGACTGCACCAAAGTCGGTCATCTCACTACATCCTAAAAGGCCAAGTTGGTCAAGTAGAGGGTTCTAGAAGTTCATTAGTGCTTCATGACATCACTCAGCGGCCCCGTATTCTCTTTGATTGACTCAAAGGCTACCGGTACCCACAAATATTTCACACTAACATAGTTATTGCTTAGACCGTGTCGGTATACCCCGCACAGTTTCCACAACGTATTGGTATTTACCTAAAATGTTTCCGAAATTCGGATGGAGGATTCAAACCTAAACAATAGAACCAAAATGTAAAGCAAACAAGTCAAACAATTGTAAGCAAATAAAGGTGATCTAAACCCTAAGGTAACCCCACTTTTATAATTTTCCCCAGCAGAGTCGCCAGTTCTATGATACGGTGGGAGAACTGACTTGAGGTTTTGCATTTTATCGCAAATGTCGCGGTTAGCAAGAGTCGCCACCGACTTTTCTTTTATCCAAAAGGAAAGGTAAAAAAGCACAGGAAAGACCTTTGAGATGTTTTCTTGAGTTCGGGGGGTAGATTATGAAAAGGGAAGGTATTAACACCCTTTTCATCCATGGTTTTCTATGGGCTCTTAGTTACTTGCTTAGATCACTTGCTTTGCTTTGTTTGAAATGGTGTTTGGTGTGGTTTTGAAAGTATTTTGTAAAAGAGACCTTTGTTTAGGCAATCTTTGTAATGATTCTCGTTCGTAAGAATGTATACAAAGATGTTTGTCTTTTGAAAATGTTTTCAATGTTTTGTAAGATGTTTTGAAATGTGTGTGTGTTTGTTTTTGAAAATAGAAAGGATTGTTGTTTGAAATGGAGCAAGTAACTTAGAAGCTATCTACCTACTCAAATGTCTTTCTTGTGCATTTTTATTCCTTTGACATTTTTGACTTACCATTGATTTGGTAAGAAACCCTATCTTTGGATGTAAACGGGACGGGCGTGGGTCATCGCATAACCATGATAGCAATGTTGCCAAGTATCTTAGCATTTTTGAGGGACCAAGATCATTTTGTTTAGGAAACCTTTGAATAGCGTCATCGAGGGACTATGATCTTATATTTGTTTTGTTTTGCCAAGATACTTCGCATGCGTAACATGGCCATTTTATTTTAGGCAACCAAGTGGGAGAAACCCTAAGGGTGCTTGTGTGCAAAGTGTATCATTTTCATGCTTTTGTCTGGTATTTAGGGTTTTCTATTTTGCTTTGTTGTTTGTTCTTGTCATGCAAAACCCTAATTACTAATCATGGTATAAAAGCGATAAATTGCGTAATGTAAATATACTAAGCTATTACAACAATTCTCATGGGAGGGTGGAATACAAGTTTGAATGGGGATTTGCACAAATATAAAACTAAATATATTATTACAACCAAATCGAATATGCGCGAATTAAATAAATAGAGTACAAATGTTTAAAATGCAATGCAATGTTTATGTAAAGAAAAATGTTTTATGTCTTGTTTTTGTGTAAGAAAAATATTTAATTTAAACCCTAAAAAAGGAAAAAAGAATAATATTTAAATTTGAAAGGGGATTAAACCCTAGTTTTTATTCAAAGAAAATAATGTTCTATATTATTATTTTGTACATTTTTTTGTATAAAAAATAGTAAATAATAATATGCCTAAATACTAAAAATTAAATATGTGTAGAAAATAAGTATTTATGAGTATAAAATGTATAATAAAAATATTAAGTATATTTAATTAATTATGAGTTTATTTAAGAAAATAAGTTCTATCTTATCCAAATAAATTAATTTTCTATGTAAAAAAATAATAAAAAAATAAAATAAAAGTGTAAAAATAAAGAAATCATTTTTTTGGATTTTTTATCATTCAGAAAAAATAAACAAAATCATTAAATATGAAAATATAAAAAATACAAAAATATAAAAAGTCACTCAGGGGGTGCAATAGCAAGTCATGGGGGTGCAAATAGAAAAAACAAAAAGGCCAAGGCAACAAAAAGCCCAGAACCAGACTTCATCCCTGTCCTTCGTTCTCTTCTTCATGCTTCCAGTTCAAACATGTATCTTGCTTATGCTTGCATAAAAACAAATATTCATAACATGAAAAATGTGGCATTTGAGCTCACGATTCCAACCATATAAATTATGTAACCTAACTCTTAAAGATCAAAGAGAATTTTGGAATCCCCAAATCGTGACCTAAAAATTTCAGAGACTTCAAGCTTCAAATTCTCTTAGCACAAGTAATGTAAATGAAAAGTAATGACATGTACAGCTTCGTTATGATGAGAGCTACATTTTTTCTTCACAAATCGTGGCTTGAAGTTGCCTATATACAGAGATAGAGTTTAAGAAAATACCTCCTTCAGCTGGAATCGTGTAGGACAATGTAGGGACTTTAATGGAGGTCTGGTGATTGTTTAAGCTTCCTTGAACTTCCCTGAACCTATTCCAATGCTTATCTTGCTCTGAGGATGGCTGGAACTCTCTGACCAAGTCCAACTGCAAGCTTCCAAGTTGAAAATGGCAGATGCTGAAACAGGGGTTACAGAACCAGGGTGATGGCTTGGATTGGCTAGGTATCAAGTGAATAAGATGTTTGAATTGATTAAACACAAAACGCACGAGCCAAATGAGAGTTGGCTGTGCTTTTGCAGAAAACTGTGAGCTTGGGCAGTTTTATGGTGTTTTTCGGTTTTAGTGAGTTCTAAGTCCAAGCAAAACGTGTTATGCCTTGTACAATGCTTGCATATAGTTATAGAAGTGATACAAAGTCAGCCTTTACTAGCTGTGCAAAGCTCTAGCCCTTTTTCCATTTTTCTTGTACTTGAAGTAAAGTTGACAAGACCAATCCCACATGCTTGTACCATCTTTCTTTAGGGCTGATAAGAGTTGGTAAACATTGCTTGAGAGCTATAGAGTTTGCTTGTATCAATGGTACATGTCCAATGCTCCAAGTTGACAAAGTTGCAAAAGTTCATCTTTATGAAAATGGCAATGTAACCTTTTTGCCCAAAATGGAATTACAACTTGTGTAAAGTTTCAAAAGCAAGGATAAAGGCTTTAGCTTCTAAGTATGCATTTAATTAAGGAGTGTATAGCAAGCTCAGGACCAGTAAAGCAAGATATAACCAGCATAGGTTTGATTTGCAACTTGATTCTATGTGAAAATGGCTTGAATAAAAAGTGAGAAAATGCCAACTTCCCTTCTTCGATTCTCCCTACTCAAAAATGATCTTGGAGAGTTCTTGGACATTTTGGAAAGCTTGCAATGTGCTCTATAATCCATCTTTGAAATGAAATTTGAGATACCTATTAGAACTAGGTGAAAAGTTGCCATGAAGTTGGGTCCAAAACCTGCCTAAATTAGGGCAAAATTTCACTAAGTTATTTAGTTCATGAGCATGTATTCACAAATTTATAACTTGAGATCCAAGCATATTTAGGGAAAAGTTTGTGAAGAAAAGTTGTAGATTTCATGGAGGACTACAACTTTCATGTTGGGAATTTTTCTTGAATCAAAATGCATCATGATGAAAATGTGGTGAAAAGTTGGGAAAAAATAAGAAAAGTTTTATACTTCAAAAAATTCAAAGTTATGAAAATTTTCAAATTAAAACCCTAATTTTCAAATTTAGTTTTCTTGGTCAACAAGTTTCACATTTTGACATATCTTGATGAATTATGACTCTTGGTACTTGATTTTGACCAAAAAGTCAAAGTTTGACTTTTCAGTATATAGTTGACTTTTGATCAGTTGACTGCAAATTTCATCTGTCAATCCCATGAACTTGAGATCTTTTGAACCATGTAATTAGGTAAAGATGATGCCATTGAACCCTTGAAATCATGTTTGAACTCAATTGGTCATTGGCTAGGTTAAAAATCAGAAATTGCCCTTTCTTAGTCAAAACCCTAATTTTTACCATTTTGCCCTTTTGATGATTTGATCAAATTTCTTGAGGAGTGGTGATCCAAACTTGATCAAATGGTACATATGAGTCTAAAATGTTTATGTGGATCAAAAATTATGAAGTTTGACTGTAAATTGGCCATGGTTGACTTTTTCCCCAATACAGCTGACTTTTAGGTCAACTGTCCAATTGACTGGTCAAAAATGTGGTTCAAGGCTTGAAACTTATCATGAGCAATCTTAGGGGTCCAAAATGATGTATGAAAGTCACATGAAGCATTGGTGGTCCAAAAATACTTGTGCAAACTAAATTCCTAATTTTGGGTTATTAGTGTAAGATGAGATGTCTTGAGCTAACCAAAACCTAATCTTGTCTTGAGTCCAGGAAGTCTTGTGAGAAAAGTCTTGATAAATGAGAGGGCAAATTTTGGGGTACAACACCGAGAAAATTTCTATTTGGTCGTAATCCAAGCTTCACAGTGTCCCTCACTGTTATCTGGTCGTAACCCAGGCTTCAGTGTCTTTTACCGCTATCTGGTCGTAATCAGGCTTCGCGACGTCTCATACCACTATCTGGTCGAAATCCAGACTTCATGGTGTTCGGAGGAATCAAGATACTATCCGGTCTAATCCGGGCTTCATAACTTGTATTAAAGATATACCACTATCTGGTCGTAATCCAGGCTTCGTGGTGTCTTTGGCTGCTATCTGGTCGTAACCCAGGCTTCACAACGTCTTCTACCATTATCTGGTCATAATCCAGGCTTCATGGTCTTGTATTTATGATATACCACTATCTGGTCAGATCCAGGCTTCATGGTAACTTGCTGAGCTGCTATCCGGTCGTAATCCGGGCTTCACAGCCGGTGTTTATGATATACCACTATCTGGTCGAATCCAGGCTTCATGGTACTTGCTGAGCTGCTATCCAGTCGTAATCCAAGCTTCACAGCTTGTTGGGGATTAAACTATTATCCGGTCGAATTCGGGCTTCATAGCTTGCTTTTAAGAGATACCACTATCTGGTCGTAATCCAGGCTTCGCGATATTCTGATACTGTTATCTGGTCGTTCTCCGGGCTTCATAATATGCTTTAGGAATCAAGATACTATCCGGTCGTACCCGGGCTTCATAGCATGAATTTTTTGAGAATTTGATTGTATCTTTCCTGAAAGGTAAAGGTTAGCTGTATGTAATGCATGACGTGTATCAAGCAATGATGTTCTCAAAATAAATGAGATTGTGCTATATGACGCCTATGCATATGTCGTGATGTATGGATGTGTAATGTTTTTATGATAATCTCTAGTTGGGGAAAATAAATCTCGGATTTCTGCTGGAGAGAAGAGTTGAATTTTTCGTTTCCGCTGGGGATAATGAATGAAGATGATTGTGAGCATAATCCTGCAGGAGAGAATAACTCCGTTGGGGAATAATCTGACGAGGAAATGACTCTGTGGGGAGGAGATACTCTGCTAGAGGATCTGTTAATTTGGAGAAATAAACTCAGTTGGGGATGAATTACCGATGCTGGCGATGATGAACTCTGTTGGGGACTGAGTTTCTGTTTGTGAAAGAAATGAACTCCGATGGGGATGATCTTTTAGTGACGACTTCACTGGGGATAATCTTTTAGACTATACTGGGGACAATCCTCCAGACTCTACTGGGGGTAATCTTCCAGTGCTGATGATAGATAAACTCTGCTTGGGGAGAACTTTACTGACTCATTCGCGGTTGCGACATCAGCTGGAGAGTTAACACAAATGTCCTTCTCTTTACTCTGCGGGGAGTGAATGTACCTTTAATTGTTTTCTTCAACTAGGTATATCCCTATACCTGATGAATAGAGCAACTGTAAGACTAAGACATTTCTTGTTTGCCCTTGTTTCTGATATTACGAGTAATCGTCTATTGTTTCGCATGTAAATATTTATGAGCTGCAATTAATGTCAAATGCATATATCAAAAATGAACATTGGATGTTCTTGCAAAACAAAACAGAAAAAGGAAAACAATTTGAAATTTCTTTGTGAAAATGAATTGTATTAACTTTTGAAGTTGGCCTGTAAATAGGCGTTTTTGTACAAGAGGCTGACGTCCTAGTAAGAGAACACCGTCGAATGATAGAATTTATACAATTTGTGTAAAAGAAAGGAAAACAGCTATGTGAATAATCCCATTGGGTTCCAACTCCGCTATTATCGTTATATCCTCGAGCATCTCATCACTTTGCTACTTGGTTGAAGGTGGATCAGACTGATTAGCACCGTCCGAGCTTGATAGTCATTACCGAAGTCTGGTTGCAAGATGATCCAATGAGACATAGTGTTATGCTTTGATCCCTAATTATTTCCTGGACCGCCCTTTCGGGTTTTCAGTCCACCGGGATACCCTTTTTTTCCCAAGCCGCCCTTTCAGGTTTTCGACTTGCCGGGTGTACAGTTTTTTTCATTTTCATCCCTTATTTTTTCCCGAACCCTTTTGGTTCACTGGGAAGCCCTTATTTTTTCCTAGGCCAGTCTACCTAGCGGGTCTTTGATTAGGCGTAGTATTTTTTCACTATGTCTGCATTGACGGGGTGAGGAAGGTCGTCACCATCCATGGTGGTTAAAATCATAGCTCCTCCTGAGAAAATGTTCTTAACCACAAATTGCCCTTCGTAAGTAGGGGTCCATTTTCCCTTGGGATTACCTTGTGGCAGTATGATACGCTTGATAACCAGATCCCCGACTTGATACTCTTGTCGTCTGACTTTCTTATAAAATGCCTTGATCATCCGCTTTTGATACGTCTGACCATGAAAAATAGCAGTAAGTCTCTTTTCATCGATTAAGTTCAGCTGATCAAGTCGGGTCTGGATCCAGTCGTCTTTGCTCAAACCTGCATCCTTCATAATCCGAAGAGAGGGTATCTGAACTTCAATGGGCAAGACTGCCTCCATGCCATATACCAAGGAATAGGGTGTTGCCCCTGTTGACGTCTGTGTTAAGGTACAGTACCCATGAAGAGTGAATGCTAACATCTCTTTCCAATCTTTGTATGTCACTGTCATCTTCTGCACAATCTTCTTAATATTCTTATTAGCCCCTTCAACAGCCCCATTCATTTTCGGTCGGTAAGGAGAAGAGTTGTGATGCTGTATCTTGAACTGCTTGTAGAGCTCGATGATCATAGTATTGTTGAGATTTGTACCATTGTCCGTAATGATCCTCTCTGGTACACTGTATCGACAGATCAGATTGTGCCGAATAAACCGTGTCATGACGTTCTTGGTTACAGTAGCAAAGGAAGCTTCCTCAACCCACTTCGTGAAATAGTCAATTGCTACCAGGATGAAACGATGCCCATTGGATGCAGTAGGTCTGATCTCGCCGATCATGTCGATGCCCCACATTGCAAAATGCCAAGGTTCTGTCAAGACATTTAGAGGAACTGGAGGTATGTGCACCTTATCAGCATAGACTTGACACTTATGACAGGTCCGAGAATGCTGATAACAGGCGGCTTCCATAGTAGACCAATAATATCCTGCCCGTAGGATTTACTTTTCCATGGTGTGTCCTTGGAATGAGTTCCGAAAGTACCTTCATGTAACTCTACCATAATCCTTTCTGCCTCGTTCTTATCCACACATCGCAGTAAGGTTTAATCATGGTTACGTTTGTAAAGGATACCATTACTGATGAAGAACTTCACCGCGAACCTCCTCAGAAACTTCTTATCATTAACAGATGCACCCTCGGGGTATTCTTGAGCCTCAAGATACCTCTTCACCTCGTGAAACCAGGGTTTATCTGCCACCTCTTCAGTCTCAATGTCATAGCAATGTGCGGGTTCGTCCAACCTCTCGATAGTAATCTGGGGAGCCTCATTGTCCCACCTGACCTTGAACATAGAAGACATCGTAGCTAGCGCGTCCGCTAACTGATTCTCCTCCCTGGGGAAATGTTTAAAGGTTATCTCCTCGAAGTGTGGGAGCAACGTCAGTATATACTATTTGTAAGGAATAAGATTCGGGTGCTTCGTATCCCACTCGCCTTTGATCTGACAGATCACGAGAGAGGAATCTCCGAACACACTCAAGAACTTAATCCTTAGGTCAATAGCTGCTCGAAGGACCATGATGCATGCTTCATACTCCACCATATTGTTCGTGCAGTTAAAACATAATCGGGCGGTGAACGGAGTATGACAGCCTTCAGGAGATATGATCACGGCGCCAATGCCATTACCTAAAGCATTTGAAGCTCCATCAAAGTACATAGACCATCGGGATCCCTCCTCAGGTCCTTCATCCGGTCCAGGTGTCTCACAGTCAGTCACCAACATGATGCTCTCATCCGGAAACTCGAAATTCATAGACTGGTAATCCTCCACTGCCTGATGTGCCAAATGATCTGCCAACACACTCCCCTTGATTGTTTTTTGGGTCGTGTATTGGATGTCATACTAAGTCAAGATCATCTGCCATCTTGCTATTCTTCCGGACAAGGCAGCCTTTTTGAAGATATACTTGATCGGGTCCATCTTTGATATCAATAGAGTAGTGTGAGTCAGCATATACTGTCTCAGCCGGCAAGCAGCCCATGCCAAAGCACATCAAGTTTTCTCAAGCAGTGAGTATCGGGTCTCACAGTCTATAAACTTTTTGCTAAGGTAATAATTAGCATGCTCTTTTCGGCCAGACTCGTCATGCTGCCCCAGCACGCACCCCATCGAATTGTCGAGTACAGTCAAGTATAAGATCAAAGGTCTCCCTTCAACTGGAGGCATCAGAATAGGTGGCTCTTGGAGATATTCTTTGATCCTTTCGAAAGCGGCTTGACACTCATCATTCCATCTTACCACTTGATCTTTCTTCAGCAGCTTGAAGATTGGATCACAAGTAGCAGTCAAATGTGAAATTAATCAGGTAATATAGTTCAGACGTCCCAAAAAGCCTCTGACTTCTTTTTCTGTTCGGGGAGCTGGAATCTCCTGTATAGCTTTCACCTTTGCATGATCCACCTGAATACATTTATCACTAACGACGAAACCCAGCAGCTTACCAGATCTTACCCCGAAGGTGTACTTGTTCGGGTTTAACCTCAGCTTGTACATCTTCAACCTGTCAAATAGCTTCTGAAGATGGTCAAGATGTTCTTCCTCAGTCTGGGATCTTGCAATCATGTCGTCAATGTATACCTCAATCTCATGATGAACCATGTCATGGAACAAAGCGACCATTGAGTAAAAGGTACCCCATTGAGTAAAAGGTACCCCATTGAGTAACGAACGTTGTCTTCTCCATGTCTTCTGGAGCCATCTTAATCTGATTGTAACCAGAAAAACCATCCATAAAGGAGAAGATCTTATGTTGTGCGGTGTTGTCAACTAGAACGTCGATATGAGGTAGAGGGAAATCATCCTTGGGGCTCGCCCTGTTCAGATCCCTATAGTCCACACACATTCGAACCTTACCATCTTTCTTCGGCACCGGAACCACGTTGGCCACCCACTGCGGGTAAGAAGTAACAGCTAGAAAGCCGACATCAAATTGTTTCATAACCTCAGCTTTGATCTTCTCAGACATTTCTGGGCGCATTCGGCGAACCTTCTGTTTTACTGGAGGACAGTCTTCTTTAGTTGGCAACCGATGAACCACAATGTCAGTATCTAATCCAAGCATATCTTCATAAGACCAGGCAAAGATCTCAACGTAGTCACGGAGCATCTGAATCAACCGTTGCTTAACACTATACTCCAGATTTACACCGATCTTAACCTCTTTCTTGTCTTCTTCCGTACCTAGGTTCATTGATTCCACTGGCTCTTCATGCGGCTGTATGGCCCTCTCTTCCTGTAGTAACAGTCTAGCAAGTTCCCCAGGCACTTCACAATCATCCTCACCTTCGTCCTTGGCTTGGTTGATCGGACTTTCGAGGTCATAATTGGCAGTAGTAGAGTCGTTATCAGTGGGATCCAGAGTGAATGTGGACCTGTATATGTGAGTGTGTGTAAGACAAATAGCTGTTTTGATAAAGTGCAAGATAGAAAAGAAAAACAAGGAGCGCAAAATTTGTAATGCAAGAAAAACGTCCAATGCTTTATTGATGATATATGGAAATGACACATAATAAGCCCTCAAACAAAGCCATGGTGTCTCGGGCAAGGCATCGCGCCATAAAATTTCAAATTGTCTGGTACAAATCCCAAAACAAAAGTATATTAATGTGTAATAAAAGAAATGGGCACGAAGTCCTTCACCGTCCAATTTCTCAATCCACCGTCGATGGTCGGGTAAATCCAGCTGTCGAACTCAGACTCTTCATCATCATCTTCAATTGTATTCACTTTCGGATTACTGATACGCAGGGGAGGTCTTCCAATCCACGCACGCCGAACAGCCCTTTGAGCTTCTGCAGTAAAACCCAAACCAAACTTGTCAGTTTTGTGTGCGAAGTCAGGGAGTTTCCCCCAATTTGCACACCCACCTTTTTCAATAACAGCCCGGGCATCCTTGAGGGAAACCATCTTCATTGGAGGATCTTCAGCAATAGTTTCAGTCGATGCCAAAGTCTGGGGGACTTCTTCAATGTTCTGGCACGGGGTTTCAATGAACTCCCCGTCCATCTCCATATACCGAAAAGAGTTAAGGTGGCTCACCATGTACTCCTCTTCTCCTTGTACTGTAACAATTTTCCGCTTTACTGGATATTTTAACATTTGATGGAGCGTGGAAGTCACTGCCCCAGCTTTATGAATCCACGGGCGACCCAACAAGCAAGAATAAGATGGTCGGATGTCCATCACATAGAACGTAGATGCAAAAGTCTAGGAACCAACCTTAACAGGGACATCCACCTCTCCATGTACCATCCTTTTGGACCCGTCAAAGGTCCTAACCACAATATTACTTGGCTTCAGAACCAACCCTTCACAGTCCAACCGGTCTAACGCTTTCTTGGGTAAAACATTTAATGAGGACCCAGTATCCACCAGCATGTGGGCCAAAGTAGTGCCCCTGCACTCGATCGAGACGTGCAGAGCATCATTGTGAATCTTTCCCTTAGCAGTCAGATCTGCGTCGGAAAAACCCAACCCGTTGTCAGCGGTCAAACTAGCCACACAATCTTTGAATTGATCAGTAGATGTTTCCTGCCGCACATGCGTAGTTTTCAGGAAAGCAATTAAAGCCTTTGTGTGGGATTTTGAGCACAATAATAAAGATAACATGGAGATCTTCGACGGGGTTTTCCCCAGCTGCTCGACTACATTGTAGTCGCTTTTCTTGATAATTTTCAAAATTTCCTCTATCTCCTGCCTAGAGGTTTCAACAATGATCTTCTTTGGTGCCTCCATCCGGGCAGGCTCACTTGTGATCTCTTTGCCCCGAGCGTCAGATGACTCAGCGACAGGGGTAATGATTGGAACATGAACAGGGACAATAGCAGATGTACTGGCAGGTGGAATAGCAACAGGTTTTTGAACAGTTGGTGGGGAAATCTAAGGAGAGAAAAGTCTTCCGCTTCGGATGACTTTGCTAGACCCAACAATATTGCTGACATCAGCATCAGCCTCTTCAACCTTCAAGTCTTGTTTGATCCCATGATAATACACATCGGCCCCATATTGCCACGGGACAGCCTTATCCGAAGTGTACGGGATAGGACCAGGGATAGTTATGATCAATGGAGCAATTCTCAGAACAGATGTAATCCTAACAGGATTTCTCGAGGAAGCCTTGGAAGGATTGGCGGAAATGGTTATTATGGACACATCTTCAACAGGAATCAATGGAACCAAAGTTTTCTCGAACAGGATCTCTTTGTCATCCATCAGGCGCTGAACACCTGACTTCAATAAATGGCAACCAGCAAGCAGGATGGAACACAGGTGGCAACCTTCGCCACAACCCGGAAATAAACCGGCCAACAATAGGTTCTTCTTTACTGTCATCAACGGAGTAGAAATGTCTTCCACAAAGGTCACAAAAGAATCATCGTCCACAGCATTTACTCCATGCTTGGGCATAGGAGCAGTCATGACATTAGTCTTTTCCGGCGCGTCAAACTCAATTTCTTTAGCTTCAATCAAATCTTGCACCTTATTCCTCAAGGCCCAGCAGTTGTTCGTATCATGCCCTGGGCTATCAGAGTGATAGGCACAACAGGCGTTCGTATTATACAGCGGTGACGTGGTGCTGGAATTCTTTGGGGCTTCCCTCAGAGTTACCAGGTTAGTCTTCAACAATTGCGGCAGAATTTGAGACAATGTCATACTGAGCTGAGTATACTGTCTCTGCGGTATTTCTACTCTTTGCTGATTGTTGCGCTGTGGGGCAAAAGTAGGTCTTGATATTACCACCGCATTCACTGCTTGGTGGAGCTCAGGTCGATTTTGGCTCCTCGAGCTGTAAACTGTACTAGATTCCTTTTTGAAAGGCTTCTTCTCTGTACTTGACGAAGCACCTTTATGTATCTTTCCACTTCTGATACCAACCTCTACTCTCTCCCCAGTCATGATTAATTCAGTGAACCCAGGCGATGAACTACCGATCAAATGATTGAAATATGGACCAAACAAAGTCCCAAGAAACATATCCACCAACTCCCTATCAGACAGAGGGGGTTGTACTCTTCCAGCAAGATCTCTCCACTTCTGAGCGTAGTCCTTAAAACCTTCGCTCGCACCCATAGACATACCCTGAAGTTGAGTACGTGTGGGAGCAAGGTCGGTATTATATTGGTATTGCTTGTAAAAAGCGGCAGCAAGGTCCTCCCAGTTGCGGACATTAGCTCCTTCCAATTAATAGAACCATTCAAGTTGAGTCCCTGACAGACTATCTTGAAAGAAATGAACCCACGGGTTCCTATCAGCAGTATAGGGTTGAATCTTTCTGACGTGCGAGCAGAGGTGTAACTTTGGGCAAGATACCCCATCGTACTTAACAAAGATAGGAGCTTTAAACTTTTGAGGGATTACCACCCCAGACGCCAATCCCAAATCTCCAAAGTCCAACCCAGTTATCTTCTGGATCTCTATTGCACTCAACCGGTCTTCAAGTTGCTTATATCTATCCTCAGCAGGAGGATACTGGTCTTCATCAAAATCAGTGTCATTGTCAGAGACCACATGACTAGGCCCCTTTCTTTCTTCTTGATTCTCTCCCCCTCCAGATGAATGGGACAAATCAGTTTCCTGTCGCAAATTGTTCCCGAATCTGCGACCCATATTCAGGAGGACCACCTTCTTCTTCTTTTTCTTCTTGTCCTTCAAGATAAGAGTCATCAAATCTTGTTGTCCTTTGGCCAGGTTCAGGAAAATCTCCTGGAACTGAGCATTCTGAGCTTGAAGAGCCTTAATTGCTTGATCAATAGGTGTTTCAGAAGACATGATTGCTGAAATAAAGAGAGAAGAAGATGAGAAACCTGTAATGGTACCTGTAATGAGGTGCATGGGAATGGAATGCGTATGAAATGATTTCAAAGACTTTGGGAGACTCAAATTTGTAAAACAAGAAATAACAAACTTTATTAGATTCAAACTAGTAACAATGTTTAACAAATGCCTTTAAGGCGTTACAAAAGAAATACTGAAAATCAAATCTAAACTAGAAACAATAAAAGACATCAGAAGTCCCATGGTCGTTTTCCCTTCGTGCTGACATAATCATTGATTGTCCTTTCATTCTCAAGGTGCCTTGTAAGCCTCAAGATCTTATGTTCCTTCTCATGATACTTCTCCCTGTAGGTATCCCTTTCTTCTTTAACTGGATCCAAGTTCTCTTCAATGCCCCCAAATCAGTAGGCATGTAGGGATGGAGGACTGTATAAGGAACACCTTCTTCATCAGTATCCTCTACAATCACCGACAAAATAGCTTCATATGGCATCCCCAGCTTTTGAGCACGGGCTCGAACCCAATGGAGTTAAGGTTGCATCGGGAGGGAAGTCTTCAATCCTAGCTCATGTGGGTCAGACCTGTTCACCATGCCCCAAGCTCGTATAAACCTGCGGAGATGTCCCTCAACATCCCCCTTGTAGTCAAAGACAATGCCTGTAAGCAGCAGCTCATGGGGACCATCTCTCCGAGCGCGTCCAAACTGTCGTAGAGCCAAACAAGGATTGTAGGTTATACCCCCTCTAATTCCAAGCAATGGAACATTAGGGTATTTCCCACATCGATTAATGACAGCTACTCTTTCCATATCTTTAGAACTCCAAAGGATGTTCGTATGAGCAAGGGACATGATTCTGTAAGCCCAACCTACGCCTTCCTCATTCTTCAATACAGATTTGGGGAGGTGCGAAATAAACCACCTCGCCAGCAGCGGTGTACAACACGTGAGAGTTCCCCTTCTCTGCACAGTACGGGTATAGAGAGCGTGCAAAATATCACCCAGAAGAGTAGGCACTGGGTTACGAGACATGAAGATCTTAACCGCGTGCACATATATGAAGGAATCCGGATTCGGGAAAAGAACCAGGCCGTAGATGAGGAGAGCCAGGATGTCTTCAAATGCTTGAAAGTCCAAACTATCCCAGAACTGTTGAGCTTGATCGATCAAAAACTTAGCCAAGAAACCATTAACCCCACTCTGAGTCTCCCAGTTAGATACTACATCAACCATTTTTAGATATAGGGTTGAAGCAATATCCTCTGCCTAAGAGATATCTCCAAACCTGTAAAGGGTGTATATGCTCTAGAATAGATATGCCCCGTAAGTCAGAAAACTCCTCCAAAGTAGGGACTAACTGATAGTTCGGGAAGGTGAAACAGTGATGCAACGGGTCAAAGAATTGGAACAACACGCTCATCATTTGCTCATCCAACTTTGAAGTGACCAGGCTAAGGAGATGACCATGTCTTATAACAAAGGAAGAAGTATCAGTAACTTTTGAAACCAACTCTCTAAGCTGAGCAGGGATTTGCACAAAGTTGACTCGAATGGTATTTCTGCGCATAAAAGCCATAATCTGCAAAACAGAACAAAGATGAATCCCCTCGGTATTTGAAATGGTTAGTCTAATGAAATATGCATCTAATGTCATGATAAAAACACACAACAGGTATCACAGATAGCAAACATGGTAAGGGCAAACAAGTCACACAATAGCCCTTAAGTTTAGGCTTGCATGGAGTCTAGGTACTACCCTCTTGAAGTTCAGTTGGTTTAACTTGTCCTAATAATAGTAACCGGGTTCTAGAGGTTCTCAATATCACTGACCATCCTCCATCGGTCATAGTTTCAGCTCACGCAATCTTTTCTTGCATCCGGAACCATATCGAGAGTATGATCTCAATGAGTGTAGCATCTAGCTACTTTCTATGGCCAAGTTGGTCAATTATAGGTTCTAAGGTCAGTTGATGCTTAATGACCCATATAGCAGCCCCATACTCTCCTTGTTGCTCCACAAGGGATATCGGTACCAACTAATGTGCCACATCAACGTAGCTACTGCTTCAACCGTATCGGTCTACGTCGTACAGTTCCCTCACAGTCTATTGCTACTTACCTAAAAGGTGTCCCCCAGATCCGGGATAGGATCTATAGTAACTCTGATACAATGCCCACAAAAATAAAGCAATCAAATCAAACAATTGAAAACAATATGATGAACTAATCCTAAGGTACACCCCACTTATTAACTCCCCAGCAGAGTCTCCAGTTCTGTGATACGGTGGCCAGAACTGGGACTGTTTTTTTTTTAGGATTTGCTGGTTTGCGTTTTGCGTTTGTGTTCGCAAAATGTCGCGGTAAGTAAGAGTCGCCACCGTCTTTTATTTTATCCAACAAGGAAAGGAAAAAAGCACAGAAAAATTCCTTTTTTGAGATATTTCTGAGTACGGGGGGTAGATTATAGAAAGGGAAGGTATTAGCACCCTTTCTATCCGTAGTTATCTACGTGCTCTTAGGTACTTGCTCATCATTTTCAAAATTTCTTCTTTGTGTGCTTGTGTGTTTTGAAAAGTTTTTGTTTTGACTTTGATTTAACCCTTGCTTCTGTCTTCAAGAGTGTTACGAAGTGTTTTTGAAAATTTTGTTTTTAAAGGAGTGTAAGTGTGAAAAGTTTGTTTGGATTGAGCAAGTACTTAAGAGTTAATCTACCTACTCGAAAAAAGAATCGCTCTATGTTCGTTTCCTTTAGACAGCGTTATCCTACTATTAGTGAGTAGGTAGCACCATCGTTGGAGTTTTGAGGGTCAATTCGAAAGGGACGTACGGTCACTAAAGCAATGTTAGGACGTCTCAGTAGTAACCCTAGTGTCTTAGATCAATTATCTGAGGCAACATTATCCGAGGCAACCATTCCGAGGCAACTTTGATCTTTGAGACAAAAGGACGACCACTAAAATATCCTATACTCAATGACCGTTTACCGAAGGCAACCAAGTGGGAGTGTACCCTAGGAGTGCGCATGTGCGAGTGATTCAATTTCAGATTATTTATCTTTGCACATTTTAGGGTTATCTAACTCTTTTAAAATTAATCATACATTCTTGTCATGCAACCCTAATCATACATCTAACAGTTAATATTTTACGGAATTTAAAGTGCGAAAATTAAACTACGCTATTACAAGGCTTCGGGTATTTACATAGCCAAAAACAAACCCTTAAAAATAAAGCGATCAAAGAAAGTAAAAGTCCTAATTAAGCTATTACAACCTATGGGCAGTTACATTAATAGGATAAAAAGAAAACAATAAAACGCGCACGATGAATTTAAGATCGGGAAGAAATTAGGGTTTTGACCCCTCTAACCTAATTGAAAGAAAAATGTTTTTGTTATATTTATAAAAAAGGATTAGGTTTTAAAATTAAATATACAAATTAATTAGCTAATTAAATTAATTAATGAAAATAATTACATGGCCTATTTTTGTGTTTTGTTATTTTAAGGAAAAAGAGATAGAATTAAATTAGAAACAAAACCCTAATTATTCTAATTGATTTTAAATTATTTGCAAAAAAAGAAATTAAAGTTTACCTTAAATTAAAATCTAATTTAATTAATTAATTTTTTGATAAAAAATAAAATCTAAACCTAAATTGTGAAAAGTATTATTTTTTATGATTTTTTGATAAAAGAAAACAATTAATTGTGTTAGTAAATAAAATAAATTAATTAATTAAATAAAATATAACAAGAAAAGGAATAAGAAACTTGGGCCTGCAAGCAAATTGAGGGGGTGCAGGTAGCAAGCTTTTGGCCCAAAAGACTTGATCCATTATTGACTTGTTGAATTCAGTGCATTGTGTTGACTAGGCCCCATGGTGGTCACTCATATGCTAGCCTTCAGATCTAGCTTTCAGGAGGTCCAATGGCTGGATGATGAGGATGTATGGTGGTCCCTAGTATTGTATGCACGCTGGATCAACTGAAAGGAAAAGATATGAAGAAATTGGGGGGACCTGGGATTCGAACCCAGGCCCCATGGGACTTTCCAACGCTTGGCAACCAGCTGAGCTACGCTTCTGATTTGTACATAAAATAAACAATAATAATGTACAAAAACAAGAATTAGTGGAGAATAATAAAAAAACGCGCGCCAGAAGTTTGAATGGACCAATGGTTGATTGCCAGCTAGTCATCTTCAACCTTGTTCCGTTGGTAAAAGTCTCAGACTTTTACCTACGGACGTTCGTCCATAGCTACAGGCTGGGTTCGTTCCAAAATTCTCCATGAGCAACATAAATGAGATCTAATGTCATGGATAGAACCGTCTTGTCATCCTGAACATCATGGTACCCTTCATGAAGGCTAATTTTTCCTGCATACAAAAACCCTAAAACAGAACCAAAAAACCTAACAATGGCAATTACGATTCAGTCTATGAAAACGCAATTGAGTATTATAGAAAGCTTGCAAATGTAATGGTGAACAAGAATCTATGATTACATTATGCTATACATGCCAGAATTATGCAAACAAAATTCAAGAAAAGGTAGGTATCGTGAATGTCTTATAGCGAGTTTCAAGGCCTGGAAATGCTTCTTCTTGATTGCTTTTGCCTGCCTACACTCCCAGGAAGCGATTGAGATGGTCAAAGGATCTTGAAATTGCCTCTAAGTAGGAATTCGTGTTTGTACTTTTTTTGGTTTTTTTTTCAAGTTTTTTTCTGATTCGTACGCCTCCCTCTAGCCTTGATTTTGGTCTGCAAATCATCCTTATGTATGAGGAATGAATTAGGGTTGAAATAATGATCACAATCTTCTTCCATCAATGCTTTTGATTTTGATTTGATACACTTGAAAACCATTCCAAAATTAGTCCAAATCTAATCTTTTTGTGCACCTCATGCCTTTACACGAATTTGATCTGATGCTAGCTGGACATTAAGACCTGAAACATGTAAAAAATCTTGAGTTTTCAATATTTTGGATTTTTCTATGATTTGTTTTGATTTAAATTAATTTAATTCAAATAAAAATCAAAATAAATCATAAAAATAAGATAATGACAAGTGGCAAAGGCTAGGGCTCATGGACCATGTTTCCAACATAAAACAAGTGAAAAAGATTGGGCCCATTTAGTAAGAATTGCATTTTTAGGCATAGTTGACTTTTGGCAATTTTGCAAAAAGGGTCAACTTCAACAATGCACAACTTCCTCAACTTTGACCCTTTGAAGGTGTTCTTGGGCTTTTTAGAAAGCTTGAGATGTCCTCTAAGCAACCCTTTTGGTCTAATCTCAATTTCATATTCCATGCTCATGTATGAAGCTTTGACAAAAAAGGTGTTTTTGTTGACTTTTCAAAATGACCTATAATGTCCAAATTCATAACTTCTTGTGAGTGCATATTTTGAACTTTGGAGATGAAGATGGATTGTATAGCATTGAATCCACTTCAAAATGAGCTTTGGATGGGTCATTTATCATAAAGTATGAGAAAGTTATGCTTGGTCTAAGTTGAGTTGACTTTTCCTCCAAAACCCTAATTTAGCAACTTTTGGTTCTTGAGGAATTATGAACAATCCTTGATGAATCATGATCAAACCTTGATCAAATGATGAAATATACTTCAAAATTAGGATGTTGACTAAAAATTTTGAAGTTTGACTGTATGTGGGCCACCGTAGACTTTTGCCCTAGCATAGTTGATTTTCAGGCCTTTGAGCAATTGACTGAGCAAACTTCCTCTGCAAGGCTTGAAACTTGACATGGATGATCTTGAGAACATATTAGGACAATGGTGAGCATTTGGGATCCCTTAGACTCAAGTATCTTGATGCAACATGAAACCCTAATTTGAGGTAGACTGCCTTAGGAGAGGGCTTATCTGGTTAACCCTTGTACTTCCTTGAGCAACTTGAGGATCTTTTCTTGAAATGTTTTGAGAAATATGGGAGGGAAAATTTTGGGGTACAACAATATGCAATGTATTAATGAAACAGAGTTTAACATTAATATATAATTGTTTGAATAAATCAAAAGAGAAATTACAACTTGAAAATTCAAATGAACAGAAGCCTCTTTGTCTGAACTTGTCACTTCAGGTGGTGAGCCTTTGAGGGACGGTAGAAAAATTCAGTCTAGCCATCTTATGTAAACTCCAGCATTCCTATGTCAATCAAGTCTTGGATCTTATGTTTCAAAGCCCAATAATCATCCGTATCATGCCCAGGATTATTGGAATGTGTGATACGGTGGGAGAACTGACTTGGGTGTTTTGCGTTTGATCGCAAATGTTGTGGTTAGCAAGAGGAAAGGTGAAAAAGCAAAGGAAAGACCTTTGAGATGTTTTCTTGAGTTCGGGGGGTAGATTATGAAAAGGGAAGGTGTTAGCACCCTTTTCATCCATGGTTTTCCATGCACTGTTAGTTACTTCCTAGATCACTTGCTTTTTTTTGAAAATGTGCTTTGTGTGGTTTTTTGAAAGTATTTTGAAAAGGCGCCATCGTTTAGGCAAACTTTGTAATAGTTATCGTTCGTAAGAACGTATACAAAGTGTTGAGCTTTTGAAAATGTTTCAAGTTTGGAAGATGTTTTAAAAGTGTTTTTGAAAGTGTTGGTGTTTGTTTTGAAAATAAGCAAGGGTGTTTGTTTTGAGATGGAGCAAGGAATTAGGAGCAATATACCTACTCAAATGTCTTTCTTGTTCATTTTCTTTTCCTTTGACATTGTTGTCTTACCATTGATTTGGTAAGCAACCCTATCTTTGGATGTAAGCGGGACGGGCGTGGGTCATCGTATAGCCATGATTAGCAATGTTGCAATGTATCTTAGCATTCTTTTTTGAGGGACTAAGATCATTTGTAAGACAACTTTGATAGCGTCATCGAGGGACTATGATCTTGTATTTTCTTGTTTTTGCTAAGATACCTTACATGCGTAAGATGGCCATTTTGTATAAGGCAACCAAGTGGAGTTTACCCTTGGAGTGCTTGTGTGCAAGTGTATTGATTTTCATGCTTGTTTTGTCTTGTATTAGGGTTTTCTACTTGTTGATTTTATCTTGCCATACACAACCTAATTACTAACAATTATATTAAAGCGATAAGTTGCGGAAATGTAAATTCCTACGCTATTACATCATTTAGGGGATGAGGGTACAATTTACAAATGAGAATGAAGTAGGAACTTGAATATTACAACCATATCGAATAACCATGAAGGAAACGTAAAAACATTGTAAAAAAAAGGAAAAAAATGCATTTTGAACTATTATGTGTCGACACAAGCTCACATGCATTGACACATAACTTTCCTTTCCCCCGTATTACCAAATCAACTCAGTATGAGTCGATACATAATTGTATGTGTCGACTCATACACTGCATGTGTCGACTCATATGTGCTTTGTGTCGACTCATACATTGTTTTTTCCTTCTGTTTTGGGCCTGTAAAGCAGTATGTATCGACTCATAAGGCTATGTGTCGACTCATACATTGTTTTTCCTTCTGTTTTGGGCCTGTAAAGCAGTATGTATCGACTCATAAGGCTATGTGCCGACTCATATTGTCATTTTTTCTACTTCAACATTGTCTTGCTGCATACATGGGTTAGTTTTCAACACATAATGAAAAGAATGGAAGATAAACAAAAGGTTAGCTTCAAGGACAATGGTTACTACATTTTTGTCTTCAAAAATGAATTACTAAAGTCAAGAAACTTACCTTGGAGTTGGATCTTTAAACTCTGAATTTAAGATGTTGTCTTGACTGTTATTGAAATTGGAAGAGAAAATAGAGGTGTTGTAGAAGCTTGTTCTTGAGTTTGGACAATTTCTAGGTGATGTATGTCAGGTGCTTAGATGTTTAGATAGAGCTTGCAAGGTGTGAGAGTTCCAAATATTTGGACTTTAAAACTCAAGAGTGGAAGCTTTTTTGGACAGTTATGGTTTTTGATGGCTAGTTTACAACAAGACTTCTGGATTTTTCTCTCTATTTTTTTAACCTTTTCCCAACCTCTCTCTCTTGCAAATGCTTCTTCTATTTATAGGAAAGGGGTTTGTGCATATGATCTGATTAGGTTTATAAGACAGCATGTTATGGTTTGGTTGGATTACAAAGATCAAACTAAGTCAAGTACTCCATAGTCCCAAGATGAAGTACCAAAGTTGCTGGTATTGAGGAGCTACTTCTCATGATTTATGGTGAAGTATAATCAGCAACCAGCAAGGTATGGGCTCAAGACAAACTTTGTACAAAAAGCTTGCTTTTCAAGAATAGCAAAGGTGCCTTTATGCCATAAATGGAAAGATCTTTTGGACAATGGTTTAAACACTTGGGTAATAGCTCAAGAGTGGGTGTAAGCATTAAATTATGATGAGATTTGCAAGCAAAGAAGCCTGCAACATAAGATTATGCAGCAAATTATGAGAGTTTTGTTATGTGTTCTTCACTTAGAATGACTTGCAATTCAAAGATGGATGGCCAACTTCAAGCCCTTGAATCTCCTAGCTCAAGTATGATAAATTTATGCTCTTGGATGTTTTGGAAAGCTTGAAACATCCTCTATAACTTTCATGTTGGCCATTTTGGCAAAATCATCTTGGAACTATGTGAAAAAATGCCAAGAAGTTGGGGTAAAATCCTGACCAAAATCTGTTGAAAATTTCTCTAAGTGTTAAATGAAAATGTCATGACTTCATAAATTTGTAACTTGAGATCCCCTCATATTTAGGAGAAGTTGTGTAAAGAAACGTTGTAGATATCATGGAGATCTACAACTTTCATGTTGAAAGTTTCTTTTGAATCATCTTGCATCATGATGAAAGAATGGCATGAAGTGATGAAATTATCATGTATAAAAACACTTAGAAAATTTCCAAGTCTTGGAAATCTTGACTTTTCAAGTTGAATTTTGACTTTCTTGACTTTCTTGATGATCAAGCTTGATATTCTTGCATGTATTGATGAAATTTGATCTTTGGAATGTAATGTTGACCAAAAAGTCAAAGTTTGACTTTCTAATATGCAATTGACCATTTTGCCCTTGTGCCAATTCCAAACCTAAATTGATGTATGAGTGCTGCAAACTTGACATCATTAAAGATCTTGTGAGAGAATACTTGAGAAATGAGAGGGAAAATTTTGGAGTACAACAGAATGGTAAGCACATAATGCATTAGGATGATAGTTAGGAGCGGAGGTATTGGGATTCCGAGGAGGATCCCTCAATGTGACCAAATTCAGCTTCAGCAAGTGCTGCAAGACCTGCGATATTGGCATGTCGAGTTTGGTAAACTGCCTAACGGATGGGACCCGTTTACTTTGGTCACCCTGTCCTTGTTGACAAGGTAATTGTTGGGCTCGTGACGTGGCAGCAAATTGGAAAGGTCTACTCTCTACCAAACTGGTCTTTTGTCTCATGGGGGGATGAGTAGTGTCCTGGTCCCCAATCTTGACCATTTATTTCATGCGGTTGCAACCGTCTTGATGAAGTTTGTTGACGAGTGTCTTTATCTCTTCTTGTCCTTAAGCCAACTTTTGGATAAGAGCCATATGATCCACCAGTTGTCCCATCATTTGGACCTTCATTATGGCTATCTCGGTTTGTAGCCATTCCAACTGATCATCCTTGGTGCCCTCCGGATTCCCCGTGACCATGCCCCTTGTGAGGAGAGATTTCACTTCTTCTTGCCCCTTGGATAGGTTCAAGAACATTTCTTGAAGTTGAGCGTTTTGAGTCTGGATGTCCTTAATAGTCTGTTTTAGAGCCATCTCTAATGAAATAAACAGTAGGAAGATAAGGAAACCTGTGTGGGAGAATCCTGTCATGATATGATGCATGATATGTGGATGCATGTTTTCAAGGATCTCGCAGGGTAAACACAACAAAATGTTAGAAGTTGAACTTTGATCAACAACTTTATTTGGAGAACCTCGTATCGGTGGATGTCCTTCCACGAGAATTAAGCTCATCGTGTCAAGTGGGTCATAGCCCTTGACTCAAGTTACCGTGCTATGATCTTGATGGCGTTTGATTAGAGAATGAATCCTTTTGCCCCTTGATATGTGTCTGGTTAAAACACGATCTTGCATCATAGACCCTTGATATCCTTGAAATATGTATTGAAAATGCTATGGTATGATGTTATGATGTTATGTACAAGTATACCAAGTAAGCAAGTTGTTATGTACAAATAATCATATACACGCAAAGCAGACAAGTCCTTAGGTTTAGGCTTTCATGGGATTCGTAGGTAAGTACCCTTTTGAAGTTTAGTTGGCTCAACATGTCCTAGTTAATAGTAACCGGGTTCTAAGGGATCTCAATATCACTGACCTTTCTTTTAGGCGTTGTCTCAACACAATCAATATTTTCTTGAGGCCGAGATATCCCAAAAGTCCGATCTCAATGAGTGTAGTATCGAGTATCAACCAATTTTCAGCTTTCCACCGAAACCGGCTATCTCACTACTTCCTATTGGCCAAGTTGTTCAATTAAGGTTCTAAGGTCAGTTAGTGCTTCATGACGCCGCTCAGCGGCCCCGTATTCTCCTCGATTCAACACAAGGGATATCGGTACCAACAAATGCGTCACACTAACGTAGCCATTGCTTCAACCATGTCGGTCTACGCCGTACAATTTCCACAATCTATTGCCACTTACTTAAAAGGTGCCCCAGATTCGGGTAGAGGATCAAAACAAACCCAAACAAGGAACCATAATGTAAAGCATGAAAGTCAAACAAGGAAAGCAAGTAAATGTGATCTATCCCTAAGGTAACCCCTTTTAAGTTTTTCTCCCCATAGAGTCGCCAATTTTGTGATACAGTGGGAGAACTGACTTGGGTGTTTTGCGTTTTATCGCAAATGTTGCGGTTAGCAAGAGTCGCCACCGACTTTTCTTTTATCCAAAAGGAAAGGATGAAAAGAACAGGAAAGACCTTTGAGATTATTTCTGAGTTCGGGGGGTAGATTATGAAAAGGGAAGGTATTAGCACCCTTTTCATCCATAGTTATATATGGGCTCTTAGTTTCTTGCTAGATCACTTCCTTTTGTTTTAAAATGTGCTTTGTGGTTTTTGAAAGTATTTTGAAAAGGCGCCTTCGTTTAGGCAAACTTTGTAATAGTTCTTGTTCGTAAGAACGTATACAAAGTGTTGAGCTTTTGAAAATGTTTCATGTTTTTGAAAGTGTTTATTAAAAGGGTGTCTTTGTAATGGTTCTTGTCTCTATGAGAACACATACAAAGCGTTGTTTTTTGAAAAATATTTCAAAAAGAAAGTGTGGGTGTATAAAATGTTTTTTTTGTGAGCAAGCGAGCTACTAGGAGAAATCTACCTACTCAAAAGATCTTAGATGTTCTTTTCCTCCTCCTTTAGATGTTGCTATCTTACCATTGTTTTGGTAAGAAGCCCCATCGTTGGATGTGAAGGGACGGGTGTGGGACGTTTGTATAGTCATAGAAAGCAACCTATGGGACGATTTAGAAATGTCGTTTAGGGACTAGATCATTTATCGAAGGCAACATCGAGGGTCATCGAGGGACTACGATCTTTTATCGAGGGTCTTTGCTAAAATGCCCATGTTCGAGGGACATAACTATTTTTCCGAGGCAACAAGTGAGATTACCCTAAGGGTGCATGTGTGAAAGTGTGTTTGATTGCATGCATTTTGTCTTTAATTTTTTGGTTGTCTACTTGTTGGTTTTATCTTGCCATACACACCTAATTACTAGCATTTGTACAAAAGTAATAAAAAGTGCAAAAAATAAATCCTACACTATTATAACCATATTGAAATGCATAAAAATATAAAGGCAAAAATAAGATGAAAAGAAGAAAAAAGAGCTCCTTCGATTGGGGGGAAGCATCCTTCGATTCTGCTTCTGTTGGCCTCCTTCGATTGGGGGCTAACATCCAGCAAGTCATGGCCTTCGATTGGGCCTTGGCAGCAGCTGGCCATGGCATTCGATTGGGTTTGTCAGCATTTGGGCGCACCTTCTGGTTCTGCCTTTCTGCCTTGTTGCCTTCTTCGATTGGGGCTAGAATCAACAAGGCATAGCCTTCGATTCTGTCTGGACATATGCAAGTGTGCCCTCTGATTCTGCCTTTCTGGGGCTTGGAAGTCAGCATGAGCCCAAGGCTTCGTTTCATGTTTCCTTCCCCATGTCTCTTTCGTTTGGGACATTAATAAACAACATGGCTTAAAGCCATGTTAGCATTTGTCTAGTGGTCAAATTAATTATTAAAGTATATTTAACAAAACTCAAGAAACAATAAACAAAATATTAGCCATACAACAGATTAAAGGGTGCAAATGAAAAGGAGACAAAATATGTATACATGCTATGTTTGAAACGAAGGATTCAAAGGTAAGAGTTACTTACCTTGCTTCAGCCTTGAATGGGTGTGGGACCTTGAGTGGAGGCCCTGAGTGTTTCCTGGATTCAAAGGGAGGGGCCTGAAACAAGGCCTGGGATCCTGGATTCGAGGAGGAAAGAAATAAAGTGTGATGCTTCTTTCCACTGGATTCGAAAGAGACTAGAGTGTGCTTGTTCTTCATAATCGAAGGAGATGAATGTGATTTTGGGTTTTTGATTTCACAAGTATTGAAGGGACTTGAGAGTTTTGTTGTGTTTGAGAAGATTTTGGAGGTTTCGTTCCTCTAGTCAAAAAATCCTCTTCTAGCTTTGCAAAAATTCCTCTATTTATAGAGAAAAAGTGGACATGTTTTCAATAGCCAGTCTTGCAAAGAAATGATAAAATATATGTAACGTGAAAGTAAAAGTGGGGGGCCTTTTGGTAGTTGGGGTGAAGAAGATGTTACTTATGCTTCTGGCCATCTGATTATACAAAGATTTGGAAGCAACATAACCTGTCAAGTAGGGTAAGGCCATGAGATTTCCTCAGATTTGCTTCAAATGAAACCTGCTTCGAATGGCTCAGCTTGGATTCGAAGCAAGCTGATCGAAGGGGATCCACATTCCAATAGAAGCTTTACATTCAAGTACTTTTGTCCAATCTAAGAGTTTGCCTTGCAGGGGGCACATGTGGCCAGCAGGTCATGGCCTTCGATTGCAAGCATGCAGGCAGCATATTTGTCCAATCGAAAGGCTTTCCCTGCATGGGGGCACTTGTGGCAGAAAATTTGGTACTCAAAGCAAACATGCAGGAAGTGGAAGACACAAACGAAGCCTGCAACAAGAAGTTACATGCCCAGACGAAAGAGGCACGCTGGCAGTAATTTTTGTGCAATCGAAGGAGGTGCAAAGTCTAATAGAAGGGTGCTCAATCAAAGGAGACCTATTTTTCTCCAAATTTGTCAAAAATGTTATTTTTATCTATTTTCTCCCTTTTTAACAGTTTCCTTTTAATTTTGGTACTGGAAAAGCCCAATGCACTTGTGCAAGCTTGAATCCTGAGAATCTTTGTGAGAAAACTCTTGAGAATTGAGAGGATAAATTTTGGGGTACAACAGTGTTGATGTTCCTTCTTCCAACCTTTGATCTTAAGCAAGATCAAATCAACCGATAGATTTGCAACCTATTCACCGCTTAAGCTACTTCTTTAAAAGGATTTCAAACACCTCAAGGTTCCTTGCAAATATTTCAAACACTCCAAGGGATTTTTAACTCGAGTAAATCCCATTGCAAACTATCAACACAAGATCACCAATTATATCATCCAATTCTTGCTACTTCCTTAAAAATATTTCAATCACTCTAAGGTTCCTTGAAAATATTTCAAATACTCCAAGGTATTTTTCACATGGACGATTCCTTCTCGCACGATCTTGCACGAAAATCCCCAATTCAACAAAGTATTTTGGAGGAGAAACCTGATGGTTTTTCCGGATGAAGGATCCTACAAGAACTCAACTCAAACCAATTGGAAATCTTCAATTCTTCGTCTAGATGACACCCCGATAGAACATCATCACAATGTAATATTGGTGTGTATGCATATATTGGGAGGTTGAAGAAGAAGAAGGAATGTAGGCTAATTTTATGGTATCATCAAGTTTTAAAAGATGCATGAATGAGTATTTATAGTTTTAAACATTTTGGGTAGGAAGGGAAAATTTGGAAATAAAAGGAGTTGGAAATTTGGTGAAAACAATTTTGTATGTGTCGACCTCAAATATGTATGTGTCGACACATACTTCATAAAAAGAATGCATGAGTCGACCTAAATGAATCTATGTGTCGATCTGAGCAAGACAGAAGCTACATGCTTTAAAACGTGAGTAGATGTGTCGATAAATAAAATAAGAAATTATATAATTTAGGAATTCGTTTAGTATGTGTCGACCTGTATGATGCATGTGTCAACCCGTGACTTACAAAAGCTTACATGCTTTAATATTGATTTACATATGTCGACCTGAAACTCGGATGTGTCGACACATGCAATGAAAATGACTCAAAAGACTTAGTTTTAAGGACACAAATGATTGACCATACATTGTGATGACTTCCTAACTATTCTCAAGTAGCTTAATACATCAAATCATCGAAGAGGCCATTTAAAGAGACACGTGTATTTTTGACATCATGCAAAACTATTGAAAGAGAGACACGTGTATTTTTGACATCAAGCAAAACCATTTAAAGAGAGATTTCACTCACAATTTGGCTGACGGTCTTACTCAAGTAATAATAAAATAACTCTAAAGGGTCAAATACCTTTAATTTTAATTCTAATGTTCATTAGATTTAACTCTAAACAACTCGAAATTAACACTGACAACTCTAAACATGTCAGAGTTATTCAAAATAAATAAAAGTATGACTTTTAATAACTCAAACAACTTTGACAACTCTATTGACAACTCTAACAATTCTATTGACAACTTTAAATACTCTATTGACAACTTTAACAATTCTATTGACAACTCTAACATAATTAAAAATAACTTAAAACTCCTAAAATAATTATATTATTATTATTATTATTAATATTATTATTATTATAAAAGAATTATCATATTTTAGAAAATTGAAAAGTGACTCTCCATTCGATACAGTATTGTCCAACTTGTTATTCACAAGGCTACGGTAATATATATATATATATATATATATATATATATATATATATATATATATATATATATATATATATATATATATATATATATATATATATATATATATATATATATATATATATATATATATATATATATATATATATATATATATATATATATATATATATATATATATATTGTTAAAACAATATAAAACATAAAACCAGAGCTTTGAAGGTAGTAACAGTGGTGAAAAGAAACTTGATAAAGATGAAATGAGAGAGAGAGAGAGAGAGAGAGAGAGAGAAAGAGAGAGAGAGAGAGAGAGAGAGAGAGAGAGAGAGAGAGAGAGAATTAGGGTAGAGAGCAATATTGGTGAATCAAAAATGGCATTAACATTGAATTGGGATTACAACAATGTATATATGCACACGAGAGAATAGTACAACTAATAACCAAAACCAACTAAAGTGCCATGCTGTTAAATTCTGCTATTTTCCCAAAAACTAACAGCTGTAACACATTTTTAACAGCTCACAACACACCACCTCACTTTAGTTGCTCCAAGTTCATCATGCTCAAGCTCTTCAACAGTCTCTTGAACATTTCATTTGTCACACCCTTGGTCAACAAATCCGCAACTTGGTCCTCGCTTCGGCAATAGCTCAATCTAAGCTTTCCATCACCAACCAATTCTCTCAAGTAATGAAACCGCATCTCAATATGCTTGCTCCTTCCGTGTGCAATCAGATTCTTTGCAAGATTTATCGCGGAAACATTATCCACAAACAGTGTGATGGCATCATCATCACCACATCCCAATTCCTTCATAAGATTCACTAACCACATAGCTTGGCAAGCACTCAATGATGCCGCAATGTACTCGGCCTCACAAGAAGAGAGTGCTACAACCGGTTCCTTCTTTGAACACCATGAGATTGGTGTACTACCGAACATAAAGATGTAACCCGCCGTAGATTTCCGATCATCTTTATCTCTGCACGAATTAGAATCGGTGTAGCCAAATAAAGTACATTTGCGACCCATATCCGATGTGGGAAACAAAATACCACAACCAAGAGTACCTTTCACATATCTAAGGATTCTCTTGACCGCCGCCAAGTGAGACACCTTAGGTCTCTCCATGAATCTACTCGCAATACCGACACTAAAAGCCAAATCCGATCGAGTATTGCACAAGTACCGTAACGACCCAATCAAACTCCGGTAAAGTGTTGGATCCACATCATCCTCATCATCACTTTTGGACAGCTGTACTCTAGCCTCACAAGGTGTAATAGAAGCATTACAATGCTCCATCTCACACTTTTGACTTGTGAAACTCTATACCAAGAAAGTAACTCATGACACCAAGGTCTGTCATCTCAAACTCACTCATGAGCTCCACTTTGAACCTTGAAATACTCTTGTTATTACTTCCCGTAATCAAGAGATCATCAACATACAAGCAAAGTATAATAACACCATCAATAGTACTCGATCTCACATAAACACCATGTTCGGATACACACCGTTTGAAACTGATGTCAATAAGAAAGTTGTCTATACGTTTGTTCCAAGCTCTCGGAGCTTGTTTTAAACCATACAACGCCTTGTGTAGCTTTTAGTACTTCCTCTCTTGATTTTTGATCACGAAACCGGGTGGCTTCCCCACATAAACCTCCTCATCAAGAGGACCATTCAAAAACGAAGATTTCACATCCATTTGGTAAATCACCCAATTGTTACTATGCGCAATTCCAACAACCAAACGAATAGTCTCCAATCTAGCCACCGGTGCGAATACCTCCTCGTAGTCTATGCCTTTACGTTGCAAGAACCCTTTCGCCACTAATCGAGCTTTGTGCTTGATTAATTCACCTTTAGGATTTGCTTTAACTTTATAGACCCATCGCACACCTATCGGTTTCTTTCCAAGTGGTAAATCGACCAAATCCCAAGTACCATTTTTCTCAATAGATTCTAGCTCCTCTTTCATTTCACATATCCATTTAGGATCACTTAAGGCTTCCTCCTCATTTACCGGTTCAGATTCGGCCATAAGCGCGAAATGAACAAAATCACCATCATTATTCACTTTGTTATCTTGGAACCTTTCGCAATCTCGGAGTCTATGAGGCAAGGCTCTTTGCCTCACTGGTCTACCATTATTCACAACATCATTTTCCGCTACTATAGGTGCAGGTACAGCGGCATCGAAATACTCCGGATCAAACAAATCAACAAACTGCTGCTGCTGTTCACCTACTGTTTCAGCAGTTTTTATTTCATCAAACTGCACATCCCGGGTTATCACGATTTTCCGATTCCTCTCATCAAATAGCTTGTAACCTCCCGTAGACTGATATCCAACAAATATCAATTTCTCACCTTTATCATCCAATTTCTTTCTAAGTTGATTCGGTACATGACGATATGCAATCGATCCAAAAATGTGCAAATGATTGACACTCGGTTTGAAACCACTCCAAACCTCTTCTGGTGTAATTTTCTCCAGCTTCTTAGTAGGACACCTATTCAACAAGTAGGTGGCTGTAGACACGGCCTCACCCCACAATTCTTTAGGTAACTTCTTCCCACAAAGCATACTACGCACCATGTTCATTATTGTACGATTTTTCCTCTCGGAAGCTCCGTTTTGTTGAGGCGTATATGGAGGCACCACCTCACGCACAATACCCTCAAGATCACAAAACTTCCCAAACTCACTAGAGGTATATTCACATCCACCATCCGTTTTGAGAATTTTAAGCTTTCGACCGCTTTGGCGCTCCACCATGGATTTGAAACTCTTGAACACTCCAAACACCTCATCCTTTCTCTTGATAAGATATGTCCAAAGCTTCCTACTAAAATCGTCAATGAACGTAACAAAATATCAATTGCCGCCATAAGTATCTACTTGCATCGGTCCATAAACATCGGAATACACCACCTCAAGTAAGCCTTTGGTTCTTCGACCCGCATCCTTGCTAAACACATTCTTGTGTTGCTTACTCTTCACACATTCCTCACATAATTCTGTCGGAACACTAATATGTGGCAGCCCTGTTACCATTTCACTTTGTTGCAACATTTTAAGATCCCTAAAGTTTAGGTGACCAAGACGGTAATGCCATAACCACTCATCTCTACTTGCCGCGGTAGCTAAACAACGATGCTCCATAACCTTTAACTCAACCTTAAAAGTTCTATTGGCAGCCATCGGCGCTTTTAGAATCAACACACCGTTTGAATCTAAAACGTGTAACATCTTGTTCTCCAACCGAATTAAGTACCCTCTTTAAAGTAATTGGCTAATGCTTAAAAGATTGCACTTAATTCCCGGTATGTACAAGACATCTTTGATCCTAGAGCGTCCACCATTCTTTCTTCCGATCAAAACATCTCCTACCCCTTCGGCTCTTAAAGTGGTGTCGTCGACAAACTTGACTTTACTCTTTGCCGCTTGATTGATTTGCACAAACCAATCCTTTCGACCCGTCATATGTGTTGAACAACCGGAATCCAAGTACCACTCATCTTTACTTTGAACTTCATCACGCATAGTAAGTAATGCATTTCGATCCGAATGCATTTTTCCACCACTTTCCGAAACTGTACAGCTGCTGTCCCGCAGACTATCACTACAGTAGCTGCTGTCCGGAACATCAACAATGCCATAATTCTCTTCCGTAATCATCACAAGAAGGGTATCTTCATCATCTACCTCTTCCCTAGCAACCTTAGCCTCGTCCGCATCCTTTTCCTTGCGTTTTTAGCGACATTCTTTCGCAAAATGCCCAAGCTTTTGACAATTATAACACTTCACAGAACTTTTGTCAAACGGTTTGTGGGCGCTTTGATTACCATCTTTGGAGCTTCCTTCACCCTTTGAATTTTGTGGATATTTTCCACAAAAATTCTTCTTATTTTTAGAAGTCCACTTCCCTTTCGATCTATTGTTCTTCTCATGTAAACGCGCTTGCAAAGCGATCTCCGCTTTGGCTTTGTCGGCACTTCTCTCATCCATCCTTTGTTCATTGCCTCTAACGAACTTTGCAACTCATCTTTGCTCAAAGTTGTTAGATCCTTTGATTCCTCAATAGCCACAACAATGTTATCAAAACGTGATGTTAACGAACGCAACACTTTCGATACAACATTTTGCTCAAGGATCGTTTCGCCACATGACTTGATTTGGTTGACTAACCGGGTAATGCGCATGATGTAATTGTTGATCGTTTCTTTGTCCTCCATTTGCGTTAACTCGAATTAACGTTTGTAAGTTTGTAACCTTACCACCTTCGCTTTGACGGCACCGGCATACGCTTTCTCCAAGATTTCCCATGCTTGCTTCGCGGATTCACAATCACCAACCTTCTCGAAATTGTCGTTATCAACACAAGAGTGAATCAAGAATAGGGCTTTGTAATCCTTTTTCTTTTCTTCCTTGTGTGTAGCCCTACGAGCATCGGTAGCATCTTCCCCTAACGGTGTAAATCCATTGATGACGATCTCAAGCACCTCTTGATAACCAAACAAAACCTTCATTTGTTTCGCCCATTTGTCATAGTTCTTCGAATCAAGAATTGGGAGATTGGTGGGAATTCGATCATTGAAAACGGTAGCCATTGTTGCAGCAGATTAGGATCAATAACCGGAGCTCTTGATGCCAAATGTTAAAACAACATAAAATATAAAACCAGAGCTTTAAAGGTAGTAACAGTGGTGAAAAGAAACTTGATAAAGATGAAATGAGAGAGAGAGAGAGAGAGAGAGAGAGAGAGAGAGAGAGAGAGAGAGAGAGAGAGAGAGAGAGAGAATTAGGGTAGAGAGTAATATTGGTGAATCAAAAATGGAATTAACATTGAATTGGGATTACAACAATGTATATATACACACGAGAGAATAGTACAACTAATAACCAAAACCAAGTAAAGTGTCATGCTGTTAAATTCTGCTATTTTCCAAAAAAACTAACAGCTGTAACAGAATTTTAACAGCTCACAACATATATATATATATATATATATATATATATATATATATATATATATATATATATATATATATATATATATATATATATATATATATATATATATATATATATATATATATATATATATATATATATATATATATATATATATATATATATATATATATATAATTTAACGTGAATTCTCAAATTAGTTCATGATGTATCGCACAGTAGCTAGCAATTGTTATGCCCATTTTAACTAATATCACCACTACAACATAAAGAAGCAACATGTCTATCAATATATAATTTCTAATGAAGTACATATATAGAAACGCATATATGAATATATATCAACAAAAACAATAATGCTACAGAATGTAAACTCAACTATTACATTCATGGATTGTTCATTAAAACTAAATAATTTCAAAACCATAAAAATTATAGGTTTCAATCTAAATATATTATATTCATTACATACATCATATACTCCCATAATCAAGTAAAAACTCACCCTTACCTTAGTTGTAGATGAAATTTTGGTTTCTCTCTTTTAGGGTTTTTCTCTTTTTTTTTTCTTTTTTTTTCCTCTTTCTTCTCTTCTCTTGTATTGACATCTTCTCTCTCTAGATTTATTTTTTTTGTTTTACATACTAACTATTGTTTTACTCTAATGAGCTTATCTCATTCTATCACACTATTGTGAAACATAAGACCTAATTAATTAACAATATTATTCTCACAATTACTAACTCAATTACACATATAACACATATTCCCTATTTATAAAATAAATTATATATCTCACATCACACCAATTAATCCATATAACTCATATATTCACAAAATCACACAATTTAATTAATTATTATAGTATATAATAATTAACAAAATAAGTAACTAATAAAATAACTAGTAAATAAAATTGGGGTGTTACAACTCTCCCCCACTTAAAAGATTTTTGCCCTCGAAATTACCTCAAACAAATAACTCCGGATAAGACTCTCTCATTTGACTCTCGAGTTTCCAAGTCACTCTCCACATGCTAGTCCTCCCCAAACTACTTTCACTAAAGCAATCTCTTTACCTCGAAGTTGCTTCAACTCCCGATCCTTTATCTACATAGGTGATGTCTCCACAGTCAAGTTATCTCTTACCTATACATCATCTAATTGGACCACATGAGACAGATTCGTAATGTATCTCCTCAACTGATACACATGAAATACGTCATAGAGATTAGCAAGCGACGGTGGCAAAGCAATCTGATAGGCCACTTCACCTACCTTCTCTGGAATCTGTTAAGGACCAATAAAACGTGGTGTCAACTTACGTGACTTCAATACTCGACCAACACCCTCTACCAGAGTAACTCGAAGAAACACATGATCTCCCTTCTCAAACTTAAATGCTTTCCTCCTCTTATCAGTAGTCTGCTGGACTATCTCAGTCCAACCACATCACTCTCTTCTAATCCTTACCAATACAAAGGCGTCCTATACCTTCTACCATACAAAGCCTCAAACGATGTCATCCCAATACTCGAATGGAAACTGTTGTTATAAGTAAACTCAATCAAAGGCAAGTAGTTATCCCAAGCACCTCCTTGTTCCAATACACAAGCCCTCAAAAGATCCTCAAGCGACTAAATTATCCTCTTAGTCTGACTATCTGACTGCGGATGATAAGCATAACTCAAATGCAACTTCGTACGCAAAGCATTTTGCAAACTCCCCAAAAATCTTGAAGTAAATATCATATCTTTATCTAACATAGTGCTAGACGGTATACCATGAAAATTGATAATCTTCTCAATGTACAACTTTGCTAGCTTCTCCATTGGATAATCCACTCTCATCAAAATAAACTGTGCAGTTTTAGTTAACCTGTCTACAATAACCTAAATAGCCTCAAAATTACTTGGTGTTTTGGATAGACCAGACACAAAATCCATAGAAATAATATCCCATTTCTATTCAGGAATAGATAGCGGTTGCATCAAACTAGAAGGTTTATAATGTTCAATCTTTGACTTATGACAAATCAAACAAAAATACATAAATTCCACAATCTCTTTCTTCTTACCTAGCCACCAAAATAATTTCCTCGAATCTTGATACATCTTAGTAGCTCCAAGATGAATACTTAATCCACTACGATGCCCTTCCTCAATTATCCTCTTCTTCAAATCGGCTATATCCGGAACAAAGATTCTATCACAACAACTCATGATACCATTCTCATCAATCGGAAAATCTCCACCTTGACCTTAATTGATCAACGTCAATCGATCCTCCAAACTCAAGTCAGATTTCTGACCTTCTAGAATCTCATCAAGAATTCCACTAGTAAGCTTCAACATGCCAAGCTTAACTCCAGAAGATGTATCTCCACAAACCAAACTCATATCTCGAAATTGCTCAAGTAATTCCAACTCTCGCACCATCAACATCGACATGTGCAAAAAATTCCCACTTAATGCATCAACTACAACATTCACTTTACTCGGATGGTAATTCAAACCAAAGTCATAATCCTTCAAGAATTTCAACCATCTCCTCTGCCTCATATTCAACTCTTTCTGATCAAACTTATATTTCAAACTCTTGTGATCACTAAACAACCTTCTCTTAAGCTCTTGAAAACTAACTTCACGCTGTGTGACCCAAATAAAAGCTTGTCCCTTCCTAGTTAATTGCATTAACGACAAGGCTAACTTGGAAAATCCTACAATAAACTTCCAGTAATAACCTGCTAAACCAAGAAAATTTCTAATCTCGGAAACAAATTTCAGAGTTTCCCATTGAAACACAACCACAATCTTCGATGAATCAATAGTAATACCACTACTCGATATCACATGGCCAAGGAAACTCACTTCCTTCAACCAAAACACACACTTAGAAAGCTTAGCATACATCTGCTTCTCTTTCAACACAGATAGCACAATCTTCAGACGCTCAACATGATCCTATTCACTATTTGAATAGATCAAAATATCATCAATGAAAAGAACAACAAACTTATCCAAATACTGATGGAAAATCCTATTCATGTATTCCATAAATACACCAGGTGCATTGGTCACAGCGAACGACATTACAGAATACTCATAATGACCATACCTTGTTCTAAAAGCAGTCTTTTGAATATCTTCAGCCTTCACACGAATCTGATGATACCCAGACCTCAAATCTATCTTACAGAACACACTTGCACCAACCAATTGATCCATCAAATCATCAATCCTAGAAAGTGAATACTTATTAGTGATATTTACCTTGTTCAATTGTCTATAATCCACACATAACTGAAGCAACTGGGAAAATCATCGAGAGAAAATCAATGAAGTCACCATCGAGTATTTATTTATACTACTGGAAGGGAAAGGAAAATCATCAAAGAAAAACCTGAGAAGGGAGAAATCAAGATCTTGCGACCGAGAGATCGGGTATGGGAGTCGATTATGCAAGGGGAAGGTATTAGCACCCCTCATGTTTGTGGTACTCCACGGGATCCACTCTTGTTGTTCTAATCAAAGGGTGTGTTCGCATCTAAATCTTACGAGCTAAGGGGAAAAATGCATGTATGAAGAGTGTATATACAATGAAAAAGGTTTTATTAGTCGTGCCCGCCGCGGTTGTGAACCTTTAATATCTACATACCACCTTTTGTGCAGTAGGGGATCAAAGCACTCGTAGTTCTCCTAGAAAATGCTGATTAGTTTGCATTTTTTAAGCGGATAGTATTACATTCGCACTCCAGCAGTTGACATAGTGCCACCCGATATTTGGAGAATGTTGCGTCCTTTGTAGGGAGAAGAAATAATACATCCTTTTTAAGAAAAGGTTTTCAAAGAAAAGCCCGAAGACGGTCCGAAGACGAAAAGGTTTGAATTGGTTGATGTTTTTGGTGGGATAATAGAAAATGGATACCAATGGTGGGACACTCACTACTTCTCCTCTTATTTTCAAAAAGGTTTGCAATTTGAACCGTAATACAGTCCGGAAGTGAAAGAAGAGCAAGATTCAGTCTGGACCGATTCACTCTACTCTACAAGACTCAACTGCATATGAATCACATCTTCAATTATTAAGTGTTTTGAGTTTTCTTAAGAAAACAAGTTTTTGTTTTAATGATGCAGAAGGGGAATGAAAAAGTCTAAGTGAGACTAACAATCATAATGTTATCATGCAATGGTGGTTCTAAAGTTTGGATACAAAAGGAAAAAATCTACCTAAGTTAGCATGAAATATAATGTCTACCTTGATTCCTAGACGAAACAATTGAACCTAAGGTAACATACAAAGGCGAACCTAAAAGAACAAGCAAAGGTGTAAGGAAATAAACACAAAAGATGCTAACAAGCATCAACTGAAGACATCAAACATGAGCTATTTGTACATGAAAATAAAGTTCTATGAGTCGAAGGACCCTTCTTCCACTAGAATAGCTCAATCAAATCGAGTAACGACTCAAAGCATCAATGTTAACAAACATGAGCTAATATCGTTGAAGCGATGACAAGGTGTGGGGGATGATTGCAATCCCTATTTTTCCATTTTGTTTGACTCAAGAACAAGAGACGAACAATTCAAAGCATCAATGTATGACACGAGCTAAGAACAATTGCCAAAAAACTTGAAAGTGTGGGGGCCAATTGCGAGCCCTATTGTTCCACTTTTATTGACTCCATTGAAAAGACAAAGTAAAAGGGAGGGGGGAATGCCTTATTTGAAGACTTTAAAAAAATTGCCTTCTTTAAGGTCTTTTGCAAACACAAGAAGTTGCCCATTTTTGAGGTTTTTTTAAAAACACAAGAAGTTTCCACTTTTTGAGGTCTTTTATCAACAAGAATATAAACAAATAAGTTTGGAATGCCTACGGGGGTAGATCTTCATCTCATGCATCTGTGTTCCTACTTCTCATGGCAAGAAATTTAAAAGACAATGTGAAATCAAAAACAGAATCAGAAAAGGTACCAACCGAACAAAATGTTTGTAGCAAAGTGTAATCAAAGCAAGAAACTCGAAGATCTTCGCGCAAGCTTCACCAATCAAAGAAAAGAGTTATAAATAAAATGCACGGAATAAGTGTCTAAGTATCATCGATGTGAAAATAAATCACAATCGATAGCCAAATATCGAACAAATGATCCTGCATAAGATATAAGTCTCAACAAAACAAAAGTATATCACAAGTCTCATGTACTGATACACCTTCGGAAGATTGCACAAGTTTAAAAAATGAGTTAGTAATAACAAAAACGATAATCGAAGTTAATCATTCACATCACAACTCAAATTGATATTAAATCATGAAGAAACAACTTTGAACAACTATCAGAACCATAAAACTAAGTTACGGGAAGCAACTTATTATGTCATGAAAGGCTCAAAATATCATGTTAAAATCAACCAAACTCGACATCGATATCAAGAATTCATCCAATTAAAGCCAATCATGCATCAAGCACAAATTAAATCACAATCCATGTGCATTTTCAAAAACTATACAGCATTGCATCAACTCATGAATCACTCAAAAAGGTCGGATTAAAATCAATAAAACTCAACATTAATAGCCAACAAACATCAAGTGACAGCTAAACATGCATGAACTAATAATTAAATTCAATGTTTACATGTATTTACTAATTCTGGGCAGCAACTTTACATATATCAATGTCCACTAAAAATCGATCGGAAAATAACGTTTAGCGCACAAAATCATCTCACATCGATACTCGTAACATTGCTCGAAATTCACAAATAAATTGAAAACGTTAAATTGCTATCGGTACATCAATTGTTGAACATTGAAAAAAAACTATCAACGCATCGATATCGAATAATCAACTCAAAAATAATCATCAACTCATGAAATTCGACAATTATCAACAATTATCGAATCGGAATCAAGCTTCGACGCGTAGAATCACCAATTAACAATAATTACTGCGTCAACATTCATGAGATTGAAAAAATTAAACAAATGCTTATCTGATTCCACAATTGTCCAAAATTATTAATCTCAAGAATCAATTAATCTCACAATTCAATTAAATTCAACTCATGCAAGGTCAAGTAAGCACTTATTTCAAAATTAATTAATCAATTAAACACTTGAAATCAAGAAAGCTTCAAGAAATTATTACCGAATCAATGAGAAGAGGAGAAGAAATGGAGGAGATCACCGGATTAGAGGAGCTAGGCATGTTACATGTGAAACCCAGTTACAGAGGGAATCAGATTGGACGGGATTGGTCGGTGGTGGAGGGACCGGATCGGAGAAGGCTGGCGGGGAAGGATGATTGGAGAGGGAGGCCGGGCAAGGAGGAAGGACGGTCAGAGATCGGTTTAGGTGGGAGTTTGTCCAGTCTCGATGAGAGAGAGAGAGAGAGAGAGAGAGAGAGAGAGAGATAGAGGAGAGAGCTTTCATGCTTGCCTTGAGAGAGAAAGTGCTCTTGAGTTCTTTGATCGTGTTTTATGAAAAATGAGCCAATTATGGTTAAACTGAAGAGGGTGAATTTTGGGGTACAACAATAACCTCATTGTACCTTCTTTCTTCTTAACCAACAAAATTGGTGTACTCCACGGTGACACACTAGGATGAATGAATATATTCTCAAAAAAATCCTCAAGTTGACTCTTCACCTATTTTAATTCACATGCTAACATCTGATATGGAGTCATCGATACCAGACTAGTACCTGGAACTAAGTTGATCATAAACTTCACCTCATGCTCTGGTGGTAAATCACTTACATCTTCAGGAAATACCTTAGGAAAATCACGAATTATTGCTAATTCACCAATTACTCGTTTCCCACCAATATCCAATGTTGCCATCAATCCTAACAACACATCGACATCCTGCACCGAGTCATTCACTTTACATACTATCAAGCTGGAAAGATAAGCCTATCCCATCCAATACGATCTTGTCTACTATCAACAAGAGATTAAGGGTGATCAGTTCTTAAATTTGTCAATAGGTAGCCGAAAACCATGATGGTGGCATAAGTCATCGTTACCCAACTGCAATAGCGTCCTTTATCTTATGCTCCAAGATACCTAAGCATAATGTCACACGTAACAACAACTTCTCCCTCACTTGTTTCAATCTCACTCCTACAAACAAGTGATCAGAAAAATAAGAAAGTACCAACAATGTTTCACAGACATGTCGCGTACTAAGGAAATAAACACATTAACAACCTGGTCAATTTGCTGACCATGCTCTGATACCACTAATGTAACACCCTATATACCCCCGCATAATAATATAGTATAATCAGAGTAAAATTATCATGCATATCAAAATAGGGCGTCACATGTATTTCAAAACCATCACAAATACACCAGTCATGCTCATAACACACATTTAAAATTATGTTCCATACACATATTCATATCACAGCGGAAGAGTTCTCTTTTCAAATCGATACTAATAATTGAATCTCATAATAGAAATAATGTATTAAGAAATTATGCACTAAAGACCACTCATCACATAATCTCAAATACAATATAAAATGAAAGAGATATATCAATATATCATAAAAATATATGAGTTCAAACGTCTCCCCGTGTTACATAACCAGAGCATAACTCACTACCTACGACTAATCTTTGCAAGAAGCACCACTACCTTCGGTACCAGAGCGATGTCATATAAAACATCATTCCAACAAAAGGGTGATAATTCACATGATTATAGAAATATATAATGATAAGTAATGCATAACATACATATATCAGTTGAATTCATCACACTTCACATATTCATGTATTCAACATTATTCAATCCAAATCACATGTTTACATATAAAACATTGCTAAACAATTCATAATTCAAATGATAACAAACAACAAATACCACAAAAAATAACATTCACATAAATATCACATATTGCACATTAATTCACCATTTCACATTGACACATGTGAATCGAATGTAACTCAATACGATGTAAGATACATGTGGTGCCAATTGTTATCCGTACACAGTTTTTATGTTTAAATCGGGTCTATCTCCAAGATAGGTAACCACCAAAAATCTCATCCTCTAAGCTTTAAACCAACCCTCTAGGTTTGGAACAAGTCACTAGCTTCCACGAAACTAGCAAATATTGTCTCTTGACAACAAATGATGCATGTGGAATCTCAACAATTATATGCAATCAAGATCATCTCTCAATCTTAATTATACAAGCATATATCACACAATTCATCATATTTGAATTATCTCACAATTTCACATACAAACACATTCATAATCATAACATCCTTGATCCAAAGATCATCACCACACATAGCAAGTAATACGCAAAGAATCACCATAATCCATCCTCAATTCACAAAACACATATCACCGATTAAACATATAATAATTAACCATACAAGCCTGAAACGTCTTAATAGATGATTTTTATTAATTTATTCTATACTCTTAACTCGTTAAAAATTTATAACAATATATAATTATAACTCGACATAATACTCAAGGAACTCTTAACCACTCTACAACAATCCTTACAAATTCTAAAATAACTTTAAGGTGCTCAAAATTGCTTTACCGATAACTCTTGTATTTAAAAATAAATCTTATGGACTTAATTGGCTGGTGGACTGACTCAAGTAATAATAAAACAATTCTAAATAATCAAATACCTTTAATTTTAATTCTACTGCTCATTAGATTTAACTCTAAACAACTCGAAACTAACACTGACAATTCTAAACATTTTTCAAAATAATTTCCCAAATAACCACATTTTCAAAAAATTTACCAAACTAACCACTTTTCAAACAAAAAAAAATTCACCACACAGAGGAGTAGCCACACTGTGTGGCACATTCATGCTATTTAGAGAGGAGGCACCACACTGCATGGCTTGTCCTCCTCTGTAAAGCCATACAGTATGGCGCATGCATATATTGGCAGAGAGGAGGCGCCATCTTCTTTGGCTTGACAGTGTTATTTATTATTATTTTTTAAATAAAAATAAAAGTAACTAAAAATATTTTATATTACACAATGCATGGATACATTTTTTTTGGACGTCCCCTCAACCTAAGTAAGTTTGTGTGTGTGGCATGAATTGATGACGAGTTTGGTTGAATGTGGTGGTGTATGGTTGTTGGGTTTGAGTGGGTTGACATTGTGGTTGGGTTTGGTATTGTGGAGGGGTTAGTTGTTGGGTTTGGTATTGTTGAGGGGTTGGTTGTTTGGGTTATTGTTGGGCGTATGTTGCAGCTCTTTGGCATGGGTCGATCAAATATGTCTCTTGAGACAGAAACAAATTTGTTGAAACCGATGTGTACCGTCTCAAATATTGGAGAGTCGGTTTTAAGTCATCTTGCAAGATCGGCTCCCTTAGGACCAATTCACGTTGATGCCTCCATTGACGACATTTATTTTTAGCAAAGTCTCTCAAATTTTTAAATCCCCATTGGTCGTCAACTCTGAATAGATGCCATTGTCCCAAACATGTAGGGGGTCTGGGATACCCTGTTGCATGCTGAACTGTAGCTTCACACGATCATTGTGGTGCATCTCCACAGTAGTGAACCTGATGAGTGTTGTTTTTGCAGTCCAGACTTCAGCATCAGCTGGGTTAATCTCATGGTCGAGATCCTTATACAACCTCCATACAAATTGTAGAGGAAAAAAAGTTATATAAAATATTAAACTTAATTAGCTTATTGAAAGCGTTGTATAAAATATGTAAGTTTAATACCTCTTCGGGTCCAACATGATCAATAAGATTTTGGTAGACTACTATTGCATATCTAGGGGATTTGTTGTAATTCATCCCAGGAACAGACCACCTACATAGAAAAATGGGTAATAAATTAATACATGTTGGTTACAATATATAGTATGTAATATTTATGGTTTCGTAATCTTAGTTTATAGCAAAGGGGAAGACGAATGTCCTTGTGTTGCGGGGGGCGAGTGTCGGCATTCTCGACCAACACCATGTCTGGAGCAAAAAGATGCAGGAATAGAAAGAACAATTGTCGTTCGATGCATTTTTACACAAGGAACTATACAGATGGGCCAAAACAGCAGAGCCCTAACTATATGTGTTTATTTTATCAAATCGTCTTAACAAGGGTAAACACGTGATATTAACAATATTACCCGTTGTTTCAGGAAATAAAAGGTGGCCAAATAATATCATTATGTAACACCGAGCTTTCACAATATTTTCTTGCTCGGTAGAGTTTTCAGTTATTATGAGACTACTATGATATTCTCTAAGAAGACGAAGATTAATACCTTGGCCTCTATACCCTTGTTCAATTAAAGAAACTCCCAAAAGTTCCTCACATATGGTGTTGTCTTGGTTGACTCGGACATTGACAGCCTTACCATCGATCGATAGACCGAATAACATGTACACGTCTTCTAGTGTGACTGTACATTCACCACATGGAAGATGAAAGGTGTGAGTTTTAGGTCTCCATCTCTCCACTAATGCGAGAATAATTTTATAGTGAACAAGGTAATTGACTATGTTGAGTAACGGACCAAAACTGGCATGTCGTAAGTACGGTTCAATTTGAACGTCGTAAGGGACATACACATGGACACGACAAAGAAATATTTTAACATCCTATTAAAAACATGAATTATGTATAAGAAATACAAGATTTACGTATAACAATCATAAGAATTACATAAATAAAATTTGTCGACAAAAAATAGGTATTGAGGAAACTACACTTACAAAGGTTTCAATGTTGTTAAGAGTTCCTCTATGTTAATCACCCATGGTCAAGAGAGACATGTTTTCTTGATTACTCTTGTGTTGTTGTTGATGTTTAAAGAAAGAAATAGTGTGTGAGTTATAATTGTGATAAACATATAGGGTGAATGTTATATGTATTTATAGGAAAATCTTGAGGAACACTATGCATTCACGTGACAATACCTTGCATGCGAGAGATACACATAGGCGCCGCCCTAGGTGGTGCATGCTCTTGTTTAATACACATAGGCGCCACACTAGGTGGCGCATGATCTTGTTTGATACACATAGGCACCATTCAACATGGCTTGTTACTTTTTGAATGCATGCAAACTTGCAGCGTGGCAGGGATCAGATGGCATGCATGCAATTTTGTTGTTCAATGACAAGCCACCCTAGGTGGTGCATGCATGCAAAAAGAAGAGGACAAGCCACCCTAGGTGGCGCATGCATGCAAAAAGAAAAGGACAAACCACCTTAGGTGGCACATGCATACAAAATATAGAGGATATCTCATACTTTCATCAGTCTATTTTATCGTCTGTGTAAGGAGCATTACTAGTATACATCCATAACTCACAAAAAACATACCTCAATAACATGGATCATTCACAAAATTATACTATTGTTGCCCATATTAACGGTGAGACGTTCAACTGCGATAACTTTGGTTTTAATTTCCATAATACCGATTTTATCTGCTTTCGGACAAACAAGAAATCAAGTTTTTCATGCTTCAAAGATATACTAGAAGCAAAATCGTAGTGTGGCCCAGTTTACCAAATTCTTTACAAGTCCCTATTTCTATTTGACAACAACCAAGTCAGATTTTATCAACTAAAGGTGCATGACGATGATGATGTTCGAAACATGTTTCGAACTCATGAAAAATCCGGGTTCAATGAGATTGAGCTGTGTGTTTTATTACAACAACCAGATTAATCTAAGGTGGTAGATCCTTCTCAAGACTTTGAAGCAGGGTATGAATCTGACGAGGACAACTATCTTGAAGTCGATGTTATTGACCAAGAAGAAGAAGATGATGAGGGAATGATTGATTTTATGGTCAATGATGATGTTGCAGATCAAGAGCATGAACCTGTACCTACGAGTCATGCGCACGACCCTCTATTTCACATGACGAACTTGAACTTGGGAGAAGATGAACCAGCCTCAGATATTGGTTCTAGCTCTGTAACCTAACTTTTTTATAGAAAACTTTCCGGAGTGCTTAATTTGTTGTACGCAATATATTTCAATTTAAATTCGGGTTATCATTTCATATTAAATTTATCATTCGATTACAACAACCTTCACATAATGACACAAAAAATTACAACACCACAAACTTAGGACAACAAAACAACAACATGATAAACAGATAAAACAACTAAAAAAATCATAATATCTAAGAGATGAAAACCATCAACACAATATCGTCTGGTCCAAGCATCATCATCATGACATCAACGTCACATCTCACCTTTTTCCATGATCGGCTTACTCCATTTTCATTCCTCACTATAATTCGCCTTTCTATTTTTCTGATTTGTTCACCTTCAGGTATGTCTCCTACCAACCAGCGAATCAAGTGCCTCTGAAAATGCTCGAATTTATGTGTGTTCCAGAGTTTGATCTTCACCGGAGGCTTTTTCGCCGAAAAAATAACACGCTCATCTCTTTTGATCAGTGAAAACCTTGGCAGGGTAGTTGAAGACATTTTCTAAGAGTTTTATGGAAAATGGTGTGAAAAAATGAAGAGTATGAGTGGTTGCATTTATAGAAAACCATATAACACTGTCAAGCCAAAGAAGATTGCGCCTCCTCTCTGCCAATACATGCATGCGCCACACTGAATGGATTTATAGAGGAGGATAAGCCATGCAGTGTGGCGCCTCCTCTCCAAAAAGCATGCATGCGCCACACTGAATGGATTTATAGAGGAGGATAAGCCATGCAGTGTGGCGCCTCCTCTCTAAAAAGCATACATGCGCCACACAGAGTGGCTACTCTTCTGTGTGGTGAATTTGTTTTGTTTGAAAAGTGATTAGTGTAACACCCCAATTCTACCCCAAGCAATTTAATCCGAAAATCAGAGTATAAAAAATTTCCAATAAAATCAGGATGTCACGTATTCAACAAAAACACATAAACTTGTCATGCTTTTAGAATAGATACATAACACTTAAAGAAGTGGAATGAACACAACTCAAGAATATAGTCTTCATAACATAAACCAAACTTTGATTAATCACGCAGCGGATTCATAATATTTCTCTAAATAAGATATAGCATCTTTTGAATCATGAAACAACATCAATACGAAAAACTCCTCAAATAACAACATAAGGTTCAGTAAATAAACAACAAAACAGACAAGCGTTCATTTCCCCCCGAGTGCTATGTATCAGAGCAAATGACACCGAACTCAAACTAACAATGCTATCAGCTACTCATCTTGGTTACCTGCACATTACCAAAAAAGGGCAACATTCAAACAGAAGGGGTGAGATATCAAACTACATAAATAGGGTCATGATAAATAACATATTAGGTAAAGAATAAAAAGAATCACCAATTCATACAACAACAACATAAAGCAACGCAATTTACCAACACATCAATTCAACTTATAACATCACCAGGCATAAACAACACCTTAAACAAGAAACAAATCAACGACTCCAAATACGACTCTGTAACCGACTTTGGAGCTTCCCATTGCAATACAGCATCAACTTTAGAAAGATCCACGGAAATGCCACTACCAGAAATGACATGACCAAGGAAACTAACCTCATGCAACCAGAATTTGCACTTGGACAACTTCGCATATAACTTCTTCTCTTTCAAGACTTGCAATACAACTCTTAGGTGCCCTTCATGTTCTTCTTCCGATTTAGAGTAAATCAGAATGTCATCAATGAATACCATCACAAACCGATCCAAATAAGTATGAAAGATACGATTCATGTACTCCATGAATACTACTGACGCATTAGTAACATCGAAAGACATCACCGAATACTCGTAGTGTCCATACCGAGTTCTGAATGCAGTCTTCCGAATATCATCTTCTTTCACTCTAATTTGGTGATATCCCGACCTTAAATCAATTTTAGAAAACACACTTGCACCCACCAATTAATCCATCAAGTCATCAATTCTCGGAAGCGGATACTTGTTCTTAATCGTCACTTTATTCAATTGTCTATAATCGACATAAAGTCTCATACTTACATCTTTCTTCTTTATTAACAACACAGGCGCTCCCCACGGCAATACACTTGGTTTTACAAACTTTTTCTCAAGCAACTCTTCTAAATGCTTCTTCAATTCAGACAATTCAGATGTAGACATCTTGTACGGTGCCATAGAAACAGGTCTGGTACCAGGTACAAGATCAATTGCAAACTCAACTTCTCTTTCTGGCGGTACGTCAGGAATTTCATCAGGAAACACTTCAGGAAATTCTCGCACCACCTGCAACTCATCAATCCTAACTTGGTTCTTAATAGATAGCGACGCCATCAACGAGAACATTTGTGCTTCATCTTGCATCAATCGCCACAACTGTTTACCAGTCAACAAACCAACTTATTCCTCTTCAAGAGTACAAAACCTCAAAGATTTGTTATAGCAATTGATATGAACATAGTTATACTCTAATCAATTCATACCCAAGATCACATCTAACCCGCCTAACGGCAAACAAATCAAATCAACGGAAAATTCTTTGTCGAAGATCGACAAAGGACAATTCAAACACACACGAGAAGTAGTCACCGATCCCTTAGCCAGAATCTCGACGACCATTTCTCCATTCATAGAAGACAACACAAGACCCAATCTTTCAACACAATCAGCAGCAATAAAACAAGGAGTAGCACCAGTATCAATAATAGTAATTAAAGGGGTACTATTAATGAAACATGTACCTCTAATTAGTCTGTCCTCACTAGTTGGCGCAGTCCCAGCCAAAGCAAACACCCTACCACCAGTTTGTTCCTTCTTTGGTTTCGGACAATGACTACCAATGTGTCCTTCTTCCCCACAGTTAAAACAGATCATATCGCTATGCTTGCAGTCAGATATCGCATGCCCAATCTTTCCATAACAGAAACACCTCTTTCCATCAGCAGTAGTGCACACATTACTCTTGTGACCAGGTTGCCCACACTTGAAACATACAACTCTAGCAGGAGCATCTCCCCCACCAGTCCTCTGACCATGAGCAACTCTTTGTTTACCCCTACCAGCATCATAAGGTTTGCCACGGTTCTGTTGATTCTTGCCTCTCTTATCATTAATAATCTTATGATGAGCATTGTTATCCTCTTCAAAGATCCTGCAACTATCAACCAAATCAGAAAAGACTCGAATCTTCTGATATCCAACAGCCTTCTTGATTTTCGAGCGTAATCCATTCTCAAACTTGATGCACTTAGAAAATTCAGCACCTTCACCGTCAAAATATGGATAGAACTTAGCTAGCTCAATGAACTTAGAAACATACTCAGTGACGGATTTTTCCCCTTGCTTCAACTCAAGGAACTCAATCTCTTTCTTACCCCGAACATCTTCAGGATAATACTTCCTCAGAAACTCCCTACGGAACACAACCCAAGTGATTTCCTCATTTGTAGCTTCTAACGTTACACGCATCTCTAGCCACCAGTCATCAGCTTCAACTACTAGCATATGAGTGCCATACCGAACCTTATGTGCTGGAGTGCCATCCATCACATGGAAGATCCTCTCAATCTCCTTCAACCAATCTAGTGCTCCATCAGGATCATGCTTACCCTTGAACACCGTCGGATTCTCCCTTTGGAAAGTCTCTAAAATACGAGATCCAGCATTCTCGTCAGCATTCGGCTAATTCTGCATAGCGTGAGCCATCGCTTGCAGAGCAGCTACAATCGCATCATCGTTCCTTCCAGCCATCTTATCCTATTACTTCCACACAAACAACGGTTAAGAAAACTAATAATACTCGATTGCTAAACAACTACGAATCAGTAACTTGGCCGGACGGACCGACTTGCTCTGATACCACTAATGTAACACCCCAATTCTACCCCAATCAATATAATTGGAAAATCAGAGTATAAAAAATTTCCAATAAAATTAGGATGTCACATATTCAACAGAAACAAATAAATTTGTCATGCTTTTAGAATAGATACATAAAACTTAAAGAAGTGGAATGAACACAACTCAAGAATATAGTCTTCATAACATAAACCAAACTTTGATTAATCACGCAGCGGATTTATAATATTTCTCTAAATAAGATATAGCATCTTTTGAATCATGAAACAACATCAATACGATAAACTCCTCAAATAACAACATAAGGTTCAATAAATAAACAACAAAATAGACAAGCATTCATTTCCCCCCGAGTGCTACGTATCAGAGCAAATGACACCGAACTCGAACTAACAATGCTATCGGCTACTCATCTTGGTTACCTGCACGTTACTAAAAAAGGGCAACATTCAAACAGAAGGGGTGAGATATCAAACTACATAAATAGGGTCATGATAAACAATATATTAGGTAAAGAATAAAAAGAATCACCACTTCATACAACAACAACATAAAGCAACGCAATTTACCAACACATCAATTCAACTTATAACATCACCAGGCATAAACAACACCTTAAACAAGCAACAAATCAACGACTCCAAATACGACTCAACTGTGAAAATGCATGTGGTACCATTGGAGAAGAACTTCCAACTTAGAAATTGCCAGTAATTCCGAGGCATAAGGCATAAGCCCTCAACATAAAATCTTGCCAATAAAGGCCAACATGGTGAGCATTCACTCCAACTTAGAACATGCCAATTCAGACCAACTTTAATGCTATGTTATGCTATGCGACGATATAAACAACCACAACTCGATAACGCAAAAACAACAACATAACAACGGTTGACATAACAACAAATCACACTGTTCAACATTGGCCAAAGGCCTACCACACAACATGTCAACGGAATCAACAACTTTTCATGGCAACATGTTCTTCATATATTCACTAGGATTCACACCATAAGGCTACCCACCGAAATAATTCATAATCACTTTATCAATATCGAATTCCACATATCTTCAATGACATCTCGCAACATCAACACATTCATCAACTAACACAAAATAACAGAACATTGGTCACAGGACCTATAACTAACCATGTCCATAAATCGGACGAAACGACTTGACCTACTGTATCGTCAATTCAGTATAATCGATATAATTTCAACAAAAGGACATATCCACAATTACCTACTAATTAAACTTATTTACCCGGTCAAATTTAGTTAAATATCGGACAAGTGATTACACCGCCTAATTCGGCTACTGATCAATGGTTCTACATAAGAAATTAATAGTTATTAAATTCTTTCTTCCTTCAACTAATTTATGTTTTATTTCCTATCATCCTATTTTATGTTTTGGCTTGCATAAGAATCAAACAGGACGAATTGGGTCCAAAAAATCGCATAAATCTAAGTTCAGAAATTTTTGCCAAAGCAGCTGACACGGGCGGCAGCGTCAGCTGACACGGCCGTGTCAGGAGAGGAAAGGGGAAAAACGTGAGGCACAGAGGCTGACACGGCCGTGTCATAAGGCCTGAAGCTAAAAACCAATTTTGCCTCCTTTTTCACATATGCCTAGTTCTTATTCATTCTTGTTTCAATTCACCCATTTATCCTAGTTTAGCATTAACCCAACACAGTTCAAATACAACAAACAACAATATAACTCAAATCAATTGTCAATTTTAATAGCAACACAAACAATCCTTTTGCACAACTTAGTAGAGAAACTAATACCCTAAACCCCAAATAAGATTCATCATACTCCCATTTATTTAGCAAGAACTCCACCCTTACCTTGGATCGAGTGCAGCTCTAAGAAACAAAGATGGAATTTCTGGGAATTGGTACTAGTGGCAACCTCCTCTTGTTCTTCTTCTCCTTCCCAAAACCCTATTCTTCTTTCTCTTCTCTTTTTCCTTCTTTTTTTCTGATAACACTAACTCTCTTCTTCCCTAACTCTATTTCTATATAACATATTATTATATTACTTAATAAATCTAAATGGGCCTAAGTGACATACTCCCCCTTATTACTTCACAACACCACAAATTAAGCTCAATCTCATATTTAGTTTAATAATAAAATAATACTTTAACTTAATTCCACCTAATTAAATTCGATTATTTATCATGCCACCAAATAAAATAATTCTGACTTCGACGATAAAAATTCGAATTAATATAAAATATTCAAAAATATTTAATTAAATAAATAATTAAATATATGGGCGTTACAACTCTCCCCCACCTAGAATATTTCCGTCCTCGAAAATAAAAGTTTACCTGGTTCAAATAACTCGGGATAGGAGTCTCGCATCTTGCTCTCCAACTCCCAGGTCATACTTTCTCCAGCAGCTCCTAACCCGACAACTTTCACCAATGCAATCTCCTTTCCTCTTAGAATCTTCATCTCGCGACCCGTGACTCGCACATGCATCGTTTCCACCGTGAGATTATCCCGTACTTGCACATCATCCATCGGAATCACATGAGACGAATCGGGAATGTACTTCCGGAGTTGCGATACATGAAACACATCGTGCAAATTAGCAAGATTTGGCGGTAACGCCACTCGGTAAGCAACTTTCCCAACTCGATCTGATATCTGATATGGACCAATAAAACAAGGAGTGAGCTTCTTAGACTTCAGAGCTTGCCCAACACCAGTCATAAGTATGACTCTCAAAAACACATGATCACCAGCTTGGAATTCCAAATCTTTCCTTCTCTTGTCATGGTAACTTTTCTGTCAACTTTGAGAAGCTTTCATCTTCTCTCGGATAAGCTTCACTTTCTCAGTAGTCTCTCGAACACTCTCAGGTCCAAGTACCACACTTTCACCTGATTCATGCCAACACAACAGAGTCCTACACCTCTGACCATACAACGCCTCAAAAGGTGTCATCCCAATACTCGAATGATAACTGTTATTATAAGTGAACTCAATCAACGGAAGATAAGTATCCCATGAACCTCCCTGCTCAAGAACACATGCTCTCAACAAATCCTCCAATGACTGAATCGTCCTCTCGGCCTGACCATTCGTCTGAGGATGATACACCAAACTCAACCTCAACTTAGATCTAAACGCCTCTTGCAAACTTTTCCATAAATCAGAAGTAACCCTCGGATCTCTATCCGACACAATACACAAAGGAACACCATGCAACTTCACAATTACTCTGATGTAAATCTCTGCCAACTTCGAAATCGGATATGTGATGTTAATAGGTATAAAATGTGCCGACTTCGTAAGACTATCAACAATCACCCATATCAAATCATGTCCTCTCAAGGTACTAGGTAATCCCATTACAAAGTCCACCGAAATGCTATCCCATTTCCATTCTGGAATCTCTAACGGTTACATCATCCCCGCAGGTCTCTGATGCTCAATCTTTAATTTCTGATCAGTCAAACAAGCATACACAAACTGTGCCACATCACGCTTCATACCAGGCCACCAAAACAAACCTTTAAAATCTTGATACATTTTAGTAGCTCCTGGATGAATACTCAAACTACTTCTATGACTTTCCTCAAGAATCATTTTCTTAATCTCTTCATCATCAGGAATGCAAATACGATCTCGAAATCTCAATACACCTTGTGCATATATCTTGAAATCATCATTCTCAGATCGATCGATTCCCATCATCATATCCACCAAATTCACATCTAACCTTTGAGCCTTGCTGATACTGTTGAGAAAGTCATTCTTAATATTTAACATTCCCAACATAACACTCAGCGATGTAACTTCACAAACCAAACTCAAATCTAGGAATTGCTCAATCAACTCCAACTCTTTAACCATCATTGTCGACATGTGCAAAGTATTTTGGCTTAAAGCATCGGCCACAACATTAGCTTTTCCTGGATGATAATTCAAACTGAAATCATAATCCTTCAGCATTTCTAACCACCTTCGCTTCCTCGTGTTCAACTCTTTCTGATCAAAAAGATACTTCAAACTCTTATGGTCACTAAACACTTCGAGTCTTTAGAACCATAAATATAATGCCTCCAGATTTTCAACACAAAGACAACTGCAGCCAATTCTAAATCATGCGTAGGATAATTCTTTTCACGAGTCCTCAATTGCCTCGACGCATAAGCAACCACCTTACTATTCTGCATGAGTACACCACCTAACCCCATCAGACAAGCATCACAATACAAAACAAAAGGTTCTCCCAGAATAGGTAAAGTCAAAACCGGAGCCGGCGTTAACCTATTTTTCAACTCGGTAAAACTTTCTTCACATCGACTATCTCACACAAAGGCTTTACCCTTACAAGTCAACTTGGTCAACGAAAGTGCCAACTTAGAAAAACCTTCGATAAATCATCTATAGTAACCGGCTAATCCCAAGAAACTTCTAATCTCGGTAACCGACTTTGGAGCTTCCCATTGCAATACAGCATCAACTTTAGAAAGATCCACATCAATGCCACTACTAGAAATGACATGACCAAGGAAACTAACCTCATGAAACCAGAATTTGCACTTGGACAACTTCGCATATAACTTCTTCTCTTTCAAGACTTGCAATACAACTCTTAGGTGCCTTTCATGTTCTTCTTCCGATTTAGAGTAAATCAGAATGTCATCAATGAATACCACCACAAACCGATCCAAATAAGTATGAAAGATATGATTCATGTACTCCATGAGTACTCCCGATGCATTAGTAACACCAAAAGACATCACCAAATACTCGTAGTGTCCATATCGATTTCTGAATACGGTCTTCCGAATATCATCTTATTTCACTCTAATTTGGTGATATCCTGACCTTAAATCAATCTTAGAAAACACACTTGCACCCACCAATTGATCCATCAAGTCATCAATTCTCGGAAGCGGATACTTGTTCTTAATCGTCACTTTATTCAACTGTCTATAATCGACACAAACTCTCATACTTACATCTTTCTTCTTTACTAATAACACAGGCGCTCCCCACGGCGATACACTTGGTCTTACAAACTTTTTCTCAAGCAACTCTTCTAATTTCTTCTTCAACTCAGACAATTCAGATGTAGACATCCTGTACGGTGCCATAGAAACAGGTCTGGTACCAGGTACAAGATCAATTGCAAACTCAACTTCTCTTTCTGGCGGTACGTCAGGAATTTCATCAGGAAACACTTCAGGAAATTCTCGCACCACCTGCAACTCATCAATCCTAACTTGGTTCTCAATAGATAGCGATGCCATCAATGAGAACATCTGCGCTTCGTCTTGCATCAATCGCCACAACTATTTACCAGTCAAAAAACCAACTTATTCCTCTTCAAGAGTACAAAACCTCAAAGATTTGTTGTAGAAATTGATATGAACATAGTTATACTCTAACCAATTCATACCCAAGATCACATCTAACCCGCCTAACGGCAAACAAATCAAATCAACAGCAAATTCTTTGTCGAAGATCGACAAAGGACAATTCAAACACACACGAGAAGTAGTCACCGATCCCTTAGCCAGAATCTCGACGACCATTTCTCCATTCATAGAAGACAACACAAGACCCAATCTTTCAACACACTCAGCAGCAATAAAATAATGAGTAGCACTAGTATCAATAATAGTAATTAAAGGTGTACTATTAATGAAACATGTACCTCTGATTAGTCTGTCCTCACTAGTTGGCGCAGTCCCAGCCAAAGCAAAAACCCTACCACCAGTTAGTGGCTTCTTTGGTTTCGGACAATGACTACCAATGTGTCCTTCTTACCCATAGTTGAAACAGATCATTTCCCTATGCTTGCAGTCAGATATCGCATGCCCAATCTTTCCACAACAGAAACACCTCTTTCCATCAGCACTAGTGCACACATTACTCTTGTGACCAGGTTGCCCACACTTGAAACATACAACTCTAGCAGGAGCATCTCCCCCACTAGTCCTCTGACCATGAGCAACTCTTTGTTTACCCCTACCAGCATCATAAGGTTTGCCACTGCTCTGTTGATTCTTGCCTCTCTTATCATTAATAATCTTATGATGAGCATTGTTATCCTCTTCAAAGATCCTGCAACTATCAACCAAATCAGAAAAGACTCGAATCTTCTGATATCCAACAACCTTCTTGATTTTCGAGCGTAATCCATTCTCAAACTTGATGCACTTAGAAAATTCAGCACCTTCACCGTCAAAATATGGATAGAACTTAGCTAGCTCAATGAACTTAGCAGCATACTCAATGACGGATTTTTCCCCTTGCTTCAACTAAAGGAACTCAATCTCTTTCTTACCCCGAACATCTTCAGGATAATACTTCCTCAGAAACTCCCTACAGAACACAACCCAAGTGATTTCCTCATTTGCATCTTCTAACCTTACACGCATATCTAGCCACCAGTCATCAGCTTCAACTACTAGCATATGAGTGTTATACCGAACCTTATATGCTGGAGTGCCATCCATCACACGGAAGATCCTCTCAATCTCCTTCAACCAATCTAGTGCTCCATCAGGATCATGCTTACCCTTGAACACCGGCGGATTCTCCCTTTGGAAAGTCTCCAAACTACGAGATCCAGCATTCTCGTTAGCATTCGGCTAATTCTGCATAGCCTGAGCCATCGCTTCTAGAGCAGCAGCAATCACAACATCGTTCCTTCCAGCCATCTTATCCTATTACTTCCACACAAACAACGGTTAAGAAAACTAATAATACTCGATTGCTAAACAACTACGACTCGGTAACTTGGCCGGACGGACCGACTTTCTCTGATACCACTAATGTAACACCTGAATTCTACCCCAAGCAATTTAATTGGAAAATCAGAGTATAAAAAATTTCCAATAAAATCAGGATGTCACATATTCAACAGAAACAAATAAATTTGTCATGCTTTTAGAATAGATACATAACACTTAAAGAAGTGGAATGAACACAACTCAAGAATATAGTCTTCATAACATAAACCAAACTTTGATTAATCACGCAGCGGATTTATAATATTTCTCTAAATAAGATATAGCATCTTTTGAATCATGAAACAACATCAATACGATAAACTCCTCAAATAACAACATAAGGTTCAATAAATAAACAACAAAATAGACAAGCGTTCATTTCCCCCCGAGTGCTACGTATCAGAGCAAATGACACCGAACTCAAACTAACAATGCTATTGGCTACTCATCTTGGTTACCTGCACGTTACCAAAAAAGGGCACCATTCAAACAGAAGGGGTGAGATATCAAACTACATAAATAGGGTCATGATAAACAATATATTAGGTAAAGAATAAAAAGAATCACCACTTCATACAACAACAACATAAAGCAACGCAATTTACCAACACATCAATTCAACTTATAACATCACCAGGCATAAACAACACCTTAAACAAGCAACAAATCAACGACTCCAAATACGACTCAACTGTGCAAATGCATGTGGTACCATTAGAGCAGAACTTCCAACTTAGAAATTGCCAGTAATTCTGAGGCATAAGGCATAAGCCCTCAACATAAAATCTTTCCAATAAAGGCCAACATGGTGAGTATTCACTCCAACTTAGAACATGCCAATTCAGGCCAACTTTAATGCTATGCTATGCTATGCGACGATATAAACAACTACAACTCGATAACGCAACAACAACAACATAACAACGGTTGACATAACAACAAATCACACCGTTCAACATTGGCCAAAGGCCTACCACACAACATGTCAACGGAATCAACAAATTTTCATGGCAACAACATGTTCTTCATATATTCACTAGGATTCACACCATAAGGCTACCCACGGAAATAATTCATAATCACCTTATCAATATCGAATTCCACATATATTCAATGATATCTTGCAACATAAACACATTCATGAACTAATACAAAATAATAGAACATTGGTCACAAGACCTATAACTAACCATGTCCATAAACCGGACGAAACGACTTGACCTACTGTATCGGCAATTCAGTATAATCGACATAATTTCAACAAAAGCACATATCCACAATTTCCTACTAATTAAACTTAGTTACCCGGACAAATTTTGTTAAATTCCGGACAAGTAATTACACCGCCTAATTCGGCTACTGATCAATGGTTCTACATAAGAAATTAATAGTTATTAAATTCTTTCTTCCTTCAACTAATTGATGTTTTATTCCCTATCACCTTATTTTATGTTTTTGCTTGCATAAGAATCAACTTGGACGAATCGGGTCCAAAAAAATCGCATAAATCTAAGTTCAGAAATTTTTGCCATAGCAGCTGACACGGGCGGCAGCGTCAGCTGATACGGCCGTGTCAGGAGATGAAAGGGGAAAAACGTGAGGCACAGAGGCTGACACGGGTGGCAGCGTCAGCAGACACGGCCGTGTCAGAAGGCCTGAAGCTAAAAACCAGTTTTGCCTCCTTTTTCACATATGCCTAGTTCTTATTCATTCTTGTTTCAATTCACCCATTTATCCTAGTTTAGCATTAACCCAACACAGTTCAAATACAACAAACAACAATATAACTCAAATCAATTGTCAATTTTAATAGCAACACAAACAATCCTTTTGCACAACTTAGTAGAGAAACTAATACCCTAAACCCTAAATAAGATTCATCATACTCTCATTTATTTAGCAAGAACCCCACCCTTACCTTGGATCGAGTGCAGCTCTAAGAAACAAAGATGGAATTTCTGGGAATTGGTACTAGTGGCAACCTCCTCTTGTTCTTCTTCTCCTTTCCAAAACCCTATTCTTCTTTCTCTTCTCTTTTTCCTTCTTTTTTTCTGATAACACTAACTCTATTTCTATATAACATATTAAATTCTTTCTTCCTTCAACTAATTGATGTTTTATTCCCTATCACCTTATTTTATGTTTTTGCTTGCATAAGAATCAACTTGGACGAATCGGGTCCAAAAAAATCGCATAAATCTAAGTTCAGAAATTTTTGCCATAGCAGCTGACACGGGCGGCAGCGTCAGCTGATACGGCCGTGTCAGGAGATGAAAGGGGAAAAACGTGAGGCACAGAGGCTGACACGGGTGGCAGCGTCAGCAGACACGGCCGTGTCAGAAGGCCTGAAGCTAAAAACCAGTTTTGCCTCCTTTTTCACATATGCCTAGTTCTTATTCATTCTTGTTTCAATTCACCCATTTATCCTAGTTTAGCATTAACCCAACACAGTTCAAATACAACAAACAACAATATAACTCAAATCAATTGTCAATTTTAATAGCAACACAAACAATCCTTTTGCACAACTTAGTAGAGAAACTAATACCCTAAACCCTAAATAAGATTCATCATACTCTCATTTATTTAGCAAGAACCCCACCCCTACCTTGGATCGAGTGCAGCTCTAAGAAACAAAGATGGAATTTCTGAGAATTGGTACTAGTGGCAACCTCCTCTTGTTCTTCTTCTCCTTTCCAAAACCCTATTCTTCTTTCTCTTCTCTTTCTCCTTCTTTTTTTCTGATAACACTAACTCTATTTCTATATAACATATTATTATATTACTTAATAAATCTAAATGGCCCTAAGTGACATACAACCCCCCCATCTAAATGGACGTTACAATTAGTTTGATAAAATTTTTGAAAATATGATTATTTGAGATTTTTTTTAAAAATATGATTCTTTGAAAAAAAATCGTATTGTCCAATATATATATATATATATATATATATATATATATATATATATATATATATATATATATGTAATAACTTTACAGTTCTTATATATAACTTAAACGTGAATTCTCAAAATAGTTCATGATGTATTGTACAGTAGCTAGCAATTGTTATGCCTATTTTAACTAATAACACTGCTACAATATGAAGAAGCAACATGTCTATCAATATGTAATTTCTAATAAAGTACATGTATAGCAACGCATATACGAATATATATCAACAAAACAATAATGCTACAGAAAGTAAATATCCCTCTGCACCATAACACACGACTAGTCATTACATTTAAGGATTGTTCATTAAAATCTAACAATTTTAAAATAATAAAAATTACGGGTTTTAACTTAAACATGTTTCTACTCGTTATATACATCACATACTTCCATAATTAAGTAAAAATTCACCCTTACCTTTGTTGTATATGAAATCTCGAATTCTCTCTTTTAGGGTTCTTCTCTTCCCTTCTCTTTTCTTCTCTTTTCCTCTTTCTTCTCTTCTCTTGTTTTGACAATTTTCTTTTTGTTTTACATACTAACTATTGTTTTACTCTAATGGGCTTATGTCACCCACACTAATATGACACATAAGGTCCAATAAATTAAAAATGTTAGTTTCACATTTACTAACCCAATTACACATATAACACATATTCTCAATTTATAAAATAAATCATATATCACACATCAAACCAATTAATCTAGATAACTCATATATTCACAAAATCACACAATTTAATTAATTACTATAGTATATAATAATTAACAAAATAAATAATTAATAAAATAACTAGTAAATAAAATTGGGGTGTTACAACTCTCTCCCACTTAAAAGATTTTCTTACTCGAAAATTACCTCAACACATAACTCCGGATAAGACTCTCTCATCTGACTCTCGAGTTTCCAAGTCACGTTTTCACATGCTGGTCCTCCCCAAGCTACTTCACTAAAGTAATCTCTTTACCTTGAAGCTGCTTCAACTCCAGATCTTCTTTCTGTTTAAGTGATATCTCCACGGTCAGGTTATCTCTTACATGTATAGAATCTAATTGGACCACATGAGACGGATTCACAATGTATCTCATCAATTGAGACACGTGAAACACGTCATGGAGATTAACAAGTGACGGTGGAAAAGCAATCTGATAGGCCACTTCACCTACCTTCTCTGAAATTTGTTAAGGAAAATGAAACGCGGCGTCAACTTACGCGACTTCAATGCTTGACCAACACCCGTTACTGGAGTAACTCGAAGAAACACATGATCTCCCTTCTCAAACTCAAATGCTTTCCTCCTATTATCAGTAGTCTGTTGGACTATCTCAGGTCCAACCACAACACTCTCTCCCAATTCATACCAATACAAAGGCGTCCTATGTAAGAACAAGATTTGTTTCTGCAATATTATCTCTGAGTTTTTATGATAACAAATGAGTATGTTTGTATGAACAATTTTGATATTCTATTGTTTGTTATTGTTGAATACTTAACAAACATGTTCTACTTCTAATGGATGGCATAACCAAGACGTTAGAAGAGAATTAGTTCCGCTTCTGCGTTACACGAGTTCTGTTGAACAGTAGCAAGACACTCCTGAAGGCTCTGAAGTGTAGGATCTAATGTTTGTCTAAAGAAACCAGTCAGAAGATCTGAAGACATAAGTTGCTACTTAAGTCCAAATGATGAAGACTCATGTTTCTGAAGACAATGGGTTCCAAAGAGATAGTCATAAGATCTTAAGACAGAAGTTTCTACTCAATTCCAGATGCTAAAGACTCAAGTTTCTAAAGACCCAAAGTTTTAAAGATAAGGGTTCTAAAGCCCAAGTGTTGAAGACTCTAAAAACATAAGTTCTAAAGTTTCTAAAGACTTGAAGTTCTAAAGACTCAAGGTTCCAAGAAAAGGTTCTCACAACCAAGTGTTGAAGACTCTAAAGACTTGAAGTTCTGATGACCTTGTGTTATGTTCTCGCTTCTAAACTCATGCTCACAGAATCCTCTGAAGTGAAGAAGGAAAGAAGATAATGTTAAAATGGTACAAATAGTACATGGTACAATCAACATTTAATTCCATAACCATGAAAGGACGGACGCGTCGCACAATCTTATCCCCCATGCTACTGTTATAGCTGCCAATGTTTATGGAAATCATAAGAGTACCCCTCAACATATATATTATTTTATTAGCTATATAAAGGCTTAAAGACTAAGAGAGAAAGCTTCCAATCAATAAAATATCCACGCACAAAGCGATGTTCATAGATTTCATATTCTTAAGTCATTTTTCTTAAAATAGTTTACATATTCAGCTTGTGTAGAAGTAATACTTTTGTAAACAAAACTTGTATTCAAACGATTGTTTGATTTTCCTTAAGGGACCGGGTAGGTCTGTATCCTTAAGAAGTCTAGGACTTGCGAGTTTTAGAGGTTGTTAGTCACTTGCGAGTAGCTTATTGTGATCGGTGGAAATAGAACTGACTGTTTTTAAATGCTGGTTCGCGTATGTCGCGGTAAGCAAGAGTCGCCACCATCTTTTATATTCTCCAACAAGGAAAGGACAAAAGCACAGCAAAATTCCTTTTCGAGATGTTTCTCAGTTCGGGAGGTAGATTATAGAAAGGGAAGGTGTTAGCACCCTTTCTATCCATGGTTATCCATGGGCTCTTAGGTACTTGCTCTTATGTTTTCAAAAATGGTTTGCTTTTCAAATGTGCGTGGGTTTTGAAAAAGTTTCGTTGAAAATTTTCTAAGTAACTCTTGTATCTGTCCTCAAGAGTGTATGAAAAATTTGTTTGAAAACTTTTAGAAAGTGTCGGTGTGAAAAGTATTTTTGTTTGTTTTTTGAGAGAGCAAGTACCCATGAGTCATCTACCTACCCTAAGGAATTAGGCTGTGTAAGAGTCCTTTAGATAGTGCCATCCCACCATTGAGAGATAGGTAGCACCATCGTTGGAGGTATTCGGGTCAATTCGATTATAGGGACGGTGTGGTCACCGAAGCAATAGTAGGACACCTTAGAAGTAACCCTAATGTCCTAGATCCTTTTTATCCGAGGCAACCGTTTCGAGGCGACTGGATCTTAGACAGGAGGGCGACCTCTAAAACACCCTATACTTGACGACCACGTTCGAGGCAACGAGTGAGGCGTACCCTAGAAGTGGCATGTGCTTTGTGTGTTGTTTTCATGTTAACATTTATCTTTGATCATGCAATTGTGAGCTACGAGTTGTTTTTAATTTTCATACATTCTTTCATGCATTTTTAACAGTTAAGAGTGCGGAAAATAAAATACGGAAATATGAATCTACGCTATTACAAGGCGCGGGTCTATACATCGCCAAAAACAAAAACCCGTTTTGGTAAAGTGCGAGAAAGTAAAGAAAACGGTAAATCCTAATTACTATTACATCCTTTGAGCAGATACATATTAATAAAAAATAATGATAATGCGCGAAAGAAATTTAATCGGGATGTCCTAGGGTTTTTACCCTTTTTTGAGAATTAAAGAAAGAAAATTGGTCCTTTTTTTGCAATTAATTAAAATTAAACCTAATACTAATTAATTACTTAACTATTTACAAGAAAAATGTTTTTGTGTTTTTAATGAAAATAAAAAGAAAAAAGGAATTAAAATTAAAAGTTAATGAAACCTAATTCTAAGTTTATTTTATTTATGGTAAAAAAGTTTAAGTTAACCTAATTTAACTAATTTAATTAATTTACATTTTATTTACAAAAATAATAATTAATAAATAATAATAATGATAATTAAGAAAATATGATTGAAACTTGTCAAACCCTAATTCTACATGATTTTATTTATTTATGAAAAAGGTTAAAATTAATCCTAAATTAAACTAAGTTAATTGCTAGTATTTATTTACAAAATAAATTAATAATGAAATTAATACATAATAATAAATATTATAAATATTTGAGTTTCTGAATTTAATATGAAAAATAATTTGTTTATGAATTAATAATAATAATTATAATGATTAAAAGAATTAAAAGGAAAAGAGAATAAGAAAAAAGAATAGCAAACCAGGGGGGGTGTTGACCCAATTAGGAGGTTTTTGTTGAATCTGGCCCATTAACACAAAAAGCCACGTTTGACTTTTTGAATTGTCCATGGCGTAGTTGACTGAGGAGCATGGTAGTCCCCCTTTCTTGGCCTTCAGATTGTTGATTGGGACACCTGGCACGCTGGATGAGTGAGGTTTATGGTGGAACCATTGACAAGCGCTGCATTGGAACGCATTAGAAAAAATGTGAACAATTATATGGGGGACCTGGGAATCGAACCCAGGTCCCAACGATTGCCAGGCACGTCATCAACCACCAAGCCATTGTGCTGCGTTTGTTAACATAATAAACAACAAATATAATATATACAAAAACTCAATTATGCTGGAAACCAAAAAAGACGCGCATCATATTTGAATACACCAATAGCTGGCTTCCACGTCTTGTCTTCTTCACCTAGCCTGTAAAAAAAGAAAGAAGATATCGGGGGTTTTTAACCCCCACAAACTACAAATGCAAAAAATAGCGATTAGCAATACGTGTTATATAAAAAGGGCGCGATGGTTGGGTTGAATTCGTCTGGCCTTGACGAATTCAACCATATATGTTTCAAGGTCCAATTTTTCTGTATGTGGAAAGCCCTAAAATCCAAGCTTCGAAACCCTAAAGTTCTTCAATGGTGGTTTTTGATTCAGAGCACCATAATCAAATTGAATCATACCAATAGCTTCAGAATGGTCCTATTAACACAAATCAATCCAAAAAGGAGGTTAAAAACGCATGAATAATGATATGCAATTATGGAAAACAATCCAAACCGTGTGACTTGTTCTGGACGATTCTTTGAGTGTTAGAGCTCTTTCTTGGTTGCAATAGGTTCCTGGGAATGTCAGCAACGTGATTGAATCCAGAAAAGGCCTTGAATTGTGCAGGAAGGTTGATTTCAGTTTTCAACTTTTTCTTGATTTTTTGGAATTTGGTTATGGTTTCTCAGCAGCTTTTGCACGTGTACAACTCTAGGGTTAGCTTCAGTATTTGTATGGGAATCAAAACTAGGGTAAATCTTGGCCCAAAAGTCCATGGCTTTATGTTTTGCATCTTTGATTTCAATCAAATCTTTTTCCAATTTTTTGATTGATAAAACTTGCTAAAATAGGATGATTTTGTCTCCTTGATTGATACATGAAATCTTCAGCATGTGTTGATCATATTTGCTCCATAAAAGATTTGAAAATAATATCTTTTGAATTTTCCTACAATTAAATCAATTAAATGAATTATTAATCAATTAAAAATCCAAATAATTAATAAAAATAAGAAAATAATTCAAATTAATCTTAATGGACCCATTAGCAAAAATGAAGTGTTTTGGGCAAAGTTGACTTTTGCAAATTCCCAAAAATTTCCCAACTTCTCCAATGCATATCTTGCTCAATTTTGATCATATGAACATGTTCTTGGACATTTTGGAAAGGTCTTGAAGTCCTCTAACCAATGACTTTGGTCCCATGTCATTTTTATTTACCAATCTCAAGTTATGGTCTTTGACTTAAAGTGCCTTTTTGTTGACTTTTGAAATTGACCTATAATGTAGAAATTGATAACTTTTTGTGAGAGCATTTCTTGGACTTTGAATGTGAAGATGAGTTGTAGGAAATGTCATCCACTTCAAAATGAGCATTGGATGGGATTTTTATGATGAACCATGAAAAAGGTATGCCCTAGTCAAGTTACAGTTGACTTTTCAGCTGTCCAAAAATAGCAACTTTTGCACCTTGAGACTTTTTGAGCCATGCTTGTGAAATCATGATCAAGATTTGATCAAATGATGATTGCGGCTTCAAAATAAGATGTTGACCAAAATTTTTGACTTTTGACTGCCAAATGACCATTTTACCCCTACAGTTGATTGTGAAGCAAATGGGACTTTTGACTGTGCAACTTGATGCTGTGAGTCTTGAAACTTGACATGTAGATGATTGACAATGTATATAGGCACATGAGACTTGTTTAAGCCATTGAAAACCTCAACTTCTTTGCAAGAAACAAAACCCTAATTTTGACTGCCTTAGGAGGCAATTGGACTGTGCAAACCCTTGAGAGATTTTGAACCATTTGAAGATTGATCTTGACAAACTTTGAAGAATATGGGAGGGCAAATTTTGGGGTACAACACTTATGCATTGTAATAATCAGGTTGATTATTGTTTGATATTCCTTAAGGAACCGGATAGGTTTGTATCCTTAAGAAGTCTAGGATTTGCGAGTCTAAGAGGTTGTTAGTCACTTGTGGGTAGCTTGTGCAAATTGTAATCAATTTGGTTATAGTGAATTAATTCCTCGATTGAGTGAGGTGAAATCACCTTGGTGAGTGGACTAAACTAGCTTAATAATTTTCAAGTGAACTAGTATAAACATACATTGTTCTTTACTTCAGGTTTTTACTTATTATTGTAAGTATAAGAGTGCGCCTAAGAGCGGGGTGAATTAGGTACTTTAAAATTTTTCTAGTTTTAGTGATTATGGATATTAATTTTCTGTATTAGTGCATGAGTTTACAAATTTGTTTCTTTCTTTTCTGGTTTATAACTAGTGATGAAAGCGGTAAATGCGGAAAATTAAAGAACACAAATATGTATCCTGGTTCCCCTCACAGTCCGAGAGTACTCCAGTCCCCTTTCAACATGAAAGAGATTTCCTTATTGTTAGATCTCTAGACAAGACACCCTAGTCCTTCTATACAAGACTCTAACCAATAAAACCACCAAGAACAATCCTCTTGGACCAAGAACAATCCTCTTGGATTTTCACTATGTCAACAATGAGAACAATCCTCTCAAGGTGACCTTACTTGTATCCAACAATCTTGGAAAAACAAGATTACAAAACCACTTGAACTTATTTTCAACAATCCTGAAAAATAAGAAAGTGTATAGCAATATTTGATTGATAGAGTTTGTAGTGCAATAATCACTTTTAGTGATTTTATCAATGACTTGATCTTCTCTTCCGATAACAATAATATACAATGACTCAAGACAATAGAATGCTCAAAGTTTTCTGTGTAACAATATATCAAAATGTGCAGAAAAACTTTGTGTATGAAAGTGAAGAAAAAGCTTGAGTTTTAATATTTTAAAATTCAGAAACTATTGATTGGAAGAGGTTCAAAATGATTTTTAAAATTCAGTATTTATATGTTCATAGCACCTCTTTGAAACAACATAAATTTCTGCAAATGAATCATGAACAATTGTCAAGATTCAATGAAAAGTTTCCATGAAATGGTGTTATGAAAAGGCATGTTCAAAGTTGCTGCTTTTCAAAAACATTCATCATACAATCGATTGCACCCATGTGTAAATTGATTGCACGGGTTTTAACAGCTAAAAAATTCAAATATTTTCAGTGAGCAATCGATTGCACATGTGTGTAAATCGATTTCACTTTAAAACAATAGCAAAATTTGATAGAGAGCAATCGATTGCATAAACATGCAAATCGATTGCACTTAGAAACAGTAGTTAACACTTTGAAAACATGAAGCATGCAATCGATTGCACCAACATGCAAATCGATTTCACATAAGTGAAAATTAATTTTTTGCTTAGAAAACTTGAGAAAAAGTTTGGACAAGATAAAACACTTCTTTTGATCATTGAGCATTTAAGACTTAAGTTCAAAGTAATTATTGTCATTATACCTTGTGAAATTTGCAAAGAACTTGAGACAAAGTCTTTTATCCAATGATGCTTTTAGCTTGATAAAAATCTTTGCCTTCTTGCCAATATAGTTTGTCTTCATCAAAACAGAGTGCATTGAGAATCATTTGAGAAGCTTGATATTACATTCTCTCCCTTTTTTATGATGACAAACAATCTTTCTTGAAGCTTTGTTATTTCCGGAAAGAGACTTCTTCCCCTAAGATGTATAACTCATCCTTCTCCCCCTTTGACATTATCAAAAATAAGGGAAAGATGCATAAAAAATATACATACATACATATGTTAAACCTTCTCCCCCTTTATCATTAGCAAAAAATAATGGGGAAAGACTTAAAATATATAATGAAATTATAAACATAAAAACAATTTTTACCTATGAGTTTTACCTCAAGAGTGACTTTATAAACCATTCATCCTTGATGAATTTGAAGCCTTTTCAACAAAGTTTTCTTTTACTTAGAAGTTGTCTTTTGTTCTCCAACATAAAGTACATCTTCAATGGATATGAAAGTTAGTGTATCAACTTTGCCAATGCCAAGAATTCTTCCTTTAAGGTATTTCCCATATGTGAAATAATCCTTGGACTTGAACTAGATTTGAAAGTTAGTGTATGTCTTCCATCAAATGCTTAGAGCCACTACTTATCAAAACATCATAGATTTAAAGTGGTCCTCAAGCAAACGTACAAAACAAATTAAGTTTGATTTGGTGCCCAATGTGCTTTGGGTCCATCATAGTTAGTTCCCATCTTAACCCACGCATAATTCCAACTTTCTACACAAAAGTTTCTAACATAGCAAGAATTAGGTGTATGGCCAACAATACCAGAATAAAAACAAGTAGGTTCAAAGTTACTTCTATATCTAGTAGGATAAGATTTCTGCTTAGGAAATTTTTTCTTTTTAGGATAATGATTAACCACTTTAGGTTTGTTCACTTTCTCTTTGGATGATTGATCACTAGCCTTAACAAAGATAGTTTTATTAGAACTTGGTTTTGAAAACTTTGAATATCTAAGTCCACTTTTATCATTGGAATATCTTTGTTGGCTAAGAACACCTTCCAATCCAATTTGACCTTTTTCATATCTCTCAATAACTCTTTTTAACTGGACAATTTGGAAAGAGAGTGATTCACAATTTTTGCATACAAAATTCTGCTTTTGCTCACTAAATTTTTGTTTTTCATCTTTGAGATTTTATTCCATAGCTTCACATTTTTCTTCTAAAGATAAAATTTGTTTCTTTTAAGATGAAATAGTTTTGTATAAAATATTACATTCATTTAATAGTTCATCTATTGCACCTTGTACATCATTATCATTAAGAGAAAGTTCATTACTAACCTCGTCATCTTCACTATCGGAATGGTGTGCAGCCATCAATGCAAGATTAACATGTTGATTGTTTTCGGAATCAGAAGATGAACTTTCCCATGCTATATATGCTTTCTTTGACTTCTTATCTTTATTTCTCTTGAAATATTTCTTCTTCTTTTCAAGTGTAGGACATTCACTTTTAACATGTCCCTTTTCTCCACATTCAAAGCATATAACCTTCCTTGTTGGTGCTTCCCTTTTTATTTCTTTTTGTAGAACCTTTTAAATCTTCCTGATGAGATCATCATCTTCACTACTAGTGGATTCATCCTCTTGATTGCTATCATGATTTTTTATCCTTGTATTTAAAGCAATGTCTTTTGAATCTTTTACTTGGATTTCATTATTTTCAAGTCTTGCAAGTTCCATCTCATATTCTTGAAGTTTTCCGAACAAAATGGCGGAAGTCATTGTTGATAGATTCTTCTTCTCAGATATTGCGGTCACTTTTGGTTGCCATTCCATGGATAAAGATCTAAGCACTTTAAGATTAATTTCATCATTAGTTAAAGTCTTATAGAGTGCTTTTAAATGATTTTTTAAGTGCACGAATCTTTTCTGCAAGTCGAGGATTGATTCTCGGGGCTGCATTCTGAATAGTTTATATTCTTGACCCAATGTATTTAATCTCGATCTTTTAACTTCAGCGGTTCCTTCATGAGTTTCTACTAAGGTATCCCATATTTCTTTCCCCATTTTGCATGTCGAGACACGAAAGAATTCATCCATGCTAAGTACACCTTGAAGAAGATTGATTGCCTTTTTATCATAGAGGACCTTTTTCTTACCATCTTCATACCATGCAGTTTTAGGCTTTGATAAACCAGCACCGTTGATCACCGTTATAGGAATAAATGGACCATTTTCGACGGAATCCCATATTTCTTCTCCTTGTGCTTCTAGATGTGCCTTCATGCGTATTTTCCATAAGTCAAAATATTCACCACAAAATACGGAGGCTTGTTGTTACTACCACCATCTTTGAAAACGAGATTTTGATTTGCGGAAGCCATTCTGGATCTTTTAGGAACAAGTTACCTATAACCTGCTCTGATGCCAAATGTAAGTATAAGAGTGCGCCTAAGAGGGGGGATGAATTAGGTACTTTAAAAATTTTCTGGTTTTAGTGATGATGGATATTATTTTTCTGGTTTAGTGCATGAGTTTACAAATGTTTTTCTTTCTTTTCTGGTTTGTGACTAGTGATGAAAGTGGTAAATGCGGAAAAGTAAAGAACATAAAGATGTATCCTGGTTCCCCTCACAGTCCGAGAGTACTCCAGTCCCCTTTCAACATGAAAGAGATTCCCTTATTGTTAGATCTCTAGACAAGACACCCTAGTCCTTCTATACAAGACTCTAATCAATAAAACCACCAAGAACAACCCTTTTGGACCAAGAACAATCCTCTTGGATATTCACTATGTCAACAATGAGAACAATCCTCTCAAGTTGACCTTACTTGTATCCAACAATCCTGGAAAAACAAGATTACAAAACCACTTGAACTTATTTTCAACAATCCTGAAAAATAAGAAAGTGTATAGCAATATTTGATTGATAGAGTTTGTAGTGCAATAATCACTTTGAGTGATTTTATCAATGACTTGATCTTCTCTTCCGATAACAATAATATACAATGACTTAAGACTATAGAATGCTCAAAGTTTTCTATTTAACAATATATGAAAATGTGCAGAAAAACTTTGTGTATGAAAGTGGAGAAAAAACTTGAGTTTTAATATTTTAAAATTCAGAAACTATTGATTGGAAGAGGTTCAAAATGATTTTGAAAATTAAGTATTTATATGTTCGTAGCACCTCTTTGAAACAACATAAATTTCTGCAAATGAATCATGAAAAATTGTCAAGATTCAATGAAAAGATTCCATGAAATGGTGTTATGAAAAGGTTTGTTCAAAACTGTTGATTTTCAAAAATGTTCAACATGCAATCGATTGCACCCTTGTGTAAATCGATTGCACGGGTTTTAACAGCTAAAAAATTCAAATATTTTCTGTGAGCAATCGATTGCACATGTGTGTAAATCGATTGCACTTTAAAACAGTAGAAAAATTTGATAGAGAGCAATCGATTGCACAAACATGCAAATTGATTACACTTAGAAACAATAGCTAACACTTTGAAAACGTGAAGCATGCAATCGATTGCACCAACATGCAACTTGATTGCACATAAGTGAAAATTGATTTTTTGCTTAGAAAACTTGAGAAAAAGTTTGGACAAGATAAAACACTTCTTTTTATTATTGAGCATTTAAGACTTAAGTTCAAAGTAAGTATTGTCATTATACCTTGTGAAATTTGCTAAGAACTTGAGACAAAGTCTTTTATCCAATGATGCTTTTAGCTTGATCAAAATCTTTGCCTTCTTGCCAATATAGTTTGTCTTCATCAAAACAAAGTGCATTGAGAATCATTTGAGAAGATTGATATTACATTCTCCTCCTTTTTGACGATGACAAACAATCTTTCTTGAAGTTTTGTTATTTCTGGAAAGAGACTTCTCCCCCTAAGATGTATAACTCCCCTTTTGTATGAGAAGCTTTGTAATCATTTGGATTTTCTCATCTTGAAGGATTCTTTGTACCTTAAAAGTTTAATACAAGGAAATACACAAGCATAAAGTATAACCTCCTTCTCCCCCATTGACATTATCCAAAATAAGGGAAAGATGCATAAAAAATATACATACACACATATGTTAAACCTTCTCCCCCTTTGTCATTAGCAAAAAAGAATGGGGAAAGACTTAAAATATATAATGAAATTATAAACATAAAAACAATTTTTACCTATGAGTTTTACCTCAAGAGTGACTTTATAAACCATTCATCCTTGATGAATTTGAAGCCTTTTCAACAAAGTTTTCTTTTACTTAGAAGTTGTCTTTTGTTCTTCAACATAAAGTACATCTTCAATGGATATGAAAGTTAGTGTATCAACTTTGCCAATGCCAAAAATTCTTCCTTTAAGGTATTTCCCATATGTGAAATAATCCTTGGACTTGAACAGGATTTGAAAGTTAGTGTATGTCTTCCATCAAATGCTTAGAGCCACTACTTATCAAAACATCATAGATTTAAAGTGGTCCTCAAGCAAACGTACAAAACAAATTAAGTTTAATTTGGTGCCCAATGTGCTTTGGGTCCATCATAGTTAGTTCCCTTCTTAACCCACACATAATGCCCACTTTCTACACTAAAGTGTCTAACATAGCAAGCATTAGGTGTATGGCCAACAATACCACAATAAAAACAAGTAGGTTCAAAGTTACTTCTATATCTAGAAGGATAAGATTTTTGCTTAGGAAATTTTTTATTTTTAGGATAATGATGAACCACTTTAGGTTTTTTTACTTTCTCTTTGGATGATTGATCACTAGCCTTAACAAAGATAGTTTTATTAGAACTTGGTTTTGAAAACTTTTAATATACAAGTCCACTTTTATCATTGGAATATCTTTGTTGGCTAAGAACACCTTCCAATCCAATTTGACCATTTTCATATCTCTCAATAACTCTTTTTAACTGGACAATTTGGAAAGAGAGTGATTCACAATTTTTACATACAAAATTCTGCTTTTGCTCACTAAATTTTTGTTTTTCATCTTTGAGATCTTATTCCATAAATTCACATTTTTCTTCTAAAGATGAAATTTGTTTCTTTTGAGATGAAATAGTTTTGTACAGTATCAAGAAACGTCTGATTCAGTTGTTACATGATTATGTCGAAGTCTTTGCCTGGTCATATGAAGACATGCCAGGACTTGATGAAGATATTGTGGTACATCATCTGCCTACAAAAGAGGATTGTCCGCCAGTAAAGCAAAAGGTTCGTCGCATGAGGCCTGATATGTCAGAAAAGATTAAAGCAGAAGTCATGAAGCAATTCAACGCTGGATTCTTGGCTGTCACCTCTTACCCCCAGTGGGTTGCCAATGTTGTTCCCGTGCCCAAAAAGGACGACAATGTGCGAATGTGTGTGGACTACCGAGATTTGAATAGGCAAGCCCTAAGGATGATTTTCCACTCCCCCACATTGATATCCTAGTTGACAATACGGCACAACACAAAGTGTTTTCCTTCATGGACGGATTCTCAGGTTACAACCAAATAAAAATGGCACCTGAGGACATGGAGAAAACAACATTTGTCACACAGTGGGGTATATTCTGTTACAAAGTGATTCCATTCAGACTGAAGAACGCTGGGGCAACCTATCAGCGTGCCATGGTGGCTCTATTTCACGACATGATACATCACGAAATAGAGGTCTATATGGACGATATAATATCCAGATCTCAAACAGAAGAAGAGCATCTTGATCACTTACAAAAACTATTTGAGAGACTGAAGAAGTACAAGCTAAGGTTGAATCTAAACAAGTGCATATTCGGGGCACGGTCTGGAAAACTCCTAGGCTTTATCGTCAGCAACAAGGGTATCGAGGTTGATCCTACCAAAATTAAAGCAATACAAGAGATGCCTGCTCCTCGTACTGAGAAGGAAGTCAGAGGATTCTTTGGACGTTTGAACTATATTTCCAGATTCATTTCTCACTTAACAGCTACTTGTGATCCAATCTTCAAGCTATTGAAGAAAGATCAAGTAGTCAAATGGAGTGATGAGTGCCAAGTTGCTTTTGACAAAATTAAAGAATACTTGCAAGAGCCTCCTGTATTGATGCCACCAGTCGAGGGAAGACCATTGATCATTTATCTGGCTGTTTTAGAAAACTCAATGGGGTGTGTATTGGGGCAGCATGACGAGTCTGGCCGAAAAGAGCATGCTATTTACTACCTGAGCAAAAAGTTTACCGACTGTGAAACCAGATTTTCACCGCTCGAGAAAACTTGTTGCACTCTGGCATAGGTTGCTCGCAGGCTAAGACAGTATATGCTGACTCATACTACCTTGTTGATATCTAAGATGGATCCGATAAAATACATCTTCGAGAAGCCTGCTCTTTCAGGGAGAATAGCGAGATGGAACATGATCCTGATAGAATATGACATACACTATACTACCCAGAAAGCTATAAAGGGAAGTGTACTAGCCTATCACCTTGCTCACCAAGCTGTGAAAGACTACCAGTCCATGAAGTTTGATTTTCCGGATGAAGACATCATGACATTAGACAACTGTGAAGAATTCAGGCCATATGACGGACCTGAACAAGGATCCTGATGGACCCTGTTCTTTGATGGAGCCTCCAATGCACTTGGCAATGGTATTGGTGTTGTACTCATATCTCCAAAATGTTTTCATACTCCCTTTACTACCAGACTTTGCTTCAATTGTACAAACAACATTGCGGAATATGAAGCGTGCATCTTCGGTCTCAGAACTGCCATAGACCTGGGAATCAAATCCTTAGATGTGTTTGGAGATTCGGCTTTGGTCATCAGTCAGATCAAAGTGGAATAGGACACCAAACACCCAAACCTTATCCCTTACAAAGAACACGTGTTGACATTGCTACCACATTTTGAGAAGATTACCTTCGAGCATTTCCCGCGAGAAGAAATCAGCTAGCAGGCGCTCTAGCCACAATGTCATCTATGTTTAAACTTAACTAGGATAACGAGGCTCCCCAGATCACCATTGAACGAATGGATTAACCAGCACACTGTCACGAGATTAATACTGAAGAAGTAATGGACCAGCCTTGGTTTCACGAAGTCAAGAGGTATCTCAAGGCTCAAGAATATCCGGAAGGAGCTTCAATCAATGATAAGAAGTTCTTAAAGAGATTCTCTGCTAAATTCTTCCTTAGTAATGGCATCCTATATAAACTTAATCATGACTTTATGTTACTTCGGTGCGTAGATAAGGCTGAAGCTGAAAGGATCATGACCGAATTGCACGAAGGCACTTTTGGCACCCACTCCAACGGGTATACGATGGCGAAGAAAATCCTACGGGAAGGCTATTACTGGTCTACCGTTGAAGCATATTGCTATCAACACTCTCGAACTTGCCATAAGTGTCAAATTTATGCTGACAAAGTAAATGTACCTCCGGTTCCTCTGAACGTCTTGACAACTCCTTGGCCTTTTGCTATGTGGGGAATTGATATGATTGGGGAAATCAAGCCGACAGCCTCCAATGGACACCGCTTCATCCTAGTGGCCATTGACTATTTTACAAAATGGGTGGAGGCAGCTTCCTTTGCTTCCGTTACCAAGAATGTTGTTGCCCGTTTCATCAAACAAAACCTTATTTGCCAGTACGGTATCCCAGAAAGGATCATCACTGACAACGGTACAAATCTCAACAACACTATGATCACCGCATTGTGTGAGCAATTCAAGATTCAACATCACAATTATTCTCCCTATCGGCCGAAGATGAATGGTGCTATCGAAGCTGCAAATAAAAATATTAAAAAGATCATACAGAAAATGACGGTCATATACAAAGAGTAGCATGAGATGTTACCATTCTCTCTCCATAGATATCGTACCACGACTCGCACATCATCCGGGGCAACACCCTATTCTTTGGTTTACGACATGGAGGTTGTCTTGCCTATTGAGGTTCAGATCCCCTCTCTGAGAATTATGAAGGATGCAGGGTTGAACGAAGACGATTGGATCTAGACTCGACTTGATCAACTGAATTTGATTGATGAAAAGAGACTTACTGTTGTTTGCCATGGTCAAATGTATCAAAAACGGATGATCAAGGCTTTCAACATGAAAGTTAGACGCCAAGTGTATCAAGTTGGGGATCTAGTGATCAAACGCATCATATTGCCACAAGGTGATCCCAGGGGCAAATGGACTCCTACCTATGAAGGACCATTTGTAATCAAAAACATATTCTCTGGTGGGGCAATGATCTTGACTATCATGGATGGAGACGACTTGCCACACCCTGCGAACGTAGACATAGTCAAAAGATACTACACATAAGAGACCCGCTAGGTTGACACACCTAGGAAAAACAAGGGCATCCCGGCGAACCAAAAGGGTTCGGGCAAAAATTAGGGATAAAACAAAAAAAAATATGTACACCTGGCAAGTTGAAAACCCGAAAGGGTGGCTTGGGAAAAAAAGGGTTTCCCGGTGGACTAAAAACCCGAAAGGGCGGTCCAGGAAAAAGTTAGGGAATTAAAGCGTATGACTATGTTCCGTTGGATCACTTTACGGACGACCTTTAGCTTCAACTAACAAATTAAATGGTTCTGATCGGTTCAATCAGCTTCAGACAAGGCAACAAATAGACAAAACGCTCGGAGATACGAAGGCTATAGCAGAATGGAAACCCCATGGGATTTTTGTACACATAACTATCTTTTCTTTGTATCAAAATTTTCATTTTTTATGACAGCATTCTCTTACTATAATGTTTTTCTCCTTGTACAAAAAATACTTATTCAAATTCAATACAAAATATTCCTTTGAAAGTGCAAAAACTATTTGTCTTTTCTTTACGCTTGTTTTGTTTACAAAAACGTCCAAATGATTCATTGTTGAGCATATGCATTTGAACATAATTATTGTTTACAGATAAACGAAATGAAAAGAGGAAATTACTGATAGGTTGAAAGGATAGGAAAATATCTATAAATCCATTCCATAAGTAAACCCCTACAGTACGTCATTTAAATCCTCAGTGAAACAAAGCTTCAAATTGTTAATCCCCAATAGAAGTCGTCAAATTTCTCAGGATTCCCCAATAGGATTCTACAAACAGTACATGGTATTACCCCTACAACAAAGTTTATTTCTCAAAACGGAAATTCATCAACACTTAGACTTCACAACATGAAGACTTTTACTTACCTATCCTTAACAACAGTCAGGGATTTATTTCCCCAATCCAACAGCAATACAACAAATTAGCTCGCATACGCATACATTGCATTCATATATCATAAACATTGATAAGCACAACATAATCCCATTATGCATACATTTCATGTATCATGACTTGGCATCTTAGCTAACATTTTTCCTTTTCAGGATAAGATTAACAGCTACCATTAACAATGTTCAATCTAGAGATACAGTTCAGATACGCTCCACGATACGGATTCCATTCTGATACTCACCCTTGGATGGCATCTTTAAGCCCATCTCCTACAACTTTCTATCACCTCTACAAATGGCATCTGTAAGCCCATTCCCTCTATCATCACATCATCAAGTGCAAATTTATGGGCACTCTAGTGTCCAATCATCTTCCACCTTCGAGTCACGAATGGAAAAACTCGCCAGTCTAACTCTTCAGGTTTAAGAAGATTGAACAGCGGCAGCTGTTGTACCCCAAAATTTTCCCTCTCACTTATCAAGAATTTCCTCACAAGATCCTTTTGACTCAAGGCTGGATTAGGGTTTGACCAGCTCAAGACATCTCCTCATGCACTAATGACCAAAATTAGGGTTTGAGTTTGCACAAGGATTTTTGGACTATCAATGCTTCATATGACTTTCAAAGATCATTAGGGACCCCCAAGATTACTCATTCCAAGTTTCAAGCCTTCAATCACATTTTTGATCAGTCAATTGGACAATTGACCTAAAAATCAGCTGTATTGTGGAAAAAATCAACCATGGCCAATTTACAGTCAAACTTCATAATTTTTTATCCACATCAACACCTTAGGCTCATATGTATCATTTGATCAAATTTGGACCATAATTCCTCAAGAAATTTGACCAAATCATCAAAAGGGCAAAATGGTCAAAATTAGGGTTTTGACTGAGAAGGGGGGATTTTTGATTTTTGACCTAGCAAATGATCAATTGGTTTGAAGTATGATCTAAAGAGTTCAATTGCATTATTTTTAACTAATATCATGATTCAAAACATTACAAAACCATTGGATTGACAGATGAATTTTTCAGTCAACTGATCAAAAGTCAATTGTATACTGAAAAGTCAAACTTTGACTTTTTGGTCAAAATCAAGTGCCAAAGATCATAATTCATCAAAACATGTCAAAATGTGAAACTTTTTCATCAAGAAAGCAAGGGTTTAAGTTTTGGTTTTGAAAAGGCTGAAATTTTTAACTTAGAAAATTTTCTAAGTATAGAAAATTTCTTGTTTTTCTCAACTTTAAGCCAAATTTTCACCATGATACAAGATGATTCAAAGGAAGTTCCCAACATGAAAGTTGTAGATCTCCATGAAATCTAAAACTTTGCTTCACACAATTTCTCCTAAAAATGCTTGGATCTCAAGATATAATTTTGTGAATACATGCTCATGAACTAAAATAACTTAGTGAAATTTTGCCATAGTTAGGTAGGTTTTTGACCTAACTTCATGCCAATTTTTCACATAGTTCCAAGGGGAATATTTGAAATCAGTTAAAATATGAGTTGTAGAGCACATTTCAAGCTTTCCAAAATGTCTAAGAACTCCTCGATATCATTCTTGAGTAGGGAGAATCGAATAGATGAAGTTGGGAATTTCTCACTTTGATTTCAAGCCATTTCATGATGAACCAAAATTCAAATTCAAGCCTAGGATGCATAATCTTTGCTTGGCAGGCCTCAAACTTGTTTCTCACTCCATAATTAAATGTTTACACAACTGATAGAGCTTTAATCCAAGCATTAGAGCCTTTGTCCAAGCTACAATTCTATTTATGGCACAAAGTTTCCATTTCCATTTTGATAAAGCACAACTTTTGCAATTGTCAACTCCTTGAGCTTTGAACTTGTTCTTTCTGCACACACAAACCCTATAAACCAAAAGAAATGTGTCTAGAATCTCTACCAACTCAGATCAGGCTTGTACAAACACATAGAGGCTTGTCTCCTCACCTTTCTTCAAAAGCAAGTTATAGAGCCAAAAGGCTATAACTCAGAAATCTTGAGGAAGCTTGATGTCTAACCTTTTCCATACTTATAACCAAGTGCATTGCAACCTAACACACAAATTCTAAGGCTCATAAACTCTCCCAAACACTCTATCACTGAAAATCTGCCATAACTTGCAGTTTTGCACCTTACATAGCAATCTCAAGAACCACTCGTGCGTTTTGAGTTTCAACCACCTAAACACTTAATATAAATCATATCTAAGTGTTCCAGACCCTTGTTACCTCACTTTAACTCCTCATCCTCCATCCACCATTTTCAAGTTTCAAGCTTGCAGGTTGACTTGAGTAGGGAGATTCAGAGACTTTCAGGACAAAGTAAGGATTAGAATACACTCAAGGAGGTCCAATCAAGCTAAATAGATCCTCAGGCCTTCTCAAAACTTGCTCAAACTCCATTCACGATCTCAACTGAAAGAGGTAAAAACTCAAACTTCTATCTCTTCATACAAGCATCCTTTTGTCTTAATTTGTGAAAACAAAATGTAGATATCCTTGCACTAAAGCCAACCATGTTCATAGATTTCATTTATATTTATTGTATATAGAGAATTTTGGATTTGAAATTTCTGTAAAAATTAGGTTTCAAATTAGGGCCAGTAAAATTAACTTTGATCTTTGACTTTTAGTTTATATGAATTATATGGTTGAAATCGTGGGAAGAAATACTATCACTTTCATGTTAGGATTTTCCATTTTCATGGAGAAATGAGAGAGATACAGGTGGTCCGGCCATGGCTCAGGGTTGAAGATGAAGTTGCCTTCAGGGGGCATTTTCTAATATATATATTTATGCCTTTGTTTATATGAACGGATGTACAGCCACCCCAGTGGTAAGGCAGCGCGCAAAAATGTCATAGGTCATGGGTTCGAGCCTTGGCGCTGCCTTTTGCAATTTTTCTCATTTTTTTCCATTTTTTTTGCTAGCTTGCAGCGTGGGCTTCTGGACTTTGGGCCTTGTAATTTTTTGCTAACCCCTTGCCTCGTATTTGCTTGCAGCACCCCTGGCTCATATCATTTATTTATTTATTTATTTTTGTTTTCATTTTATTTTCTTAAAATTATTTTCTTAATATTAAAAATCACAAAAAATATAAAAATGATAGATTTTATTTTGACTTATTTTATTTCATTTTTCCCAATAAAAAATATTTTCTTTAGTTATATACATTATCTATTTTATTAAATAACTTTGTAAATTAATTTAGAATTAGTTTAATATTTATTTATCTTTCTTCACACTCATTAAGCATAATTATTTTTAACACAAAAAGACCAAAAATATCTCATGATGCCATATTTTATTTTCAAGACAAAAATATAAAAATACTTACCTTTTCGTAAGGAAATTTATTTCCTTTTGATAAAATAGAACTAGGGTTTAATCAAAATCTTTTCTAAAAATAATTTCCTTTCCTAACTAATTTGAGTTTAATCTTGATTTATTTATTAGGTTTAGGTTAAACTTTTTTCACATAAAAAACCAAACAAAATCTTCTTTGCATTCATACATCTTTACATATTTAATTTATCATGTATATTATTTATTCCAATATTTGTACATATTCAATTTGGTTGTAATAGCTTAATCAGGTTTATATTATTGCAAATCCCCATTCATAAATTGTATTCCCCCCTCCCACAAATGTTGTAATAGCGTAGGACATTTAAATTTCGCAATTTATCGCTTTTATATAACATGCTAGTAATTAGGGTTTGTATGGCAAGATAAAATCAACCAAATAGAAAACCCTAATTCAAGACAAAATCAAGCATGAAAATGGCACACTTTCACACAAGCACCTCTAGGGTTACTCCACTTGGTTGCCTTATACAAAATGGCCATATTATGCATGTAAGGGGTCTTAGCAAAACAAACAAATACAAGATCATAGTCCCTCGATGACGATATTCAAAGTTGCCTTACAAAAATAATCTTAGTCCCTAAAAAATGCTAAGATACCTTGCAATATTGCTAATCATGGCTACACGATGACCCACGCCCGTCCCGTTTACATCCAAAGATAGGGTTGCTTACCAAATCAATGGTAAGACAACAATATCAAAGGAAAAGAAAATGAACAAGAAAGACATTTGAGTAGGTAGATTACTTTTAGTTACTTGCTCCATTTCAAAACAAATATCCTTGCAATTTTCAAAAACAAACACTCACATTTCCAAACATCTTACAAAATTGAAAATTTTTCAAAAACATCAACATCTTTGTATACATTCTTACAAACGAGAATCATTACAAAGATTTCCTAAACAATGGCCTCTTCTACAAAATACTTTCAAAACCACACAAAACAAAATTTCAAACAAAAGTAAGTGATCTAGTAAGTAACTAAGAGCCCATGGAAAACCATGGATGAAAAGGGTGTTAATACCTTCCCTTTTCATAATCTACCCCCCGAACTCAAGAAACAATCTCAAAGGTCTTTCCTGTGCTTTTTCACCTTTCCTTTTGGATAAAAGAAAAGTAGGTGGCGACTCTTGCTAAACTGCAACATTTGCGATCAAACACAAAACAATCAAGTCAGTTCTCCCACCACATCACAGCCATGTTCCCTGCGAGGAGTGTTTTCAATTATTCTTGCCCCTTGGATAGATTCAAGAACATTTCCTTGAACTGAACATCTTGAGATTGGAGATCTCTATCGTTCTGTTCGAGAGCCATTTTCCTTGCTGAAATGAACAACGAGAAAATGAGAAACATGTCTTAAGAATACCTGTTATGTAATGGCATGCATGCAATGTTTTTAAGGATCTTGCGAGGTAAACACAAGAAAATGTTTGAATTCAAATTGTAGCTTTCATTGAAGAACTTCGTATTGTTAAATGTCCTTCTACGAGAATCAAGCTCACCATGTTGAGTGGGTCATAGCCTCTGACTCAAGACGTCGTGCTTTGACGACATTGGCTAGAGGAAATAAATCTTCTTTCCCCTTGCTAGACATTTGGTTTATCATAACTTGCACCACAAGCCCTTTGAGATCCTTGAAATGGTTAATGAAAATGCTATAGCATGACGTCATGATGTGTATGCTATGCCCCAAACAAAAGTGCAAGGTGAAATAAACAAGTAAGTCTTGCAAGAAGTCCAGGTTATTGGATAATGACTACAAACAAGTCCTGCAAGGAATTCACGTTGTTAGATAATGAATACAAACAAGCCCTGCAAGGAGTTAAAGTTTTTAGATAGTGAATGCAAATGAGTCACACAAGTAGCCTTAGGTTCAGGCTTGCATAGAGTTTTTAGGTAAGTACCCTCTTGAAGTTTAGTTGGTTCAACCTGTCCTAAAAGAAGTAACCGGGTTCTAAGGAATCTCAATACCACTAATCTTTCTTCATCAGGCATTGTTTCAGCTCAAGTGATATTTTCTCGTGGACGAAATATCCCGAAAGTCCGATCTCAATGAGTGTAGTATCGAGTATCAACCAATCTTCAGTTTTTCACTGAAGCCGGCTATCTCACTACTTTCTAATGGCCAAGTTTTTTCAACTAAGATTCTAAGGTCAGTTAGTGCTTCATGACACCATACAGCGGCCCCGTATTCTCCTTGATTCAACATAAAGGATACTGGTACCAACACTTGTGTCACACTAACATATCCATTGCTTCAACCATGTCAGTATTATGCTGCACAATCCCCATGATCTATTGCTACTTACCTAATGTGCCCAGATCCGGGTATAGGATCTTTACATGTAATAAACCCAAGCATTACCCACAAGTTTAAAGCAAACAAATAAATCAAGTAAAGAAATAAAGGTGATCTAGCTCTTAAGGTAGCCCCACTTTTATTTTTAAATTTCCCAACAGAGTTTCCAGTTCTGTAATATAGTGGGAGAACTGACTTTACTGGTTTTTGCATTTTATCACAAATGTTGCGGTTAGCAAGAGTTGCCACCGAATTTTCTTTTATCCAACAAAGGAAAGGGTGAAAAGAACATGAAAGACCTTTTTTAAAGATTTTGAGTTTGGGGGGTAGATTATGGAAAGGGAAGGTGTTAGCACCCTTTCCATCCGTAGTTATCTACGAGCTCTTAGTTGCTAGCTCACTTTGAAAATTCTTTTTTTGTGTAAGTGTATTTGAAAACATTTTTGAAAAGACGCCTTAGTGCGGCGAACTTTTTAATGATTCTCGTATCGTTGAGAACGCATACAAAGTGTTTTTGTCTTTACAACTATTTAGAAAAAGAGAGTGTGTGTGTGAGAAATTTTGTTTTGTTTTGTGAGCAAGCAATTATAAGTTGTCTACCTACCCGAATGGTCTTTGTCCTTTTCCTCTTTTCCTTTAGATAGTACTATCCTACAATTAGTTAGTAGTGTCATACCCCAATTTTTAACCTAAGATCCCATTTTTATCTGCATTTTTTATATACATCAAGGCCACAAAATATGGTCGGTTTCGAATGTTTCACCTTTGAGCATTGCCTGTGCAGAGATTATCGAGTGTTATGAACATTTTATCTTATGCATGACTAACTTCTAATCAAGCACGAAGTGTATGTTTTTTTTCTCTTTGATTTCATGTGCATAAACAGGTCTGAATCAAGAGCATTGGGCGTCACGCCTCAATTAGGGTTTTGAGTCTCTCAAACCAGAAGCACCATTGATCATTGATTCTCAAAGACTTATTCATCAAGGAACAACTTCTAATCTCATAGCATAGAGTCTTGAACATCGTTCAGGCTCATTTTGATCACGGATGTCTCAAGTGTGATAGCTTGTTTCGGGGAACTTTCAGAGAATTGTGTATTTATTTCCATGATCTGTTCAACAAGTGGCCTCAAGCGTCTCCTAAATTCTTCATAAAAACAGTCAAGGTTCCATTACCATTGGTGTGATCGGTGGAAATAGAACTGACTGTTTTGGAATGCTGGTTCGCATTTGCGTTTGTTTTTGCAAAATGTCGCGGTAAGCAAGAGTCGCCACCGTCTTTTATGTTCTCCAACATGGAAAGGACAAAAGCACAGCAAAATTCCTTCTTTGAGAATGTTTCTCGATTCGGGAGGTAGATTTATAGAAAGGGAAGGTATTAGCACCCTTTCTATCTGTGGTTATCCACGGGCTCTTAGGTACTTGCTCACTCTATGTTTTCAAAATTTTGTTTGCTTTTCAAGTGTGTGTGGGTTTTGAAAAAGTTTCGCTGGAAAGATTTCTAAGTAACTCTTGTATCTGTCCTCAAGAGTGTATGAAAATTTTGTTTGAAAACTTTTTGAAAGTGTCAGTGTGAAAAGTATTTTTGTTTGTTTGAAAGAGCAAGTACCTATGAGAATCTACCTACCATAAGGAATTAGGCTGTGTAAGAGTCATTTAGATAGTTCTATCCCACCATTGAGAGGTAGGTAGCACCATCGTTGGAGGTGTTTGGGTCAATTCGATTATCAGGGACATATGCGGTCACCAAAGCAATGGTAGGACATCTTAGAAGTAAACCTAATGTCCTAGATCCTTTGTATCCAAGGCAACCGTTTCGAGGCAACTGGATCTTGGACAGAAGGGCGACCTCTAAGACACCCTATACTTGATGACCACGTCGAGGCAACCAGTGAGGCGTACCCTAGGAGTGGCATGTGCTTTGTGTGTTGTTTTTCAGTTAATTGTCTTTGTACATGTTATTGGTGAGCTACGGATTGATTTTATTTTTCATACATTCTTTCATGCATTTTTTTAACAGTTAGGAGTGCGGAAAATAAATTGCGGAAAGATAAATTCTAACTATTACAAGGCGCGGGTCTATACATCGCCAAAAAAACAAAGACCCGTTTTTGGTAAATAAAGTGCGAGAATTTAAATAAAGCGGTAAAGTTCTAATTATTACACTTCCTGAGCAGATACAAAAATATAAAATATTGAATTAAAATAAACTGCGCGCGAAAGAATTAAATCGGGAACGTCCAAAGGGTTTTGACCCTTTTTGAATAAGATTGAAATTTTTTTGTCCTTTTTGTAATTAATGGAATTAAAACTAATGACTAATTAATTAATTAATTAAGAAAATGATATTTTTGTGTTTTTATGTTTTTATGAAATAAAATAAAAAAAGTATTAAAAATGTCAAAAGAAAAAGCCTAAGTCTAAATTTGTTTTTATTTATTGTGAAAAAAAGGTTAAAATTAACTAATTAAACTAATTAATTTGTTAGTATTTTATTTACAAAAATAATTAATAAAGTGAAATTAATAATAATAATAATAATTACATTTTTTTTGTTTTTTTTTCTGAATTTATGAAAATAATTATTTGTGAACTAACTAAATAATAATAATTAATAAAAGGCAAGAAAATAAGAAAAGAAATGCTAAACCAAGGAGGTGAAGGCCAGATTTTGGAGGTTTTACTCAAAATCATCCTTAGGCATCAAAAATTCCATCTAAGCCCATGGTTGTGATCGTCCATGTCTCCTGATCACGTCTATGCTTATGGTTTGTCCCAATTTCACCTGTAGACAAAATACCTAAAAACAAAACCAACGAACCCTAGGCACGGGTATTGTTATACGAAGCCTAAAAATGAAAATGAATATAGCAGTTACATTGGAAATCAGGCATGGAGTATGAATATGCTATTATTTTCCAGAAAAAGTGCAAGAATGGAGAAACATGATTTCGTGTACAGGGGTGAGTTTGAGACAACTTACAGCGCTTGGTAGTGGACCTTAGGACGCGTTTGTGGTTGCTTTGGCTTCAGGGAGTGGCAAGGAAGAAGGCCACGTGCTTGCTTTGATCTGAAAATGCTTGCAACACCGCTTTAGATCTCTCACTTTTTTGGACAAATTTTGAACTTTTCTCTGGCCGTTTGTGCACACTCTAGGTCTTGAATGAGGTTGGGAAGGCTTGCATATGTATGTATCAATGAGAATTAAGTCACATTTAGGAGCCTTAAACTTGTGCAATCATGTTTGGGATTTTGTTTGACCACCATTAAAAGGACATTCCATACTTGGTTCAAATTAAAAATTTTGTGTACAAAAATAAGCTTTCACAAATTTGGCAGCTAGCAAATGGCATATAAAGGTCATTCAAACCACAAAGATTCCCTTTAATTAATTTTTTTGATTTTATTTGAATTTTATGGATTTAAAATGAATTAAATCAATAAAAATTAAATAAAATAGAAAAATTAATGTTTAATTTTGAAATTAATCATGGGACACGTGTATGGCATGACAAGGCTGAATCAAGTGGAAGAAAGTGGGCCCTTTTGTCAAAAATTGAAGTTTCAAGGATATTTGACTTTTGCCATTTCTCAAAAATTTCCCAACTTCTCCAATGCATATCTTGCTCAATTTTGATCATATGAACATGTTCTTGGACATTTTGGAAAGGTCCTGAAGTCCTCTAACCAATGCCTTTGGTCCCATGTCATTTTGATTTACCAATCTCAAGTTATGGTCTTTGACTTAAAGTGCCTTTTTGTTGACTTTTGAAAATGACCTATAATGTTGAAATTGATCTTTTTGTGAGAGCATTTATTGGACTTGGAATGTGAAGATGAGTTGTAGGAAATGTCATCCCCTTCAAAATGAGCATTGGATGGGATTTTTCTGATGAACCATGAAAAGGTTATGCCTTGGTCAAGTTACAGTTGACTTTTCAGCTGTCCAAAAATGGAAACTTTTGCATCTTGATGATTTTTGAGCCATTCTTGTGGAATCATGATCAAGATTTGATCAAATGATGATTGTGAGCTCAAAATAAGATGTTGACCAAATTTTTTGACTTTTGACTGCCAAATGACCATTTTACCCCTACAGTTGATTGTGGAGCAACTAGGGCTTTTGACTGTGCAACTTGATGCTGTGAGTCTTGAAACTTGACATGTAGATGCTTGACAATGTGTATAGGCATATGGGACTTGATTGAGCCCTTGAAAACTTCAACTTCCTTGCAAGGAACTAAAACCCTAATTTGACTTGGCTTAGGAGGGTGTTTGAACTGTGCAACCCTTGAGTAGACTTGAGCAAATTGAGATGATGCTTGTCAAAACTTTGAAGAATATGGGAGGGAAAATTTTGGGGTACAACAGTTGCCCCTGTTCAATCTTCTTAGACCTGAGGATGTAGATTGGCTTGCGTGCCTTTCGTGATCCGAAGGTGGAAGATGATTGAACACTAAAGTGCCCAGAAATTTGCACTCACATAGTGGAGTATCAGCAATGTGATATCGGGAATAGGCTTATAGATGCCATTTGGAACTGTAATGGATAGTTGTGGAGATGGGCTTAAAGATGCCATCTAGGTGTCGATCGCGTAAGAGATTCCTTAGCGAGAACTTGCGTACCTGAGAAAGAAAGATAATTACCTGGCCTGTTACAGGGGTTGATCTTCAATCAGTCGCTCACAGACGTGCCCTGGCTAGGTACAGGTATCGAATCTGTAACTTCAAAAGGTTGCTTACAGACGTGCCCTGGCTGGATACAGGAATCGAATCTTGAATTAGTCGTCTACAGATTTGCCCTGGCTGGATACAGGAATCGAATCTTCAAACTCTTCAGACGTGCCCTGGCTAGATACAGGAATCGAATCTGGAACTTCAAAAGGTTGGTAGGTTGTCTCTACTGACAGGTTATTTCAGAAAAAGCCTTCAGAAATTGATTTAACTGAATCAGGGGAGGTTTTGTCTTCTTGGACGAGTTGTCTTCTATGACGAGGTGTCTATAACGACGGGTGTCTATGACGATGGGTGTCTATGACTACGGGTGTCTATAACGACGAGTGTCTATGACGACGAGTGTCTATAACGACGGGTGTCTATAACGACGGGTGTCTATAATGACGGGTGTCTATAACGACGAGTGTCTATAACGACGAGTGTCTATAACGACGAGTGTCTATGACGACGAGTGTCTATGACGACGGGTGTCTATGACGACGAGTGTCTATGACGACGGGTGTCTATGACGACGGGTGTCTATGACGACGAGTGTCTATAACGACGAGTGTCTATAACGACGAGTGTCTATGACGACGAGTGTCTATGACGACGGGTGTCTATAACGACGGGTGTCTATAATGACGGGTGTCTATGACGACGGGATTGATCATAGATGTGCCCTGGCTAAATACAGGTATCGAATCTGGAATAAGTCGTCTACAAATTTTCCCTGGCTGGATACAGGAATCGAATCTGGAATCAGTCTTCTACAGATTAGCCCTGGCTAGATACAGGAATCGAATCTTCAAACTCTTCAGACCTTCCCTGGCTAGATACAGGAATCGAATCTGGAATTAGTCGTCTACAGATTTGCCCTGGCTGGACAAGGAATCGAATCTTCAAACTCTTCAGACGTGCCCTGGCTAGATACAGGAATCGAATCTGGAATTAGTCGTCTACAGATTTGCCCTGGCTGGATACAGGAATCGAATCTTCAAACTCTTCAGACGTGCCCTGGCTAGATGCAGGAATCGAATTTGGAATTGCGACAGTTGATAGTAATTATCTTTGGATTGACCTTTTTCCTGAAAAGGCAAAACCTTAGTTGTATGCAATGTCATGATAAATGAGATGCATGATGTTCTCAAAATGAGATTGTGTGATATGTTGCGTATATGCATGTATAATAATGTATGAAAATGTGATGTTTGCGAATGTATTTTCGTCTAGGAAAATAAATCCTTGACGAATGCCGGGAAGTTAAATCATGGGCTGATGTTTGAAGAGAGTTCTTCGTTTCCGCTGGGGATGAAGATTGCAAGAATAAACCGGTAGGAGAAGATGACTCCGTTGGGGAATAAACTTGGTGGAGAGATTACTCTGCGAGGAATTACTCTGTGGGAAGAGATACTTCGCTGAGGTTTGATGATAACTCCGTTGGGGATGCTGTTGGTAAGCTCTTGTTGAGGATTTGATGAACTCCGCTGGGGGATAGGAAGAACTTCGCCGAGGACGATCTTTCCGTGGTAATTAGCTGAGGATAACCCAGTTATAAGCTCTGGTGAGGAATAACCTTTGAATATGGTCGGGGAGGGATACGTTATACTCTGCGGGAGACAAGCTTCCAGAATCTACTGGGGATAAGGTTCAACTCTCTTGGGGAAGCTTTGAACTGTACTGGGGAAGTGGCTCCACTGGGGTGTCTGGTATTCCGCCGGGGAACAATCTTAGATCAAGACTGCCGGGGATGCTTGCTTAGGAACATCTGTATACTCCGCTGGAGAATATTGAGATCTTCTGGGGATGCCCAACTTCCTTAAGGCTGACAGTAGCCTAACTCTGCTTGGGGAGAGTGTGGCTGACTTGCTGGAGATACTGTACCTTGTCAAGGCTGACGGGAGACCAACTCTGCTCGGGGGAGAGTATTGCTGAATCTTATCTTACTCTGCGGGGAGTGAAGGTATCTTGGTCATGTTCTTCAGCTGAACTTACCTGGTACCTGGTGGACAGAGCAACTAGATCGTTCAGGCAATTCTTATTGCCCCAGTTTCTGCGGGAGAAGAAGTTCTGTGAGGTGCTGATGACTGCTGATTGACAATTCTTCTTCTGGTAGGCAAGTGACGAGATGCCGGGACATAGTCGTACGCTTTTGATCCCTAATTTTTGCCTGGACCGCCCTTTCGGATTTTCAGTCCACCAGGATACCCTTTTTTTCCCAAGCCGCCTTTTCAGGTTTTCGACCTGCCGGGTGTACAGATTTTTTTATTTTTATCCCTTATTTTTGCCCGAACCTTTTTGGTTCGCCGGGGGGGCCTTATTTTTGCCTAGGTGTGTCAACCTAGCGGGTCTTTGATTATGCGTAGTGTTTTTTTCTTCGACTATGTCCATGCTCTCAGGATGTAGGGAGGTGCCCCTGTCAGTAGTGTTGCGTTGTCATGCCACCAGAAGATCTTCGTTTGATCGTCCAATGCCCGAAGTGATCCAGCTGGAGATTTGCCCCAAGCTGGTTGGCCTTTTGAGAGATTCTTTGAATCTTGACTGGACTGCCCCAGATGACGGACAACGATCATGCCATGCCCCTTGTTTGGAAGTGCTTTTGTTCATTAGACATTCGTCGTGCGAACTTATATGTTGTTCAAACAAATAGTCATATGCAAGCAATGTTACATTAAAAATGCAAAGCTTATGTCTGTCTTGAAGTTTTTGAAAATGCAATTTTTTTTTAGTAAAGCAAGCAAATTTTGTAAAATGTGATGTCAACTCAATATTTTACAGCGAGCCTTAAGGAGTCAGGATACCTTTGGTAACAATATGCTTTCGAACTAACACATGCTTCAACTAGGACTTTTAAGGGTTGTAATGTGGCCTGGTTCACGGTTTAAGAAACAAAGGATAAAGGCTCAAATTTTATTTGTACCCACCCGTTCTTCGTGATGTTCTCCAATCCTAAACTCAGTTAATCATGTGTTAGACCTTGTTCGAGTCTTTGCTCTGATATTCCGGTGATGGTTCGGATGTTGAACGTTTATTTTGAATAGGCAGTCATTTCTTTTTTGTTGAGGGTTTGTAGGACCTCTTTCTCTTCTTTTTTTATTTTGTTATCCCTGTTTTTTGCCTGAACTGTTTCTTCTGTGATTACAGTCAGCGGGATGCCCCAGTTTTATAAGTCTCCTTCATAGGTTTTGACTTGATGGGTTTTTATTTTGAGAGATAATGACTGCCTGTCCTGACGATTATTCGGAACCATCACTGTCTTTTGTTTTGTAAGGACCTCTTTGGTGCTGTTCGTTGTGCACTTGGATCAACTGAGAGAACTACCCTGCCCTAGGTTATGATTAAGGGTTTTAATTTTCGAAAAGAAAAACTCCTACTTCTTTGGCTCAAAGGGGTTGATGAGGGATTATCTTCCTTATAACTCCAGTGTTTAGAAATTGAAACAATGCCTGTACCTCATCAGCGGGGTCTGTTCAAAAGCATATTGTAGATTGTGGTATCGTTTTCGTCATCCTCCCTCAAGAGGCTTAGAATTATTAATTGAGAGTTGAACATCAAAAATAAAAGCAATATTAAGCATGGTAAACATAATTACTTCAAAACAGCCACGTGTAATGCATTAATGAAATAATAGAGTTTGACATGATTATTGTTTGAATAAGCATAGAAATACAATATCAGAATTTAAATGAAACAAGAGTCTCTCAATCCTAGCCATGTTTTGGCAAGGGAGCAGTGACCACGTTGGGAGTCTCGGCAGGCTCGAATTCGATCTCCTTAGCATCGATCATATTCTGGATCTTGTATTTCAGCGCCCAACAGTCCTCAGTATCATGCCCCGGGCTACCGGAATGATAAGCACACCTCGCATCTGGGTTGTAGCTTGGAGAAGAAGTCTTGGGATTCGCGGGAGGGTCCCTTAGAGTTACCAACTTGGTCTCCAGCAATTGTGGCAATATCTGGGACAAGGTCATGCTGAGGGGAGTGAATTGCCTTTTAGGTCTCTCTTCCCTTTGTTGGTTGCGACATTGAGGAGCACCGGCCGGTTTTGAAATAACCACCGCGTTGACAGCTTGGCGGTGTTCAGCACTGGATTCTTTCTTAAATGGCTTCTTCTCAGTGTTCGAGGAGTCACCCTTTGGTATCTTCCCAGACTTGATACCGGCTTCTATTCTCTCACCAGTCAAAATAAGATCTGTAAACCCAGCAGAAGAGTTCCCAATCAGATGGTTGAAGAACGGCCCAGACAGGGTCCCCAAGAACATGTCAACGAGTTCCCAGTCAGTCAGAGGTGGTTGCACCCTTCCAGCAAGGTCTCTCCACTTTTGCGCATACTCCTTAAAACCTTCACCCGTCCCTAGTTACATACCCTGGAGTTGGGTACACGTAAGAGCGAGGTCGGCATTATACTGATACTGCTTGTAGAACGCAGTAGCCAAGTCCTCCCAATTATGAATACTGGCTCCATCTAGTTGATAGAACCATTCGAGTTGAGTCCCTGAAAGACTTTCCTGGAAGAAATGGATCCATAACTTCTTGTCAGCTGTATAAGGTTGAATCTTCCTTGTATAAGACCTCAGATGCAGCTTAGGACAGGAAGCTCCGTCGTACTTTGCAAAAGCATGTGCCTTGAACTTGTGTGGGATCACCACCCCAGAGGATAGACCTAGATCTTCGAAGTCCAGGCCGGGAACCTTCTGTATCTCCATGGCACTTAGGCGGTCTTCCAACTGCTTGTACTTGTCCTCAGCAGGAGGGTATTGTTCATCATCATAATCCGTCTCGTTGTCGGAGACCACCGGACTAGGAACCCTTCTCTCTTGGGGGCTGTCTTTCCCAACAGATGGAGTAGTCAGCTCAGCTTCATTCTGCAGTGTATTCCCAAGCCTCCGTCCAGTGTTAAACAGCACAGTCCTCTTCTTCTTCTTCTTCTTTTCCTTCAAGAGCAGAGCCTTCAACTCCTGTTGACCCTGGGCTAAGCTCATGACCAGCTCTTGAAACTGGGCGTTCTGGGCCTGGAGGGCCTTGATAGCTTGTTCGGTGGATGATTCAGGATTCATGATGATTGCTGAAATAAACAGCGAGGGAGATTAAGCAACCTGTAGAAAAGAGTACCTGTAATGCACTGATATGTATGTATGCATGCGATGTTTTCAAGGATCTCGCGGGGTAAACAAGAAAATTGTTGGAATTTGAATTTTGTAGCTTGATGGAAGGCACTGCATATTGTTGAGGGTCCTTCTTCAAGAGTCAAGGCTCACCATATCGAGTGGGTCATAGCCCCTGACTCGAGTTATCATGCTGAGATCTCTAGACAACCTTGGCTAGGGGAACGTTCTTCAAGAGTCAAAGCTCACCATATCAAGTGGGTCATAGCCCCTGACTCCCTTGGCTAGAGGAAAATAAATCCCCTTTGCCCCTGCTAGACATTTTGATTCATCATGACCTGCATTACAAGCCCTTGAGATCCCTGAAATGGATTAATCCTTATGCAGGATGTATGCAATGGTACGATGTTATACTATGCATGGAGTGATGTAAGTAGGCCCTGTAATGAGTCCCAATTAAGGACTGTACACAAAACCTGCAAGAAAACTCATGTGTCAGATAACAAGTATGCAAGTAGTCCAAGTATGAAGGCACACAAGTCACACAGAAGATCCCTTAGAGTTTAGGCCAGCATGAAGTTTGGGGTACTACCCTCTTGAAGTTGGTGGGCTCAAACTTGTCCTAGAAAATAGTAACCGGGTTCTAGAGGATCCCAATATCATCGACTACCCTCAATCGGTCATAACTCCAGCGTCGCAATCTTTTCTTGTGGCCAGAACCATCACGAGAGTTTAGCCTCAATGGGTGTAGCATACTGCTACTGTTCTATGGCCGAGTTGGGTCAAATTAAGGTTCTAAGGTCGGTTGGTGCTTAATGACTCCTCAGAAGACCCATATTCTCCTTGTTACAACACAAGGGATATCGGTACAGACCAAGGTGTCACACCAACGTAGCCACTGCTTCACCCGTGTCGGTCTACGCCGGACAGGTCCCTCACAGCTTATGCTACCTAAAGGGTATCCCCAGATCCGGGTTAGGATCTATGAAACTCCAAAGCAAAGCCCACAATTTTAAATCAAGCAAAGCATTCAATTGAAAACATGAGTGGTCTAATCCTAAGGTACACCTTACTTTTAAAGTCCCCAACAGAGTCGCCAGTTCTGTGATCGGTGGAAATAGAACTGACTGTTTTGGAATGCTGGTTCGCGTTTGCGTTTGTTTTCCCAAAATGTCGCGGTAAGCAAGAGTCGCCACCGTCTTTTATGTTCTCCAACATGGAAAGGACAAAAGCACAGCAAAATTCCTTCTTTGAGAATGTTTCTCGGTTCGGGAGGTAGATTTATAGAAAGGGAAGGTATTACCACCCTTTCTATCCGTGGTTATCCACGGGCTCTTAGGTACTTGCTCACTCTATGTTTTCAAAAATTTGTTTGCTTTTCAAGTGTGTGGGGGTTTTGAAAAAGTTTCGCTGGAAAGATTTCTAAGTAACTCTTGTATCTGTCCTCAAGAGTGTATGAAAAATTTGTTTGAAAACTTTTTGAAAGTGTCAGTGTGAAAAGTATTTTTGTTTGTTTGAAAGAGCAAGTACCTATGAGAATCTACCTACCATAAGGAATTAGGCTGTGTAAGAGTCCTTTAGATAGTTCTATCCCACCATTGAGAGGTAGGTAGCACCATCGTTGGAGGTGTTCGGGTCAATTCGATTATCAGGGACATATGCGGTCACCAAAGCAATGGTAGGACATCTTAGAAGTAAACCTAATGTCCTAGATCCTTTGTATCCGAGGCAACTGGATCTTGGACAGAAGGGCGACCTCTAAGACACCCTATACTTGATGACCACGTCGAGGCAACCAGTGAGGCGTACCCTAGGAGTGGCATGTGCTTTGTGTGTTGTTTTTCAGTTAATTGTCTTTGTACATGTTATTGGTGAGCTACAGATTGATTTTATTTTTCATACATTCTTTCATGCATTTTTTTAACAGTTAGGAGTGCGGAAAATAAATTGTGGAAAGATAAATTCTAACTATTACAAGGCGTGGGTCTATACATCGCCAAAAAAACAAAGACCCGTTTTTGGTAAATAAAGTGCGAGAATTTAAATAAAGCGGTAAAGTTCTAATTATTACACTTCCTGAGCAGATACAAAAATATAAAATATTGAATTAAAATAAACTGCGCGCGAAAGAATTAAATCGAGAACGTCCTAAGGGTTTTGACCCTTTTTGAATAAGATTGAATTTTTTTTGTCCTTTTTGTAATTAATGGAATTAAAACTAATGACTAATTAATTAATTAATTAAGAAAATGATATTTTTGTGTTTTTATGTTTTTATGAAATAAAATAAAAAAAGAATTAAAAATGTCAAAAGAAAAAGCCTAAGTCTAAATTTGTTTTTATTTATTGTGAAAAAAAGGTTAAAATTAACTAATTAAACTAATTAATTTGTTAGTATTTTATTTACAAAAATAATTAATAAAGTGAAATTAATAATAATAATAATAATAATTACATTTTTTTTGTTTTTTTTCTGAATTTATGAAAATAATTATTTGTGAACTAACTAAATAATAATAATAATTAATAAAAGGCAAGAAAATAAGAAAAGAAATGCTAAACCAAGGAGGTGAAGGCCAGATTTTGGAGGTTTTACTCAAAATCATCCTTAGGCATCAAAAATTCCATCTAAGCCCATGGTTGTGATCGTCCATGTCTCCTGATCACGTCTATGCTTATGGTTTGTCCCAATTTCACCTGTAGACAAAATACCTAAAAACAAAACCAACGAACCCTAGGCACTTGTTATACGAAGCCTAAAAATGAAATTGAATATAGCAGTTACATTGGAAATCAGGCATGGAGTATGAATATGCTATTATTTTCCAGAAAAAGTGCAAGAATGGAGAAACATGATTTCGTGTACAAGGGTGAGTTTGAGACAACTTACAGCGCTTGGTAGTGGACCTTAGAACGCATTTGTGGTTGCTTTGGCTTCAGGGAGTGGCAAGGAAGAAGGCCACGTGCTTGCTTTGATCTGAAAATACTTGCAACACCGCTTTAGATCTCTCACTTTTTTGGACAAATTTTGAACTTTGCTCTGGCCGTTTATGCACACTCTAGGTCTTGAATGAGGTTGGGAAGGCTTGCATATGTATGTATCAATGAGAATTAAGTCACATTTAGGAGTCTTAAACTTGTGCAATTATGTTTGGGATTTTGTTTGACCACCATTAAAAGGACATTCCATACTTGGTTCAAATTCAAACTTTTGTGTACAAAAATAAGCTTTCACGAATTTGGCAGCTAGCAAATGGCATATAAAGGTCATTCAAACCACAAAGATTCCCTTTAATTAATTTTTTTAATTTTATTTGAATTTTATGGATTTAAAATGAATTAAATCAATAAAAATTAAATAAAATAGAAAAATTAATGTTTAATTTTGAAATTAATCATGGGACACGTGTATGGCATGACAAGGCTGAATCAAGTGGAAGAAAGTGGGCCCTTTTGTCAAAAATTGAAGTTTCAAGGATATTTGACTTTTGCCATTTCTCAAAAATTTCCCAACTTCTCCAATGCATATCTTGCTCAATTTTGATCATATGAACATGTTCTTGGACATTTTGGAAAGGTCTTGAAGTCCTCTAACCAATGCCTTTGGTCCCATGTCATTTTGATTTACCAATCTCAAGTTATGGTCTTTGACTTAAAGTGCCTTTTTGTTGACTTTTGAAAATGACCTATAATGTTGAAATTGATAACTTTTTGTGAGAGAATTTATTGGACTTGTAATGTGAAGATGAGTTTTAGGAAATGTCATCCCCTTCAAAATGAGCATTGGATGGGATTTTTCTGATGAACCATGAAAAAGTTATGCCTTGGTCAAGTTACAGTTGACTTTTCAGCTGTCCAAAAATGGAAACTTTTGCATCTTGATGATTTTTGAGCCATTCTTGTGGAATCATGATCAAGATTTGATCAAATGATGATTGTGAGCTCAAAATAAGATGTTGACCAAAATTTTTGACTTTTGACTGCCAAATGACCACTTTACCCCTACAGTTGATTGTGGAGCAACTAGGGCTTTTGACTGTGCAACTTGATGCTGTGAGTCTTGAAACTTGACATGTAGATGCTTGACAATGTGTATAGGCATATGGGACTTGATTGAGCCCTTGAAAACTTCAACTTCCTTGCAAGGAACCAAAACCCTAATTTGACTTGGCTTAGGAGGGTGTTTGAACTGTGCAACCCTTGAGTAGACTTGAGCAGATTGAGATGATGCTTGTCAAAACTTTGAAGAATATGGGAGGAAAAATTTTGGGGTACAACAATTGGTTCACGTGTGTTTCACCTTGCCTTGAAATACAAGAAATATCAGGCTATACAAGTCCTTTCAAAGCACTTCGACCAGAAGTCATCTGTAAGTTTTCTTTAAAAGTTGAAGACAAATTGTGTTTAGAAAGCCATGAAAAGCCTTTATAGGATGTTTGTCATGATTTAAGAGTTTCTGGATCTCTAAGTTCAGTTCACTGTGCCAATTTCTTAATGCGATAACATTTCGCCTCAAATCCCTCTTCTATTGATCATTTGAAGCTTTTAAGTATAGTTCGATTTATTATACTTACATGATGCGGGGTGAATTTCATTAGAGTCGGGTGATTGAATTCAAGATCGCTTTGGAAGAATTTATTTAGAATACTTGGAATTTTCATCACATGAATTCAAGTGTTAATTAAATAGAAGTTATCAAAAGGCCTCATTCAAGAATAATCATTCATCACATTAATATTTATTTAAAATTATTTTCAAGGGGAACGATATTTCAAAGTCATTATTGACCGTTTTGTGTGATTACTTTGATAGATTCACACCATGGCCATTTGAATTCACATGAGGAATTTATTAAAGGAGATGTTGAAAAGAGAAATTTGATTCAAATTTGTCATTCATCACAAGAATAAATACATGATGGTTACAACTTCATTACAAGATCAAATCATGTAATTCATTTGGATCTCTAATACAAGATGCAAGATTGAGGTCTTAAGGCTTGCGTTATTGTTTATTCATCATTCAAAAATTCATTCAAGTATCAATCAATTCTTTTCTAAATCCAAGTGGAAGATTTCGAATTTCATCAAAACAAATTTCCATTCATGTTACATAAAAAGATTAAATTCTAGAACTATTGTTATTTTTTAAAGCTTCAAATCTTGCCCCATTTTCAAGCCATGTTCAACAATACAAATCAGCCCAATATCATATTACAGCCCCTACAAACCAGTACAAAAAATAGCAGCTTGCTGCCCATTTTTTTCCAGCCTTGTTACAACAATAACAGTCTAATTTTTGTGGCACTTTTGCTGTCCAAAACAGAAGCCTGCAAAACACTCCCAATTATGCCCAAAAACTGCTATAAAACAGTCTGCTAATAGCCTGCTGCCCTGCTCCAACCTGCATAGAAATACCAAGCAGAACAAGACTAAAATTACACACGAATGGCTAAAGAAAAACTGCATCCAGAAGACATCAAAACAGTTTGTCCAAAAAATTCAAATATTCTACTATTTCCCCCCTTAAATGCCTTGTTCTTTCACTATAAAAGGTCTTCTTCATGGACAGAAAAAAGGTAAAAAAACAGAAAAGAGAGAAATTTGTTCAAAAATCACAGCAAGAACTAGAGCTACAAAAGTTTGAGCATCAACAAGAGAGGGAGGGAGAACTTACTGTTTTGAAGCTCCATCGGAGAGACTCCGATATGTATTTCTTCTCAATATTTCTTCTGCATAATATTCACATATATCCATCAGTATCATCACTTCTATGCTTGAATCTTATTTTGCATCACTTTTTTTATCCCCCGTGAATGATTGATTTACCACTTTACTATGTTCTGGAGCTGCTGAATTTTGTTGGCATTTAGAAATGTTAGAATAATAATATAATAATGCAGACGAAAACATACAGAAAATGACACAAAAGTTCAGAGATAAAATTACCTTCAAATCTTTTCTGAGCATACAATTTCATACAGAAAATCGCCACCCTTTTCTGCTATCTCCTTCTTCCGAGACACAAACCCACAGAATCACTCTCACTCAGCTTCTCATCTACAACTCCCTCTGTCTCCCTCTATTAAACAACCCAGTATGTAACCAACATCACCTCTACCCTCTGATTTCTCAGCTTGACAATCATCCTGTGGAATTTGTTGTAAGCACACTTTTTTAGAACACGGATCTTCCAATAAATCATGTCGAGAAAAATTACTTGAAAAATATGCTCATTGCATGTACCTATAATCTCTGACCATATAAAGATGATTAATGTACATGATATCACTGGAGAACTATTTTTAAACATGAAAACCCAACCTCTCTCTGCATCTGATGGAATTTACTTAAAATGGGATCTACTGGAAAAAGACAAATGCAATTACAGTATATCTAATTGGTATCCGAACATATGGGCCAAGATAGATATGAAAAACCATAATTTCAGAGAAAAATCTTTTGATAACAGAAATTGATCTTTGATCTAGTTTTCTTTGGTGATTCAATTGTTGAATGTGACAATAAAAATAGTGAAGACTTGCAGAATTTTCTTTCTGATAGAATTTCTCAGCCTCTTTATCCAAACCCCATCAGATATTCCTTCACTCAACCGTAACTTAACACCTCCAACAGTTAAACTCCCTTTTAGTTATCACCGTAACACCATATTTCTTCGACTCTGTCACCCGATTCCAAATTGTCGTTTAACCACCTTACCGCCTCCATCTATGAACATTATCCCTCTACCGCATCTTGCTCGTTCTCGTTCAACATCATACAACCACCAATTAACAACACACAAACCACATCTCTGCATCAACACCACAATACATAAAGTTTCACGAGAGAACATTCACACAGAGAAACCTACCACTATCGAGTCATTATTCTAAGCGTGAATCTACAGATGTTTCTGATAAGATATTGGATCCAATTGATCACTCTGAGTTGTCGAAACATTAATCGCAACCGTCGAGATATCGGTCTTATTATCAGGTTGGTCGAAGCACTGGCCATAGGGAAGTTGACGGAAAAGTCTATACTCAAAGTAAAAAAGGATAATCAAAGGGAGGAGACAAGTCAAAGTAGAGAGAAAATAGATGAGAAATCATTGGCTAAGCTGGATGAGAAGTTTCAGAGAAGAGTTAGTTTTACAGGAAGAAAAGAGGAAGATGACGGTGATGAATCGGTTTAGCAAGAGAGAGAGGATCGTGTTTTTATTTTGTTTCAACTTTTCCTTTTAATTGTTTTTTATTGAAAATGATAATGATAATTAAATTTGACATTTCCTCTTCCCAATAAAGACAACAACAGCGGCGCCTTTCCCTGATTGTTTAAGGTTTCAAAACTTTCTGTGTCTCTTCCCAAAACCGGGTCAGCCCCATTAGGGCCTATTGACCTAATCAAATTATCAATATTAACCTTATTTTAATTAAATAATAGTCATAACAGATAAATAGCAATAGTTTAGTGGCAAGGCATGTCTGTTGCAACCTAAGGGACCCGGGTTCTACTCCTAGTTGGGGAATTATATTTTGTTTTTAGTTCTTTTAGCCTTATTTCTCAATTTTATTATACATTTGATAACAAAATAATAGTTTAGTTTATTTTATATATAATTTATTTCTTTCCATTATAAATACAAAAATACATGCTATTAAATTAGTCTTTTATTTAATTTTGTTATTTATTTAATTGTTCAAAAATGCGTGCTAGTATAAATTAATCTCTTATTTAATCTTTGCTTATTTAATTATTTAATTGTTATTCTAATTAACTTTACTCTCGATCATTTAATCTTTATATCTTTCCCCCGTCTAAATTCCAAGGGAAATGTTTTAACTTTGTTGACTTCATGTCATCGAACATATCTTATACAATTGTGCGAATCCCTTCATTCATTTTTGTTTTACTATTTTTGTTAATCTTAAGTTAATTTTCCTAAAAGACTCAATTTTAAAACTCACATATTTTAAGTCAAATCTTCGATACTAGGTCGTCGTATCTTCAAAACTCGTCCACACTCATTTTAACCAAACAAACAATTTTAACCAAAAAACATATATTTCAAAAGGTTCCTGCGGAGTACCGCAGATGCATTGGGTGCTAGTACCTTCCCTTTGTATAACCAACTCCCCAACCTCCGATCTCTTTCAAAAACGCATTGTATTTTCATTACTTTTAAGTATTACTTTACATTGCATATTTAAGGGTTTTATTTTGCTATTTTCCCTTTTCCCTTGGAAATAATAAAGTGCGGGGTGGCGACTCTTGCTTTTGCGAGTCGAGTTAATTAATAGCTTGATCTCCGATTTATACCGCTACATTTTTTATCGCTACAAGTAGTTAGCCCTATCATTGGATGTTTTGAGGGACAAATGAGGGTCATGGTACAGTCACAAAGGGAGCTCGTAAGATGCCTTAGCAATTACCCTAAGGTAATAAGACCATTTACTGAGGCAACGTCGAAGGTTTATCGAGGGACTATGATCTTTAAACCAAAGGGTCTTTGCTAAAACTCATCAAGTTCGAGAGACGTGACTATTTGTTTTCCGAAGGCAACAAGTGGAAGTACCTTAGAGGTGCGCGTATGTAAAGTGTGTTGTGTTTCAGTTATGTTTATCTTGGATGTTAGGTTTTCTATCGTTTGCTTTTAAATCTTGTCATGCAAACCTATTACCATACATCTAGTAGTTAAATATATACATAGGACAGAAAATAAAAGTGCGAGAATTTAAACTACACTATTACATCGCTTCGGGATGGGGGGAATACAAACTAAAATAAGGGGAATATATAAAGGTACTATTTAACTATTACAAATTGTGGACAATTACATAAATTATGAATAAATAATAATGCGAAAATATAAATAATGCGCGGAGAATGGAAAAGACGAAATATCTAAAATCTTAAAAAGAATTCTAAGTATAAGAAAAAGTCTTTCTTTTTGGTATTTTTATTGTTTAAAAAATGAAAATGAATTATGAAGTCCTAATTCTACTTAATTTTAAATTAATAAAATAAACTTAGAAGGGTTAAATTAAATTAATTAAAATTAACAAAAATTAATTTAATTAAAAAAACTTAAATCTAATGTTTTTGTGGTTTTCTGATTTTATGATTTTTTTTTAATTTCATGATTATAAAAAGAAAAGATTAAAGAAAGTTAAATAAATAAATTTTTTTTAAAAAAGAGGAATGGGCCAATCATGATATTTCATTCTGCCAGGCCTGTGTTGACCTCCTCTGCGTTTATGAAACCACCATGGAGGGTGAAAAACACCATCATCCACGATGGGGTTTTTCTTCAAAACCTGCAAAATCAATCAAACAAAAAAAAGAAAAACTCTAGATCCATTATATTGGACCCTACAATCTCAGCGGTGCCATTAGTTTGGCCTAAAGACGCCTGTAACGTGTGATTCGAATCTTTAAAATCTTCATACCTGTTGTACCCATAAATTTTCCCTCCCATATTTCTCAATACATTTCAAGTGAGGTCCTCAAATTGCTTAAGGAAGTCCAAGGGTTGACCAGACAAACTCTCTCCTAAGGCAATCTACCTCAAATTAGGGTTTCAGTTTGCATCAAGATGTTTGAGTCCAAAGGATCCCAAATACTCACCATTGTCCTAATATGTTCCCAAGATCATCCATATCAAGTTTCAAGCCTTACAGAGGAAATTTGCTCAGTCAATTGCTCAAAGGCCTGAAAATCGACTGTGCTAGAGCAAAAGTCAATTGTGTCCCACATACAGTCAAACTTCAAGATTTTTGGTCAACATCCTCATTTTGAAGTATTATTCATAATTTTATAAAGGGTTGATCATGATTCCTCAAGTATTTCTCACAATTCATCAAAACCCAAAAGTTGCTAAATTAGGGTTTTGTAGGAAAAGTCAACTCAACTTTGACCAAACATAACTTTCTCATACTTTATCAAAAATTACCCATCCAAAGCTCATTTTGAAGACGATGCAATTCCCTACATTTCATATTCATCTCCAAATTTCAAAATATGCACTCATAAGAAGATATGAACTTGGACATTATAGGTCATTTTGAAAAGTCAACAAAAACACCTTTTGGGGAAAAGCTTCATACATGAACATGGAAGACTCAATTGAGATGAGACCAAAAAGGTTGCTTAGATGACATCTTGAGATTATGTTACAAGGTAATGCCTTTCGGATTGAAGAATGTTGGGGCAACTTATCAGCGCGCCATGGTCGCTTTGTTCCATGACATGATTCACCATGAGATCGAGGTTTATGTTGATGACATGATCGCAAGGTTCCAGACTGAAGAAGAGCACCTAGATCATCTCCAAAAACTGTTCGACGGGTTGAAGATGTACAAGCTGAGGTTAAACCCAAACAAGTGCACCTTCGGGGTAAGGTATGATAAGCTTCTGGGTTTCATCGTTAGTGATAAAGGTATTCAGGTAGATCCTGCAAAGATGAAGGCTATACAGGAGATGCCGGCTCCCCACACAGAAAAGGAAGTCAGAGGCTTTTTAAGACGCCTGAACTACATCACCCGATTCATTTCACATCTGACTGCTACTTGTGAGCCAATCTTCAAGCTGCTGAAGAAAGATCAAGTGGTAAAATGGAATGATGAATGTCAGACCGCTTTCAAAAGAATAAAGGAATACCTCCAAGAGCCACCAGTTCTGATGCCTCCACTTGAAGGAAGACCTTTGATCTTATACTTGACAGTATTGGACAATTCAATGGGGTGTGTGCTGGGGCAGCATGATGAGTCTGGCCGAAAAGAGCACGCTATTTACTACCTTAGCAAAAAGTTTACCGACTGTGAGACCCGATACTCCCTGCTCGAGAAAACTTGCTGCGCTTTGGCATGGGCTGCTCGCCGGCTGAGACAGTATATGCTAACTCACACTACCCTATTGATATCAAATATGGATCCAATCAAGTATATCTTCGAAAATCCCGCCTTATCCGAAAGAATAGGAAGATGGCAGATGATCTTAACTGAGTATGACATCCAATACACAACCCAAAAAGTAATCAAGGGGAGTGTATTGGCAGATCATTTGGCGCATCAGGCCGTGGATGACTACCAATCCTTGAATTTCGAGTTCCCGGATGCGAACATCATGTTGGTGATCGACTGTGAAGAACTTGGACCAGATGAAGGACCTGAGGAAGGACCCCGATGGTCTATGTATTTTGATGGAGCCTTGAACGCGTTAGGTAATGGCATTGGCACCGTGATTATATCTCCTGAGGGCTATCATACTCCGTTCACCGCCCGATTATGTTTTAACTGCACCAACAATATGGCGGAGTATGAAGCATGCATCCTGGGTCTCCGAGTTGCTATTGACCTGAGGATTAAGTTCTTAAGTGTATTCAGAGATTCTGCTCTAGTGATCAGTCAGATCAAAGACGAGTGGGATACGAAGCACCCAAATATTATTCCTTACAAAGAGTATGTACGGACATTGCTCCCACATTTTGAGGAGATAACCTTTGAACACTTCCCGAGAGAAGAGAACCAGTTAGCGGACGCGCTAGCTACCATGTCTTCAATGTTCAAAGTCAGGTGGGACAATGAAGCTCCCCAGATTACCATCGAGAGGTTGGACGAACCTGCACATTATTGCGATATTAAGATTGAAGAGGTAGCAGATAAACCCTGGTTTCATGAGGTAAAGAGGTATCTTGAGACTCAAGAGTACCCCGAGGGTGCATCTGTTAATGATAAGAAGTTCTTGAGAAGAGTCGCTGTGAAGTTTTTCATTAGTAATGGGATCCTTTATAAGCGTAACCACGATTCAACCTTACTGCGATGTGTGGACAAAAGCGAGGCAGAAAGGATTATGGCAGAGTTGCATGAAGGTACCTTCGGAACTCATTCCAGTGGACATACCATGGTGAAGAAAATCCTACGGGCTGGATATTATTGGTCCACTATGGAAGCCGATTGTTATCAGCATTCTTGAACCTGTTACAAATGCCAAGTCTATGCTGATAAGGTGCATGTACCTCCAGTTCCTCTGAGTGTTTTGACAGCACCTTGGCCTTTTGCAATGTGGGGCATCGATATGATAGGTGAGATCAGTCCTACTGCATCCAACGGACATCATTTCATTCTGGTAGCTATTGATTACTTTACGAAGTGGGTCGAGGCAGCTTCCTTTGCTACAGTAGCCAAGAACGTTGTGGCGCGGTTTATCTGACACAATCTGATATGTCGATACGATGTACCAGAGAGGATCATCACAGACAATGGTACAAATCTCAACAATATGACGATCACCGAGCTCTGCAAACAGTTTAAGATTCAGCATCACAACTCTTCTCCCTACCGGCCAAAGATGAATGGGGTTGTTGAAGCGGATAATAAGAACATCAAGAAGATTGTGCAGAATATGGCTATGACATACAAAGACTGGCCCACGATGTTACCATTCGCTCTTCATGGGTACCGTACCTCAGCGCGGACATCAACAGGGGAAACACCCTACTCTTTGGTGTATGGCATGGAGGCAGTCCTACCCATCGAAGTCCAGATACCCTCTCTCCGTATTATGAAGGATGCAGGTTTGAGCGAAGAGGATTGGATCCAGACCCGACTTGACCAGCTGAACCTAATCGATGAAAAGAGACTTACTGCTATTTGTCATGGTCAGACGTATCAAAAGCAAATGATCAAGGCTTTTAACAAGAAAGTCAGACGTCAAGAATATCAAGTCGGGGATCTGGTGATCAAGCGCATCATACTGCCGCAAGGTGATCCCAGGGGCAAATGGACCCCCACATACGAAGGGTCATTTGTGGTTAAGAACATCTTCTCGGGAGGAGCTATGATTCTAACCACCATGGATGGTGACGACCTTCCTCACCCCGTCAATGCTGACATAGTGAAAAGATACTACGCATAATCAAAGACCCGCTAGGTTGACTGGCCTAGGCAAAAGTAAGGGCTTCCTAGCAAACCAAAAGCGTTCGGGCAAAAGTAAGGGATGAAAATGAAAAAATTGTACACCCGGCAAGTCGAAAACCTGAAAAGGCGACTTGGGCAAAAAAGGGTATCCCGGTGGACTAAAAACCCAAAAGGGCGGTCCAGGCAAAAATTAGGGATTAAAGCGTAACACTATGTCTCATTGGACCATCTTGCAACCAGACTTCGGTATCGACTATCAAGCTCGAACGACACCAATCAATTTGATCTACCTTCGACCAAGTAGCAAAGTGATGAGACGCTTGAAGATATAAGGGCAATAGCAGAGTTGGAACCCAGTGGGATTGTTTCATACAGTTGTTTTTCTTTCTTTTTCATAAATTGTAATTTCTATCCTTCGGCGGCATTCTCTTACCAGGATGTCAGCCTTTTGTACAAAACGCCTATTACAGGCCAACTTCAAAATCAATACAATTCATTTTACTAGAAATTTCAACTTGTTTTTCTTTTTCTGTTTTGTTTTGCAAGAACGTCTAATGATTCATTTTTTATATATGCATTTGAGAATAAGTACTGCTCATAAATATTTACATGTGAAACAAAAGACAATTGCTCGTAATTCCAGGAACAGGGGAAAACAGGAAATGTCCAAACCTTACAGTTGCTCTACCCACCAGTTACAGGGATAGAGCCAACTTGAGAATATGACTAAAGGTACATACATTCCCCGCCGAGTAGGAAGTGTCCAAAGACAATGGTGTTAGCTCCAACCAGCCGAGGTTCATAATCGCGAATGAGTCGGCAAATTCCCCCAAGCAGAGTTATTTATCACCAGCAACGGCAATTCATCCCCAGCAGAGTGGTTTCTCCAAATCAGTAGATCATCCAACAAAGTATCTCTCTTCCCCCACATAGTCATTTTCCCACAAGATTATTCTCAAGCAGAGTGTCTCCCGGCGGAATATTCTCGAGCAGAACGGACGCAAGTCTCCAGCTAATCATCTTCGGTCACTATCCCCAGCAAGAATGAAGAGCTCAATTCCTTGTACTCTCTAACATCAGTCCAGGATTTATTCTCCCCAGCCGGAGGATATCACAAGAACATTACATATTTATACATCATGGCATGCGCATATACATCATACAACACAGTCTCATTTATTTTGAGAACATCATTACTCAATACATTTCATACATCATGACATTACATACGACTAACTCTTTACCTTTCAGGGAAAGATACAATCAAGTTCTCACAAGTTTCCTCTGGTTCAGTCAAATCGATATTGAGATTTCTATTCCAGTTCAAGCTATGAAGCCCAGAAATCGACCGGATAATATCTTGATATCTCCATAATACTATGAAGCCTGGAATCGACCAGATAATGGTATATCTTAAATATAAGCTATGAATCCCGGAAATCGACCGGAAAACAACTTAATCCTCAGCAAGTTATTGTGACGCCTGGAAATCGACCAGATAGCAATACAAGATACCATGAAACCTGGAATCGACCATATAATGGTATGAGACGCTGTGAAGACTAGATCACGACCCGATAACGGCAAAGGATACTGAAGCCTGGGACACGACCAGATAACAGTATAAGATACTGCGAAGCTTAGAATTCGACCAAATAGCAGTTTACTTGGCCAAATACTATGAAGCCCGAAAATCGACCGGATATTAGTATGCCTTAAATTCAAGTTGAAAGCCTGGATGCGACCGGATAACCACTTGATTCCTTCTGAAGCCTGGAGCACGACCAGATAAGAATTGAGAAATTGCAAATCCTAGAGAACGACCAGATAGCAAGTTTAACCTCATCTCCCCAGTAAGTCACTGTAAAACCTGGAGCACGACCAGATAGCAGTCGGTCTTATTTTCCTCAGCAAATCACTGTGAAGCCTGGAGCACGACCAGATAGCAGTTCATTTTCACCTCCTCGACTAAGAGATGATTCCCAAGTAGAATAACGGACAACTGAAGCTCCTAAAATTCTATTTCTCTCATGACAGAGATCGACATTCCCCAGCGAAGTCCTCCTCAACGACAGGTATACGGGCTCTCGCAAAGGAATCTCTTATTCGATCGACACTTCTTCTGATGGCATCTTTAAGCCCATCTTCCGTCATTGACTTACAAATGGCGTCTATAAGCCCATTCCCGATATCGCAAGACAAGTACCACTTCATGCGAGTGCAAATTTCTGGGCACTCTAGTGTTCAATCATCTTCCACCTTCGGATCACGAAAGGCAGACAAGCCAATCTACCTCCTCAGGTTTAAGAAGATTGAACAGGGGCAGTTGTTGTACCCAAAAATTTGCCCTCCCATGTTTCTCAATACATTTCAAGTGAGGTCCTCAAATTGCTCGAGGAAGTCCAAGGGTTGACCAGACAAACTCTCTCCTAAGGCAGTCTACATCAAATTAGGGTTTCAGTTTGCATCAAGATGTTTGAGTCCAAAGGATCCCAAATACTCACCATTGTACTAATATGTTCCCAAGATCATCCATGTCAAGTTTCAAGCCTTGCAGAGGAAATTTGCTCAGTCAATTGCTCAAAGGCTTGAAAATCGACTATGCTAGAGCAAAAGTCAACTATGTCCCACATACAGTCAAACTTCAATATTTTTGGTCAAAATCCTCATTTTGAAGTATTATTCATCATTTGATCAAGGTTTTATCATGATTCCTCAAGGATTGCTCACAATTCATCAAAACCCAAAAGTTGCTAAATTAGGGTTTTGTAGGAAAAGTCAACTCAACTTTGACCAAGCATAACTTTCTCATGATTTATCAAAAATGACCCATCCAAAGCTCATTTTTAAGAGGATGCAATTCCCTACATTTCATCTTCAGCTCCCAAGTTCAAAATATGCACTCACAAGAAGATATGAACTTGGACATTATAGGTCATTTTGAAAAGTCAACAAAAACACCTTTTGGGGAAAAGCTTCATACATGAACATGGAAGACTCAATTGAGATGATACAAAAAAGGTTTCTTATATGACATCTTAAGATTTCTAAAAAGTCCAAGAACACATCTCTAGGGTCAAAATTGAGGGAGTTATGCATTGGCCAAGTTGACCCTTTTTGCAAAATTGCCAAAAGTCAAATGTGTCCAAAATTGCAATTTTTGCTAAATGGGCCCAACGTTTTATGCTTGCATTGAGTTTATAATGTGACCCACGACCCATGAGCTCTTCCACTTGTCATCCTTTCATTTTTTCCATTTATTGTGATTTTATTTCAATTAAATCAAATAAAATGAAAATAAAATAATGAAAATATCAAAAACTAATCAAATCTTGAGATTTTGTGCATGTTTAGGTTCATTACACAGCTGGAAGTGAGATCAAATCATGCAAGGTTCAAATGGACACAAAAAGATTGCATTTTGCTTGATTTGGAAAGATTTGCACAAAGGTCAAATCATGAATCAATGATCATAATTGAGAGAGATTTGATACAAGTTTGTAACCCTAATTAATTCTAGGGTACATAAGGAACAATTGAAGACCAAAAACAAAGAGGCTAGAGGCATGCAAGAGAGAGATCAAGTTGCAAAAAATTCAAGAAAAAGTGTAAACTTATTTTCAGGTTTCAGGCCCTCTCAAGTCATTCCAGTCACACCAATCGCTTGCTGGACATCAAGGATCAATATTCAACCACTAGCAAGCTTTTTCACACCCAGAATCGCGTTGTAAGTTTCATACGGTTCATCCCTTTTCTTGAATTCGAATATCTCAATTCTGGCACATTTAGCATGATTCATTGATATATTCATGATCCTTGAGTTATTTGCAAGCTATTGATTATATCCAATTGCATTTTTACTGACTATACGCCAAGATGCCATGGTTAGGGTTCGTGGTTCATTTTTAGGGATTCTTCATACAGGAACAATTAGCCATTAATAATGGTACCATGATGCTCGTGAGGTTGCAATGAGTTGATTGGTACCATTGGTTGTGATTTATCATGCTTGCACAGGATTTTGGAGATGCACAGGGTTGTACCTACGCCCAATGTCCGTAGGTAAAAGTATGTGATCTAAAACAACAGAAGCCGTGAGGAAGATGATGGCGTGGCATGCTGTGAATGGGCCATTTGAAATTCGCGCATCTCAAAATTTGTTGTTTTGTTTTCATCATATAATATTATTTGTTATCAATTATACAACTAACCAAGCCAGCTCAGCTGGTAAGCACGCAGTGTGATTATGCTCAAGGACCTGGGTTCGATCCCTAGGTCCCAACTTTGCTTCCTATTATTTTTTTCTTGCATAATCAGGTACACTAGCCCCCCCCCCCCCCCCCCCCCATGAGTCCACCATACGCCATCAGCATTCACCCATCAGATCATCAACCAGCCAGATCCAAGGCTTTTTCAATGAGGGTCCACCATGTGCATAGGTGAAGCATACACACATGATCTGGAAAAAGTCAATAGGGCCAGGATTTGTTGGGCCCAGATTTGCCATCAACACCCCCTCCTTTGTTATTCAAACATCAGGCCCATCTTATTCTTTCTTTTCTATTTTCATTTATTTAATTAATTAGTTTTGTTTTGTTTAACCATAATTAATTTCTTTTTCACAAAAAAATCATAAAATCAAATTTCACAAATTTAGAATTAGGTTTTATTTTATTTTACCAAATTTAGTTTAATGTTAGTTTAATTTAATTTAGGATTAATTCTAACTTTTTTTTCATATATTTAAAATCAATTAGAAAAATTAGGTTTGGCATGTGATTTAATTTTTATTTCTTTCTCAAAATAAAAAAATAAAAAATAGGTTAACTTAATTATTTTTTCTTAATTTAAATTAATTAGTAATTAGGTATTTTTATTTATTCAATTAAACTCTATTTTTCTCAAATAACACAAAAAATCCAAAAAATGATTTTTCTTTTAATTAGGCTTAGTCGGGGTCAAAACCCTAAATCTCTCGTTTTCAATTCATCGTGCGCGTTTATTATTATTTTTGTGATATTAATGTAACTGCTTACAGTATGTAATAGCTTAATTAGGATTTTCTTTATTTATCGTTTTTACGGGTTTTTTTGGCTATGTAATTAATCCCCCTCCCCAAAGCCTTGTAATAGCGCAGTTTTTTATTTCTCGCATTTTAATTCTCTCAAAATAATAACTGTTAGATTTATGTTAATAGGATTGTATGACAAGATTGCATGATAATTTAAAACGGCTAGAAAACCCTAATGTGCAAAGATAATAACTGAAATCAAATCACTCGCACATGCGCACTCTTAGGGTATAATCTCACTTCGGTTGCCTTCGGTAAACGATCCTTAAGTATAGGGTGTCTTAGTGGTTGCCCTCCTGTCTAACAAAGATCAAAAGTCCTGTTCAGAAATGTTGCCTCGGAAACATCGCCTCGGAAATGTTGCCTCGAATATGATCTTAAGACTCTAGGGTTATTACTAAGATGTCCTAACATTGCTTTAGTGATCGTACGTCCCTTTCGAATTGACCCTTACAACTCCAACGACAGTGCTACCTATTTCTCAATAGTAGGATAGCATTGTCTAAAGGAAACGAGAACATAAACAATCTTTTTTTTCGAGTAGGTAGATGCTAGTAGGTACTTGCTCAAAATCAAACTTTTTACACCATTCACTTTCAAACAAACTTTTCAAACTAAGTTTTCAAAAACACTTCGTAACACTCTTGAGGACAGAAACAAGGGTTAAAAGGAAGTAAAACAAAACTTTTTCAAAACAAACACACACAAGAAATTTTTAAAAAAGATGAGCAAGTACCTAAGAGCCCATGGAAAACCATGGATAGAAAGGGTGTAAATACCTTCCCTTTCTATAATCTATCCCACGTACTCAAAATCTCGAAAAAAGGAATTTTTCTGTGCTTTTTTCCTTTCCAGTTGGATAAAATAAAAGTCGGTGGCGACTCTTGCTTACCGCGACATTTTGAGAACACAAACGCAAAACGCAAACCAGCATTTTCCAAAACAGTCGATTCTGCCACCATATCATAGAACTGGCGAATCTGCTAGTGACAGTATAAGTGGGGTATACCTTAGGACTTAGTTCATCATAAATTGCTTCTCTTGTTTGTTTTGGTTGCTTTACTTTTAAGGGTTTTGCTTGGGAGTTACTATAGATCCTAACCCGGATCTGGGGACACATTTTAGGTAAGTAGCAATAAACTGTGAGGGAACTGTACGGTGTAGACCGATACGGTTGAAGCAGTAGCTACGTTGATGTGGCACATTGGTTGGTACCGGTATCCCTTGTGGAGAAACGAGGAGAATACGGGGCCGCTATGTGTGTCGTTAAGCATCAACTGACCTTAGAACCTTTAATCGACCAACTTAGCCATTAGGAAGTAGTGAGATAGACGGCCTCGGTATAAAGATGAGAGCTGGTTGATACTCGATGCTACGCTCATTGAGACCATACTCTCGAGATAGTTCCGTCCGCAAGAAAAGATTGCGTGAGCTGAAACCATGACCGATGGAGGATGGTCAGTGATATTGAGAACCTCTAGAACCCGGTTAGTTTTGCTAGGATAGGTTGAAACTAACTGAACTTCAAGAGGGTAATACCTTTGACCCCATAGAAGCCTTAAACTTAAGGGATTTTGTGTGACTTGTTTGCCTTTGCCATGCCTGTTATCTGCTATGCCTGTTGTTTTTTTACCATGACATCATGCATCATAAACATAGCATGCATACTTCATTATACTAACCATTTCAAAGACCGAGGGAATTTATCTTTGTTCTGTTTTGTAGATTATGGCTTCTGTGTGCAGAAACACCATCTGAGTTAACTTTATGCAAATACCTGCTCAACTCAAAGAGTTAGCCTCAAGAGTTTCTGAGACTTCCACATTCATTAAGAGACATGGTCAGCTTCTTAGCTTGGTTACCTCAAAGTTTGATGAGCAGATGATTAGTGTGCTTTTCCAGTTCTTCGATCTTGTGCATCATTGCTTCACCTTCCCAGATTATTAGTTGGTTCCCACTTTAGAAGAGTTTTCTCACTTATTGGGCATATCCATCCTTGAGAAGATGCCCTTCACATGTATGGAAGGGACTCCTAGACCAGAAGACATTGCCTCAGCTCTGCATCTGAAACGGGCTGATGTAGTGTCCAATTGGGAAACACGAAGCGGGGTCGAAGGTTTCTTAGCCAAGTTTCTGATAGATCAGGCTCAGCTATTCTAGAATAGTTTGGATTTTCAGGCTTTCGAAGATATATTGGCTCTCCTTATCTACGATTTGGTTCTCTTCCCAAATCTGGATTCCTTTATAGATGTGAATGTTGTTAAGATCTTCCTGTCTCGCAATCCAGTGCCTACTCTACTGGGTGATATCTTGCATGCCCTCTACACTCGTACTGTGCGAAGAAGAGGGACCCTTATGTATTGCATGTCGCTGTTGTCGAAGTGGTTTATTTCGCACCTCCCTAAGTCTGTGCTGAAGAATGAAGAAGATTTAGGTTAGTCCTACAGAATAATGTCACTTGCCCATACAGACATTCTTTGGAGCTCCCGGGCTATGGAAGACACTGCTGTCATTGATCGTTGTGGGGGATACCCTAATGTCCCATTGCTTGGAATCAGAGGGGGTATAACCTACAATCCTTGTCTAGCTTTGTGACAATTTGGTCGTGCTCGGAGAGATGGTCCCCATGAGCTACTTCTTACGGATATTGCATTTGACTACAAGGAAGACGTTGACGAGCATTACCGAAGGTTTATACGAGCTTGGGGCATGGTGAACAGATCTGACCCTCAAGAACTAGGACCAAGGACTTCCCTTCCTATGCAGCCTTATCTCCAATGGGTCCGAGCTCGTGACCAGAAGCTTGGGATGCCTTATGAAGCCGTATTGCCTATGATTGTAGATCCCACTAATAAAGAAGGCATTCCTTACACAGTTCTATATCCTTACATGCCCACTGATCCTGGGGCATTGCAGAGGTCTGGATTCAGCTGAAAGAGGAAAGGGATACTTACCGGGAGAAATACCATGAGCAAGAAAGGAATATTTTGAAGCTCACTAGGCAGCTCGAAGAAGAAAGAACGATCAATGACTACGTCAGCACAAAGAGGAAGCGTCCATGGGATTTTTTATTTTTCTTTTCTAAGTTTATATTTGTTTTCCATTTATTTCTTTGTAACGCCTTAAAGGCATTGTTGAACCTTCTTACAAGTTAATCTAATAAAGTTTGTTTATTTTTTGTTTGCAAATTTAAATCTCCCAAAGTCTTTGAAATCATTACATACGCATCCCATTATCATGCACACCATTACAGGTACCATTACAGGTTTCTCATCTTCTTCGCTGTTTATTTCAGCATGAAATGTCTTCTGATCAAGCCATCAAAGATCTTCAGGCATAAAACGCCCAATTTCAAGAGATGTTCTTGAGCTTGGCTAAAGGGCAAGAGGATCTGAAGACTCTCATTCTGAAAGAGAAGAAGAAGAAGAAGAAGAAGAAGAAGAAGGTTGTTCTTCTGAATATGGGTAAAAGGTTTGGGGATAGGTTGAAACAACAAGATGATCTGACCTCTTCATCCAAGGAAGGGGAGAACCAAGAAGAAGAAAAGGGCCCCAGTCCTGCCATCTCTGATGATGATACAAATTATTATGATGAGAAATATCCTCCTGTCGAGGATAGGTAGAAGCAGTTAGAAGACCGTTTGAGTGCTATAGAGATTCAGAAGATCTCTGGTTTGGATTTTGGAGAGTTGGGACTGGTATCGGGAGTGGTGATCCCTCATAAGTTCAAAGCTCTGGTTTTTTCCAAGTACGATGGAGTATCCTGTCTAAAACTCCATCTCCGCTCGTACGTCAGAAAAATCCAACCCCACACTGTTGATAGAAATTTGTGGGTGCACTTATTTCAAGATAGTCTGTCAGGGACTCAGCTTGAATTGTTTTATCAATTGGAAGGAGCCAATGTCCGAAACTGGGAGGACCTTGTTGCTGCTTTCTACAGGCAGTATCAGTATAACGCCGACCTTGCTCCCACTCGTACTCAGCTTCAGGGTATGTCTATGGGTGCAAGCGAAGGTTTTAAGGACTATGCTCAAAAGTGGAGAGACTTGGCTGGAAGAGTCCAACCCCCTTTGTCTGATAGGGAATTGGTTGACATGTTTCTAGGGACGCTATCTGGTCCATTTTTCAACCATCTGATCGGCAGTTCGTCATCTGGGTTTACTGAGTTGATTTTGACTGGGGAGAGAGTAGAAGCTGGTATCCGAAGTGGTAAGATACAGAAGGATACTTCATCAAGTTCAGTAAAGAAACCTTTCACCGATAAGAAAGAAGCTAGTGCAGTCTATGGCCCAAGAGGCCAAAGCCGACCTGAACACCGTCAAGCAGTAAATGCGGTAGTGATATCAAGACCCACAGTTGCTCCACAATGCAACAATCAACAAAGGGTGGAAAGACCACAGAGGCAGTACACTCGGATCAATATGACCTTGTCTCAAATTCTACCACAATTAGTAAAGACCAGTCTGGTAACTCTGAGGGAGGCCCCGAAGAACCCCAACACCACATCTCCTCACTATAACCCTAATGTCCGCTGCGCCTATCACTCTGACGGCCCAGGTCATGATACAAACAACAGTTGGGCCTTGAAAAATAAGGTGCAAGACTTGATCAAAGCCACAGAGATTGAGTTTGACGCTCCGGAGAAGCCCAACGTCATAACTGCTCTTATGCCCAAACATGGTCATGGAGTGAATGTTGTGGACGATGATTTATTTGTGACCTCCGTGGAAGAAATTTCTACTCCTTTGATGATAGTTAAGAAGAATCTATTGTTGGCCGGTTTATTTCCGGGATGTGGCGAAGATTGCCACATGTGTTCAATTCTGCCTGCTGGTTGCCACTTATTGAAATCAGGTGTTCAACGCCTGATGGATAACAAAGAGATCTTGTTCGAAAAGACTATGATTATGTTGGTTCCAATTGAAGGTGGTGCCATCATAACCATTTCCGCCAATCCTTCCCAGTTTTCCTCGAGAAAGCCTGTTAGGATTACACCCGTCCCAAGAATTTCTCCGTTAATAATTACTGTCCCTGGTCTTATCCCATACACTTCAGATAAGGCTGTCCCTTGGCACTATGGGGCTGATGTGTATTACCATGGAGTTAAACAAGACTTAAAGAGTGAGGAAGCCGAGGTTGATGTTAGCAATATTATCGGGGCTAGCAAGGTCACCAGAAGCGGAAGACTTTTTTCTCCCGAGATCTCCCCTCCGACTATTCACAAACCTGTTGTCATTCCATCTGTCAGTACATCAACTACTATCCCAGTTCATATTCTAGTTATCACCCTTGTCGCCGAGCCATCTGGGACTCGGGGCAAAGAAGTCATAGGTGAGCCTTCCCGGACGGAGGCACCTAAGAAGATCATGGTAGAAACCTCTAAGCAGTAGATAGAGGAAATTCTGAAGATTATCAAGAAGAGCGACTACAACGTAGTCGAGAAGTTAGGGAAGACCTCGTCAAAAATATCCATGTTGTCCTTGTTATTGTGTTCTGAAGCCCATTCAAAGGCTTTAATTGCATTCCTCAAAACTGCGCACGTGCCACAAGAAACTTCAGCCGATCAATTCAAAGATTGCGTAGCTAGTTTGACTGCCGACAATGGGCTGGATTTCTCAGATGCAGATCTGACTGCTAAAGGAAGAAAACACAATGATGCTATGCATGTCTCGATCGAGTTCAGGGGAACTACCATTGCCCATGTACTGGTGGATATCGTGTCCTCATTGAGTGTTCTGCCAAAGAAGGCATTAGACCATCTGGACTGTGAAGGTTTGATTCTAAAGTCGAGAAATATCGTGGTCAGAGCTTTCGACGGGTCAAAATGGATGGTGCACAGGGAGGTGGACGTCCCTGTCAAAGTTGGTCTCAGACTTTTGCATCTACTTTCTACGTGATGGATATCCGACCATCATATTCTTGCTTGTTGGGTCGCCCTTGGATTCATAAGGCTGGGGCAGTGACTTCCACGCTCCACCAAATGTTGAAATATCCGGTAAAGGGGAAGATTGTCACTGTACAAGGTGAAGAGGAGTACATGGTGAGTCATCTCAATTCCTTTCGCTATGTGGAGATGGATGGGGAGTTCATCGAAACCCCTTGTCAGAACTTTGAAGAGGTCCCTCAGACTTTGGCGTCAATTGAAGTTGCTATTGACAAACCTCTGATGAAGATGGCTTCCCTCAAGGATGCCAGGGCTGTAATTGAAAAAGGGGCTCAAAGGGATGTTAGGCGTGCACGGATTGGAAGACCTCCTCTGTACATCAGCAATCAGGGAGTTAATGCGGTTGAGGATGGTGAAGAAGATTCAGACATCGACAGTTGGATCTACCCAACGACCAACGGTGGATTGAACAACTGGACAGCGAAGGACTTCATACTTGTTTCTTTTATTCCACAGTAATTGACTTTTGTTTTGAGATTTGTAATAAACAGTTTGAAACTTTACGGCCCGGTGCCTTGCCCGAGGCACCTTGGCTTTGCTTGTGAGGGCTTATTATTTGTCATTTTCATATATCATCAATAAAGCATTGGACATTTCTTGCATTACAAATTTTGCGCTCCTTGTTTTTCTTTTTTTGTCTCTCGCTTTATCAAAATAGCTATTGTCTTACACACACTCACGTATCATAATGCAAATCCATATCCACTCTGGATCCCATTGATAACAACTCTGCTGTTGCCAGTTATGACTTCGAAAATCCGATCAACCAAGCCGAGGACGAAGGTGAGGATGATTGTGAGGTGCCTGGAGAACTTGCTAGACTGTTACTACAGGAAGAAAGGGCCATACAGCCTCATGAGGAGCCAGTTGAATCAGTGAATTTGGGTACTGAGGAAGACAGGAAAGAGGTCAAGATAGGTGCAAATCTGGAACTTAGTGTCAAGCAACGGTTGATACAGATGCTACGCGACTATGTTGAGATCTTCGCTTGGTCTTACGAAGACATGCCTGGTTTGGACACTGACATTGTGGTACACCGCCTGCCAACTAAAGAAGACTGCCCTCCGGTAAAACAGAAGGTTCACCGTATGCGCCCTGAGATGTCTGAGAAAATCAAAGCTGAGGTCATGAAACAGTTTGACGCTGGATTTCTAGCTGTCACTTCTTACCCGCAGTGGGTCGCCAACGTTGTTCCAGTGCCCAAGAAGGATGGTAAGGTACGGATGTGTGTGGACTATAGAGATCTGAACAGGGCAAACCCCAAGGATGACTTCCCACTCCCTCACATCGATGTTCTGGTCAACAACACCGTGCAACATAAGATCTTCTCCTTCATGGATGGTTTTTCTGGTTACAATCAGATCGAGATGGCTCCCGAGGACATGGAGAAGACAACCTTCGTTACACAGTGGGGCACCTTCTGTTACAAGGTAATGCCTTTCGGGTTGAAGAATGCTGGGGAAACTTATCAGCGCGCCATGGTCGCTTTGTTCCACGACATGATTCACCATGAGATCGAGGTTTATGTTGATGACATGATCGCAAGGTCCCGAACTGAAGAAGAGCACCTAGATCATCTCCAGAAACTGTTAGACAGGTTGAAGATGTACAAGATGAGGTTAAACCCGAACAAGTGCACCTTCGGGGTAAGGTCTGGTAAGCTGTTGGGTTTCGTCATTAGTGATAAAGGTATTCAGGTGGATCCTTCAAAGGTGAAGGCTATACGAGAGATGCCGGCTCCCCGCACAGAAAAGGAAGTCAGAGGCTTTTTGGGACGTCTGAACTACATATCCCGATTCATTTCACATCTGACTGCTACTTGTGAGCCAATCTTCAAGCTGCTGAAGAAAGATCAAGTGGTAAAATGGAATGATGAATGTCAGACCGCTTTCGAAAGATTAAAGGAATACCTCCAAGAGCCACCAATTTTGATGCCTCCAGTTGAAGGAAGACCTTTGATCTTATACTTGACAGTACTGGACAATTCAATGGGGTGTGTGCTGGGGCAGCATGACAAGTCTGGCCGAAAGGAGCACGCTATTTACTACCTTAGCAAAAAGTTTACCAACTGTGAGACCCGATACTCATTGATCGAGAAAACTTGTTGCGCTTTGGCATGGGCTGCTCGCCGGCTGAGACAGTATATGCTGACTCACACTAACCTATTGATATCAAAGATGGATCCAATCAAGTATATCTTCGAAAATCCTGCCTTATCCGGAAGAATAGCAAGATAGAAGATGATCCTAACTGAGTATGACATCCAATACACAACCCAAAAAGTAATCAAGGGGAGTGTATTGGCAGATCATTTGGCGCAGCAGGCCGTGGATGACTACCAATCCATGAATTTCGAGTTCCCGGGTGAGAACATCATGTTGGTGACTGAATGTGAAGAACCTGGACCGGATGAAGGACCTGAGGAAGGACCCCGATGGTCTATGTATTTTGAGGGAGCCTTGAACGTGTTAGGTAATGGCATTGGCGCCGTGATTATATCTCCTGGGGGCTGTCATACTCTGTTCACCGCCTGATTATGTTTTAACTGCACCAACAATATGGCGGAGCATGAAGCATGCATCCTGGGTCTCCGAGCTACTATTGACCTGAGGATTAAGTTCTTGAGTGTATTCGGAGATTCTGCTCTAGTGATCAGTCAGATCAAAGGCGAGTGGGATACGAAGCACCCAAATCTTATTCCTTACAAAGAGTATGTACTGACATTGCTCCCACCTTTTGAGGAGATAACATTTGAACACTTCCCGAGAGAAGAGAACCAGTTAGCGGACGCGCTAGCTACCATGTCTTCTATGTTTAAAGTCAGGTGGGACAATGAAGCTCCCCAGATTACCATCGAGAGGTTGGACAAACCTGCACATTGTTGCGATATTGAGACTGAAGAAGTAGCAGATAAACCCTGCTTTCATGAGGTAAAGAGGTATCTTGAGATTCAAGAGTACCCCGAGGGTGCATCTGTTAATGATAAGAAGTTCTTGAGAAGGTCCGCTGCGAAGTTTTTCATTAGTAATGGGATCCTTTATAAGCGTAATCATGATTCAACCTTACTTCGATGTGTGGACAAAAGTGAGGCAGAAAGGATTATGGCAGAGTTGCATGAAGGTACCTTCGGAACTCATTCCAGTGGACATACCATGGCGAAGAAAATCCTACGGGCTGGATATTATTGGTCCACTATGGAAGCCGATTGTTATCAGCATTCTCGAACCTGTCACAAATGCCAAGTCTATGCTGATAAGGTGCATGTACCTCCAGTTCCTCTGAATGTTTTGACAGTACCTTGGCCTTTTGCAATGTGGGGCATCGATATGATAGGTGAGATCAGACCTACTGCGTCTAACGGACATCATTTCATTCTGGTAGCTATTGATTACTTTACGAAGTGGGTCGAGGCAGCTTCCTTTGCTACAGTAACCAAGAACGTCATGGCGCGGATTATCCGACACAATCTGATCTGTCGATATGGTGTACCAGAGAGGATCATCACAGACAACGGTACAAATCTCAACAATACGAAGATCACCGAGCTCAGCAAACAGTTTAAGATTCAGCATCACAACTCTTCTCCCTACCGGCCAAAGATGAATGGGGTTGTTGAAGCGGCTAATAAGAACATCAAGAAGATTGTGCAGAATATGACGGTGACATACAAAGACTGGAACGAGATGTTACCATTCGCTCTTCATGGGTACCGTACCTCAGCACGGACATCAACAGGGGCAACACCCTACTCTTTGGTGTATGGCATGGAGGAAGTCCTACCCATCAAAGTCCAGATACCCTCTCTCTGTATTATGAAGGATTCAGGTTTGAGCGAAGAGGATTGGATCCAGACCCGACTTGACCAGATGAACCTAATCGATGAAAAGAGACTCACTGCTATTTGTCATGGTCAGACGTATCAAAAGCAAATGATCAAGGCTTTTAACAAGAAAGTCAAACGTCAAGAATATCAACTCGGGGATCTGGTGATCAAGCGCATGATACTGCCGCAAGTTGATCCCAGGGGAAAATGGACCCCCACATACGAAGGGACATTTGTGGTTAAGAACATTTTCTCGGGTGGAGCTATGATTCTAACCACCATGGATGGTGACGACCTTCCTCACCCCATTAATGCAGACATAGTGAAAAGATACTACACGTAATCAAAGATTCGCTAGGTTGATTGGCCTAGGCAAAAGTAAGGGCTTCCCGGCGAACCAAAAGGGTTCGGGCAAAAGTAAGGGATGAAAATGAAAAAACTGTACACCAGGCAAGTCGAAAACCTGAAAAGGCGACTTGGGCAAAAAAGGGTATCTCGGTGGACTGAAAACCCGAAAGGGCGGTCCAGGCAGAAATTATGGATTAAAGCGTAACACTATGTCTCATTGGACCATCTTGCAACCAGACTTCGGTATCGACTATCAAGCTCGGACGGCGCCAATCAATCTGATCTACCTTCGACCAAGTAGCAAAGTGATGAGACGCTCGAAGATATAAGGGCAATAATAGAGTTGGAACCCAGTGGGATTGTTTCATACAGCTATTTTTCTTTCTTTTTCATAAATTGGAATTTCTATCCTTCGGCGACATTCTCTTACCAGGATGTCAACCTTTTGTACAAAACGCCTATTACAGGCCAACTTCAAAATCAATACAATTCATTTTACTAGAAATTTCAACTTGTTTTTATTTTTCTGTTTTGTTTTGCAAGAACGTCCAATGATTCATTTTTGATATGCATTTGAGAATAATTGCTGCTCATAAATATTTACATGTGAAACAAAAGACAATTGCTCGTAATTCCAGGAACAGGGGCAAACAGGAAATGTCCAAACCTTACAGTTGCTCTACCCACCAGGTACAGGGATAGAGCCAGCTTGAGAATATGACTAAAGGTACATACATTCCCTGCAGAGTAGGAAGTGTCCAAAGACAATGGTGTTAGCTCCACCCAGCCGAGGTTCGTAATCGCGAATGAGTCGGCAAATTCCCCCAAGCAGAGTTATTTATCACCAGCAACGGTAATTCATCCCCAGCAGAGTGGTTTCTCCAAATCAGCAGATCGTCCAACAAAGTATCTCTCTTCCCCCAGAGTCATCTTCCCACAAGATTATTCTCAAGCAGAGTGTCTCCCGGTGGAATATTCTCGAGCAGAACGGATGCAAGTCTCCAGTTAATCATCTTTGGTCACTATCCCCAGCAAGAATGAAGAGCTCAATTCCTTGTACTCTCCAACAGCAGTCCAGGATTTATTCTCCCCAGCCGGAGGATATCACAAGAACATTGCATATTCATACATCATGGCATGCACATATACATCATACAACACAGTCTCATTTATTTTGAGAACATCATTACTCAATACATTTTATACATCATGACATTACATACGACTAACTCTTTACCTTTCAGGGAAAGATACAATCAAGTTCTCATAAGTTTCCTCTGGTTCAGTCAAATCGATACTAAGATTTCTATTCCAGTTCAAGCTACGAAGCCCGGAAATCGACCGGATAATATCTTGATATCTCCAGAATACTACGAAGCCTGGAATCGACCAGATAGTGGTATATCTTAAATATAAGCTATGAAGCCTGGAAATCGACCGGAAAACAGCTTAATCCTCAGCAAGTTATTGTGAAGCCTGGAAATTGACCAGATAGCAATACAAGATACCATGAAAATTGGAATCGACCAGATAATGGTATGAGACACTGTGAAGACTGGATCACGACCAGATAACAGCAAAGGATACTGAAGCCTGGGACATGACCAGATAACAGTATAAGATATTGCGAAGGTTGGAATTCGACCAAATAGCAGTTTACTCGGCCAAATACTATGAAGCCCGGAAATCGACCGGATATTAGTATGCCTTAAATTCAAGTTGAAAGCCCAGATACGACCGGATAACCACTTGATTCCTTCTAAAGCCTGGAGCACGACCAGATAAGAATTGAGAAATTGCAAATCCTAGAGAACGACCAGATAGCAAGTTTAATCTCATCTCCTCAGTAAGTCACTGTAAAACCTGGAGCACGACCAGATAGCAATCGGTCTTATTTTCCTTAGCAAATCACTGTGAAGCCTGGAGCACGACCAGATAGCAGTTCATTTTCCCCTCCTCGACTAAGAGATGATTCCTCAGTAGAATAACGGACAACTGAAGCTCCTAAAATTCTATTTCTCTCAAGACAGAGGTCGGCATTCCCCAGCGAAGTCCTCCTCATTGACAGGTATACGGGCTCTCGTAAAGGAATCTCTTATGCGATCGACACTTCTTCTGATGGCATCTTTAAGCCCATATTCCGTCATTGACTTCCAAATGGCGTCTATAAGCCCATTCCCGATATCACAAGACAAGTACCACTTCATGCGAGTGCAAATTTCTGGGCACTCTAGTGTTCAATCATCTTCCACCTTCGGATCACGAAAGGCAGACAAGCCAATCTACCTCCTCAGGTTTAAGAAGATTGAACAGGGGCATCATTTGTACCCCAAAATTTTCCCTCCCATATTTTTCAATACATTTCAAGTGAGGTCCTCAAATTGCTCAAGGAAGTCCAAGGGTTGACCAGACAAACTCTCTCCTAAGGCAGTCTACCTCAAATTAGGGTTTCAGTTTGCATCAATATGTTTGAGTCCAAAGGATCCCAAATACTCACCATTGTCCTAATATGTTCCCAAGATCATCCATATCAAGTTTCAAGCCTTGCAGGTGAAATTTGCTCAGTCAATTGCTCAAAGGCCTGAAAATCGACTGTGCTAAAGCAAAAGTCAATTGTGTCCCACATACAGTCAAACTTCAAGATTTTTGGTCAACATCCTCATTTTGAAGTATTATTCATCATTTTATCAAGGGTTGATCATGATTCCTCAAGGATTGCTCACAATTCATCAAAACCCAAAAGTTGCTAAATTAGGGTTTTGTAGGAAAAGTCAACTCAACTTTGACCAAGCATAACTTTCTCATACTTTATAAAAACTGACCCATCCAAAGCTAATTTTGAATAGGATGAAATTCCATACAATTCATCTTCAGCTACCAAGTTCAAAATATGCACTCACAAGAAGATATGAACTTGGACATTATAGGTCATTTTGAAAAGTCAACAAAAACACCTTTTGGGGAAAAGCTTCATACATGAACATGGAAGACTCAATTGAGATGAGACTAAAAAGTTTGATTAGATGACATCTTAATCTTTCTAAAAAGTCCAAGAACACATCTCTAAGGTCAAAATTGAGGGAGTTATGCATTGGCCAAGTTGACCCTTTTTGCAAAATTGCCAAAAGTCAAATGTGTCCAAAATTGCAATTTTTGCTAAATGGGCCCAACTTTTTATGCTTGCATTGAGTTTATAATGTGACCCATGACCCATGAGCTCTTCCACTTGTCATTCTTTCATTTTTGCCATTTATTGTGATTTTATTTCAATTAAATCAAATAAAATCAAAATAAAATAATGAAAATATCAAAAACTAATCAAATCTTGAGATTTTGTGCATGTTTAGGTTCATTACACAGCTGGAAGTGAGATCAAATTGTGCAAGGTTCAAATGGACACAAAAATATTGAATTTTGCTTGATTTGGAAAGATTTGCACAAAGGATCAAATCATGAATCAACGATCATAATTGAGAGAGATTTGATACAAGTTTGTAACCCTAATTAATTCTAGGGTACATAAGGAACAACTACAGACCAAAAACAAAGAGGCTAGAGGCGTGAAAGAGAGAGAGAGCAAGTTGCAAAAAATTCAAGAAAAAGTGTAAATTGATTTTCAGGTTTCAGGCCCTCTCAAGTCATTCCAGTCACACCAATCGCTTGTTCGACATCCAAGGATCCATATTCAAGCACTAGCAAGCTTTTTCACACCCAGAATCACGCTGTAAGTTTCATACGGTTCATCCCTTTTCTTGAATTCGAATATCTCAATTCTGGCACATTTAGCATGATTCATTGATATATTCATGATCCTTGAGTTATTTGCAAGCTATTGATTATATCTAATTACATTTTTACTGAGTATACGCCAAGATGCCATGGTTAGGGTTCGTGGTTCATTTTTAGGGATTCTTCATACAAGAATAATTAGCCATTAATAATGGTACCATGATGCTCGTGAGGTTGCAACAAGTTGATTGGTACCATTGGTTGTGATTTATCATGCTTGCACGGGATTTTAGAGATGCACAGGGTTGTACCTACGCCCAGTGTCCGTAGGTAAAAGTATATGATCTAAAACGACAGAAGCCATGAGGAAGATGATGGCATGGCATGCTGTGAATGGGCCATTTGAAATTCGCGCGTCTCAGAATTTGTTGTTTTGTTTTCATCATATAATATTATTTGTTATCAATTATACAACTAACCAAGCCAGCTCAGCTGGTAAGCACGCAGTGTGATTATGCTCAAGGACCTGGGTTCGATCCCCAGGTCCCAACTTTGCTTCCTATTATTTTTTTCTTGCATAATCAGGTACACTAGCCCCCCATGAGTCCACCATATGCCATCAGCATTCACCCATCAGATCATCAACCAGCCAGATCCAAGGCTTCTTCAATGAGGGTCCACCATGTGCATAGGTCAAGCGTACACACAGGATCTGGAAAAAGTCAATAGAGTCAGGATTTGTTGCGCCCAGATTTGCCATCAACACCCCCTCCTTTGCTATTCAAACATCAGGCCCATCTTATTCTTTCTTTTTCTATTTTCATTTATTTAATTAATTAGTTTAGTTTTGTTTAACCACAATTAATTTCTTTTTCACAAAAAAATCATAAAATCAAATTTCACAAATTTAGAATTAGGTTTTATTTTATTTTACCAAATTTACTTTAATGTTAGTTTAATTTAATTTAGGATTAATTCTAACTTTTATTTTCATATATTTAAAATCAATTAGAAAAATTTGGTTTGGCATGTGATTTAATTTTTATTTCTTTCTCAAAATAAAAAAAATACAAAAATAGGTTAACTTAATTATTTTTTCTTAATTTAAATTAATTAGTAATTAGGTTTTTTTATTTATTCAATTAAACTCTATTTTTCTCAAATAACACAAAAAATCCAAAAAATGATTTTTCTTTTAATTAGGCTTAGTCGGGGTCAAAACCCTAAATCTCTCATTTTCAATTCATCGCGCGCGTTTATTATTATTTTTGTGATATTAATGTAACTGCTTACAGTATGTAATAGCTTAATTAGGATTTTCTTTATTTATCGTTTTTACGGGTTTTTTTGGCTATGTAATTAATCCCCCTCCCCGAAGCCTTGTAATAGCGTAGTTTTTTATTTCTCGCATTTTAATTCTCGCAAAATATTAACTGTTAGATGTATGTTAATAGGATTGTATGACAAGATTGCATGATAATTTAAACGGCTAGAAAACCCTAATGTGCAAAGATAATAACTGAAATCAAATCACTCGCACATGCGCACTCTTAGGGTATACTCTCATTTCGGTTGCCTTTGGTAAACGATCATTAAGTATAGAGTGTCTTAGTGGTTGCCCTCCTGTCTAACAAAGATCAAAAGTCCCGTTCGAAAATGTTGCCTCAGAAACGTCGCCTCGGAAATGTTGCCTCGAATATGATTTTAAGACTCTAGGGTTATTACTAAGATGTCCTAACATTGCTTTAGTGATTGTACGTCCCTTTCGAATTGACCCTTATAACTCCAACGACGGTGCTACCTATTTCTCAATAGTAGGATAGCATTGTCTAAAGGAAACGAGAACAGAAACAATCTTTTTTTTCGAGTAGGTAGATGCTAGTAGGTACTTGCTCAAAATCAAACTTTTTACACCATACACTTTCAAACAAACTTTTCAAACTAAGTTTTCAAAAACACTTCGTAACACTCTTGAGGACAGAAACAAGGGTTAAAACGAAGTAAAACAAAACTTTTTCAAAACAAACACACACAAGCAATTTTTAAAAAAGATGAGCAAGTACCTAAGAGCCCATGGAAAACCATGGATAGAAAGGGTGCTAATACCTTCCCTTTCTATAATCTACCCCCACTCAAAATCTCGAAAAAAGGAATTTTTCTGTGCTTTTTTCCTTTCCAGTTGGACAAAATAAACGTCGGTGGCGAGTCTTGCTTACCGCGACATTTTGCAAACACAAACGCAAAATGCAAACCAGCATTTTCCAAAATAGTCGGTTCTGCCATCGTATCACAATACCCTAACAATGGCACGATCTTATTTCTGCATCAAGACTCACATGTAAAACGTTAAATACATTCACATATGAAAAAATTAATTATGTCAGCAATAGTTAATAATGCCTGAGATCAATGTTTCGAATCTTCATCATACTTACCAACTGGCGTGAATGGGAGGAGGCATTTTGGACTTGAAATGGCTTGATTATGAGCGTGGTTTGATTCCTGGAAGCCTCAAGAATGTGATTTGGCCATTTATTTGGATTGATATAATATGCTGAGGAAATGGATCACATTTCTGGTAAATGCTTGGGCTGAATTGACTTTCCATAGGCCCATTCTGTGCATTTTTGTTACACTTTGCACCTGTAAAAAAAAGCTTATGGGTTCATTTTAATGGGCTTAGTGCCATTCTGATTTTTACTTGCAGCGTATCCTGGATCCAGTTTGCACCTCTCGCCTGCCTTGATTTTATTTTTCATGTATAATCATTGTGATTGACTTTTGATTGTACGGGTAATAATTGTTGAAGAATCTCAAGAGATTTTTAAAGCAAGTTAAGAGCCCAATCTTCATCAAGGGAATTCGAGGAAACTTCTGTAGAGTTTTATTATCGCTTGCGTGGCTTTGAAGAGGTAACGGATCTTCTCTGGTAGGTATCATCGTGACTTTATTTTATTCCTTATCTCTTGCATCATTTTCCGCTTTCTTTGCAATGAGAAGTAGGAATAAAGATGCATGACTGGGAGTCCCTACTTTAGGTGGGAAATGATGTTTTAACAGACCTTTAGAAGGAAATTCCTACTTGTGCTTGATTGTTTACCATTCTGTCTGTTTACATTTGTGCCAAAGACCTCAAAGAAGGCGTCCCATTCCCATTTCCCATTGATAAGTCCTCTAAAAAGGCAAGTGGAAAAGGGTCCGCAATCGACCCCCACGATTTCTTATCCACTGGTAATTCGTAGCTCACGTTGTACTTCGATGCTACAAATCATGTTATTCTTGTATCGAGTCGGTTAGATGGAGAAGGGTTCAGAGTCAACCCTCACGCTTTGTCATTAGCTCGCGTGCCGTGCATGATGATTCTCCGATGTGATCTCATTATTGTCTTATATATCCTACCTCGATGATGCAATATCTTGGTTATGTGTTTAGTCTCCTATGACTATTCACTTTTGTTCTTCTCTTGCCTAGATAACATGATATCTTGGTTAAGAGTCAACACCCCTTATTCTTCTTGCCACGGTGATGCAATATCATGGTTAAGAATTACTTACTCCCCTATTTTTGCTTGCCTTGATAGCTCGATGTCTTGGTTAAACCTCCCATTTTTCCTACCTTGATGACTCGATATCATGGTTAGGTGTCCCTTCTCCCTTGTCCTACCTCGATGACACAATATCATGGTTAGGCGTGATCCCTCTCCCTTTCCTTCCTTGGTGGCATGATACCTCAGTTAGGCGTGTGCTACTTAAGTCAGTGGATACTCCTCAAGCTTTGTGTGTTTACTTTCCATTGCACGTTTACATGCTCCCGTAGGATTTCTCGATTCAATCTTAGGAAGTAAATTGAGATAGACTTTAGGTTGAAAACCATGAATGACAACCCTAGGCTTACTTTTATAGTTTCCCTTAGGCCTTTTTCTTTCTCTTTTGCATTTGCATTAAAACTAAAACTTATTTTTCTTTTAAACTCATAAAACACTCTAATAATACAAAAACCCTTTTTCAAGGTAAAAAACACCAACCAATTCAAACTTCATTTTTCCACTTTACTTTTCTTTTAAAACCCTCTTTCAAGGTAAAAAACATACAACAAACCAAAACATGTGAGTCGAACTACTGCGCTCTGATTCCTCGAAAGGGACACGTAGGCATTAGGTCGCGGGGCCTAGGTGAGCAAAACTTTGTAAATATTCCTTCTTTTCCCTGTATTTTCTTTCGCATGTATTTCCTCTCAGCATTAAGCTTTAGACATATATTCACACACCCTTAGATTAGAGCAAACTTAAGTGGATCCTATGGAGTACCGCAGATGCGCGAGGTGATAATACTTTCCCCTTACGTAATCGACTTTCGTACTCATTCTCTTGGTCGTAAGACCATCTTATCCATTTTCTTTGGGGTTCTCTCGATATCTTCCCTTCCTTCGAGATAAATAGATTTCGTTGGCGAATCAGTGTTTTTTTGCGGCACGACACATCCACCTGAAGGATGCCATCGAGATACTCATCCGAGATGGGCATCTCAAATAATATAAAAAGAAGGAAGACACCCGCGAGGATGCTCAGGAGTCCAAGAAAGTAAAAGAGAAAATCCCTCGTCCAACGAAAGCCTCATGCCTGTTGCCTTGAGCATCACCTGGCCAGAAGACTTCTACTTCCCCGACCTAGATAAAGTTCCTCTGTACTTCGCCACCCACAGTCCGTGGGAGACATTTCCCGCAACAATGGTTATATCTGGCGGGGGTTTCAACAAATGTACGATTGGCTCAGTCAAAAGAAGATTCTACCAACTTATGACAGCTAGTTCCGACAAGAGTGACACTCTCAATAAGATCATGGGAAACTCGGTTCCCAATGCATTTTACTGAAAAGAGATGCCTGATGGAGCTCCAAACTCTAGTATTCCTCTGCTCGTACGAGCACGAATGACCAATTTCAACGTTAGACACATTTTAGTCGATCAAGTCGGTTCGGTTGATATAATGTACTCCCAACTGTTTTCTACTCTACATCTCAATGAGACTCACTTGACCCCTTATGTAGGACCCGTCCTCCAGGGATTCAATTAATCTTTCACCAAACCCTAGGGATATATCGAGATAATCATCACATTCGAAGCGGAAGAACCCTCTAGGTCGATCAAGACGCATTTCCTCGTGGTAGACTGCCCATCATTTTATTAGTGCATATTCGGGAGACCTACCCTGACCGAACTGATAGCAGTGCTCTCCACTGTGCACCTGAAGATGAAATACTACACCGAGGAGGGACTTGTCGCCACCCTTCACGGAGAGATATAGGTATCAAGAAGATTCTTTGCAGCAGCGGTTAAGGGTTTGAGCTTCGTCAGCACACAACCCAGAACATCCAACCGACCTACCCTGCCCAGCAGTTTCGAAGAGCCAAGATCACTGCCACACGTTGCACAATCGACCTCGAAAATTGGTTCAGAAAAGAAGATCTCCGAGAGCAGTAGAGGAAGGGGAAAGAGCCCCTACTAAATGCAGAAAGCTCTTCCTCGTCAACGAGCAGCAAATAGCCTGCACATCATGTGCGCCCAATCCTGGATGGAGATTTCGAAATCATCCCCATCGGCGACGATCCATCCAAAGGAGTCATAATCAATGCTGACCTCCCCGACTTGGAAAAAAGACAATTAAAGGCGCCCCTCAGGGAAAATTCCAACTTGTTCGCTTGGAGCGTAATAGAGATGCGCGACTTGGATCCAGAGATAACTTGCCATCACTTGACGATAGATCCTGCCATTAAGGCAGTTGCTCAGCATAGGCGCCAGTAGTCCCCGAAGAAAACAGAGGTTGTCGAGCAAGTTGTTAAAGACCTCCTAGAGGAAAATTTAATTTGTGAAGCCCAGTACACATCCTGGCTCTCTAATGTAGCGCTCGTAAAAAAATCTAATGGAAAATGGCGCATGTGCATTAACTATACCCACCTCAATAGGACTTGCCCCAAAGATGCTTATCCCCTGCCCAATATAGATAAATTAGTTAATAATTATACAGGTTTTAAATTGTTTTCGTTCATGGACGCGTTCTCTAGATACAACCAGATTCCCATGGCAAAGACAGACAAAGAGTACACGGCCTTCATGATCGAGTCAGGCAACTATTACTACAACATAATGCCCTTCGATTTGAAGAACATCGATGTTACATACCAACAGATGATGAACAAGGTCTTCCTATGAGAAATTGGAGACATGCTCTAGGTCTACATGGATGAAATAATCGTCAAATCCAAAGAGGAAATCGACCATGCTCTCCACCTAAAGAAAGTCTTCGACCAAGCAAGGAAATGTAGAATGCGGTTCAACCCAGAAAAATGCATCTTCGGCATACAGGCACACAATTTCCTCGATTTCTACCTAACAAAACAAGGAATCGAAGCTAACCCCGACAAATGTCAGGAATTTTTTGAGTTTCAACGCCGAACTCGAAGAAATCAATCCAAATCCTAAACAGAATTTCACTTTGTTATCTCGATTCGTGGAAAAATCTTCCCAGCATGGACTTCCCCTCTTCAAGCTTCTTTGTAAAGAGGTAGCCTTCGAGTGGACTGAGGAGTATGAATGCTCCTTCATCCACCTCAAGCAGGCACTATCACAACCAACATTCCTTTCACGACCAGATAAGGAAGAAATTATCTATCTCTATCTGGCTGTTACATCTGAGGTCGTGAGTGCTTCCCTCATCCGAGAAACCCCCGAGGGGAAGAAACCCATTTACTTCACGAGAAAGGCCCTCCAGGGCCCTGAAATAAGGTATCAGAAGATATATAAAGTATCCTTAGCAATCATCAATGCAACGAGGAGGTTGAGGCACTACTTCCTAGAACACATGATTGTAGTTCAGACAAAATAACCCATAAAGCAGTTACTCGACCAACCTGCCATGAAAGGAAGAATGCTCAAATGGTTGTTAGAAATCTCTAAGTTTGACATCAAATATGAGGGTAGGAAAGCCCTCAAAGCCCAAGTATTGGTCGATTTCGTGGCAGAGATGACATCGCCAGTCTTCCCCACAAGCGGGGCACATAAATGGACCATCTTTATCGATGGAGCTTCTAGCTCAACGGGAAGCGGAGCAGGAATTATAATGGAAAACGAGGAAGGAATCTTGATCGAAGCCTCCCTCTCATTATATTTCCTGACCTTAAACAACCAAGCTGAGTACAAAGCATTTCTAGTGAGACTACGCCTGGCCGAAAATTTAGGGGCCGAAGAAGTAAAAATCTTCACAGATTCCCAGCTCGTTGCATCTCAGGTACGGGGAGAATATCAAGTCAAGAACGATTATCTATCGGAATATTGGACTTTGGTCCAAGAAATAATGAAGAATTCGAGACCGTAGACGTACAACATGTTCCCCATGAACACAACACTCGGGCATATATCTTGTCAAAACTGGCGAGCACAAAGAAGAAGGCAGGAAACAAATCAATAATACAAGAAATATTTCCTCGACCGAGCATTGAAAAACCCTCCTCGGTTCTAGACGTGTGCGCCATTGGTGACAATAACTATTGGATGACCCTAGTATATAACTACCTCACAAAAGGGGAACTTCCGACCAATCAAAAAGAGGCCAGGATAGTCAGGCAAAGAGCCTTCTCCTATGTTCTGGTCGAAGGAAGATTGTACAGAAGGGGATTTTCCACCCCCTCCTCAAATGTGTCAAAGAAAACAGAGTAGCCCATATCCTGCGTGAAATCCATGAAGGAATCAACAGCCAACGCCTGGGAGGAAGATCCCTTGCCAGAAAAGCATTATGGGAAGAACATTACTAGCCTACCATGCAGCACGACACTAAAGAGCACGTAAAGAAGTGTGACAAATTCCAACGCCACGCGGACATCCACTTGGCGCCTCTAAACGAGCTCAAGTCTCTCTCACCCCTTGGACCTTCGCATGGTGGGGCTTGGACATCCTCGGGCCATTCGTGGTCGGATCAAACCAAAAAAAATATCTGATAATAGCCGTGGATTACTTCACAAAATGGATAGAAGCAGAAGCGCTGGCCAGAATCACTGTGCAAAATATTCTCCATTTCTACAAAAGAAACATTCCCGATTTAGCATCCCCCAAGCAATTGTCACCAACAACAGGACACAATTCACAGAAAAAATTTCCAGGAATTAGTTGCCAAGTTAGGCCCCATCAAACACTTCGCATCCGTCGAGCACCCACACACGAACGGGCAAGCCGAGTTTGCGAACAGGGTGATCCTACGAGGCCTCATGAGAAAGTTGGACGAAACCAAAAAGATATGGGTCGAGGACCTACACAGTGTACTCTAGGTCTATCGAACGACTTCTCACTCATCCACCAGGGAAACTCCCTTCTGACTAGCATACATGACCAATATTGTTATCCCTGTCGAAATCAGAGAGCCCTCATGGCAGACTGAAACCCCTTTCAACAAAGAAATGAACGACGAAGCTTTAAGAGAGGAGATCAACCTCGTTGAGGAAATCCGAGCAAGAGCAGCTCTATGTGAAACCTTCCTTAAACAAAAAATCTCCATACGATATGATGCCAAAGTCATACAGCGTGAATTCGAAGTCGAAAGCTTAGTCCTAAAGAGAAATCACAAAGAGTCTCACAAAGGCAAGCTCGCTGCAAACTGAAAAGGCCCCTATCGTGTCCATGCTAAAACGAGGAACGGGGCCTAGTACTTAGAAAATCTACACGGGGAACAACTTACTCGAACTTGGAACACCGAGAAACTGAAGCAATATTACAATTAAGGCACAAATAGAGTCGGCATGCTTTGTCGAAATGACGAACATAGTCAGGCCGACCATATGTGCATGCCTAGGTACAAGCATGGCACCTCAAATTAAACAAAGAGGCAAGTTTTCACTCTTTTAACGAGAAGATTCTTAACCTGACGGGGAAAACTCAAACGAGTTCCATCGTCGTCGTACCACGATGGTAGAACACCCAGCTCGCGATGGGAAGTTCAAGCATTTGAGCTCAGTCCCCAAACGAGACATGAGTTCTGGCCCATGCCCGAAAATTACTCTGGTCGTTCGACTACTCTCCCCACACTGGCGAACCTCAATACTAACGAGCAAACCCCTCAAAAATCTCTATCAAAATAAACGTCTCAAGCAGACGAGCATACTAACATGCAAAACTTAACAAAAGCAATATCTCATGCACAAACAAAAGTAAAAACTTAAACATGGAAAATTAAAGTAAGCGACCACTACAGTCGAAATATTAAAAGACGACCACAAAGGTCGCAATTGTCAGAACAATTACATAAAGGGAGCCAAAGGCCCCGATCCAAAGAAATGAACAAGTGGCCACAAGGACCACGATTGTTTGAGAATTAAATAAAACGGGCAAAGCCCCGGAAACAAATTACAACAAAAATGGCACGCAGGCCGAACAGGACAAAGGAATAACCAGCTCCAATTAGTCAACGGGATGAGGCTGCTCTTTTGGATTTGGAGGAACTTCTACGTCGGGATGAGGTTGTTCGGGTCCCCCTGGGGACTGAAAAGAATCTTCCACATCCCCACCTGCCACTCGAAGGAAGTCGGGGATAACCATTCATCCATCCACCACACAATGGAGGAAGTAAGTTCTCGTAAAAACAAAGTTGACTCCCGAGTTACCCATATGAATCTGAGCCACTGCATTCTTAAAAGAATCTTTTACGGCCACCAGATCATCATCGTTAGCCTGCTGAATACGAGCAACCAGGTGGGCCCTGGTCGTAAACTCCTTAACATCGTCGGGCTCCTCCTCGCTAGGGGTCATGGCAGACTTGAGCTTTTCTCTCTCCTCCACAAGGGCCTTTTTGAGTTTTTCCCTCTCCTCATTCGACTCCTTCTTCGACTTAGTTTGTGTCTTGCTGTCAACCTTCAGTTTTGTGTACTTCTCCTCAAGAGCGATATGAGCTGCCCGGACCTTCCTCAACTCCATCTGCTCGGGACTCCCCTCCTCGGTATGGATCACTGCCACACTCAAGATCCACATCATAGCAGCAGTGTCCTGAGCCAGCAGGGTCCTCTTGCTCGGATGATCCATTTCCCCATATAACAGAGACTCTGCCTAGTGTACCTCCAAGGAACCTCCTTCGAAGAGAGTTTTATTGTGGAAGCAGGGGAGCACCTTGAATTTCCCAAGACCTTGCTCCCCAGTCAGATCTATCAGGTCATCTAAACGAAGTCTCTTGAACCTCAAGCTCACCGGAAGAGGAGAAGCCTGCCCAGCAACAAGGCCCAATGAAGAAGTCCCTGACCCTGTCGGAGGCACACCAGCCCCGTCTCCACCCAAGAGGCTCTTGGCAACTGACTTTTGTGCTTTCTTGGCCTTATCAGTAGCATTCTTGATCATACGCTCCTGAGGAGTAGACATTTTCCTTGCAACAAAACAAGCACGAATTAGGAAAACATGGATATCAGGATAAGGGCAAGTCAAAAAAAGAAAACGACTATCTAAATACTTCATAGGATCATCGCATTCGAGGAGCTCCTTGATGTTAATATGTTCAGAATGAAATACATCTTTCATATCCATGTCAATGAGGACTTTTCCCCTTTGCCCATTCACTAAACTGACAGATATTCCCTCGACAAAGGCCAATAGTCGATCTTAGCTAGCCTGGTCTTCAGGGTTTAGTTGGCCCGTCTTCACGATGTAATGATTGGTACCACGATCATAGTGCTCCCTGTCCTAGTGGAAGTTGAACCTCTACAAAAACTCCTTCATCGATTCACCCTCCCCCCCCCCCCCCCCTCGGTCAGCACAGGTCCCCCGTCCCCACCACGCTTGGGGGCAGTCATAAAAACATTAAGGATTGCCCTCTCCGACACAAGCTGGGTTAACAAGTACTTGTCCTTGAAATGTCGAGCAGATTCAAGGTAGGCCTTAAACAGCTTGCCATTAGCCTTTTTCGAGGAGACTTACCCAAACTGATTGCCAACAGTTCCCCACTGAAGGTGGAAGCAGTAACAGAACAAAGGGACAATGGCCCCAATCTTCAAATACTCACACACGATCTCAAAATCCCGTAGGAAGGCTATCGAGTTAGGATGAAGTTGCAAGGGAGCAAAATATAGATAGTAAAAAATGGCCACCTGAAGGTCGGTGAAAGGATGTCGGAACCCCAGATCTCTGAAGAAGATCTTATACATAGGGAAATGATTAACGTCATACTTCGAGCAGATGCGGTCATGCCTCTCTGGGATATAGACAATCCACTCCTCCTCAGCACTGTGTCACTTCATATCCGCAACCACAATAGTAAGCATTTCCTCTGGGTGCTCGGTGAAGTAGGAGGCAATCTCTCGAGGACCCGAGGCGATCCAATCCACATAAGCCACAGCCGCCTCAGACATGTTTTACTCGGTTGCATTTTGTTCTAACATGCTCGGTTAAGAATTATGTTGCCTCGGCGGACTCTCTTCGGTCAAAGTATGCTCGGACGAGTTCTGTTCGAAATCACTTTGCTCTCTCATAACTTCGTCTTCGATGCTACTAGCCATATTACCTAAAAAGTAGAGGACAAAAGTGAATTAGACATCAAATTAAATTCACCCTTCCACCTCTAATCAAGTGAAAGGGCGCGCAAAGGAACGGGGACCCCGTCCCTGACCAGAGCCCTCACTTAAACAAAAAAAAACAGACAGAAGGACGATTCCCTTTAACGCGTTAGGCGCCTTCTCGCCAGGCTAAGCCCTAACCGACGCGAGGAGTAATTTCTCTGACGACTGGGTTTTAAGCCTCACTTGAGGGTTCATCAGAAACGCATGAGGAACATGACAGCAACCTAGAAACGACCTAACTTCATCGGAAAACTCATCGCAAATCACCATTACCGGCCCTAATGCCTGATATTTCCAAATAGATTCATGGCGAAAGCAACGTCCTTATATGGTAGAACCACCGTCAGACGCCAACAAACCACCAGAAGTTTCTGCACTAAGCTACTTTAATCCTAATTGCACACATCTCTAATATCAAAATTAGAAAATCTAACCTAGAACAGGGACAAATTTCACAGGAACAAGGGAAAATCAATAAACTTACTTGGTCGGGGAGGATTAACGGTGGAACGAGAAGAAACTTCGGCGGTGAATGACAACTCTTTACAGAACTAACATAAACAGGCAGAAGAAAGCAAGCGAAAAGTGCAAATGAAGCTTCCTCACTCCCATTTATAAGCAGCTTTGCTAGCACGTGAGCGGGCACATGCCTAGGGAAACCTAGGAGTCGTCATCATTACGCCTTAGTACCTAGACTTACCATCATTACGCATTTATGACAGTAGGTGGCTAGATGCAAGCATGCACGCTATCTCCCAGAGTCCAACCAATCATTCGGCTCCCTGCACGCTGAACACAAGGGACCACGTTCGGTTCCCTCGACACAATTATCCCCGAACGCATCCTGAAGCGTCCCCGTCTCCCACGATGAGCACCAAAAAACACTACCACCTCCTCGACATGCGGGTTGACTCTAAGTCATCACTCCTACACCTAGGAGCAACGACTTGAGGGCTCCTGTTCTGGACTGGCTCAATGGCTAGGCATGGCTCAATCTGCTTCTACCTTCCACGTGGCCCAACAACTTTAGCCCACTAGCTATGGCTCTTCAGTAAAGCACACTTCGTCGACTGCACCCCATGAACGGAGAGACCAATGATGCCTGAGTCATGCGCCTGCCAGCATCGACATCTACCTCCAAGTCCGCTCGACATGCGTGGAGCAGACAACCAGGAAACATCCATGACACATCTGCCCGTAATCTCTACCTTGCTCGGAGCAACGACTAGTTACGAGCATGACTGCTCGTTTTGACTAAGTCCTAACAATTACCTATTTTTGAGGAACATAATATATAGACTCAAAAACAGGAACCAATGGGCAAGCGTCAGGGACATTATATAAACCCTCACACTTGTGAGGGCCATATATTCGGTATTCATCCTAAAAATCATAATTTCTTTCTAGTATCTCTTTGCACTCTTTCTCACTTGAGCATCAGAGTGCCTTACAGATACACCCCCTCCTCTCCTCAGATTTTCAGTCAAGCAGACGTCATCTTCTCGTCCCACTTCAAGTTCTGATCAACCGGTAACATTAATTTTTAAATACTATATTATCTTTTATAAATATTATAATGTCTTTTTAAATACAATACATGTCTAAATTATAGAAAATAATACTTAAATATTTAAAATAAGTGAAACTAATAGAATACGAGAAAAAAATATTTATTATATTAATGTGTAATATTTAAAAGAGAAAGATAGAATAGAATAGAGATAAAATTTATTAAAGTAAAAAAAAGGTGTTATTTTAGAACAATACAACATAAAAATCCATATATATATATATATATATATATATATATATATATATATATATATATATATATATATATATATATATATATATATATATATATATATATATATATATATATATATTAATTTATAATTATGTAAATTTAATGGACTACTCCAAATCTATACGGGCTAGCGCTAATAAGTAACAAACATTTTAGAATTATATTATAAAAACTCTAAAAAACATAGACTCTAATTTAAAGATCCAAACCCTATAATTTTTTAGATCAATCCATCGGCTCATATAGATTAACCCATATTAATAGTCTAGCGGTTGCCTATGGCTTTTTTCAAGTATCCATCTTTTAGTAGATTTGCAGGCTTTGTGTGGGAAACAGATTTGCTGCCAGCAAAGTTACCATGATTTTAGGCATAATCAATCAATTTTTTATCAAAAAATTAAAATAAAATAAACAAAATGATGAGAGAGAAAGTTTCGTGAAGGAAATAGGCATAAAGGTAATAATGTCTTTGCCGCCGCCATAAAGGCAGCAAAACCCAACCCCTTTTTAAAGTTTCATGCTGATACATTATACATTTATAAATATTAAAAATGATTTTCATGATTATTTTGAAATTCAATCAAGTTTAATTAATTTTTAGATTTTGATAAAAATATTAATTAAATTTATTATAATATTTTTTTATTAAATTTAATAGAATATTAAAAAATTAAATAGAGAAATATATTAAAAATTATAATATTAAATAATTTAATAATAATTAATTTTTATTTATAAATAATAAATAAGAATTAAAACATTTTTGTTAATTATAAATAAGTCTGATACATTTTTTATTTATTTTATATAATCTTTTTTTTCTCTGATAACTCTTTCTATATGGGCCCTACAATCAAATTAATTGTACTTGAGTATTATACGTGTTTTTACTTTCAATTATTTGCAAAGATGCTCTTTAGAACTTTTCATTATAAACTACATATGCTGCTGCTTTTTTTTACATTTCATTTGGATATGTTTCTTTGTGTAAAAAAGAAGCAATATATTTCTGCATAAATAAATTTAAAAAAACCAGTCTATTTTTTCTCACATGCTACGCTATCATGATTGCATGATATTTCTTTAAAAAAACCTTCTTTAGGCTAATAGTGCGTGCATGCATGCATCAGATACTATGATATTTATATATTTTTTTGTGTGCATGATTATTACTAATGACACCTTTTTTAACAGCAAAATTTTTTATTTGAAATATAATATTTTAATTAATAATAAAAAATTAATTATTATAATATTTTAATTAAAAATATTAATTATTTGAAAAATAAATAACAGACCGATAGTATAAAGAGTTGTGATTCACCTCCTCTTATAATCTTAGTAAGGATAATATCAATGTTTTAAGAACACATGTTAATAACTAAATATGAAAAATTATTATTAAATATTATATATTATTTTAATTAAAAATTAAAAATTAAAAATTAATATTTTTATTGTCTTTTCCAACATAACTTTTTATTTTTATTTTTAAATTTTTTAACATATATTTTAAAAATACATGTTAACATTACCCTTTTAATAATTCGTGTGAAATGTGGGAAAGATTTTATAATTCAAAAAAGAGGAATGCTATAATATCTTTACACCGTAGCATCTATGATATATGCTTTATTTTAATAATTCATGTGAAATGTTGGAAATATTTTAAAATTCAAAAAATTTATTATCTATGCTTTATTTTAATAATTCGTGGGAAATGTTGGAAATATTTTATAATTCAAAAAATATTTTAGTATATAACGTGAAGTGTCTCCCTGATAACTCAAGAACCACGATGTGGAGGCATGGGTTCTTTAATGCATTGGATCTAAAATTCATTAAATCTAATGACCGTTGATATTTTTGTGAATAAAAATATGCTGCTTTGCCGTGTCAGAAGAGAAAGTAGACTATTCCGATCAAAATGAACGAATAATAATACTTTTATATATATATATATATATATATATATATATATATATATATATATATATATATATATATATATATATATATATATATATATATATGACTCATACACTACAATGAAATCCCAAAAACACTTTTAAATTTTAAATTTCGTATGCATTAAATATACAATACACTCTCTTGAAAACACGCCTTACTCATACATTACAGTAAATGATATTTGATTTTAATCAATCTTAAAATTAATTTTCATTGGATCGAAGAAGATAAGAAGAAAAAAAATAGAACTAGTTTTAAAGTCAAACATCTTTTGATAAGTACTTTAAGTTCTAAGGAATTTTATTATATCAATAATTGTGATTTTGTCAAGGAAGTTTGAAACACTCTTGTAAGAGAGAATGAATACGCAAATCCATAAAGTTGGAATGCGAAATTATATGAAAAATATTTTCATAAATGGTACTCAATCATTGGAACACTATGAGGTTAGATTATAAATTTTGTACTTCCTCCGTTTCAAAATCATTATTGTTTTAGTAAATAAATTTTGTTTTAAAATGACTGTCATTTTCACTTTTAATGTAGTAATGATTATTATTTTTTTAATTGCGTCATTTACTTTTTACTTTCTACACTACCTTCAATACATTAATATGATTAATTTTGTAAAAGTGTAATATTTTATGACAACATCTACATTCATTAATTTGTGTGCAAAAACCTTAACCGACATTCATTTTGAAACAAAGGGAGTATCTAACTACTACTCCATCTGTTTCTTTTTAACCGTTACTTTTTTACTTTTTACACATACCAAGAAAACTTATAATTATGATTACTTTTCATGTTATAATTTTTTTTTGCCTATAATACTTTTAACTTTAATTATTTCAATATACTTTTTTTTCTCTATATAATAAATAGTTAGGAGAAACTTTGACAAAACCACAATCATTACTACTTTGAACTTTGAAATGGACAATTAAAAATAAATAATTTTTTTCCACAAAAAGTGACACTTAAAAAGAAATGGAATATATAAGAATTGAGAGTTGATATCAAAATCTGATTCAACCGTCAATTTAAAAGATAATAATGATTTTGTTGAGTTTTAGAAAGAATCTAAAAGAGAGAACATTCAACTACTCAAAGAAATAGAAAAAAAAATCAATCATGCTCGAAATATCTTCATTTTCCTCATCATCGTCATCTTCATCAAAAAGAATACTCGAAGATGAAAAATAAAGATCAAACTGACTATATATTATTACTACGTGCTCTTGTTTTTTTTGGTTTATTTTCTTTAAAGACTATAATGAAATTTTAGAGTCCAAAACCTCAATAAAATCGTTTAGTATTGGTACCACGTGCTCTTGTTTTTTAGTTTGTTTTCTTTAAAGACTATAATGAAATGTTAGACAACCTAAAACTCCAATTCAATCATTCAGTTAATAATGAATAAAAATTTAATTTGTATATAAATGACAAATGTTTATCGTGAATTTGAATAAGAATCACATATTTTTCTTTTGTTGTGAAAATGATGCTCATAAAACAAACTCTTAGTTCTATCTCTAACTAATAGATATTCATTATTCGCCTTCTCATTCATTTTAGCAGCTTGTGCTTCTTCTTTGACTTCATATGGGTTTTTCATTTTAGCATCAACATGTTCCGCCTCAACAGGAAACTCCCCACATTCCAGCTCTTCTTCAGAGAACTTCGTACTTTGATCAACATCATCAGTTTTCTTGAAATCCATCTCGATTTTACTGAAAATTACATCTCGACCTATGATACACCTCTTCTGACATGAATCTAGGCACTAGAGCCTATAAGCTTTGACTTCTTCAAGGTATCCAAGGAACATGCATCCCAGAGCTTTAGGTTCAACCTTATCTTGCCTAATGTGAGCATATGTTACACAATCAAATACTCTAAGTTTATCGAGGTCTGGTAGATGACCCGACCAAACTTCTTCAAGTGTCCCCATCCCCAACACAGTCAAGTGACACTTATTTATCAAGTAAGAAATGGTCATGATTGGCTCAGCCTAAAAACCCTTTTTTAACCCTGCACTAACAAATATGCACCTCACTTTTTCCAGAATGGTTTGATTAAACCTTTCCGCTAAATCATTTTATTGTGGAGTACCTGCATTCGTTTTATGCCTTGCAATACTAGACATAACACAATAGTTTTTGAAAGATTCATTGCAAAATTCAAGACCATTACCAGTCCTCAACTTCTTGACTTTCTTGTCAGTTTGCTTTTCGACCAGAGTCTTCCAACTTTTGAAATTTTTAAAAGTTTTATCCTTAGCTTTCTGAATGAATACTCATAACTTTCGTGAGTAATCATCAACTATGGATAGAAAATATCCTGCCTTGAGTGTGAGGGATTCCTTGTAAGCCCCCAAAGATCATTATGGATATAGTCAAGGGATTCATGTGTTCTTTGTTTACCTTTGTTGAACTTCAGCCTACAGGATTTACAAAATACACAAGGTTCACAAAACTCCAATTTTTTTACCTTGTCACCACCTAGTAGATTTTGCTTTCTCAATTCGACCGAGCCTCTTTCACTGACATGGCCAAGTCTCATGTGTCATAACTTAATCTTCGATATAGGTTTTATAGATGTTACATCTACTGAACCACCTACAACCTCAACCTCAAGGGTATACATGCCTTACCTTTTGATGCCTCTCAAGACATCCTTTGAACCCTTCATTACCCTTAGGATATTTTGCTCTCATTTGAAAATATATCATTTCTTGTCGAATTCACTAAGAAAAATCAATTTTCTCTTAAGACCGGGTACATACTTGACACCAATCAACAACTTTATTGACTCGTCATGAAGCTTGAGTATGACAAATCCAATTCCTGCAATTTTAGGCTTTGTTGTTTCTTAGCAACACTAATTCACCATCTTGATCACATAATTCCTCAAATACATCTTTGTTTGGAGTCATGTGTCAAGTGCAACCTGGGTCCATAATTTATTCCTTGCTAGAATTTATGCTAAAAACCACCAGTACATCAGATGATTTATAATCATCTTGAACAATGATTACATTGCCATTGTCCTTGTCATCGTCATAACTCTTCAACCAGCCAGGACACACTTTTCTGGTATGATATTCCTTCTTACAGTGGTAACACCTATAGTATGAGCATAACCACCATAAGAATTTTGTGGACCTTTACCCTTCTTCTTCTAAAACTTACCATCCTTCTTCGAGAATTTTCCTTTTACGGATAATCCTTCACCAATAGTTGATGTCTTATGCTCATTTCTTTTGTTCAAATCCTTCGAGTACAAGGCTAATTAAACTTCTTCAAATTTCAAGGACTATCTTCCATACAAGTGGGTTTCTTTGAAGTGAGCATGAGATCTTGGTAAATCCCACAACAACAACGCTTAATCTTCATCACTGATGGTAACCTCAATATTTTCTAGATCAAGAATTGGCTATTGAACATATCTAGTAGTTCAGTCGAGACTTTATTTTCACTCATCTTGGATGAATAAAGAGCTTGCTTAAGTAGAGGAGATTGACCAACAATTTGGTCATGTACAAACCTTCGAGTTTTGTCCACACACCTCCTTTGAAACCTTCAAGAGAACCTTATCACCAAGGCTCAATACAATAGTATTGTTGGCTTTCTCTATCATCATCATCATCTTCTCCTTCGTCGTTAGGGCAACATCCATTTTTTCCGATCCTTTCAATGCTTCTAACAAACCCTGTTGAACAAGAAGAACTTGCATCTTCAAGCGCCATAAACTGAAATCATTCACTCTGGTGAATTTCTTAATCTCATACTTTGTTGACAACATCTTCTTCTCCATGCTCATCGCACCAATTTATTGTGAAAATGATGTCCAGAAAACATCGCATGATCAATTTCTTTATCAACAAGAAAATCACAAAGTAACTAAATAGAAAAGAGACAAAAAAAGACAATTCAAAGTGGCATAAAATCATGAATTCTTGTTTCAATTACACATTAGGAAACAATGTTTACAATTAAATCTCAACCACACCACTTTCTCCTTCTAATCGGGATTGAGAAGTGAGGACTAGTATATTATTTATAAGAAAATTAAATGCTACCTTTTAACTAACATACTAAATAATTAGGCTAACATACTGATCCAATTCAATATGTTAACAATCTAGCATATTTTAACAGTTACACTAACTATTCGACTTCGAGAAAGTTTACTATAACACTAATTTATAACCTATAAACTACATCTTTTAAATAAGTAGTTACGAAAATCATTTTTGAAAAAATTGGTTTGTAGGTATATTTGTATAATGTATAGTTTGTCAAATAAAAGAGGAACTAACATATAAATATTCAATGAATTATTGACTAATTTTTTATCTCAATTTATACAACTTTTTTATGATATGAACATAAAAAATCAGATAAATCATTTCATAATAGATATTTCCATTCTCATATAATAGTATTATTTCTTTTTCTTCCTAGTTTCCTTTGTTTGCTTTTTTATAGTTTAACTAGCATGTGACAATTGTGGAATGAGATGACAGCTAAACTTGTTAAATCTGGCTAAATTTAAAGATTAAAAGAATTTGAAGGTCAAAGTTTTGACAAAAATATAAGTATAATGACAAATTGCTAATAGTTTGAAGTCGTGCAAAACCCGAATCAAAATTAGATCTCAACCAAAACAGATTTGAGATCAGAGTAGAGACTTTAGTATTTATTTCGAATTTTGTCTTGAATCTGTTCGTTGTTTATTATTATTATTATTATTATTATTATTATTATTATTATTATTATTATTATTATTATTATTATGAGAAAAAGAATTTTGAAGGAAATTTTGGTAAAAAATATAGTAGAATTATATAATTGTATATAATATTTTATTTTAAAAAAAAATGTATTTTAATAAATAAATAAATAAATAAAGAGAGAGTGAAGTAGCTCAACTGATAACCTAATAGAGTTATAGCCATAAAGACTCAACAACATGAAAAATAATGGGGATGAAAAGCTAACTGCATAAACAAGAAATCTTTATTTCTGTATATATTAACTCACCATAGTTGTGACATACATAATGAAAGTTACCAATGAAATTGGAAAAAGGAGCCATTTTTGGAGCTTAAATTTGAATGGTTGTTCTTTTCAATTCAGCATAACAGACTCGGAATAATGATTATTACAATAGAGTTGTCAACAACGCGCTCTTCACAATTTCAACACAATTCTAATAAATTTTTTTGGTTTTTTCTAAGTTACCTTGATAAAAAGATGTGTAATTTACTCATTATGATGTGAAACCACTTATAAAAAGACAAATGTAATTTAGTACTCTTATAATAATAAAGTATATTATTAACATATTATTATAGATATTCTAATTTATTTACATATTTGACTCTATTACATTAGTTATATTTCATCTTTCTAATAAAAAAGTTTCTTCATAAACCTCTACAGTAATAAAGTGTTTGTTTGGCTTTGTTTCAACTTCTTTGTGTAGGTAAAGAAATATATATTTCTAATATATTGATAGAAATTAATATATCATGACATGTATACTTAACAAGTTACATCAGTGTTTGAATTACACTAAGATATGGTATTTCTAAAACAAGTAGTTTTCCTCATCTTCTCGAGGTCGGAAAGAGTCTTATCCAAATCCAATGGTCTAACATTATAGGGGTAGACAATATTTGTCCATATACGAACGTTTTAACACCTTTTTTTGTATAAGATTCTTAATGTAGAAATATTCTACTATCCAAATGCATAATTTGTAATGCTTAATTTGTAAACATAGACATAACTTTGTCTTTTCTATGTCATTTATATCAAACTGTTTCTTTAAGAGATTTATAAATTTTGGAATATCTTCAAGAGTTCCAATAATTTTGTTGTTAGACGGTGTAGCAAGTGATCGAGAGAGGAGTGAATAGATCACCTCCTTACTTATCAAGTATTTAAAATCTTTTATCAAAGTTTGTTAAAAGCAGCGGAAAAGTAAGATCCAGAATCATCTTCCGTCTATTTTGAACCAACTACAAGAAAACTGGACATACGATAAACTTGCTGAATTTTATTAGTGTGAAATAGATGAATCTTAAACACAAATTGATTAACATTTTTAATGCACTTATCACTAGAACAATGTTTCCAATGAATTAAAACTTGCAAGAAATTTTGTCAAACGGTTGGCGTATGCTTGTTTGATGGTTAATAATGGTGATTTGATGAAAGTATTTGAACCACTATTTTATCATTAAACAGAAAACTTAGCAAGCCAATTGAATCACAAAATTGTGGAAAATGTAAAGAGATAGAGAGAGAAAAATAATACGCAGACAGTTTGGTAAGGAAGTTCTCCACTCTCGTCCTCGCGTGTGGGTACGTCTCCCTCTCCATTCTAAAATTGAAATTAAGAACTCTTATATCAATTTTGCTGAAAGTTTGTATACAAGGTTACACTACAGAGACAGAATGAAATCCCTATGATCTTAATCTTCTTGTAAGAACCTCCACTTGATATGAGCCTATCAAGATTTCCTGCAAGATCCACAATCAATCCTCCGCTTCCACGACCTGTTTGCAAAAATCCCTCTGATTTCCAAACCCCTCGCTACGGCTGAATCTGACTTGTGCGATCATGACTAACCAACCCTCAAGAAAAAACTCGTTCTTGAAGGACAAACCCTTGGTTTTTCCTCGAAACCCCCTTCTGAATGTTCAACCCAGCTGAGATCCCTTGAATGAACAGCTGGACATTATCTCTTGATCTCTTGATCCAATTGAACAAAGATGCTTGACTTTCATTGTTATTGTTGAATTAAGATGATTGAGAAGATGATGAAGATGAAGTATCTTTCAGGCTTCTTGTTGCTCAGTAATTGATGCTCACAATTGTAATAATGTGTCACACCTGAATTGCTACTGAAAACTTACTTATATATGTAACAGAAAATGGTTAGAGATAGAAATACGCATTATGAGTCGATACATGTTAGCATGAGTCGACTCATGTTAGTTATACAACATAAAATAAGTCGATGCAAGTTGTTATGAGTCGATACAAACTGATACTACAACATATTACAAAGCCAACCATTTTACATGAGTCGATACATATCATGTATGTGTCGACACATACTGAATTAAATTTTGATTTTTTGAAGATAAAACGTGTTATGTGTCGATGCATGGAGTTATGTATCGATGCATAAAAGTTGAAAATTGTTTTCAAGGGACATCAACATATCATGTGTTGATGCATGAAGTTATGTATCGATGCGTAAAGGTTGAAAATTGTATTCCAGGAGCATCAACATGTTATGAGTCGATGCATAGCATGGATGTGTCGACTCATACTGAAGCATAATCGTTTTTATGATTCTTTGCTTAAGTATGCGTCGATGCAAAGCTCTTTGTGTCGACTCATAACAGTGTTTTATGTGTAAAACACATTCTTAACTCTTTTTAAACATGTTATAATGTATTTTTACAATGCACGCTTATAGGTAAAGAATTTTCAACATTCATTAATTATTTCACACATATTTGCTATCATTCAAAACTAATTATATAAAGGGGTTGCTCATAAACTTCTCCTTTTTTATGATGGAAAATATTTAATGATGTGTGATGATACAGTATGGATGAATGAGCTCCTCCTCCTGAGTTTGTGCATATTATGAATCCTTTTCTAACACCATCTTCTCCCCCCCCCCCCCCTTTGATAAAATCAAAAATAGAATAAGATAACTTTTCAGCAATTTCAGCACATATATGAATTGAGATGCAGTCTCAGCAAACTTGTAACAAAAAAAGACTAATGTCATTCACACAGAATGAGTCTTGGCATAAGCATGGTAATATATAAATGTAATAACTAAGTAAACAGAAAATAATTACGATGAAAGCATTTAACGCAGAAATATTCAATTTACATAAGCTTATAACAATAATTGTTTGAATAGAACGTTGAAACAAATTTTAGAACAAGAGACATAAGGATAAATGTTATGATATGTATGATTAGTCGATGTATGTAATGAATGATATAATTGGAAAGAGTTTAAAACATAAAATTGGGTAGATGGGTCGACCCAACCCAAAATAAATGCATTAATTAACCTTATGTGTCGACACGAAACACGAATGTGTCGACACATCCTGTATTGAAAAACTGATTTTAAGATTTTGTATCGACACAAGAATCGAATGTGTCGACCGAAAGTAGCATGTGTCGACTCAAACCACTATGCATCGACCTAAAATAGATGTTAATTCAACATGTGTCAACGCAAGCCTCTATGTGTCAATCGGAAAACATTTTTGGTTTCTGTTTTTAAATTTTTCTTCAGTATGAGTCGACTCATTACTGTATGAGCTGACTCATAACAGTAAATTTTAACAAAAATGCAGTTTTCTACAAGTTTCTTGTGAAAAGTTGGATATGAGACCCATTTGCAATTATATGATTATGAAAAATGAACAATCTAAAATGATTATGCATACGTAATGATGCAATGCAATTTGCATATGTCAAGTTCAAACAGTTTATGTAAAAGAAATATAAAGACAATATTAATGGAACAACTAAGGTCAATTTACAAGTAATCATATAATTCTCAGAGAGAAAGTGGAGAGGAACGATATTACCTCAGTTTATGAGATGTTAAGACACACGTACGAAGGCTAAAAACACATCTCAACAACATGGTGATATATATATATATATATATATATATATATATATATATATATATATATATATATATATATATATATATATATATATATATATATATATATATATATATATATATATATATATATATATATATATATATATATATATATATATATATATATATATATATAATTTAAGTACATGTATGCTTAAGAAATCAAGTAAGAGAGATCTAAAATCCCTAGCTCACGACGAATGTTGAAGAAAGATTCCGTTGCTAATGGTTTTGTTAAAATATCAACAAGTTGATTTTTAGTATCAACATGCTCAAACACAACATCCTCCTTTTCAACATGATCGCGAAGAAAGTGATGCATAATCTCTATGTGTTTAGTGCGTGAATATAAGACAAGATTCTTAGTAAGATTTATAGCACTTGTGTTGTCACATTTTATTGGAATACATTTTAATTGAATATCATAGTCTTGTAATTGTTGCTTCAGCCATAAAATCTGAGCACAACAACTACCAGCTGCAATGTATTCAGCCTCAGCGGTTGACAATGCAACGAAAACTTGTTTTTTGCTATGCCAACTCACTAAAGAGTTTGAAAACAAATGACATGTGCCAGTATTGCTTTTCCTATCTAACTTGCATCCAGCAAAATCAGAATCAGAGTAACCTATTAAACTGCAATCGCTTCCCTTGGAATATCATAGCCCATACTTAGATGTACCATTGGTATACCTAAGTATACGCTTGACAACTTTCAAGTTGGATTCCTTAGGATCTGATTGATATCGTGCACACATACAAACACTAAACATGATGTCAGGCCTAGATGCTGTAAGATACAAAAGGGATCCAATCACACCTCTATATTTCTTGACATCTACACTCTTACCATGTTCATCCTTATCTAAGTTCCCGTTGGTAGGCATAGGGGTGTCAATTTATTTTGAGTCGTTCATTACAAAGCACTTAAGAAACTCTTTGCAATATTTTGTTTGACATACAATTGTACCCTCAGTGAGCTGCTTTATTTGAAGACTGAGGAAGTAGTTTAGCTCCCCCATGAGACTTATCTCAAATTCACCCTACATAACCTTAGAAAATTCTTCGACCAAATGGAGGTTAGTTGAACCAAAAATAATATTGTCTACATATATTTGAACTAAAAGAATGTGCTTTCCTTTATGTTTAATAAAGAGAGTGGTATCCACTTTACCTCTTGAATATCCATGATCAAGTAAAAATTTACTAAGTCTTTCACACCAATCCCGAGGGGCTTGCTTAAGACCGTATAATGCTCGTTTTAATTTGAAAACACAGTCTGGATATTCATTACTCTCAAAACCAGGAGGTTGTGAGAGGTATACCTCTTCATTTATGACACCATTTAGAAAATCACTCTTTACGTTCATTTGATAAAGCTTAAAATTCTTAGCACACGCGTAAGCGAGCAAGAGACGTATAGCCTCAAGGCGAGCAAATGTAGCATAAGTCTCCTTATAATCAATGCCCTCCTCTTGGTTATACCCTTGTGCCACTAAACGTGCTTTATTGCGGGTTGTCACTCTGTTTTCATCAAGTTTATTTCTAAAAACCCACTTAGTGCCTATGATATGATGGTCTCGCGGACAAGGGACAAGTTCCCAAACATCATTTCTTTTAAATTGATTAAGCTCTTCTTGCATGGCCATTAGCCAAAATTCATCAATCAAGGCCTCTTTGGCATTTTTAGGCTCTACTTGTGAAACAAAAGCGAAGTGATAAAAGAAATTACTTATCTTCGAGCGAGTCATCACTCCTTTTGAAATATCTCCCAATATGTTGTCAATAGGATGGTCTTTTGAGGATTTCCAAGCTGGTGGAAGATCGTTTACTTTCGTTGGCTCTTCTTCCTCATCTTTTGCATGGCTTGTATCTTCTTCCTCTTCATCATCAACTATTTTGGACTGATCAATTTCCTCAACAGTCTCCTTGAGTATGTCTTCTATAGATACACATGCACCATTAAGAGAAATACCTTTTCTGACATTTTTCGGATAAGATTCATCAAAAGAAACATGGATTGACTCCTCAACAGTAAATAAACGCTTATTATATACTCTATATGGTTTACTTGATTGTGAGTAACCGAGAAAGATACCTTCATCTTCTTTTGCATCTAATTTCCCAAGATTTTCTTTACCAATATTCAAAACAAAAAATTTACAACCGAATACGTGAAGGTGTGACAAGTTTGGCTTTCTTCCTTTTAAAAGTTCATAAGGTGTTTTATCCAAAATAGGACGGATTAATATTCCGTTTAAAATATAATAAACTGTGCTAATTGCATCAGTCCAAAATTATTTTGGTAATCCACCCTCATTGAGCATTGTTCTTGCCAACTCCTCTAAAACGCGATTTTTGTGCTCCACAACTCCATTCTTCCGTAGAGTTCGAGGTGCTGAAAAATTATGCTCAATACCATGCTTATCACAATACTTATCAAAAGAGATGATTTTGAAATTCACCTTCATGATCGCTTCGAATTGTAACTATTTTTAATTCCATTATGTTTTGGGATAGTTTTGCAAAACTCTTAAAAGCAGAAAAAGTTTCATCTTTGCTACGAAGGAATATAGTCCAAGTAAATCTAGAGTAGTCGTCAATGATTACAAAACTATAATAATTTCCACCTAGAATCTTTGTTCTAGAAGGTCCAAAGAGGCCCATATGGAGAAGCTCAAGGGATCATGACGTGGAAATCATATTTTTAGATTTGAAAGAGACCCTTGTTTGCTTTTCAACTTAGCACGCGTCACATAGGTGATATTTTGAAAATTTTATTTTTGGAAGACCGACTACTAGATCCTTAGATACAACCTTATTAAGTAAATTAAAGTTAACATGCGCTAGAAGTCTATGCCAAAGCCAATAATCATCATTCAAGGTGACTAGACATTTAGTGCTTGTTAATGATACATCAAAAAGGTCAAGCATATAGACGTTGTTTACTCTAATACCCTTAAACACAATATTCTGTTTAGTATTTTCAATTATGCAGTAAGTGTTTGTGAAAGTAACTTTATAACCCTTGTCACACAATTGGCTAATACTTAAAAAATTGTGTTTAAGCCCCTCTACTAAATGAACATAAAAAATAGTAGTGGTAGAGGGATTACCTACACTACCTTTACTGAGTATTGCTCCTTTGTTATTATCTCCATAAGTAACATATCCTTTCTTCTTTTCTTTGAAGTCAATGAAAAGAGATATGTCACCTGTCATGTGCCTTGAACACCCGCTGTCTAGAAACCATCTTCTATCCACGAATGTAAGACACCCTCCAAGAATGAAAATATTTGTTTATCGGAGGATAATCTCTTAAAAGCATCTTCAGCTTTGTTTTGCAGTTTTTCACATAGAAGAAAAGTTGTTATGATATGCTTGTCTTACTTGCTTGTCATGGTTGTTTTTCTTATGGTAGGACTGATTTTTGGTGTGTGCCATGAGACATAAATTTGCAGTCTCATCACTATCACTCGAATTATCATCATTTGATGAATCACTATCGCTTTCCCACACAAAGTAAGCTCTTCTTTGTTTATTGAACTTCTTTGGTGGAGATTTTCCTTTGTCCTTTTTTCATCTTTGGACATTCCGGTTTGTAGTGTCCAACTTTACCACAATTGTAGCAAGGTCATTTACTTCTTTGTTGTTTATTTTCTTCTTGTCTTGGCTCTTTGGACTGTTTTCTAAAATTTATGAGATTCTTATCGGAGTGCTTGATTCCATTCTTTCGAATAAACCTATTATATCTCCGAACAAAGAGTCCCATTTCTTCATCATCTGAATCTTCGTCACTACTTGAGTCATTATCATTTTTCTCTTTGTTTGAGGACTTGGAGCTAGAAGCCATTAGAGCTATTGACTTCTTCTCACCCTCCTTGTCTTTATTCTTCTCATTCTTACTCTTGTTTTCATATTTTTCAAGACTTTCCAGTTCTTGTTGATGTTCTTCCAGCTTGCCAAACAGAGTTGTAATGGTAAGCGTAGTGAGGTCGTTGGCTTCCTTGATAGCTATTACTTTAGGTTTCCATTTCCTGCTAAGACATCTCAGAATTTTATTAGTAGAAATTTCATTGGAAACAGGTTTTCCAAGTGCATTTAAACGAATTACAAGACAAACAAATCTCCTTTGCATGTCGGAGACAGATTCTCCTTGTTTCATGCGAAAGAGCTCGAATTCTGGATTGAGTGTGTTAATGAGGGACTATTTAACTTCAGTAGTGCCCTCATGGGAAATTTCTAAAGCATCCCACATTTCTTTAGAAGACGTGCAATGAGACACCCTATAATACTCATCAACACCAAGTTCTGAGATTATCATATTCCTGCCTCTCCAATCGCACGACCACTTATTTTCATCTATTTCATTCCATTGATCCTCGAGTTTAGGTACTATTACACCTGCATCATTCCTCATGGTAATTTGAAAAGGACCATTCTGAATGGCAGTCCATACATTATTGTCAATGCAATTTATGTGTACTCGCATGCAGCCTTTCCAGTAGCCATAGTTTTAACCATTGAAAATAGGAGCTCTATTATACGCCTCCTTTGGTTCAAAAGCCATAGAGTTACTAGTAGACACAAAGCACCAGGGAATCGGCGCTCCGATACCACCTTTTAGATGGTGTGGCAAGTGATTAAGAGGGGGGGGGGGTGAATAGATCACCTCCTTATTTATCAAGGATTTAAAATCTTTTATCAAAGTTTGTTAAAAAGCAGCGGAAAAGTAAGGTCCAGAATCAACTTCCGTCTATTTTGAACCAACTACTAGAAAACAGGACATACGATAAACTTGCTGGATTTTATTAGTATGAAATAGATGAATCTTAAACACAGATTGATTAACGTTTTTAATGCACTTATCACTAGAACAATGTTTCTAATGAATTAAAACTTGCAAGCAATTTTGTCAAACCGTTGGCATATGCTTGTTTGATGATTAATAATGGTGATTTGATGAAAGTATTTGAACCACTATTTTATCATTAAACAGAAAACTTATCAAGCCAATTGAATCACAAAAATTGCAGAAAATTTAAAGAGATAGAGAGAAAGAAAAATAATACGCAGGCAGTTTGGTAAGGAAGTTCCCCACTGTTGTCCTCGCGTGTGGGTATGTCTTCCTCTTAATTCTAAAATTGAAATTGAGAACTCTTATATCAATTTTCCTAAAAGTTTGTATACAAGGTTACATTACAAAGACAGAATGAAATACCTATGATCTTCTTATTCTTGTAAGAACCTCCACTTGACATGATCCTATCAAGATTCCCTGCAAGATCCACAATCAATCCTCCGCTTCCACAACCGGTTTGCAAAAATCCCTCTGATTTCCAAACCCTTCGCTACGGCTGAATCTGACTTGTATGACCGTGACTAACAAAACCTCAAGAACACACCCGTTCTTGAAGGACAAACCCTTGGGTTTTCCTCAAAGCCCCCTTCTGAATCTTCAACCCAGCTAAGATCCCTTGAATGAACAAGTGAACGTTATCTCTTGATATCTTGATCCAATTGAACAAAGATGTTTTACTTTCGTTGTTATTGTTAAATTAAGGTGATTGAGAAGATGATGAAGATGAAGTATCTTTCAGGCTTCTTGTTGCTCAGGAATTGATGCTCACAATTGTAATAATGTGTCATACCTGAATTGCTGCTGAAAACTTACTTATATATGTAACAGAAAACGGTTAGAGACAGAAATAGGCATTATGAGTCGATACATGTTAGCATGATTCGACTCATGTTAGTTATACAACATAAAATGAGTCGATGCAAGTTGTTATAAGCCGATGCAAACTGATACTATAACATATTACAGAGCCAACCATTTTACATGAGTCGATACATAACACGTATGTGTCGACACATACTAAATTGAATTTTGATTTTTTGAAGATAAAACGTATTATATGTCGATGCATGGAGTTATGTATCGATGCATAAAAGTTGAAACTTGTTTTCCAAGGACATTAATATATCATGTATCGATGCATGAAGTTATGTATCGATGCATAAAGGTTGAAAATTGTATTCCAGGAGCATCAACATGTTATGAGTCGATGCATGGAATGGATGTGTCGACTCATACTGAAGCAGAATTGTTTTTATGATTCTTTGCTTAAGTATGTGTCGATGCAAAGCTCTTTGTGTCAACTCATAACAGTGTTTTATGTGTAAAACACATTCTTTACTCTTTTTAATCATGTTATACTATATTTTTACAATGCACACATATAGGTAAAACATTTTCAACATTCATTGATTATTTCACACATATTTGCTATCATTCAAAACTAATTATATGAAGGGGTTGCTCACATTTATGTCATTCACATATACAATTATTATAGAAAATGATTTTATATACCTTTTTCATAAAAGTACAATGACATATGTATTTATTTGTATATCTCTCCCTTAGAAAATATCCATTGAGACAACTGTTCAATTTGATGGAGTAGCTTTCTCGAGATTCAAAATTATCTATATCTGAGATATTAAACCCTTTAGCAAGTTTCAGTAAATTTCATTATCAAGTGAATCGTATAAGTAAGATGTCACAACATCCATCATGTTAAAATTAAGCCATTCTTGTGTTACAAGGCTAATTAAAAATTGAAAACTAATTGAACCACTACAGGTGAATATGTTTCATCAAAGTCAATCTTAGGTCTTTGTAAAAATCATTGAGCCACAAATCACGCTTTATATTCTTATTTTGTTTTTTCACAAAAAAACTTATTTTTATCAAATTGGTTTCACACCTCGAGGTGTTTAGACTACAGGTCTAAAAGCGGGTATCTTGTAAAGTGAGTTTAATTCTTCTTCATTTGGATATGTTTATTTTAGCCAACTCTCACTTTGTCTACAATCTTTGATAGAATTTGATTCATGATCCTCGTTATCATTTATCATATTTAGCGCTATATTTCATCCAAAGATATTATCAATATTGACTTTGTTTTGGTTCCATCATATTCTATTTATGACATAATTTATCGAGATCTCTTTATTTTATAAATTTCAAGTACCCCTAGTTAATTCTTCTAGAACTAAAAATAAATTATATCAAAATATTCTTAGAATTTTCATATCCTCACTTGGGTCATCTTTAATTTTAGCTTATTTGCTTGGTAGAGGATTATTAATATTGAAACCAACTTTCCTACCATGCTTCATGCATGGTTTCAATTCATTTTCACTATTATATAATCCAACAGGAAAATCCACTTCGATTGTAGTATTGGCAGCTACAATTGGTTGTATAAAATTTGCAAATGAATAATCTTTTGAACTTTTGGTTCATATTGGTTTGTAGGAGGATCAAGATATAAAATTGTTCGTTTGAACTTCTTGTTCATGATTTCAGTTGCGTATTCTCTTCCTCTAATATTGGGAAAAATTAATTTATCAAGTGATAATCAGCCTACTGGGCTGCAATCAAGTATTTGATTATTTTATCAAATTATATCCTCAAAATTGGGATTCATATCAAATATATTTTTCCAATATTCTTTTAGGACTCGTCTTAGTGTGTTATATTGGAGCAATTGGAAAATACACAACACATCCAAAAGTTCACTATAACGAGAAGTATCAGGTTATTAACCTGAAATACATTACATCAAAGAAGGAGAAATGTATTACAAGGTGTTGGCTTGATGCGAATAAATTTCTTAATACCATACTTTGGGTGTTTCAAATATATAATTTATAGTTGATGATTTCATAAGTATCAACCATATAATTAACTTTAGACGTCTAAAGAATGGATCTTCAAGTTCATTTTTTATGAACATATATTATATGATGTTCAATATCAATTTTAATAATATATGTGATACTAATTCAGGAATTTCTAAAAAATCCAGAGAACAAGATCTTAGTCTAATTAGTGGAGATTTCACAATTTTTTTATTGTGAATAGACATATGCGTGATTTTTAGTCGATGTAATAATTAATGTCATAAAAACTCAATTTTTCAATTTTTTCTTTAGAAACACACAAGTTTCATTGGATTGAAGAAACTTCTCGTTCTTCAAAACTACTTATCGCATCATAATACATTTGAGATGACTCAACCAATTTTGCCAATAATACACTTAAATATGATCTGTAAACTTTTGATTTACAGTAATACATATGATTATATTTCTAATTTGTTTCAATCTATAGTAAATAATAAAATTATTTATATAAAATATATTTTTAAAAATAGATGGCATATAATTTAATTACAATTTCAATATCTAAATCAAATATTTATAAATTTTGATAATATTCACAAATTAATAATATTCAATTTTGAAACAAGTATTTGTCAATCTTAATAAATTTACAATCGAAAAGATTTTTTTTCCTACTTATATATGTCATAAAACTTAATACCCATTATTATGAAAACAAAAATAAAAAATAAAACTATTAAATTATTATATTAGAGATAATGAAATCAATATTAAATTCTAAATATTATCAAAAATATTTTTTTTAATAGTTATTGAATTTTAATAAAAAAAATCTTCAAGAACTTTGTAACATTTTTATTTTATTTTATTTATTTTTGAAGTTCTTCAAGAACTCAATTACAATTTTTTTATGCAGTTCATCAGAAACTCAATTACAATTTTTTTATATAGTTCTTCAGGAACTCAATCACAAATATTTTATTATTAAAAATAAAAATATTTGCAATATTGTTCGATCATTTGGGGATGCTTCATACGTTATTCAAGAGCAATACAAATTTATCATTTTTTATTCTTCATGGATACTTGATGAGTTCTTCAGGAACTCTATAATAAACTATTAATTTTTTATCCCCTTCAAGGATGCTTGATAAGTTCTTCAGGAACTTTATAATAATTTATTAATTTGCTATCCTTCAGGGATGCTTAGTAAATTCTTCAGAAACTATATACCAAACACAATATTTTGTAATCCTTCAGGGATTATTGATAATTTAATAAATTATAGTATAGAAATTTAGCACAGGTTATGAAAAATAAAAAGAATAAAATAATAAGCTGATAACATAATTGATAGTTAATTTTTTAATTTTTGTACTTTAAAGTTTTGGTAGAGTCTTGTTCTGATAACATGTTATAAAATAAAGAGAAATAAAGAATAAGGAGAAGAAAGATAGAATGATACTATATTATTTGATCGGTATAATTATAGACAATGAAATTGCTCTTATTTATAGAATATCATATAAACAATATAATAAATAAAAATTGATTAAACAAAAAATAAAGTTATTGAGAGACAAATTATCCAATTATTCATAACAGTTTGAATTAATAAACAAACAACCTTCTCCGGTAAAAGAAATTTTGCTAATTTTATCATTTATAATATTTTTGAAAAGCCTGCTCTTACTGGAAGAATTTCCCGTTGGCAGATGCTGTTGTCTGAATATGATATTGAATATCGTACTTAGAAGGCTATAAAAAGCAGTGTGTTGGTAGATTATCTTGCTCACCAACCGGTTGATGATTATCAGTCAGTTAAATATGATTTCCTTGATGAGGATGTGATGTTTTTGAAAATAAAAGATTGTGATGAACCTTTGCTTGAGAAAGGTCCTGATCCTGAATCCCGATGAGGTATGGTGTTTGATGGAGCTGTAAATGCTTATGGGAAAGGAATTGGTGTTGTGATTATCACTCCTCGTGGGTTACATATCCCTTTTACGACCAGATTGGCATTTGATTATACTAATAACATGACAGAGTATGAAGCTTGTATCATGGGGCTCGAAGAGGCTATAGATCTCAGAATCAAATTTCTAGATCTATATAGCGATCCAGCTTTGATAATAAATCAGATTAAAGGAGAAGGGGATACTCGTCACACTGGTTTGATTCCCTACAAAGACTATGCTAGAAGATTATTACCCTTCTTTAATAAGGTTGAATTCCATCATATTCCCATAGATGAGAATCAGATGGCAGATACTTTAGCCACCTTGGCTTCTATGTATCAAGTAAATACTCGGAACGATGTGCCTCGTATCACAGTTCAATATCTGGATAGACCAGCTCATGTGTTTGCATCAGAGGGAATGTCAGATGAAAAACCTTGGTATTATGATATCAAGCATTTTCTCTAAACTTAGGAATACCTGGCTGGCGCGACAAACAAAGATAGAAAGACATTGAGAAGGTTGGCATGCAAATTTTTCCTCAATGAAGATGTACTATACAAAATAAATTATGACATGGTCTTGCTCAGATGCGTGGATAGACACGAAGAAGACATGTTGATGCATGAAATCTATGAAGGTTCCTTTGGTACTCATGCCAATGGATATTCAATAGCAAAGAAGATGCTTAGGGTAGGTTACTATTAGCTAACAATGGAATTTGACTGTTACAAATTTGCAAAGAAGTGCCATAAGTACCAGATTTATTTTGACAAAATTCATGTGCATCTGACGCTTCTCAATGTTATTTCTTCCCCGTGGCCTTTTTCTATGTGGGGTATTGACATGATTGAAATGATTGAACCCAAGACATCGAATGGACATCGTTTCATCTTGGTGGAAATAGACTACTTCACCAAATGGGTGGAAGCATCTCCGTATGCTAACGTCACTAAGCAGGTGGTAGTGCGCTTTATCAAGAATAATCTTATATGTCGGTATGGTGTGCCAAGCAGGATTATCACTGACAATGGCTTGAATCTGAATAACAAGATGATGATAGAACTTTGTGAAAAATTCAATATTATCCATCATAATTCATCTCCTTGCAGGCCAAAGATGAATGGGGTTATTGAAGCTGCTAATAAAAACATCAAGAAGATCATCCAGAAAATGGTTGTTACCTATAAAGATTGGCATGAGATGCTCCCTTTTGCTTTTCATGGATATCATACATCTGTACGAACTTCAATAGGGGAAACCCCATTCTCTCTTGTGTAAGGTATGGAAGCAATGCTCCTTTTTGAGGTTGAGATTCCTTCTTTACGTGTGATAATGGAAACTAAGTTGTCAGAGGCTTAATGGGTCCAAAACATGTTTGACCAATTGAATTTGATTGAGGAAAAGAGAATGACGACCTTGTTTCATGGTCAGTTATACCAGAAGAGAATGAAGAAAGATTTTGATAAGAAGGTCAAACCTCGCGAATTTAGAGAAGGCGACCGCGTGCTCAGAAAATCATGTCTTTTAACACTAATTCTAGGGGAAAACGGACTCCCAATTTTGAAGGCCCATATGTTTTCAAGAAAGCCTTCTCTGGAGGTGCACTAATTGTTGAAACTATGCATGGCGAGGAGTTCCCACATCCTATGAATGCTGACGTAGTCAAGAAATACTTTGCCTAAAGAAATAAAAGAACAACTCACTAAGTCGAAAACCCGAAAGGGTGGCTTAGGCAAAAAGGAGCATCTCGGTAGGTTGAAAACTACGAAAGGGAGGTCTAGGCAAAATTAAGGGACACAAACAGAACAAATTCTCCCGCTAGGCTGAAAACCCGCAAGGGAAACCTATGCAAAAGTTTGGGATTTTGTTGGCAAGTAACTGCGTCAGACAAGACTTGATCATTGAAGCAACAATCTTCTGGGATCCTCACCACACTTCAACAGAAGTCGCTGCTCAGGAATTCAAAGTTGTTAGGGAGAATAGTAGTCATTGCATTTCGATGTATCTTTTCCAATATATTACCATTTTCTAAACTTTGTAATCATCTACGAGGTCTCGTCATTCACAGACTACCATTCTATTAATAAATTTTGAGCTTTTATCCAACTCTTTGTAATTCTTATTTTATTTTTTTTGCAAAGATTCTGTTTATTATTGATAGTAATTTTCAAAACAAAGAGATTTAAAAATAAAATTGCTTTTGAAAAGAATTTACAAATTACTTTTCACTTTAGATTTTGTGATTCAAGGAAAACAAAAGTAGTTATATACGAGGATGGACGAACTCTGAAATTTTGGAAATGTATATTCCCCAAGAAAAGATCTCCCAGGTCACTCTTGCTGATACGCGTATGATCTTTGTGTTTCTCAAATAGTTGGAGGTGATACCAATTGATTTATAGTGCAGTGTTGGATTTGTAATTCTATATTTCCCCATTCAAATCTTGGTTCATTTGTTGATTATTTTGATTTCAGGTTTGCATAGCCTGAAGCCTCTATCACAGGTTCCCTAGTAAGACAATTAGATAAGGGCAACATCTTTTCTAAGAACTGTTGAAAAATTTATCAACTTTTTGGGTTTTCTCTTGCCCAGTGTTGGGTTTGATTTAAAATCCCTATAATTTTGATTTCTTGTTGTATTTTTTAACTTCTTAGATCCCCAAGTAAAGCTGAGATAATGTTTCTCCTTGAAATTTGTCATCCCCATATGGTTTCATAATTTCTTCCCAGGGAAGTTTGTGTAATCATCACTCTTGGTATTGAAGAATGTATTTTGGGCCCCCCTCGACGATGTGGTATTGTCCTCCCCAATGAAGTCAGCATGATATCCCCAGTTGATATCTCGACGATGTGGTTTTTATCTGCCCTAATGAAGTCAGTGTTATTATCTCCAATGGAAATCTAGACGTTTAAACATTGTTTTCCCCATTTGAAGTTTGTGTGATGTTCCCCGGTGAAGTCTGGAGGAGGATGTTATATCCTTGTAACTGTTTTGATTTTAGTTATGATTTCATTACTTTTGGATTGTGTTTCTTCCCAGAGGAGTTAAGCCATGAAATATGAATTTCTTTCCTCAGTTGATGCTTACTTTCTTTTGGAATTTTCATCCTGGATGTGATTTAGCCGAGTGTTGACTTTACCCAAGCTGGTTTTGTCTGGTTTTTCCCAGTGTTGTGTGTCTGTGTTGTCAGCATATACATGATAACATTCATACATTCATAAATACGTCATGCATAGTTGAATCATAATTCCTTGCTCATTTGCATCCATTAAATATTTTGTTGGCATATTACCCTATTTTGTAGAGTCATGTTACCCTCTCTCCAATAGAGCGTCAACCTTAAGCAGAAAGTGTATATTCTTTCAATTTCCCCACCGAGTTATCCCTCATGGAAGAATTTTTCTTTAAGCCTTCCTATTCAGCTCATTGTCTAGTTAGGTACGTGTTTCCCTTTTGAGTTTATTTCTTATTCAGGTTCTATCTTGTTGACTGTTTCACTCCGATTTATTTCTGGTTTGAATCTATGGTCTCTGGCAACATTATTATTCTGATCTTCATAGGCTCTGAACCCTAGATTAAGGGTGTGCATTTATTTTCCACAAGAAGACTTTATCTCCTCAGTATGAATATTTTGAAACTTCCCCAAAGAAGTCATATTTCTTTGCCTAAAGGGTTTCTTATAACAGCAAGTGGCAGCTCTCTTTATTTGAGCAACCTGTACTTCCCCAGTAAGTCTGTTAGTCCCCCGATAAGATTCATTTGTTACTCCAATGAATGGTAGTCTCATCATTATGGGAGATAGTTCATTTTTGAGATGTTTACTCCGATGAATGGTAGTCTCGTCATTATGGGAGATAGTTCATTATTGAGATGTTTACTCCAATGGATGGTAGTCTCGTCATTATGGGAGATAGTTCGTTATTGAGATATTTACTCCAATGAATGGTAGTCACATCATTATGGGAGATAGTTCGTTGTTGAGATGTTTACTCCGATGAATGGTAGTCTCATCATTATGGGAGATAGTTCGTTGTTGATTTGTTTACTCCAATGGATGGTAGTCTCGTGATTATGGGAGATATTTCATTGTTGAGATGTTTACTCCGATGAATGGTAGTCTCGTCATTATGGGAGATAGTTTGTTGTTGAGATTTGTTACTTCGATGGATGGTAGTCTCGTCATTATGAGAGATAGTTCGTTATTGAGATGTTTACTCTTATGAATGGTAGTCTCGTCATTATGGGGAATAGTTTGTTGTTGAGATTTGTTACTTCGATGGATGGTAGTCTCGTCATTATGGGAGGTAGTTCGTTGTTGAGATGTTTACTCCAATGGATGGTAGTCTCGTCATTATTAGAAATAGTTCGCCATTGGGATTCACTTTGCTCTAAGGAAATTCATTTTTTTCCAGTCATAAGTACTGATGCTAATCATTTGTGACCTAACCTAATATTGGTATTTACTGGTATTATCCTACCATTTCTTTCTCCTGGGAGTCGACGTTACTTTTTTTTGTTATCTTCTTAGTGAGTGGATAGTTTGCAGTTATCATTCGATCATTTTTATCCTTTACTTTGATCCTAAATATTTGAGTTGATTATGCTTTATCTCCTCCTTGGGCTTTACCCCAATAGAGTCGAGTCTTTTGTTCACCAGTGATTTATTTTCCAGTTCAGATTTTCCTTTTTATCCTTTATTTTATTTTCTGTTTCCCCAGTGGTGTCCTGTGTCACCTTTGGATTTGTTTGTTTGCATGCACAATCATATGTATTGCATGTCATTTTAGGGCCAAAATTAGGTATTGCTTTATATTTAAGTATCTTCAATCGCGTCGACACAAAGATTTTAACCTTCGTATCTCAGGATAAAAGACACTTAAATAAGGGCAGTTTTTGTACCCCAAATTTTCCCCTAAGATTCCTCTATCATCTTATATCAACTCAGTCATATCAAGATCACACTAGGGTTTGGCTCTTCTCCCTACCTATAGGGATGCTCATGAGGAATCACCAAACACTTTTATTTGTATATTATGATTATATATGTCTTGTGTTGATTAGCTTTTAACTAACAAATGCAATGAATGTTTGCTCTAATTGATGATACTATAGGCGAGGGCACAATACATTTCATCAGGTTGATTCATAGGTTCATGAGTTTATTTCCATGCCTTCTTCAACAAATCTTCATTAAGATTCAAGTTTCATCATTGGGAGTTATTTAGAGTAATATCATGACAAGGTCTACTATGATTCATCATGCCTCAATTTGTCAAAGGAAGTCAAAAGATGCAAGAAGTTTTACCTAATTGGACAAGTTATCGTTTCCTTGATCACGAGTGCACAACTCTCTCAATCCTTAATATTTTAAAGTTGTTATTGTTGCTATGGGTTCTCATTATCATCCACAACAACTTCTATTCACATGGAAAAAGTTATTATGCAAGGAAGATTGTCAAAGTTGAAAGGGGTTTCCAAGTCATTTTGATGCTTTAGGAGCTAGGGTTTTGAACTTCTAAGGGCTATATCTTGTTCATATTTTGATATTTTTGAGTGATTCCAAAGATATGCTTATCTTTAAAGAGGTATCAACCAATCACTTCAAAGGTTTCAAACAAATTTTGTATGGAAGATTCCTAATGTTGAAGAAATATTACAAGTCCTCTAGATAGGCTATCAAATTCCCTTATGTGACTTCAAAGGATCATAACTTGGTCAATTATAATCTCCTTGAGTCCATTATTTTTCCATATTGTTCTTAAGAATTTGAGCTTAAACTTTTCTTTTATGTGCAAAGCTTGAAAATGGTTGAAAGATGTCTTGAGAACTCAAATGATTATAGGTCACCTCATGGATTTTCACCAATTTTACAAGGCCATAACGTTTTCAATACTTGGTATTTTTGAGTGATTCAAGTTTCAAAATTCTCTTTAGGAATTCCATTTCAAGCTAGCATCATTTATCAAACAAGATTTTTAAAGAAGGCCTTGTTTGGAATCAAAACATTATAGGTCACTTTTGAAGAAAAACTTAGAATTTTTCCAAGTACAAAAAGTCAGCATCTTTTTCTCAACTTTGACCAAACACAACTTTTGGCTAAAGCATCCATTTGATCTATTATTGGCACATTGCAAAGATTGTGACCTTATCTTTAAAATGCTTCAAGAATTATACCTTAAGACCACTTGATCCGGGAATACCATTGATTCAAAGTTGGTACTTTGAAACTAAAGTTTCACTTCAAGTTAAATTGCAATTTTCATAATATGGCTTCTAATCACCAAATTACCATACGTTTTCCAATTAAATATTATTAGAAAATATTCTTGAATCGTTTAGAGTGTCAAAACGCATCATTTGGATGAGTTTTGATGCATATGTGGTCACATTTTCTTCATGATCACAGGTGTGCATGAATTCAAGTGAAATTGCATCATTCACCCCTCCTCTTGATTCCATTCAATTATCCTATAAATACAGGCTCTATTCCACTCATTTTGGCAAGCTTGAACAACCAGAATCACCCTGCCAAACTCTCTCCATAACTCACAAATTCTGCGACTTAGAATTTGGTTTTACATCCTTTTTCAATCCATTTTCTTTGTTAATTTTTTGTCCTTGAACTTCACCGAAGCTAACCAAAAAAGAACTAAGCCTTGAAGCATCCTAAATCGTGTTAGCAAAGTCAAGTTTCAGAGCTATGAATTTGAACTTTAATAGGTAGATTCCTTTATCAATTCTCTCAAAATTTGCTACTACAATGAAGCTCTCATCATTCTGATACTCGTCGCATCATTTGTTTTCAACTGGAAGCGAGTTTTTGTCATGAATTTTCAAATCCCTATTCAACTATTTCCTTTTTGTTTTTTGCAAATCGACTGAGCTACACTTTAAATAAATTTTTCGCGAGGGTACGTTTGTCTTCGTCTTGATGAGACGAAGCGAATGGCATTGGTCAGAGCTCCTGACTTTTTAGTTTGCGAGACCTGCAATTCGCGTAGCTGGAGGTTGAAGATGACCAACGTGTCATCTTTCAACCAATGACAAGGCGCCACTTGTTTAAAAAAAAACTGATTTAAATATTTGATCCAGTGGTTTATTTACTAATGACCATGATATGCACAGCCCGCCAGATCCCTTGGATTTGATTACTAACACGTTTTGACATTGATCAATTGGTCTATATCTTTTTGATTTTATTTTTATTTTCTGATTTTATATTTTAATTGATTTAAACTTCAAAAATCCATAAAAAATTCATTTCTGACTCAAAAAATCTGAAAAAATTCTTAAAAATATTTTTGATTTTTCTCTTTCTGATTTTTATTTTTTCATAATTTTATTTTATGATTTGATATTTTCTATAAATTTTCACTTTAATTAACTTGTTTAAATTGATTAAATATATCTTCCTTGATTTTTAAATTATGAAAAAATTATGGAAATGTCCTTTGGTCTTTTGGAAATTTTTGATAACTTTGTTTTATTTTTATTTCTGATTTTACTATTTTTTACCATTTTTTGGTTTGTTTTTACCTACTTCTTTTATTTCTAAAAATAATTTCTGACTTTAAAAAATTCTAAAATTTTTTATCAACATTTATTAAACCTTTGATTATTTTTTAGGATTTTTATTTGGTATTTTAATATACTTTGTGTATTTTATCATTTATTTTCTTTTTATTTAACCATTTAAATTTTTTTTACTAAATATTATTCTATTATTTTTATTTTGGTTCTAACTTGGACTTCATTTGGTGACAAATTCCTCAACCTCATTGGATCTTGGGTGTTGATAGGTTGAGAAACCTAATCCACCAAAATGAATGAACGATGTTGATGATATTTGAAACCCTAATATTATACAATGCATCCCTCCCTCTTCATCTTATCCCTTTCTTATTTGTGCTAGATGTTGTTAGAGGATGATTTGCATATCATTTCTCGAAACATACGACATATAGATTGCTATTGACCGACCTCAAAATAGGTGTGAGTTCTACATAAGTCCATTTACGATTGCTTAACATAGTGCTAAATTTTGTCCCGATTCAAGAAATGGCCATTCGTGGCCCAAATTTATGTTTGCAAGCCCAAGTATGTTTAATTTGAAACCTTTGATCCAATAACCTTGAGGTTCATTGTTAGGAGGCTTTGGTCTTATCAATCCTCTAATGATCCTTCATAAACTTTGGTCTAAGTGAATCATTTAAACATCGTTGATCATTTGTTGTTGCCTCGAGATTTGAAATGAATGATATACTTGACAAAAAGAAAATAAAACTTGTTGTTGAGAGACTTTGATTTTATCAATCTTCTAATGAGTTTTCAAATGCAAGTTTCAAGATGGTCATTCAACTAACCTCTAATTTCTAACCCATTAATAATTAACTTTTACTTTTATGCTTTTACTTTATGCCTTTACTTTTACGCACCATTTATTTTAGCATTTACATTTCATGCTATTTGCTCACTTGAGCATTTATCTTTATGTCATTTTTACTTTGCTCACTTGAGCTTTCATTTTCTTGTTGAAGATACCTAATAACCAATTTGAACAATAAAAATCTTTAAGGTTACTTGGACTATTTGGTTACTATCCTTGGCATGATGGAGTTATGGACTTCTTAGACTTAGGAATATAGACCTTGACCACCCCTGAGACCTTGTGACTTTTATTGTTATTTTGTCTGGAGTTCTTGGGGTTTACCCCCAGACATTGGGTTGTTTTTTTTGTGTTCATGTTATTCTGATCATATGCTTTTCCGGTGATTGAGAATTCATCTGTATACAACCGTTACTCTGCCCAATTTTTGTGAAGACTTAATGCATTTGAAGTTTGGTATCCTTAATAGGTTTATTATCTTTGGTTGTTTGGTTTCAAATCCAAAGGATGGATACATTAACTCATTGTGTCAAGTGTTGACTTCTTATTGGTTATACGGTTTTTTTCCCTAGCTTTTACCTTATGCTTTAGGATAGTCCCTTCATCTCCTTCCATCTTCTTTAATTTCAAAAATCTTCTCCCTTCTTTTCAAAACTCTTCTTATTTTTTAACTTGAACCACTTTCACAATAAACTTGGACTTAGGTCCATGTATTTTCAAAAATATTTTTTTAATCAAACTTTAACCAAATTAATAAGTTTGACATTTTTTGTGAGAAGACTAAAAGTCAATCAATCTCATTCAAACTATTTTTGACACTTTGGATTTTTACTTTAAAATTTTCTCAAAAGATTACTCTTGTCGTTCCTTGTAGTGATGCGAGCTACTATACTTCTACGATATGTAGTAAAGTGAGATATTTTCCACTTGAGTGTTGATTGAGGCTTTGTTGATTTTAAAATCCAAGCTATATCCTCCACTTTGAGATGATGCAAATTCCCCTTTCTCATAATTGTGGGTAGTAAGTATATTTTCCACTCGGATATGACGATGATGTCTCGTCTCTTAAAATTAACCAACACACATGTGTTTTAAAATTTTTAAAGGTGAACTACGAGTACCCTGACCCCCTATTGCATAAAAGGTGGTACGTAGGCACTAAAGGTTCACAACCGCGGCTGATGAAAAATTGTAAAATATACTTCTTTTCTCATCTCCACCATCTATTTTGTATACAACACTTTTAGCCAAAATATACAAATTTACAAATAGGTTCCTGCGGAGTACCGTAAATGTTTAGGGTGCTAATACCTTCCATTTGCATAACCAACCCCCGAACTTAGATTCTCTCCCCCTCTTTTTTGGGTTATTCGCTCTTTTCCAATTCCTTTAGAAACAATAAAGCGTAGTGGATATATTTATTTAATCTGTGCGAGTCAAGTCAATCCAATAGATTAGTCTCAACATTTCTACCGCTACAGTCACAGCCTCTGCAACTTATTCAGCTATCAAGAACCCAGAAACCCACAGAGAAATAAACTCTCATACACTTTATGAAGCATCATGTTCAGACTGCAAATCCTTCACCAGTACATTTGATAAACACATATCCCTATTTTTTATTTAGAAAGATGCCAAGCACAAAGGATTTTACATCATTAATATGCATAACCACATGAAAGGAATAATTCCACATGTTTCTTCTTTCACAGTTTCCCTTAGAGGCATAATCAACAGATAGGGCTACCTCCTCACAAATGGAAGAACTGACCTTTTTTGCATTTTATCACAAATATTGCGGATAGCAAGAGTCGCCACCGACTTTTATTTTATCTAATAAGGAAAAGGGTGAAAAGAACAAGAAATACCTTGATATATTTTGAGTTTGGGGGTAGGTTATGAAAAGGGAAGGTGTTAGCACCCTTTTCATCTGTAGTTATCTACGGGCTCTTAATCGCTAGCTCACTTTTGAACATTGGTTTTTTCCTGTGTGATTTGAAAATATTTTGAAAAGCCTAAAGTATAGCTAACTTTGTAATGGTTCTTGTATCTGTCCTCAAGAACGCGTACAAAGTGTTTGAAAATATCTGTTTTGAAAGTGATGTGTGAAAAGTATTTGTGAGAAAAATTTGTGAGAAAGAGATTAAAAGTATCTTACCCACTCAAGGTATTTCTTGTTATTTTCCTCCTCATTTAGAGATAGTGCTCTCTGTACCGTTAGTTGGTAGGTAGCGCCATCTATTGGATGTAAAGGGACGACGTAGGGTCATCGTACGGTCATCGATGATAACTTGTAAGGATGCTTTAGCAGTTTCATAAGGGACTAGATCATGTTATTCGTAGGCAACGCCAAAGGGTCGTTGAGGGACTATGATCTTTTATTTGGAAGGAGTTTTCTAAAGCATCCCTATGTTCGAGGGACATGACCGTTATTCTGAAAAGGAAACGAAGAGAGGTTACCCTAAAGGTGCAAGTGTGCAAGTGTGTTTGTATCAGTTATTTGTCTTTGAAATTAGGTTTTCTAGCATTTGGTTTCATCTTGCCATACAAACCCTAATTACTAACAATTGCATAAAAGATAATATAGTAGCAGAAGATAAAGGCGGAAACGTAAACCTAAAACTATTACAAAGTGTTGTACTCCAAAATTTGCCCTCCCTTTTTCACAAGAAATCACAACCCTAGGGTTTTCTCTGATTTTTAAGATTGGCTCAGGAATTGATCAAACAGGCTATTCTTTGGCAACAAATCAAGAATTAGGGTTTTTCTCTCGCATTTCTCAGAAGAAGCATAATCCCCAGAAATTCAATTAGCTGCTACATGTTTTCACGCTTGTTCAAGTTTACTAGTCGTTCTCAAAGCCCGGTTATCTAGGATAAGGGTTGAGACTCTTATTTGGAATATTAAGGCATCTGCTTGTTAATGGAACTAAACGTTTGCTTGTTAATGGAACTAAACGTTTGCTTGTTAATAGAATGCTTGCTTGCTTATTGGAATACACAACACGTATGTTGATTGGAATGCTGTCGCAAGTTATGAGATTACAGAGTTTTTAGGGATTACTTGGATTTTAAGTTATCTGTATTGGAAATGCTGGAATGCAATTTCAGTTATTTTGGACCGGGAATCTTAAATAAAAAAGCGAAGATGCAAAGGAAGAATTGAAAGATATTGATAGTAGAAAGTTTTATTGGATTATCAAATGATCTCATAAAAGTTTATTTTCATTCATTGCAAATGATTGTTACAAAAATAGTTTATTGTTTGAATATTATACGTTTTTACAACTTATAGCATTTGAAGAATAAATTATTACAATGAATAAAAAATTCTAAGCTTAAGCCTCCTAAACTCCATTTGCTCCCATGCCCAAGGTCTCTTGCTTCCTCTGCTTCCTCTATCGTCCAAGTTGCTTTCACCTGAAAAAGAAGAAAGAAAAGAGATTAGTACAGAAGAATTTTCAAATGAAAAAGAAAGAAAATTCATCATTAAAGTTTGCCGTCCGGAATCAGTGTACTATTGTTCATCATGTTTTATTTTTCTCTCTGCAAATCACAAGAAGATTGCTCTTCTTGGTTCACAAAGAGAAAAGTAAAAAATAAAAATATAAGCATACAAAAGCAATTGGCTCAAATGCAAAACATGGGCCATGTTGTACAAAGGAAAACCAAGGTGCCAAAATTCAAACTGTCCAGCAACTAAGCATACTAAACTGCAGTAACCAAACTAAATGCAAAAACTGTACAAAGTTAGCAACTAAACATTGCAAACATTGCAGCAAGTTGCAAGGCAAACATAAGCATGTCAAACTAAGAAAACTAAGCATGGCAAACCCAAACCAGATACAAACTGTCAAGGCAAAATACATAATGCAGAAAGTATAACAAAAGCAGGCAAATACAGCAGGAGGAAAACCTATTGACAAGCAAAAGACTTGTCAGAAGCCATCATCATTTTCCAGGGGCAAACTTTTCAGAATATAATATAATAAGCAAAAAGTGCTTTTTTCATAGAGAGAGGAAGAGAGAAAAGGATCACCTTTTGAAGGTACAGTTTGGAAAGAGCAGACTATCAAAAAGGGAAAACAAAAAAGCTAAAAAGATATAAAACTAAAGACTGCATAACAGTCTAAGAAAAGAAAAAAAAACACTTTGTAAAAAAAACCTGCATAACAAAACTCACAAGTTTACCACAACCAAAAAGGTTTGCTCAAACCACAAAGCCCAAACAGATCCTCAAACCTGCATAGCCAAAACTACAAACTACAAACTCAAAAAACCTGTATAGTTTCAAACAGTAACAAACAACCACAAACTGCAGCTTCAAACTGCACAGTCTTGTGCAAGTTTGGCCAAACTGTGAACAATCATGCTTGCCAAACACAAATTGCCAGGCCAAACAAGCTAGCAACAAAGCAAACGAAGCTAACCAAAAAAAAAACTTCAAACCAAAACCTGTGACAGTACCCAAACCCAATATCCAAAAACAATACAACCTGTCATCAAACCTGCCCAAGTTAACAACAAGCAAACAAACTGCAAAACTGTTAACAGTTTCAAGACCACAAACTGCTATCAACCCATGCCCGCTAGCAATAAACTGTAAATCTGTTTGGCCCAAACTAACATCAACCAAAGCCTACCAAGTTTCCAAAACCACAACTTGCATTACAGTTCAAATCAGAAGAGAAGCTACCAACAAAGGTTTCAAATCAAAGTTTCAGAGGCGAAGATTTCAGAATAACCATCATCATCAATATTCAATATCCAAAGGAGAGGAAAGAGTTTTAAAAGCAAAAAGCAAAGTTTTCAGAACATTTCATCATCAAACATCATATTAAAAAACAACAATATCAAAAGTTTCAGAATCACTCATCATCAACCTTCAACATTCAAGAAGAGAAAGGAAGAGAGGTTCAGAAGCAAAAGAGACAACTAGTTTCAGAGACATTCTCATCATCAACCTTCAACATTCAGAAAAAGGAAGAGAGTTTCAAAAGCAAAACACAGTTTCAGAAAATCATCATTAACAAGCCAAGAAGAGAAGAGAGAGTTTCAGAAGCAAAACAAGCAAAGTTTCAGAAACATATTCATCATCAACATTCAGAAAAAGGAAGAGTGGTTCAGAAGCAAATCAAGAACAACAGTTTCAGAAACATATTCATCATCAACATTCAGAAAAAGGAAGAGAGGTTCAGAATCAAATCAAGAACAACAGGTTCAGAAACATATTCATCATCAACAATCAATAACAAACAACCAAGTTTTCAGAACATTTCATCATCAAACATCATATTCAAAAACAACAATATCAAAAGTTTCAGAATCACTCATCATCAACACTCAAGGAGAGAGAAAGAAAGAGTTTCAGAAGCAAAGGCAAAGAGTTTCAGAAATTTGTCGTCATCAACAATCAACAACAACACAGTTTTCAGAACTTTCATCATCATCAAACAACATTCAAATCTTAAAGAACCAAAGAGAGATACCAGAAGCGAAGCTAGTCATCATCTTCCTCGTATCCCTGGCCACCAAGGAGGCTCCACCAATCCAATCTCTTTCCCTCTATTTTCCAAAAACAAATCTCTCAAGGTATGATTTTCTCAAACCTTTACTGCATATCAAACACATAAACACCATGGATTAAAACAAAGTAACATGAACATAAAACAAACAATGAAACTGTTAAAACACAAAGATGATGAATCATACCGTTCGAGCAAGGCCTTGGATTTTCGTGAAGAGGTGAGAGAGTGAGGTGGCGATCCGGAGACCTAGGGCTCATGGAGGGGGATCAGAGCATCGTGAATGAGAAAGATGAAAACAAAGAAGAGAACGAGAGAGCGGCGCCGCTGTAGCCAAACACACTAACCCTAATTGCTTCTGAACCCTAAAAATTGTACAAGCTTGCAAATGGGCCTGTCCCACACAATTGCTTTAAGCCCATAACATTTTACCAGCAAACCCCCCATTTTCTCTATTCTGACCCCCTTTCTGCCTTCTTTCTTTTCTTTATCTTGGGCCCAACTCCTCAAGCCTTAAGCCCAATCTCCTTATTTTCTTTTCTTTAAATTAACAAACACTTTTTTTTACTATTTAGTTTTAACTAATTTGTTTTCTTTCTTTTAGTTAATAAAAACACTAAGTAAACTTTTTTTTATTTTCTTTTAAGTTAGTTTCATTTTATTATTAATTAATCTTGTTTAATATTATGAAAATACAAAAAAAAAAGAACATTTAGTTTGATTTAAATAATTTTGGTTTTCTTTAACCCTTGTTATTGATTAATAAAAATACGTAAATAATAGAGATTTAGTTTAAAGTAAAATTTCTTTCTTTAAAACTTTTTCTTTTCATAATTAATAAAAATGCAAAAAAACAAAAGAATATAATACTTAATCTTCCTTTTTTAGAATAGATTTTTATTTGTTTATACATGCATCTCATAATTTATTGATTTTCCTTATTTTATAATTTGTTATAATTTATAGTGAATTGCGACAATTCGATTTGGTTGTAACACTTGATATTTGGACTTTATTATTCTTGAGAGACTCATCCCCATTTGTAAATAATTGTACCCCCATCCCCGAATACTTTTGTAATAACTTAGAATTTTAATTCTCGCACTTTATGCTTTCAAATATGCCATGACTAGAGATTAAGGTTTGTATGCGAAAATCTAAAATTAATCACTAGATGACCTAATACAAGATCCAAATGCATGAAAATGACAAACACAATTCACACATGCACCTCTAGGGTAACCTCGCTTGTTGCCTCAGAAATGCAATCATGTCCCTCGAATATGAGACACTCTAGCAAATGCCCCTTCGATGAACAAAGATCGTAGTCCCTCGATGACCCTCAATGTTGCCTTCGATAAAACGATCTCGTCCCTTACAAAATTGCTAGAGCGTCTCACAAGTTGCCTTCAATGATTGTATGCGATGACCCGCGCCTGTCCCGTTTAACATCCTAACACAAGGTTGTTCACCAAATGCAATGGTGAAATGACACTGTCAAAAGGGTTAAAAACATAAGAAAGATCTTTGAGTAAATTAGGGTAGACAACTCTTAGTTACTTGATCAAAGCTTGCAAAACATCCTTGATACTTTCAAACACACATCACAACACAATTTCAAAGCAAACTTTCAAAACATTGAAATATCTTTTCAAAAAGACAAACACCTTTGTATATATTCAAACAAGAATCATTGCAAAGGTTTCCTAGACAAGGCCTCTTTTTCAAAGCTTTTTTTCAAAAACCACACACAAAGCACCATTTCAAACAATTGAAAAGCAAAGGCAAGTGATCTAAACAAGTAACTAAGAGCCCATGGAAAACCATGGATGAAAAGGGTGCTTGCACCTTCCCTTTTCATAATATACCCCCCGAACCCAAGAAAACATCTCAAAGGTCTTTCCTGTGCTTTTTGAGCTTTCCTTTGGATAAAATAAAAAGTCGGTGGCGACTCTTGCTAAACTGAAACATTTGCGAACACAAACTCAAAACCTTAAGTCAGTTCTCCCACCGTATCACAGAAAGCTTTGGGGTAGATAAATAATGGAGGTGCGGAGCAGAAAACCTACAGCTATTACATCCCAGAAGCAATTACATAATAAAAAAATGCTGGAAAAATAAAGCTACGCTATTACAGTTGAACGACCCTATACACTTTATCTTGGAAAATAAAAATATGAAAATAGAAAAGAAAATATTTTTTAGTGACTGTTATGAAAAATAGTTTTTGATGATGATTAAAATAAAAACTAAAATTCTAATTAATTAAAAAATGGTTAATCAATGAAATTAAAAAAGGTTAATTAAAAACCTAAATTTAACAATTAGGGTTTACAAAAAAAGGTTTATTTTTTAGGTTAATTAAAATTAAAAAAAAAACATCAGGGTTAGCCAAAAAATAATAGGATTAGAAAAAAATGACAAACAAGGTTAGAAATAGAGAAAATGGGAAAAATTCTAGGGGTGGGTGTTGAAACCACGCCCTTTGCCTCCTGCATTGTATAGCTTTCCACTAGGCCAAGCGCTGGTTGGTGTTAGTAGAATAGGTACCACTCAAAATGTATTAAACCTACAAAATATTGGAAAATATGAGAAAAATACCAAATGTCAGTGGTTCAATGGTATCCTACCCCCTAATTTAAGCCTTGCGTATTTAATGGTGCCCTAGGTTTTGGCTGATTCTCCCGGTACAAATAGATATGAGGCATATAGTATGAAACAGTTCAAACATGGAAACCCATGATTCAGTCATTATGGGGTCCATGCAATGGGTCTATCTGCATAGTTATACCTCAAAAGTATGTTAGTGACGTTAGTTTCGATCAAACCACGATAAAAACAAATATATGAATTTCATGAAATAATGGAAACCGACGAGGCATATATGAGAGTTTCAGGCCTATTGGATCATCACAATCGATCCCCACTGAAAATAGGGTTTGTAGTCTACCCTAGTTTTTGAGAAAATTTGAAGTTTTTGGTATAGGATCTTCTTGCAAGGTTTTCGTCCCCTTGTCTTGTCTGATTAATGAGAATATATAGAGGAAAATTAGGTCAAGCAAGTTGGCTTGGACCTTTGTATGAAAGCCTTGATTTATTTAATTTAATTTTGAATTTAAATAAAAAAATAAAAAAATAAAAGGGATAAAAATCAAAGGGGTGTATGAATGGATTCAGAGGTTCACTATGAGGTCTAAAGAACTATTGGACATTGAAAGATAAGCCCATTAGTCCAAAGATTCAAGTTTGGTCAATTTAGGTTTCATGCATTTTCTCAAAATTTCCCAACTTGCACCAATCATAACTCTATCAATTTTTATCACATGAAGGTGATCTTGAACTTTTTGGAAAGCTTTAGATGTCCCCTACAATCTCTATTTTGATAATTCTTTCATTTGAAGAGTTTATCTTGATATAAGTTGCCTTGATAAAAAGTGTCTTTTTGTTGACTTTTGAAATAACCTGTAATGTTTTGGCCCATATCTCTCAAATGAAGCATTTTTTGGACTTGATCTTAGAGAGACAAATTTGTAGAGAATTGGATTTCCTTCAAAATTATCTTTGGTTAAGAAGAATATGATGAAGCATATGAAAGTTATGCTTGGTCAAATTTTAGTTGACTTCTCCTTAAGAAAACCCTAATTTGGTAACTTTTGACTTTTGATGAATTGAGAGTTTTCTTGATGAATCATGACCATCCCTTGATCAAATGATGAATGTGACTTCAAAATATTGATGTTTGGACAAAAATCTTGAGGTTTGACTGTATGTTGACCATATTTGAATTTTTACCCAATATAGTTAATTTTTAGTCATCTGAGCAATTGATTGAGCAAATTTGTGATGCAAGACTTGAAATTTGGAATGAGAATTCTTAGAGACATATAAGAAACCATGGAATCCACTTAAGGAATTAGAAACCTAATTTTCACTGAGAAAAATGAAACCCTATTTGTAGGTCAACTGCTTTAGAGGAGGGTTTGTCTGATCCAACCTTGAGTAACCTTGACCAATTGAAAACTCTAGGAGCATGAGGAGCTATCTTGAAGAAGATGGGAGGGAAATGTTTTGGGTACAATAGCTTCCCCTGTTCAATCTTCTTAAAATTGAAGAGTTAGATTAACATGTTCGCCATTCTTGATTTGAAGGTGGAAGAGGATTGAACACTTAAGTGACCAGAAATTTGCACTCGCATGTGAACAAAGTAACACTCTTAGTTTATCATATTGCTTGAATGGGCTTAAATATGCCATTCAGAGAAGTGATAAAGTGTCTTCGGGTATGGGCTTATAGATGCCGTCTGAAGTAACTATTGGTAGGAGTATATGAATGAGTCTACGCCTGACTATGAAGAATGTTTTTACAGAAGGAAAATGCTCGCCATAATTCAGTCTCTGGGGGGAATAATTTTCAAAATAAACTTCTAAAGGGGCATGCTCGTTAGAATTCAGTCTCAGAAGGAAATCATTTGGTCATGCAGATAGTCGTCCCGTCCTGTTTCGGGAATTGATCTACAATCTGTTTTTCATTGGTAAACCTATCATGTTTCGAGAATTTATACCGCCTGGTCGTATAGATTGTTGCCCCGTTCTATTTCAGGAATTAATGTGTGACCTATTTTTGTTGGTAAACCTGTCTTATTTCGGGAATTCATGCCGCTTGGTCATATAGATAGTTTCCGCGTCTTGTTTCGATAATTAACCTGCAACCTGTTTGGTAAACCCATCCTGTTTCAAGAATTCATACTGCCTGGTCATATAGATAGTTGCCCCGTCTTGTTTCGGAAATTAATCTCAGACCTGTTTTAGAAAATTACTGATGATATTCATCTATTTGCGAACTTTACTTGAAAAGATAAAATTAAATTTATGTAATGTCGTGATGCATGTAATGCATTAATGATGCTCTCAAGATAAATGAGAATGTTATATGCGTTTCCGAATGAATATGCTACGATGTATTGTGAAATGATGTATAGACACAATATGTTGTTGAAGCGTATCAGTAGCTCCTTGTAACAATGTTTAGCAGGGGAAAATAAATCCCGGATTGTTTTTGGGGATTCCTGCTTTCTGTTTGAGGATACTCCTTTAGGGACCTTCGACTTTTGTTTAAGGATAAATGCATTCAGGGAGAGTCGGTGATTCGCCATTCTCTTTATTGAAGGATTTGATTCTTATGTACCCTGACTGGGGATAAAAGTGATGGATATTCCTCTAGTGTTCCATCTGTCCAGGTTTCAGATACCTTAGCAACTCTTCTAGGGATAGAAAATTTGATTAAACCCTGCTGGAGAAGAGAATTTTGTTAGGGATTTATAGTGTTGGAGTAATAAACTCATATGGGAATTAAGTTCCTATAAACTGTGTCGAGGAACTAAACTCTGATGGCGGTTGGAATTTTATAGGCTGCACCGAGGAAGTCTCCACTATATGCTGGAGAAATGATCAAACTTCCTTATCCGCTAGAGGACCTATTGAGGATGATGATCAGGTTAAATTATTCATTAGGGATATGGATATGAACTGCTGAAAGATACCCTAATTTCTGCATGTGGGGCATATTAGACTTATTGGGGACTATATCTCTGTTGGGGATGATCTTACAAAGATAGCTCCGTAGAGATAGTTTCATGGAGATTGTTCTGTGGGGTTTTAGAATGACTTAAACATCATCCCAACCCTTAGAGTGTTCGATAAATGCTAATCCTTTTTTCATGCATATATTTTTTTAACAGTAATCATATTCAAATGCATATGTTCATTCAATATAATCATTGGACGTTTTTGCAAACAAAAGTAAAACAAATTTGAATTTTGAAGCATATTTGTATTTAGAGTTTGCATATAAACAAGCAGTTTTGTACAAAGAGACAGAGATCCTAGTAAGAGGAAATCGTCGTGAAAAAAATGGTGTACAAAGAGAAACAAAGAAAAACATCTATGTGGAAATGATCCCATCGAGTTTTAACTCTGCTATTTCCCTTATGTCTTCAAGCATGTCATCCCTTGCTATCCAAAGAAGTTGATTGACTTGAGCTGTACCATTTGAACTTGACATCGGTGGTCATGTCGGCTGTTAGTAAAAAGGTGATCAAATTGGACATAGTCGTATGCTTTAATCCCTAACTTTTTCATGGAATGCCCTTTCGGGTTTTTAGTCCACCAGGATATCCTTTTTTTCCCAAGCCTCCTTTTTAGGTTTTCGGCTTGCCGGATGTGCATTTTTTTATATATATCCCTAATTTTTCCCCGAACCCTTTTGGTTCGCCGGGATACCCTTATTTTTTCCTAGGCCAGTCGACCTAGCAGGTCTCTTTTACGCGTAGTATTCTTTCACTATGTCTGCATTCACAGGGTGTGGAAGATCTTCATCGTACATGGTGGTAAGTATCATAGCACCGCCAGAAAATATCTTCTTAATCACAAATAGCCCTTTGTACGTGGGAGTCCATTTTCCCCTAGGATCACCTTGTAGTAAGATGATGCGCTTTATTACTAAATAACCAACCTGATACACCTGGGGTTTGATCTTCTTGTTAAAGGCCTTGGTCATGCACTTCTGATACATCTGACCATGACAAATAGCCACAAGCTTTTTCTCATCAATCAAATTTATCTGGTCCAATTTGGTCTGAATCCATTAGTCTTCATCTAAACCTGCATCTTTCATAATTCTCAGAGAGGGAATCTGGAATTTCAGAGGTAAGACAACCTCTATACCGTAGACGAGAGAGAACGGGGTTACCCCAGTTGATGTACATGCTGAAGTGTGATAAATATGAAGAGAAAACGATAACATCTCATGCAAATCTTTGTATGAAACCTTCATCTTCTGCAAAATCTTAATGTTCTTTTTAGCGGCTTCCACTGCGCCATTCATCTTTGGCCGATACTTCGAGGAATTATGATGTTTAATCTTGAACTGTGTACATAGTTCCGTGATTATAGTGTTGTTGAGATTGGTACCATTATCAGTGATGATCCTCTTTTGTAAGCCATACCGACAAATGAGGTTATGCTTAATGAATCGGGCCACGACATTCTTGGTAACAGAGGAAAAGGAGGCTGCTTTAACCCACTTTGTAAAATAATCAATAGCGACCAGGATGAAATGGTGCCCATTATATGTAGTAGGCCTAATATCTCCAATCATATCAGTTCCCTACACTGCAAACGACCAAGGAGCAGTCAAGACGTTTGGAGGAACCAGAGGCACATGTACCTTGTCAGCATAAATCTGACATTTGTGACAAGTTCTGGAATGACGATGGCAATCAGTTTCCATGGTCGACCAATAATAACCCGCTTTCAAAATTTTCTTAGCCATCGTATGCCCGCTGGAATGAGTACCAAAGACCCCTTCATGCATATCTTCCATAATCTTCTCAGCTTCCTTCTTATCTATACAACAAAGCAGAGTCGAATCATGATTACATTTGTACAAAATTTCGTTACTCAGAAAGAATATGGTAGAGAACCTTCGTAGGAATTTTTTTATCATTGATGGATGTCCCTTTAGGATATTCTTGAGCCTCGAGATATCTTTTCACTTCATGGTACCAAGGCTTTTCCTCTACCCCATCAGTATTGACTTCGTAGCAATGTGCCAGTTCATCTAGTCTCTCAATAGTAATTCGAGGAGCTTTGTTATCCCATCTAACTTTAAACATAGACGACATGGTAGCTAATGTGTCTTCTAATTGATTCTCTTCCCATGGAATATGTTAGAAAGTGATCTCATCAAAGTACAAAATTAATGTCAAGACATGCTCTTGATAAGGAATGATATTTGGATGTTTTGTATCCCATTCTCCCTTAATTTGACCGATCACTAGGGCTGGGTCCCCATATACATTCGAGAAGTTGATTCTCATATCAATAGAAACTTTGATACCCGTGATGCACACTTCGTATTCTGCCATGTTGTTGGTACAGTCAAAACATAATCTGGCGGTGAAGGGCGTATGGCAACCCTTGGGAGAGAAAATCACAACACCAATTCCATTACCAAGCGCGTTAGAAGCGCCATCAATGACCAGAGTTCATCGGGGCCCAGCTCAGGTCCTTCATACTGTCCAGGTTCTTCATAATCGGTAACTAGCATAATATTCTCATATAAGAACTCAAAATTCATAGTCTGATAGTCGTCTACCGCTTGATGAGCCAAATGATCTTCCAGTACACTTCCTTGGATTGTCGTCTGAGTAGTGTACTGAATGTCGTATTCTGTCAAGACCATTTTCCATCTGGCTATTCTTCTGGATAGAGTGGGCTTCTCGAATATGTATTTTATAGGATCCATCTTAGAGATCAACAAAGTGGTATGAGTCAACATATATTTTCTTAGTCGGTGAGCGGCCCATGCCAAAGTGCAACAAGTTTTCTTGAGCAGTGAGTATCTTGTTTCATAGTTGGTAAACTTTTTTCTAAGGTAGTATATTGCATGCTCTTGTCGACTAGACTCGGCATGTTTCCCCAGTATACACCCGATTGAATTCTCTAACACTGCTAAGTAAATAATAAGGGGTCTTCCTTTAACTGACGGCATCAGAATCAGAGGTTCTTGGAGGTACTCCTTGATTTTGTCAAAAGCTATCTGGCATGTCTTTGTACGACCAAGCAAAGATCTCAACATAGTCACGCAACAACTGGATTAATCTCTTTTTGACACTGTCTTCTATGTTGGCACCTATCTTGACTTATTTCTTGTCTTCTCCAGTACCCAAGTTCACAACCCCGACTGGCTCTTCGCGTGGTTTTGTAGCTCTTTCTTCTTTCTCTAACAGTCTAGCAAGCTCTCCAGGTACTTCACAGTCTTCCTCACCTTCGTCCCCGACTTGGTAGATCGGATTTTCAAAGTCATAATTGGAAATAGCAGAATTGTTATCAATGGGATCTAGGGTGGATATGAATATTCAATTTGTTGTGTGGGTGTGTGTAAGAACACATAGCTATTTTAAAAGTAATAAAGTAAAAGAAAGACAAAGAGTATGAATGCAAATGTACAATGATTTATTGAATGAAAGTATGTGAATGAAAAATGACAACCCTAACAAATGAAGCGTTGTGCCCATGGTAAGGCACATGGCTTAAAGTTATTGTTTAGAATTACGTAACCAAAACTTGAAAGCAAGAAAACAGAAAATAACATTTACTCCTGGCTAAAGGAGATTGGTATAACGTCTTCAGTCTTCCAGTTGTTGAGCCCGTTGTCAGTGGTAGGAAAAATCCAACTGTCTAGGTCGTAGTCACTATCACCATCTTATACTTCATTGACTCCATTGTTGTTGATGCCAAATGGTGGTATTTCAGGACGAGCACGACGAACCTCCCTCTGAGACTCTACAAGGAAACCCAAACCAAATTTATCAAATTTGTAAGGAATTTAGGGAAGCTGACCCCAAGTAGTGCAACCACCTTCTTCTACCACAACTCTAGCATCTTTCAGAGAAGCCATTTTGGGCGACGCCCTGGTAATGTTAGGAATAGAAGAAACGTCTTCAGTAATGGTAATTGTCTGAGGGATAACCTCAAAGGTCTGGTAGGGAGTTTCAATGAATTCTATGTCCATCTCAACATACTTGAAGGAGTTCAAGTAACTCACCATGTATTCTTCTTCACCACAAACTTAACAATCTTTACTTTCACTGGATATTTCAACTTTTGGTGCAACAGTAATAGCGCCTGCCCCATGAATCCAAGGGCGTCCAAGTAAACAAGAATAAGTTGGGAAAATATCCATCACATAGAAGGTAGATTCGAAGACCTGTGAACCTACTTTGATCGGAAGATCCACCTCTCCATGAAACATCCTCTTTGAACCATCAAAGGCTTTGACCATAATGTCACTGGGTTTCAGCGCAACCCCTTCACAATCAAGATTGTCTAGAGCACCCTTTGGTAAAAAATTTAACGAGGAACCCTTGTCAACCAACACATGAGCTAAGGAAGTGCCCCTGCATTCAATAGAGACATACAGGGCCTTGTTATGGTTTCTTCCTTCCGGAGTCAAATCGGTGTCAGAAAAGCCTAACCCATTATCAGTCGTCAGGATAGCAACATAATTCTCAAACTGATCAGCAGAGACTTCTTGCGGCACATGAGCAGATTTCAAAAACTTCACCAAATCCTAATCACGGGCTTCAGAGCACAACAACAGGGATAACATGGATATCTTAGAGGGAGTCTAATCTTATAGTCACTTTTCCGGATAATTTTTAGTACTTCCTCCATCTCTTGCTTGGAGGTATCTTTAGCGGTAATTTCTTTAGGTGTCCTAGTCTTGGTAGACTCAATCATCTGTTCTTTACCTCGAGTCTCAGTAGTTGACTCGGTATTCATAACACGAATTGGTGTAGCAACAGTCTTTGGAGATATTTCTGGAGAGAAAACCTTTCCACTTCTAGTAATTTTACTGGTCCCAACAATATTGTCAATGTTGAGATTGGTAACTCCAGTATCTTCACTTTTGACAACCAATGGTTCTTGCTTGACTCCATGGTAGTAAACATTATCTCTATAATTCCAAGGGAAACCCTTCTCAGAGGAATATGGTATTGGTCTGGGTGCAGTGATGATCAGAGGAGCAACTATGGGTTCGGCCGTAATCTTCACAGGCCCCTTGGTAGTAATCCTTACAGAAGTTATGGAAATTACAGACATGTCTTCAAGCTCCAAGCCTTGAAACAAATTCACCATAGAAGGAACCTTCTCAACTAGAATTATATGATTATCCATTAGACGTTGAATACCTTCTCTCAGCAGCTTGTAGCCATTGGATTGGGCTGCACAACAGTAGCATCTTTCAGTGCAACCCGAAAATAAACTGGCTTGCAACAGAGTCTTCTTAATAATTATCAGGGTAGTAATCTAGTCACTTACAGCGAAAACATAAGAAACATATTCGATAGCATTAATTCCCTTGTCGTGCTTAGGCATAGGTGCAGTGATTACATTGGGAGTCTCAGGAGGATCAAACTCAATCTCTTTAGTGTCGATCATGTCTTGAACCTTATTTTTCACAGCCCAACAGTTATTTGTGTCATGTCCGGGACTATTGGAATGATAGGCGCATCATACATTAGGATTGTACTGAGGAGAGGAGGTGTTGGGATTCTGAGGAGGATCTCTTAATGTTATCAGCTCTGCTTTCAACAAGTGTTATAATGCCTTAGAAAATGGCATGTTGGTCTTGGTAAATTATCTCTTGGGCGCGTCCGACCTACACTAATTGCCTTGTTGATGTTGTTGAACTGGCGTAGGATTAGAAATTATCACTGCCCCCACAAATTGGTTACAATCACCTCTACCAAGACCCTTCTGGCCATACACAACATTAACTTCTTTTTTCCCGTTGAATGTCTTCTTCACAGTACTTAAGACGCAGCCACCTGAATTTGTTCCTCTATTAATATCAGCTCGGTGAATCTGGCTGAAGAGCTTTAGATTAGATGATTGAAGAAAGGACCTGTCAAAGTTCCCATAAACATGTCAACCATCTACCTATAAGAAAAATGAGGTAGAACTCTTCCTGCTAGATCTCTCCATTGCTAGGCGTACTCTTTAAAGCCTTCATTTGAGCCCATAGTCATACTCTGTAATTGCACACGAGTTGGTGCAAGATCAACATTGTATTGGTATTGTTTGTAGAAAGCAACAACCAAGTCTTCCCAATTACGGATATTGGTTCCTTCCAATTGATAGAACCATTCGAATTGTGTCCCAAATAGGCTCTCTTGAAAGAAATGCACCCATAACTTCCTGTCGGTAGTATGTGGTTGAATCTTCCGGACATAAGACCTTAAATGAAGCTTAGGGAAAGAAACATCGTTATACTTTGAAAAGTGTGGACCTTGAATTTGTAAGGAATAACAACTCTTGAGACTAAACACGAATCTTCAAAATCCAACCCAGACACTCTCTGGATCTCCGTAGCGTTTAAGCGATCTTCCAGTTGTTTGTATTTTTCATCAGCGGGAGGATACTGTTCATCTGAAAAGTCTTCTTCATCTTCATCAGAGTATTGGCCAGAACAAAAGTGGCTTCCTTTCTTAGCCTTCACACTCTTACCATCTTCACCCTGGTTGTCATCTTTGTTTGATGGGATATCACAGTCTTGAGCTTGCTTGGGAGGACCTCTGAACCTTCATCCCATGTTGAGGATGCTGACTGGCTTCCTAATCTTTTTCTTCCTCTCTTTGGTGATGAGTGTCTTTAGCTTTTCCTTCCCCCTAACTAAGTTCAGGAACATTTGTTGGAACTGGGTATTATGAGCTTGAAGATCTTTGACTGTTTGTTCGAGAGACATCTTTTACTGAACTAAACATCAAGAAGATGAGAAAACCTTTCTTGGAAGCCTGATATGTAATGATATGTATGGTATGTAGATGTATATGCAATGTTTTCAAGGATCTCACAGGATAAATAAGAATGAAATGTCTGGCTGCAACTTTTACTGAAGAACTTTGCATCTTTGTTTTTGAATGTCCTTCTATAAGAACCAGGTTCACCATATCGAGTGGGTCCTAGCCTCTGACTCAAGAGAACATGTTTTAATCTGGTTAAAGGAAAATAAATCATATTTCCCCCTTGCTAGCAGCCTGGCTTGAAATCCTACAACAAAGATCCCTAAGATCCTTGAAATGGTTAGTAAATACCATGTCAGATATTATGATGTCATGATGTCATGTTTAAATAAATAGCAAACACAAATAAATCATGCAAGAGCCTTAGGTTTAAAGGCTTGCATGAGGTCCAAAGGTAAGTACCCTTCTCTATTGAAGTTAAGTTGACTCAACCTGTCCTAAAATAGTAACTGGGTTCTAGGGATCTCATATCACGAATCTTTCTCGAAGGTTTTATTTTAGTACAACAACTTATTAGCCACCAAAACATCCCACGATTCGAATCTCAATTAGTGTAGCATCGAGTATCAACCAACCTTGGACTGTACCAAAGTCGGCTATCTCACTACCTTCTAATGGCCAAGATGGGTCAATTAAGGTTCTAAAAGTCAGTTAGTGCTTATGAAACCACGCGGCAGCCCAATGCTATCCTCGATTGACTCAAGGAACATCAATACAAAGCAAAGTGTCACACTAACGTAGCCATCACTTCAACCATATCTATCTACACCATACAATTTTCATGATCTATTGCTACATACCTAAGGCATCCCTAGATCCGTGTGTAGGATCTTTGCAAGAAAATAAACCCAATCAACCCTCAAATTAAAGCAAGCAAGTTAAACAAATAAAGCAAATAAAGTGATCTAAGACTCTAAGGTAACCCCTCTTTTGAGTATTTTCCCCAGCAGAATCTCCAGTTCTATAATACGGTGGGAGAACTGACCTTTTTTGTGTTTTATCACAAATGTTGCTGATAGAAAGAGTCACCACCGAATTTTCTTTTATTCAATAAGGAAAGGGTGAAAAGAACAGGAAAGACCTTGATATATTTTGAGTTCGGGGGGTAGGTTATGAAAAGGGAAGGTGTTAGAACCCTTTTCATTTATAGATATCTAAGGGCTCTTAATTGCTAGCTCACTTTTTAAAATTGCATTTTTGTGTTTGATTTGAAAATATTTTGAAAAGCCTAAAGTACGACAAACTTTGTAATGGTTCTCGTATCAATCCTCAAGAACGCTTGCAAAGTGTTTAAAAATAATTTTTTTGAAAGTGATGTGTGAAAATTATTTGTGAGAAAAATTTGTGAGCAAGCGTTTAAAAGTATCCTACCCACTCAAGGTCGTTCTTGTTATTTTCCTCCTCCTTTAGAGATAGTGTTATCCGCACCATTAGATAGTAGGTATCCCCATCTATTGGTTGTGAAGGAACGGCGTAGGGTCATTGTACGATCATCGAAGGAAAATTGTAAGGATGCTTTAGCAGTTTCATAAGGGACTAGAACATGTTATTCGTAGGCAACGTCGAAGGGTCGTCGAGGGACTATGATCTTTTATTCGGAGGGACTTTGCTAAAGCATCCCTATGATTGAGGGACATGACCGTTATTTCGAAAAGGCAACGAAGAGAGGTTACCCTAAAGGTGCAAGTGTGAAAGTGTGTTTGTTTCAGTTATTTATCTTTAAAATTAGGTTTTCTAGCGTTTGGTTTTATCTTTCCATACAAATCCTAATTACTAGCAATTGGATAAAAGATAATATAGTAGTAGAAGATAAAGTTGGAAACGTAAACTTAAAACTATTACAAAGCTTTGGGGCAGATACGTAATGGAGGTGTGGAGCAGAAAACCTACAACTATTATATCCCAGAAGATGAAAATAAGATGAAAATTGAAAAGAAAATATTTTTTGGTGACTGTGATACGGTGGCAGAACCGACTGTTTTTACTGGTTTGTGTTTTGCGTTTTTTTGTTTGCAAAATTTCGTGGTAAGCAAGAGTCGCCACCGACTTTTATTTCATCCAATCATGGAAAAGGGAAAAGAACAGAAAAAACCTTTTTTCGAGATATTCTGAGTACCGGGGGTATATTATAGAAAGGGAAGGTGTTAGCACCCTTTCTATCCATGGTTTTCCATGGGCTCTTAGGTACTTGCTCATTTTTCAAATTACTTGTGTGTGTTTGTCTTGAAAACATTTTTCTTCGTGATAACCCTTGTATCAGTCCTCAAGGATGTGACGAAGTTGTTTTGAAAAGTTGTTTTGAAAGGTGTTTGTGTGAAAAGTTTTTATTGAGCAAGTACTTAAGATTCTACCTACTCAAAAAAAGATTGTTCGTTCTATTTCCTTTAGACAGCACTATCCTACTATTAAGGAGTAGGTAGCACCGTCGTTGGAGTTGTAAGGAACGTTCGAAAGGGACAAATACAATCACTAAAGCAATAGTTAGAAAAATTTAGTAGTAACCCTAGAGTCTTAAGATCTTTCCGAGGCAACATTTCTGAGGCAACATTTCCGAGGCAACATTCGAATGGGATAATTTGATCTCTTTAGACTGGAGGGCAACCACTAAAATCTCCTATGCTTAATGATTGTTTACCGAAGGCAACCGAAGTGAGGTAAACCCTAGGAGTGAATATGTGCATATGATTTGTTTCAGTTATTTAATCTTTACACATTAGGTTATCTACCGTTTTAATTATCCAGACATTCTTGCCATACAATCCTATTATCCATACATCTAGACAGTTAAAGATTGTGGAAATTAAAAGCGGAAAAGTAAATCTAATTATTACAAGGCTTCGGGGAATGGAGATTGCATAACCAAAACTTGGGGGGAAATTAAACAGTAAATAAAATCGTAGTTTAAAAGACTATTACAACCTCAGAGCAATTACAAAAATATAATGAAAAGTACGTACGACAAACGTAAATGCGAGAAATTAGGGTTTTGACCCTTGAAAACCAAATTGAATTTAATTAAAGGAAAAAAAATCATTTTTGTCATTTTTATTTAAGGAAATAAAGAATAAATTGTAAAATATCCTAATCACTAATTAAGTTTTAATTATGAAAAATCATTAAATTAATGAAAAAAACAATTAACCTATTTTTGTGTTTTTATTTTGAGAAGGAATTAAAATTAAGAATTAAACCTAATTTCTATTTGATTTTAATTATGAAAAAAAGATTTAAGTTAACCTAATTAAACTAATTAATGCAATTAAATATTTTATGAAAAAAAAGACTAAACCTAATAATGTTTGTGATTTTCTAATTTTTATGTTTTGATTAAAAATGATTTTTGGAAAATAAATAAATTAAAACAATAAAAAGAATTAAAATAAAATAAAAAAGAAAAGATTGGTCTTGTGTGGTAAAATGCAGACTGGGGGGTGCATTGCCAAATTGTTAGGCCCAAATTAGTTGGCCCATGTTCCTTGCGTGTGATCCCATGTGGATTAGCTTCAGAGAGTACACCATGGGCTGCTGTGGTTGGACGCTGGATCTGGACCAAGGGATGATCCAAAGGGTAGGATTTGTGAGCGTATGATGGATGCATGGATGGTGATGTACTGAATCTGCAGTAAATTATTAGGAAAATAATAAAAGTGTGAATTAATAATTAAAAACCTAACTCTGAGTAATTTACAAGTTAATTATAAAATAAAATCAATATTGATTAAATCAAAACAACTTTTATGTCAAAAATTATTTTAATTAATTGAAAGCTTAAAACTAATATTTAATGATTTTTTTTGTGATTTTATATGTTAATTAAATTAATGATAGAAAACAAATCAAGTGAAAAATAAATAAATGAAAAGGGTTAGAAAAGAAAATAGTCAAAAAAGTGAAAAATGCATGGGGTGGGTGATGAACCCATGCCCCTTATGTCACAGTTAGGCGCCTCATCCTCCAAGCCAAGCTATTGTTTGTGATTCATACCTATTCTACGTAACAACAAGAACTCATTTGGACAGTTAATAAATATTAGCAATGCATGAAATTAATTATATGAATGTTTGAAAGAAAAGCAAATCGGAGAAGATGAGTATGCTTGTTTCAAGCATCAATGGCCATGACCTTCGACCTATTCTTACCCTTAGATACCTCAGGAATGATTTGTAATTGATGGCTTGGACTGAAAGTGGCTGGATCTTCGGTTTTGACTTTGCACTAGTTTTGACAGAATTTTAGGTTTTTAGAGAGTGTTCTTGGGCAGCCAATTTCGTACTTCCTAGTGTATGAGGGTGTTGTGTTTATATAGAGGAGGAATTTAGGTCAAAAATAATGGAAGAAATCTCATGGTATCTTGAGGAATTATGAAGATTTGATTTGATTTTGGCCTTGTATGATTTCTTTCCAAAATAGCTCCAATCATGACTTTTTCAATCTAAATCATCCTTGCACAAATTACATGCCATGCTAACTGTATATGGACTCATAATGTGCATAAAAATCCCAAGATTTGATTTGCTTTTATTATTTTACCATTTAATTTTATTTATTTTGGTTTAAATGAATAAAAAATCAAAATAAATGATAAAAATAATAAAATAATAGGTGGAAAATATCAGGGGTCGTGGGTCCTATTAGAAACATGTTTCAAACAAGAAAACATGGGCCCCTTTGGAAAAAATGCAAATTTGGTCAAGGTTGACTTTTGACAATTTTCCAAAAATTTCAAACTTTGACAATGCACAACTCTCTCAATTTTGACCCTAGGAGGGTGTTCTTGGACTTTTTAGAAATACTAGGATGTCCTGTAAACAAAACTTTTGGTTTCATATCAATTGGATCTTCCATGTTCATGTATGAAGATTTGACCCAAAAGGTGTTTTTGTTGACTTTTCAAAATGACCTATAATGTAAAAATTCATATCTTTTTGTGGGTGCATATTTTGAACTTGTGAGATGAATATGAGTTGTAGGGAATTTTATCCTATTCAAAATGAGCTTTGGATGGAAAATTTATGATAAAGTATGAAGAAGTTATGCTTGGTCAAAGTTGCGTTGACTTTTACTAAGAAACCCTAATTTAGCAACTTTTGGGTTTTGATGAATTTGGAGCATTTCTTGAGGAATCATGATCAACCCTTGATCAAATGATGGAAGTAACTTCAAAATGTTGATGTTGACCAAAAATCTTGAGGTTTGACTGTATGTGGGCCATATTTGACTTTTGACCTAATACAGTCGATTCTCAAGCATTTGAGCAGTTGACTGAGCAAACTTCTTATGCAAGGCCTGAAACTTGGCATGGATGATCTTGGGAACATATTAATACCTTGGAGAGAACATGAGGCCTTTGTGGTTCACCCATCTTGATGAAAATGGAAACCCTAATTTGAGGTACACTGCCTTAGGAGAGAATTTGTGTGGTCCACTCTTGAGAAACCTTGAGCTAATTGTGGACCTCACTTGACATTTGTTGAGTAAAACGAGAGGGAAAATTTTGGGGTACAACAGCTGCCCCTGTTCAATCTTCTTAAACCTGAGGATGTAGATTGGCTCGTCCGCCTTTCGTGATATGAAGGTGGAAGATGATTGAACACTAGAGTGCCCAGAAATTTGCACTCGCATGAAGTGGAACTTGATTTGTGATGCCGGGAATGGGCTTATAGATGCCATCCTGGGTGTGGCGGAATACTGTCGAAGATGGGCTTAGAGATGCCATCTAGAGGATGATGATTTCCTGAGACATTCCTTCGATGAGAGTTCCTATTGCTGTTGTTGAAGAATCTGCTGAGGAACATTGGTATCCATCTTGGGAGAAATAGAATTTTAGGAGCTTCAGTTTTCCGTTAATCTACTGGGGAATTAACTCCGGCTTGAGGAAGCGGAAGTGAACTGCGTATCTAGTCAGGGTATATGCTGCACCGCGACTTACTGGGGAAATGCGAAACCAATCGTGTTTGATTAGGTCCCGTTCTTACAGTGTTGTGGACTGCTGTCTGGAGATAGGAGAGGAGGAACCTGGATAGTAAGGTTATGAGAAGGAACCTGGATAGTAGGGTTACTTTGATATGAAAGCCTGGATAGTAGGGATGTGAGAAGGAACCTGGATAGTAGGGTTGCTTCGATATGAAAGCCTGGATAGTAGGGCTGTGAAAAGGAACCTGGATAGTAGGGTTGCTTCGATATGAAAGCCTGGATATTAGGGTTGTGAAAAGGAACCTGGTGTGACCGGTGGATTTAGAATTGACTGTTTTTAGCTGGATCGCGAAATGTCGCGGAAGCAAGAGTCTCCACCGTCTTTTATTTTCTCCAACATGGAAAGGACAAAAGCACAGCAAAATTCCTTATGAGAATGTCTCTCGGTTCGGGAGGTAGATTTATAGAAAGGGAAGGTGTTAGCACCCTTTCTATCCATGGTTATCCATGGGCTCTTAGATACTTGCTCTTATGTTTTCAAAATGTTTGCTTTTCAAAATGTGAGTGGGCTTTGAAAAAGTTTCTTTGAAAGATTTCTGAATAACTCTTGTATCTGTCCTCAAGAGTGTTTGAAAAATTTGTTTTGAAAGCTTTTGAACGTGTAAGGTGTGAAAAGTATTTTGTTTGTTTTTTTGGAAAGAGCAAGTATCTATGAGTCATCTACCTACCCTAAGGAATTAAGCTATGTAAGTGTCCTTTAGGTAGTGCCATCCCACCATTGAGAGGTAGGTAGCACCACCGTTGGAGGTATTCGGGTCAATTCGATTGTAGGGACAGTGTGGTCACCGAAGCAACAGTTAGGACACCTTAGAAGCTACCCTTATGTCTTTTGATCCTTTTTTAATTCGAGGCAACTTTTCTGAGGCAACTGGATCATGGACATAAGGACTTACTAAAACGTCCTATACTCGACGACCACGTTTCGAAGGCAACAGGTGAGGCGTACCCTAGAAGTGGTGTGTGCATTGTGTGTTGTATTCAGTTAATGTTTTTGTACATGTTATGGGTGAGCTACGAGTTATTTTTATTTACCATACATTCTTGCATGCATTTAACAGTTAAGGGGTGCAGAAAGTAAATTGCAGAAACATAAATCCTACGCTATTACAAGGCGCGGGTCTATACATCGCCAAAATTACAAAGACCCATTTTTGGTAAATAAGTACGGAAAGTAAATAAAAACAGTAAAAGTCCTAATTACTATTACATGTCTTGGAAGCAATTACATAATAATAAACTAAGTGCGAATAAAAATTAAATCGGAACGTCATGAGGGTGTTGACCCTTTTAAGAAAAGGAATTGATTTTTTTGGTCTTTTTTGTAATTGAAATGAAATTAAAACTAATTTATGACTAATTAATTAATTTAATTAAGAGAAAATATTTTTGTTTTTTTTTAATATTTTTTATGGAATAAAATAAAAAGAAATAAGATTAAAAGTTAATTTTACCTAATTCTAGATCTATTTTAATTATTAAAAAAAAGTTGAAATGGCCTAATTAAAAACTAATTCAATTATTGTTTATTTACAAAAATAAAATAATAATAATAATAATGATGTTAATTCTTTTTTTTAATGAAAATATGTTAATTAAGTTAATTTGTTAATAATAATAAAATAAAAAAGGTTAGAAATTAAAATAATAGAAAAACAAAACAAAATGAAAAAAAAGAAGTAAAACCAAGGGGGGGGGGGTGTGGGCTGAAATGGAGGTTGTGATGAAGCAATCCAAACCCACTGAAATCTAAGCCACGTTTGACTTTCATGATTGCCTGCAGCACGCTTGACTCCAGAGTATGGTGTCTCTCACTCTTTGTCCTTTGGATCTATGCTGGTGAACACTTGGAGCGCTGAGATATGAGGTTTATGGTGTTCCTCTTTTGAGAATCTGCACATGAAAGCAATTGAAAAAAATAATATGGAAATTATATGGGGACCTGGGAAGAACTTACAGCGCGGTATGAGCCTCAGGACTTGGCAAAGGTTGCTTTAGCTTCAGGGTGTGGCAAGGAATAGAACCACGTGCTTGTTTTGATATGAAGATGCTCGCAACTATGTTTTAGAACTCTCACTTTTTGAATAATTTTTGGTTTTTGCTCTTGGCCGTTTCTGCACACACTCTTTTTTTGAATGAGGTTGAGAAGGCTTGTATATATAGTAATGTAAAGTGTATCAATAAGAATAATGGTCATTAAGCTTATGCAATTATGTTCTTGATTTCCTCCATAACCAACATTGAACCATTTGCCATATTTGTGAAATTTTGAATTTTTATGCCCATAATAGGCCATGCACGAATTTGGAATGTGTTTTAAGGTGTATCAAAGCTAATCATCACAAAATATATCCCTCCATTAATTTCTTTGATTTTTATTTGAATTTTAAAGATTTAAAATGAATTAAATCAAATAAAATTAAATAAAAATGGAAAAATTAATTTTAAATCTTGAAATAAATTGTGGTACACGTGGGAAGCATGGCCAAGCTGAATCAAGTGGAAAAAGTGGGCCCCTTTTGTCAAAAATGAAATTTCAAGGATAATTGACTTTGGCCATTTCACAAAAATTTCCCAACTTCTCCAATGCATATCTTGCTCAATTTTGAAGATATGAACATGTTATTGGACATTTTGGAAAGGTCTTGAAGTCCTCTAACCAATGCCTTTGGTCCCATGTCATTTTGATTTACCAATCTCAAGTTATGGTCTTTGACTTAAAGTGCCTTTTTGTTGACTTTTGAAAATGACCTATAATGTTGAAATTGATAACTTTTTGTGAGAGCATTTCTTGGACTTGGAATGTGAAGATGAGTTGTAGGAAATATCATCCCCTTCAAAATGAGCATTGGATGGGATTTTTATGATGAACCATGAAAAAGTTATGCCTTGGTCAAGTTACAGTTGACTTTTCAGCTGTCCAAAAATAGAAACTTTTGACACCTTGATGATTTTTGAGCCATTCTTGTGAAATCATGATCAAGACTTGATCAAATGATGATTGTGGCTTCAAAATAAGATGTTGACCAAAAATTTTGACTTTTGACTGCCAAATGACCATTTTGCCCCTACAGTTGACTGTGGAGCAATTAAGATTTTTGACTGTGCAATTTGATGCTGTGAGTCTTGAACCTTGACATATGGATGCTTGACACTGTATATGAGCATGTGGGACTTGATTGAGCCCTTGAAAACTTCAACTTCCTTGCAAGAACCAAAATCCTAGTTTGACTGGCTTAGGAGGATGGTTTCACTGTGTAGCCCCTTGAGTAGACTTTGAACCCTTTGAGGCAAAACTTTGAAGATTATGGGAGGGCAAATTTTGGGGTACAACAGTTGCCCCTGTTCAATCTTCTTAGACCTGAGGATGTAGATTGGCTTGTGTGCCTTTCGTGATCCGAGGGTGGAAGATGATTGAACACTAGAGTGCCCAGAAATTTGCACTCACATAGTAGAGTATCAGCAGTGTGATGTCGGGAATGGGCTTACAGATGCCATTTGGAGAGATGATGGATAAGAGGATGGGCTTATAGATGCCATCTGGAAGTGTGACAGAACCTTGTCGGGAATGGGATTATGGATGCCATTTGGAAGCGTCATGGATAGTTGAATCTGAATAAGAAGTAGAATGGCTTCCGTGTCTGGAGCATATCTAGCCTATGTCTGATTGCTGATGCCTGAATAAATAGTAGAATGACCGCCGTGTCTAGGGTATATCCATATTGTGTCTGAATGAGTGACAGAATGTCATCCGAATCTGGATCGTATCTGGACTGAACAATAGAAGAGCATCCGGGGTGGAGCATCTCTAAGTTGTCTTTTAGAAGTTTGAATCTGAATAAGCAATAGAACGATGTCCGGATCTGGAGCATCTCTAGGCTATATCTGAAGGGGAATCCGAATAAGTATCAGAATGTCACCATGCCTGGGTCACATCTGAACTATCTCTAGAAGGAGTCTTGAATAAGCAAAGGAACAACATCCATATCTGGAGCATTTCCAAGCTATCTCTGAAAGGAAATCTGGAATAAGTATCAGAACGTCGCCATGCCTGGGTCACATCTGAATTATATCTAGAAGGAGTCTTGAATAAGCAAAAGAACAGCATCCATATCTGGAGCATTTCCAAGCTATCTCTGAAAGGAAATCTGGAATAAGTATCAGAACGTCGCCATGCCCGGGTCACATCTGAACTATATCTAGAAGGAGTCTTGAATAAGCAAAAGAACATCATCCATATCTAGAGCATTTCCAAGCTATCTCTGAAAGGAAATCTGGAATAAGTATCAGAACGTCGCCATGCCTGGGTCACATCTGAACTATATCTAGAAGGAGTCTTGAATAAGCAAAAGAACAGCATCCATATCTGGAGCATTTCCAAGCTATCTCTGAAAGGAAATCTGGAATAAGTATCAGAACATCGCCATGCCTGGGTCACATCTGAACTATATCTAGAAGGAGTCTTGAATAAGCAAAAGAACAGCATCCATATCTGGAGCATTTCCAAGCTATCTCTGAAAGGAAATCTGGAATAAGTATCAGAACGTCGCCATGCCTGGGTCACATCTGAACTATATCTAGAAGGAGTCTTGAATAAGCAAAAGAACAGCATCCATATCTGGAGCATTTCCAAGCTATCTCTGAAAGGAAATCTGGAATAAGTATCAGAACGTCGCCATGCCTGGGTCACATCTGAACTATATCTAGAAGGAGTCTTGAATAAGCAAAAGAACAACATCCATATCTGGAGCATTTCCAAGCTATCTCTGAAAGGAAATCTAGAATAAGTATCAGAACGTCGCCATGCCTGGGTCACATCTGAACTATATCTAGAAGGAGTCTTGAATAAGCAAAAGAACAACATCCATATATGGAGCATTTCCAAGCTATCTCTGAAAGGAAATCTGGAATAAGTATCAGAACGTCGCCATGCCTGGGTCACATCTGAACTATATCTAGAAGGAGTCTTGAATAAGCAAAAGAACAGCATCCATATCTGGAGCATTTCCAAGCTATCTCTTTAATCTCTTTAATGTAGATATGCCCTGGCTAGACACAGGTATCGAATCCACAATCAATCGCTCACAGATATGCCCTGGCTAGATACAGGTATCGAATCTGGAATTGCAACAGTTGATAGTAATCGTCTTTGGATTGACCTTTTTCCTGAAAAGGCAAAACATCAGTTGTATGCAATGTCATGATGCATGAACTGCATGATTTTAAGATGTTCTCAAAAATAAATGAGATTTGTGTGATATGATGCGTATGTGCATGCATTGTGTATGTAAGCAAGATGTATGAAAGGTGATATGTTTATGAATGTATTTTCGTCTAGGAAAATAAATCCTTGACGAATGCCGGGAAGTTGAATCCTGGGCTGATGTTGAAGAACAGAGTTCTTCGTTTCCGCTGGGGATGATGGTTGCAAGAACAAACCGGTAGGAGAAGATGACTCCGTTAGGGAATAAACTTGCTGGAGAGATACTCTGTGGGGAATACTCTGTGGGGAAGGGATACTTCCCTGAGAATTTGATGATAACTCCGCTGAGGGATACCGTTGATAAGCTTTGTTGAGGGAATTGATGAACTCCGCTGGGGGGTAGGAAGAAACTTTGCCGAGGACGATCTTTCCGTGGTTATTAGCTGAGGATAACCCAGTTATAAGCCCTGGTGGGGAATAACCTTTGGATAAAGCCGGGGAGACGCGTTCGTGCTCTGCAGGGGATAAGCTTCCAGAATCTACTAGGGATAAGCTTCCTACTGGGGGGATTGATTCAACTCTCCTGGGGAAACTTTTAAACTGTACTGGGGAAGTGGCTCCACTGGTGTGTCTGTATTCCACCGGGGAACAATCTTATATTAAGACTGTCGGGGATGCTTGCTTAGGAAGATCTGTATACTCCGCTGGGGAATATTGAGATCTTCTGGGGGATAAACCAACTTCCTTGAGGCTGACAGTAGACTACCTCTGCTTGGGGAGGGTATCGCTGACTTGCTGGAGGACACTGTGCCTTTTCAGGGTTGATTGGGAGACCAAACTCTGCTCGGGGAAGTATTGCTGAAATCTGGTCTTACTCTGTGGGGAGTTGAGGTAACTTGGTTACATTCTTCAGCCGAACCTACCTTGGTACCTTGGTTGACAGAGCAACTAGATCGTTTGGACAACTCATTATTGCCCCTGTTTCTGCAGGAGAAGGTACCTGTAGAGGTGCTTGAGGACTGCCAATTTGACAAATCTTCTTCTGGTAGGCAAGTGACAAGATGACGGGACATAGTCGTACGCTTTGATCCCTAACTTTTTCCTGGATCGCCCTTTCGGGTTTTCAATCCAACGGGATACCCATTTTTGCCCAAGCCGCCTTTTCAGGTTTTCGACTTGCCGGGTGTACATTTTTTTCATTTTTCATCCCTTATTTTTTCCCGAACCCTTTTGGTTCACCGGGAAGCCCTTATTTTTGCCTAGGTATGTCAACCTAGCGGGTCTTTAGTTTTGCGTAGTATTTTCTTCGACTATGTCCACGTTCTCAAGATGTAGGGAGGTGCCCCTGTCAGTGGTGTTGCATTGTCATACCACCATAGGATCTTCGTTTGATCGTCCAATGCCCCAAGTGATCCAGAGGGAGATTTGCCCCAAGCTGGCTGGCCTTTTGAGAGATTCTCCGAATCTTGACTTAACTGCCCCAGATGATGGACAATGATCATGCCATGCCCCTTGATTGGAAGTGTCTTTCCACTTGAGGTGACTCTTTTGTTGAGAAGACCTTTGTTCATCGGATATTCGTCGTGCGAAGTTCTCTGTTGTTCGAACAAATAGTCATATGCAAACGATGTCATTTTAAGAATGCAAAAGCTTATGTCTGTCTTGAAGTTTTTTTTTGAAAAAGCATTTTTTCATAAAAACAAGCAAATTTTGTAAAAAATGTGATGTCAACTCGTTATTTTACCGCAAGCCTTAAGGAGTCAGGATACCTTTCGTAACAGTATGCTTTCGAACTAACCCATGCTTCAGCTAGGACTTTTAAGGGTTATAACGTGGCCTGGTTCACGGTTTAAAAAACAAAGGATAAAGGCTCAAAGTATATTTGTTCCCACCCACTCTTCGTGATGTTCTTCAAACCTAAACTCAGTTGATCGTGCGTTAGACCTTGTTTGAGTCTTTGCTCTGATGTTCTGGTGATGGTTCGGATATTGACAGTTTATTTTGAATGGGCAATCATCTCTTTTTTTGTCGAGGGTTTGTAGGGCCTCTTTCTTTTTGATTTCATTATCCCTGTTTTTTTTTGCCTGAACTGTTTCTTTTGTGATTACAGTCAGCGGGATGCCCCAGTTTTGTAAGTCTCCTTCATAGGTTTTGACTTATTGGGTTTTTATTTTGAAAGGTAATGACTGCCCTTTTTTATGATTATACGGAACCATCACTGTCTCTTGTTTCGGAAGGACTTCTTTGATGCCATTTTGTGCACATGGATCACTGAGTGATGCTACCCTGCCCCAGGTTATGATTAAGGGTTTTAATTTTTGAAAAGAAAAAACTCCAACTTCTTTGGCTCAAAGGGGTTGACGAGGGATTATCTTCCTTATAACTCCACTGTTTAGGATTTGAAACAATGTTTGTACCTCATCAGCGGGGTCTGTTCAAAAGCATACTGTACAGATCGTCTGTAAAGATCGTGGTATCGTTTTCGTCATCCTCCCTCAAGAGGCTTAGAATTATTAATTGAGAGTTGAACATCACAAAAAAATGAAAGCAATTTTGAATATAGCGAATGCGAATATATTGCTTCAAAACAGACATATGCGATGCATTAATGAAATAACAATGTTTGACATGAATAAACGTTTAAACAATCAAAGAAAAATACAACTTGAACATTCGAATGAACAAAAGTTTTCTAGTTTGAATTAGTCACTTCAAGTGGTGAATCTTGCAGGGATAGTAGAAGAACTCGGCCTGGCCATCTTGGGTGAATTCCACAGCTCCTTCATCAATCAGGTCCTGGATCTTGTTCTTCAAGGTCCAACAATCATCTGTAGCATGCCCCAGGCTGTCCGAATGATAAGCGCAGTGGGCGTTGGGGTTATACCTTGAAGGCGTCCTGTTGGGATTCTTAGGAGGGTCCCTTAGAGTTACCAAATTCAACCTCAACAGCTGTTGCAAAGCTTGAGGCAGCGACACGTTGAGCTTGGTGAATTGCCTTTTGGGCTTGTCTGGATGGCTCTGATCAACCTGTTGTTCTTGGCGAGGTCGTTGTTGGACCTGTGAGGTAGTAGCAGCTTGGAGAGGTCTATTTATTGAACCAAGCCTTTGACTTCTTGGGGGCTGATTACCAGTTTGGTCCCCAACCCTGACTACTCGCTTCATACTGTCTTGCTGAAGCTGGTGAGGTTGATGCTGAATTTGTGACCCTGAAGCCAGTTGAGGAGCTTTTCCCTTGTCTTCTTGTCTCAAAGGTGGTTGAATGATGGCTTGATCTTCAACCTTAGATGTTTGCCCCAGTTGGTTACCCCGAAGCGGTTGGTTGACGAGAACCCTGAGCTCTTCTTGTCTTTGAGCTAAGTCTTGAATGAGAGTCGTTTGCCCCAGCATATGGGCTCTCATTGCATCTACCTCAGCTTGCAGATGTTTCAGCCGTTCGTCCTTATCATCCTCAGAACTGTTCCTGACCAAAGTCCCCATGAAGAGTATCCTCAATTCTTCCTGCCCCTTGGATAGGAGGATTTCCCTGAACCGAGTCTCTTGAGCCTGAAGATCCTGGCTATCTTGTTGGGAAGCCATTGCTGAAATAAACAGCAAAGAGGGTAAGAGACCTGTCAAAAGGGTACCTGTAATGCAATGATATGTATGTATATATATGCAATGTTTTCAAGGATCTCGCAGGATAAACAAGAAAAATTGTTAGGATTTGAATCCGGTAGCTTGATTGAAGGCACTGCATATTGTTGAGAGTTATTCTTCAAGAGTCAAAGCTCACCATATCGAGTGGGTCATAGCCCCTGACATCCTTGGCTAGAGGAAAATAAATCCCCTTTGCCCCTTGCTAGACACTTTGATTCATCATGACCTGCATCACAAGCCCTTGAGATCCTTGAAATGGATTAGTCTTTATGCGGGATGCATGCAATGGTATGATGTTATGCTATGCATGGAGTAATGTAGGTAAACCCTGTTATGAGTCCAGATTAAGGACTGTAAACAAACCCTGCAAGAAACTCAAGTGTCAGATAACAAGCATGCAAGTAGTCAAGTATGAAGGCACACAAGTCACACAGAAGAGCCCTTAGAGTTTAGGCCAGCATGAAGTTTGGGGTACTACCCTCTTGAAGTTGGTGGGTTCAAAAACCTGTCCTATCAAAAGTAACCGGGTTCTAAGGAGCTCAATATCATTGGGTTGTTTTCTGTGTTCATTGTTTTGATTTAGCCACTGACTGGCGACCAAAATATCCCAAGAAAACAACCCTCAATGAGTGTAGTATCGAGTATCAACCAACCTCGGACTGCACCAAAGTCAGTTATCTCACTACCCCTAAAGAGGCCAGGATGGTTCAATTAAGGTTCCTAAGGTCAGTTGATGCTTCACGACACCACGCGGCGGCCCTGTACTCTCCTTGACTGAATCAAGGGTTACCGGTACTCACCAAAGTGCCACATCAACGTAGCAAACTGCTTCAACCATGTCGGTATACCCCGCACAGTTCCCTCACAATTTGTTGCTACTTTCTAAGAAGGTATCCCCCAGATCCGGGTTAGGATCTATGAAACTCCCGAAATAGGCCCACAATATTAAAGCAAACAGATCAAGCAATTGAAAACATATGTATGATCTAATCCTAAGGTACACCTCACTTTTATGTCCCCAGCAGAGTCGCCAGTTCTGTGACCGGTGGATTTAGAACTGACTGTTTTTAGCTGGATCGCGAAATGTCGCGGAAGCAAGAGTCGCCACCGTATTTTATTTTCTCCAACATGGAAAGGACAAAAGCACAACAAAATTCCTTATGAGAATGTCTCTTGGTTCGGGAGGTAGATTTATAGAAAGGGAAGGTGTTAGCACCCTTTCTATCCATGGTTATCCATGGGCTCTTAGATACTTGCTCTTATGTTTTCAAAATGTTTGCTTTTCAAAATGTGAGTGGGCTTTGAAAAAGTTTCTTTGAAAGATTTCTGAATAACTCTTGTATCTGTCCTCAAGAGTGTTTGAAAAATTTGTTTTGAAAGCTTTTAAACGTGTAAGGTGTGAAAAGTATTTTGTTTGTTTTTTTGGAAAGAGCAAGTATCTATGAGTCATCTACCTACCCTAAGGAATTAAGCTATGTAAGTGTCCTTTAGGTAGTGCCATCCCACCATTGAGAGGTAGGTAGCACCACCGTTGGAGGTATTCGGGTCAATTCGATTGTAGGGACAGTGTGGTCACCGAAGCAACAGTTAGGACACCTTAGAAGCTACCCTTATGTCCTTTGATCCTTTTTTAATTCGAGGCAACTTTTCCGAGGCAACTGGATCATGGACATAAGGACTTACTAAAACGTCCTATACTCGACGACCACGTTTCGAAGGCAACAGGTGAGGCGTACCCTAGAAGTGGTGTGTGCATTGTGTGTTGTATTCAGTTAATGTTTTTGTACATGTTATGGGTGAGCTACGAGTTATTTTTATTTACCATACATTCTTGCATGCATTTAACAGTTAAGGGGTGCAGAAAGTAAATTGCAGAAACATAAATCCTACGCTATTACAAGGCGCGGGTCTATACATCGCCAAAATTACAAAGACCCGTTTTTGGTAAATAAGTACGGAAAGTAAATAAAAACAGTAAAAGTCCTAATTACTATTACATGTCTTGGAAGCAATTACATAATAATAAACTAAGTGCGAATAAAAATTAAATCGGAACGTCATGAGGGTGTTGACCCTTTTAAGAAAAGGAATTGATTTTTTTGGTCTTTTTTGTAATTGAAATGAAATTAAAACTAATTTATGACTAATTAATTAATTTAATTAAGAGAAAATATTTTTGTTTTTTTTAATAATTTTTATGGAATAAAATAAAAAGAAATAAGATTAAAAGTTAATTTTACCTAATTCTAGATCTATTTTAATTATTAAAAAAAAAGTTGAAATGACCTAATTAAAAACTAATTCAATTATTGTTTATTTACAAAAATAAAATAATAATAATAATAATGATGTTAATTCTTTTTTTTTATGAAAATATGTTAATTAAGTTAATTTGTTAATAATAATAAAATAAAAAAGGTTAGAAATTAAAATAATAGAAAAACAAAACAAAATAAAAAAAAAGAAGTAAAACCAAGGGGGTGTGTGGGCTGAAATGGAGGTTGTGATGAAGCAATCCAAACCCACTGAAATCTAAGCCACATTTGACTTTCATGATTGCCTGCAGCACGCTTGACTCCAGAGTATGGTGTCTCTCACTCTTTGTCCTTTGGATCTATGCTGGTGAACACTTGGAGCGCTGAGATATGAGGTTTATGGTGTTCCTCTTTTGAGAATCTGCACATGAAAGCAATTGAAAAAAATAATATGGAAATTATATGGGGACCTGGGAAGAACTTACAGCGCGGTATGAGCCTCAGGACTTGGCAAAGGTTGCTTTAGCTTCAGGGTGTGGCAAGGAATAGAACCACGTGCTTGTTTTGATATGAAGATGCTCGCAACTATGTTTTAGAACTCTCACTTTTTGAATAATTTTTGGTTTTTGCTCTTGGCCGTTTCTGCACACACTCTTTTTTTGAATGAGGTTGGGAAGGCTTGTATATATAGTAATGTAAAGTGTATCAATAAGAATAATGGTCATTAAGCTTATGCAATTATGTTCTTGATTTCCTCCATAACCAACATTGAACCATTTGCCATATTTGTGAAATTTTGAATTTTTATGCCCATAATAGGCCATGCACGAATTTGGAATGTGTTTTAAGGTGTATCAAAGCTAATCATCACAAAATATATCCCTCCATTAATTTCTTTGATTTTTATTTGAATTTTAAAGATTTAAAATGAATTAAATCAAATAAAATTAAATTAAAATGGAAAAATTAATTTTAAATCTTGAAATAAATTGTGGGACACGTGGGAAGCATGGCCAAGCTGAATCAAGTGGAAAAAGTGGGCCCCTTTTGTCAAAAATGAAATTTCAAGGATAATTGACTTTGGCCATTTCACAAAAATTTCCCAACTTCTCCAATGCATATCTTGCTCAATGTTTAAGCTATGAACATGTTCTTGGACATTTTGGAAAGGTCTTGAAGTCCTCTAACCAATGCCTTTGGTCCCATGTCATTTTGATTTACCAATCTCAAGTTATGGTCTTTGACTTAAAGTGCCTTTTTGTTGACTTTTGAAAATGACCTATAATGTTGAAATTGATAACTTTTTGTGAGAGCATTTCTTGGACTTGGAATGTGAAGATGAGTTGTAGGAAATATCATCCCCTTCAAAATGAGAATTGGATGGGATTTTTCTGATGAACCATGAAAAAGTTATGCCTTGGTCAAGTTACAGTTGACTTTTCAGCTGTCCAAAAATAGAAACTTTTGACACCTTGATGATTTTTGAGCCATTCTTGTGAAATCATGATCAAGACTTGATCAAATGATGATTGTGGCTTAAAAATAAGATGTTGACCAAAAATTTTGACTTTTGACTGCCAAATGACCATTTTGCCCCTACAGTTGACTGTGGAGCAATTAGGATTTTTGACTGTGCAATTTGATGCTGTGAGTCTTGAACCTTGACATATGGATGCTTGACACTGTATATGAGCATGTGGGACTTGATTGATCCCTTGAAAACTTCAACTTCCTTGCAAGAACCAAAACCCTAGTTTGACTGGCTTAGGAGGATGGTTTCACTGTGTAGCCCTTGAGTAGACTTTGAACCCTTTGAGGCAAAACTTTGAAGATTATGGGAGGGCAAATTTTGGGGTACAACACCTGGGTAAGGTTGTTTCGTGAGGAGTTTAGGTAAAACTGCATCTGAACCGAGAAGGAACCTGGGTAAGGTTGCTTTGTGAGGAGTTTGGGTAAAACTGCATCTGAATTGAGAAGGAACCTGGGTAAGGTTGCTTTGTGAGGAGTCTGTGTAGGGCTTTAGGAGGAACTTGGGTAGGGTTATTTCGGGATAAGTCCGTGTAAAACTTCGGCAGGAACTTGGGTAAGTTTACTTTGGGCTAAGTCTATGTAAAACTTCAAGAGGAACCTGGGTAAGGTTACTTTGTGATAAGTTCGTGTAAAACTTCAGAATGAACCGGGGTAAGGTTACTTTGAGATAAGTTTGTGTAAAACTTCAGGAGGAACCTGGGTAAGGTTACTTTGTGATAAGTTCGTGTGAAACTTCAGAAGGAAATGTATGAGAAAGGACCCGTGTCAGATTTTTCCGAATAAACCCGTGTGAAGCTGCATTTAGGAGAAACTTATGTAAGATTGTTTCGTGACGAAGCTGTGTAAAGCTGCATTTGATCGTGCAGATAATTAATCGATTTAGTTTCAGGAGCTAATCTTGAACTTGCTGGAAGTTGTTGATGATAACCACCTTTCCTGAAAAGGTACATGATTAATCGTATATGATGCATGAAATGCATTGTATGATGACGTTCTTAAAATAAATGAGACTATGTTGTATGCAATGTGTATGCGCACGCCATGATATATGAACATGAAATGCTATTATAACATATCCGAGTGGGAAAATAAATCCCTGACCGCTGCTGAAGAGTAACAAAAATTGAGTTCCTGACTGTCATAGAAAAAGTGGTTCTTCTACTTCCGCTGGGGATGGTGAACCGGAGATGACTATGTTGGGGATTTTCCCCTTGTTTACATCTACTCTACCGGGGGAGAGACTCTGTTTGAGAATAACTCTGCGGGAGAATAACTCCATTGGGGATGAGCTTCCGTATTCAGAGAAATAAACTCTACTCAGGAGAAAACTATATGAACCGCTTGCGATTACAAAATTCGGCTGGGGAATATAGACGTCGGCTCTCCAAAAGAGCTTGGCTGGGGAAAGTAACTCCTGTTTGGGGAAGCAGAGATTAAAACTTTGGTTGCCTCTACTCTGTGGGGAGTGTAGATGTTATTGGGACGCATGCTGAGAATATGACAATGACTTTGCATCAAGACTTTTCTGCCCCTGTACCTGCTAGAGAAAGTCTGCGGCGGCCTTGTGGATTGAGTGTCATCCCAACTTATGAGGTGCTTGGTAACTGTCGATCAAAATGATAAGCCTTCTACTGATATGCAAGTGACAAGATAACGGGACATAGTCGTACGCTTTAATCCCTAACTTTTGCCTGGACTATCTTTTCAGATTTTCAGTCCACCGGGATATCCTTTCTTGCCCAAGCCGCCTTTTCAGGTTTTCGACTTGCCGGGTGTACAAATATTTTTTGTTTTTATCCCTAATTTTTTCGCGAACCCTTTTGGTTCGTCGGGATGCCCTTATTTTTGCCTAGGCCAGTCAACCTAGCGGGTCTTTGTTCATGCACAATATTTTCTAACTATGTCCACGCTCTCAGGGTGTAGGGAGTTGTCACTGTTGGTAGTGTTGTGTTGCCACACTACCGAAAGATGTTTGTTTGATCGTACAGGATTCGTTGCTGGAATTCATTCCTAATGCCCCCAAGTGATTCAGATGGAGATCTGCCCCTGGCTATTTGGCATATTTGAGAGATTCCTTGAATCTCGACTTGGCTTCCCCAGATGATGGACAATGATCATGTCGTGCCCCTTGGTTGGAAGTGTTTTTCCACTTGAGGTGATCCTTTTTATTGAGTAGGTTTTTGTTCACTAGATATTTGTCATGCGAATTTCTCTGCTGCTGAAACAAATAGTCATATGCAAACAATGTTATTTTAAGAATGCAAAGCTTACGTCTGTCTTGAAGTTTTGAAAATGCAGTTTTTTTTAGAAAAAATAGAATTTTGCAAAGATGTGATATCAACTCAAGATTTGTAACGGACCTTCAAGAGTCAGGATACCTTTTGTAACAATATGCTTTCGAACTAACCCATTCTTCAGCTAGGACTTTTAAGGGTTATAACGTAGCCTGGTTCACGGTTTAAAAAACAAAGGATAATGACTCAAATTTTATTTGTACCCACTCGTTCTTCGTGATGTTCTTCAATCCTAAACTCAGCTAATTGTGTATTTAGATCCCGTTTGAGTCTTTGCTTTGATATTCCAGTGATGGTTCGGGTACTGACATATTATTTTGAATAGGAAGTCATTTCTTTTTTTGTTGAGGGTTTGTAGGACCTCTTTCTTTTTGATTTTATTATCCTTGTCTTTTGCTAGAACTATTTCTTTTTGTGATTACATTCAACGGGACGCCCTAGTGTTTTTTCTTAAGTCTCCTTCATAGGTTTTGACTTAATGAGATTTTATTTCGAGAGATAATGACTTTCTGTCTTGATGATTATAGGGAACCATCACCGTCTTTTGTTTCAGAAGGACGTCTTTGATGCCACTCATTGTGTACGAAGCGGCAGATTGTGACTGAATACGCCTCTGAATTAACTGAGAAAACTACCCTGCCCCAGGTTATGATTAAGGGTTTTAATATGTGTGAAAAGAAAAACTCCTACCTCTTTGGCTCGAAGGGGTTTACTAGGGATTATCTTCCTTATAACTCCATTGTTTAGGATTTGAAACAACGCCTGTACATCGTCAACAAGGTCTGTTCAAAAGCATACTGTAGAGATTGTGGTATTGTTTTCGTCATCCTCCCTCTAAAGGCTTACCGTTTTTTAGTCGAGAGTTGAATATCACGAAAAGGAAATATAAAGCAATTTAATCAAAATGAAAACAAATTAATTCAAGACAGACATGTGTAATGCATTGATAAAATAATAAAGTTTGTCATGATAGTAATTGTTTGAATAAGCAAAGAAAATACAACTTCAGAATTTAAATGAACAAAAATGCTTTCAATCCTAGCCATGTTTTGTCAAGGGAGCAGTGATCACGTTGGGAGTCTCAGGAGGGTAGAATTCGATCTCCTTGGCATCAATCATATTCTGAATCTTGTATTTCAGCGCCCAAAAATCGTTAGTATCGTCCCCTGGGCTGTCAGAATGATAAGCACACCTTGCCTCCTGATTGTAGTTAAGAGAGGAAGTCTTCGGGTTCGGATGAAGGTTTATCACCATAATCAGCTTCATCTTCAACAAGTTTTGTAATGCTTGTGACAGTGGCATGTTGATTTGGGTGAACTGCCTTTGAGGTCTTTCCACCCTTTACTGATTGTTTTGTTGTTGTGGTCGTTGTGCGCATGCCGAATTAGAGATCAACACTGCCCCCACAAATTGGTGGTAGTTTGCCTTACTACGCCCCTTCTGGCCGTGCACAACATTGGCTTCCCTCTTGCCACCAAATGACTTCTTCCCAGTACTCGAAGAGGTATTTTTCTGGATCTTGCCACTCCGGATCCCAGCTTCTACTCTTTCTCCAGTCAAAATCAGCTCGGTGAAACCTGCTGACGAGCTACCGATCAAATGATTAAAGAATGGACTAGATAGCGTACCCAGAAACATATCAACCAACTCCCTATCAGAAAACAGGGGTTGGACTCTTCCAGCCAAGTCTCTCCACTTCTGGGCATAGTCTTTAAAGCCTTCACTTTCCCCCATGGACATACTCTGGAGTTGAGTACGAGTAGGAGCAAGGTCGGCGTTATATTGATACTGCTTATAGAAAGCAGCAGCCAGATCTTCCCAATTTCGGACATTGGCTCTCTCCAGCTGGTAGAACCATTCAAGCTGAGTCCCTGACAGACTATCTTGAAAAAAATGAACCCACAGATTTCTATCAGCGGTGTGGGGATGGATTTTCCTGACGTAGGAATGGGGATGGAGCTTTGGGCAGGACACCCCATCATACTTGGCAAAAAATGGAGCTTTGAACTTCTGTGGGATGACCACTTCCGACACCAAACCCAATTCTTCAATATCCAATCCAGGTATCCTCTGAACTTCCATGGCACTCAGACAATCTTCCAACTATTTGTATCTATCCTAACCAGGAGGATATTGCTCATCATTATAATCAGTATCATTGCAGGACTAGGGTCCCTCTCTCCTTCTTGGTTCTCCCCTTCCTTAGATGAAGAGGTCAGGTCGACTTGTCGCTTCAACCTCTCTCTAAACCTTCGGCCCATGTTCAGAATACCAGTAGCCTTCTTCTTTTTCTTCTTATCTTTCATGATGAGTGTTGTACCCCAAAATTTTCCCTCCCATTTCCTCAACATTTTCTCATCACAAGACCCTTGGAGATCAAGATCCAGTTAGGGTTTCCTCTGCTCAAGACTTCTCCTTGCACTGTTGACCCAAATTAGGGTTTGTGATTGCACAAAGATATTTTGACCCAAAATGCCTAAGATGACTTTCATGCTTCATGTTGGACTCCCAAGTTTATCCATACCAAGTTTCAAGTCTTGATTCCAAATTTTGCCCAGTCAATTGGACAATTGACCTAGAAATCAACTGTATTGGGGAAAAAGTCAATTGTGGCCAATTGACAGTCAAATCTCATGAAAATTGACCCACATCAACATTATGAACTCACATGGACCATTTGATCAAGTTTGGATCACAATTCCACAAGAAATCTGATCAGATCATCAAAAGGGCAAAATGGTCATTTTTAGGGTTTTGACGGCACAAAGGCAATTTTTGACTGTTTGACCTAGCCAATGGCAAAACAAGATCACATATGGACTCAAGGACCCCATGGAATTATCTTGACATGCTCAACAAGTTCAAAAGATCCCAAATACACAAGATTGACAGTTGAATTTCCCAGTCAATTGATCAATTTTGACTGTATACTGAAAAGTCAAACTTTGACTTTTTGGTCAAAATCAAGAGTCAAGATTCATTTTTAATCAAAACATGCCAAATCATGAAACTTGTTCATCAAGAAATCAAGAATTGCAAATTAGGGTTTGAAATGGAAATTTTTCATAACTTAGAATTTTTCTAAGTTATGGAAAACCCTAATTTTTTCCTAATTTTGCCCCACTTTCTCACCAAGATTCATTTGGATTCAAGCAAAAGTCAAAACATGAAAGTTGTAGCTTGTTGAAAAATCTACAACTTTGATTCACAAAGTTTCCCCAAAAGAAGCTTGTATCTCAAGTTACAATTTTTGGAATAAGGGTACTAAACCATTCTTAACTTAGTGAAAATTTGACCTATTTTAGGCAAGTTTTTTACCTAACTTCAAGACCATTTTTCATACACTTCCACTTGGAATTTCAATTTGCATTTCAAAGATGGATTTTAGTACACATTCCAAGCTTTCCAAAATGTCCAAGAACTCATCAAACAACCTCATGACTTGAGAGAATCGAATTTTGCAATATGGCAAAAACTCACTTTTGAATTGGCCAATTTCCATGTTCATAACACTATGCAATTTCTCAAACCAGCATGCCACTTGATTACAGGCCCTTAAACCATTCAACACTCATAAATTTAATGCATATTCATTGTGCCAAGACCATGTTCTATGTGTTCAAGCATTGCATGATGGATTAATCCCAAAATAGATAAAGCATAATATCCATTTTAGAAAAGTTTCACTTTATGTCAATTAACAATCCAAGCAAGGACAATGCAAATCTCTTTGGCACAAGTTATTAGACTAATTGCACTGATCAAGACTGAGTTAGGCAGCACATTAGGGGGCCTCTACCTGTCTAGAAAACCAACTTGCCTTTTGTTGCTTAAGTGTGAAGAAAAGTATCACAACATTACACAACTTTGATATCAGCTAACAAACCCTTAAGCAAACTTATCAAGCACATTCAAAACATCAAACACAAGCTAGAACACGAGCCTTTGGCCTCCAATACCTTGACAAACTCAGAATCACCATCAAACTGCTCAAACAGAGTTCTCACTGCAGTTTGAGTGCCAACTCTCATCCCTTGCTTGATTTCTTGCCTAAAGCTCATCAAACACATTCCCTAGCATCAATGCAAGCTAACCAAAACCTAAAACACGACCTGTAATTCCTCTAACCAGTTCCACCATTTTCACTTTCTTGTTTTGCAGTTGAAGGTCCATAACTCGATTCAGCTAGTTTCAAAGCAAAGTAACACTTGGAATAGCATCCCTGAACATCAAGGGAGTTGTACCAATCATCACCTTGCACTGAAAGCTTCTCCATTGCCAGATAGAACTTCAACTGAACAGGTAAGTTCATGAACTCGTATCTCCCTTATTAGGCATTGTTAGCTTTAGGTTTGTGAAGAAAATATGTCACATTCATAGCCCTGAACATGCCCATATAATTAGATTTCATTTATATTATGTATGCTTAGAGAATTTGATGTCTGAACTTTGAACAAAAATTAGGTTAAGAATTGGGAGAGAAGAAATTCTCTCTCATTTCTAAGAGTTAATACATGTTCTTTATATGTGTGAATTCGTGAGAAGATGCTTAACAGTTTTGATGTTGGAAGTTTTTGCTAAAACTCAAAGAATCAGGACCTTGCAATGGAAGAAAGAGGCGCGTGTTTTTGTTCAAACAGAAGTCTGGAGGTTGAAGAAAGGTCTTCATGGGCTGGGCTTGTGTTGACTTTTCTTTTTGCACCATACATTTGCTTCTGACCCCCCTGAGCCCATTTTGCTTATTTCTTTGACTTTTTGACTTTTTCTTTTTTGGATTGACTCATTTATTTTTTCTCATGATATTAAAAACATAAAAAATATTTTTCTCACCATTTTTGAATTTATTAGGCATTTATTTGATTTCCTTTTAATTTGTACATAAACATATATATATATATATATATATATATATATATATATATATATATATATATATATATATATATATATATATATATATATATATATATATATATATATATATATATATATATATATATATATATATATATATATATATATATATATATATATATATATATATATATATATATATATATATATATATATATATATATATATATATATATATATATATATATATATATATATTATTTAGAATAGATAGGAAAAATAATGTAAATATATTTCATTTCTGATTTTTATTTCATTTTTTTTCTTTTGAAAATATTGTATACAAAATATTTTTTTTTATATTAAATATTATTATTATTTTTATATATATAACACATATTTAGAATTTAATACACATATATATACATATTTATTAATATATTTAGTAAATACCAAAAATATACATATTTTTATTTTATTAATATTTAATACTAAAAATACATTTTTTACAAATATACTTCATTTTTATTTTATTTTTGTATATAAATAATAAATATTGTATATATTGAATAAATAATACATTTTATTTAATAAACTAGGGTTTTGCCATAAACATGAAAAACTCCAAAAATAATACTTTTTTTATCTTGTTTATTTGACACATAAAAATACTTTTTTCATACATATAAAAACCCTTTTTACATTTTGCATATTTATTTTATTTTCCATTTAATTTATGCAATTAATTACCTTGTAAATAATTCAATATTGATGTAATAGCTAGGTTTAAATTTCTTGTCAAAATCCCCATTTGAACATTTGTACCCCCCTTCCCATATTATTGTGTTGTAATAGTTTAGAATTTTACTTTTCGCACTTTAATGCTTTCTAAATATACCATGTTAGAATTAGGGTTTGTATGCAAATGAAAACGACAAAATAGTTTGACCTAATTTCAAGATAAACAAGCATGAAAATGGACAACACATCTCACACTTGCACCCCTAGGGTATTCCACTTGTTGCCTTCAAATAAATGGGCCATATTGCATGTTAGGTCTCTTTGGACAAAATAAAACAAATCAAATGATCATAGTCCCACGATGACGCTTTCAAAATGTTGCCTAAACAAATGATCAAGTCCCTTAAAGAAAAATTGTCCAAAGATACTCAACACTATTGTAATTATGGTCTAAACGATGACCCGCGCCCGTCCCTTTCACATCCTAATATGAGATTGTCCACCAAATACAATAGTGGAACAAACTTGTTAAGAGGGTTAAAACATAGCAATAATCTTTGAGAAATATAGGAGTAGACAACCTCTTAGTTACTTGAATCAAACTTGCAAAACAAAAACACTTGCCTATTTCTAAAACCACACTTCACAACACTTTCAAAACAACTTTCAAAAACAAAATGAAAACTTTTTCAAAAGACATACACCTTTGTATACATCCCAACATGGATCATTACAAAGGTTTCCACCACATTGGTTTCTTTTCAAAACATTTTCAAACCCATACACACACAAGAGCACCATTTCAAACAATCGAAAAAAGGCAAGTTGATCTAAGCAAGTAACTAAGAGCCCATGGATAACCATGGATAGAAAGGGTGCTAACACCTTCCCTTTCTATAATCTACTCCCCGAACCCAAGAAAACATCTCAAAGGTTTTTGCTGTGCTTTTTAAACCTTTCCTTAGGATAAAATAAAAAGTCGGTGGCGACTCTTGCTCAACCGAAACATTTGCGAAAACAAACGCAAAACCTCAAGTCAGTTCTCCCACCGTATCACAGAACTGGCGACTCTGCTGGGGAAAACTTAAAAGTGGAGTAACCTTAGGGCTTAGATCACCCTCTTGCATGACTAATTGTTTGATTTGATTGCTTTATATCTTGGTTCTCTTGTTTGGGTTTGCAATCCTACACCCGGATTTTGGGAAACATTCATAGATAGCAATACGTTGTGGAAACTGTGCGGGGTATACCGACATGGTCGAAGCAATAGCTATATTAGTGCGACATATTTGTGAGTACCGGTAACCCTTGAGTTCAATCAAGGAGAGTACGGGGCCGCTGAGTGATGTCACTAAGCACTAATGACCTATAACCTTACTTGACCATCTTGGCCTTTCATTAGGGGTAGTGAGATGACCGGATTTGGTGCAGTCCGAAGTTGGTAGATACTCGATACTACACTCATTGAGGGTTGTTTTCTTGGAATATTTTGGTCGCTAGTTAAGTGGCTAAACCAAAACAATGAACAATGAAAACAATCCAGTGATATTGAGCTCCTTAGAACCGGTTACTATTTATAGGACAGGTTTTTAAGCCAACTACACTCAAGAGGGTACTTACCTATGAAACCCCATGCAAGCCTGAAACTAGGGATTGGTGTGATTTGCTTGTACATATGTTTTGTGCATACATCATAAACATCATAAAGCATCATATGCATTTACTAACCATTTCAAGGGTTTAGATCTTCATCTTTGTTCTTGTTTTGTAGGTCATGGAAATTCCTCGCAGAAAGACCATTCAAGTCAACCTTGTGAGAATCTCTCCTCAACTCAAGGAGCTCACCTCAAGAATTCCTGAGAACTCATCCTTCAGTGAAAGACATGGTAGACTGCTCATCTTAGTCAACACCAACATTGAAGAGGATATGATGAAGGTTTTGTTTCAGTTCTTTGATCCCCTTCACCACTGTTTCACTTTCCCTGACTATCAGTTGGTACCCACTTTGGAAGAATTTTCTCAACTCCTGAGAATTCCTATCCTCAATCAACTACCTTTCAACGGTACGGAAAAGGAACCAAAGCCTGAAGATGTTGCTCGAGCATTACATCTACAACCATCTGACATCAAAGGGCATTGGGAAACTAGAAGCGGTGTCAAAGGCTTCTTAGCAAAATTCTTGATCGAGAAGGCACAAGAGTGTTGGAACTCATTGGACCTACAAGCCTTTGAAGAAATTGTGGCACTTCTCATCTATGGGTTGGTCTTGTTCCCAAATTCTGACCAATTGGTAGATGTCAACGCCGTCAAAATCTTCTTGTCCAGAAATCCAATACCAACATTGCTTGGGGACATCCTTCACTCATTTTACACACGAACAATGAGAAAGAGGGGTGTTCTCATGTGCTGTACTCCCCTCCTTGCAAGGTGGTTTATTTCGCACCTTCCACAATCTGTCTTGAAGAATGACCAAGGTTCAAAGTGGTTACAACGGTTGATGACTCTTACTCACTCTGATGTACATTGGTGTTCTCGGTCCAGAGAAAATGTCATCATCATCGATCGTTGTGGAGAGTTCCCTAATGTTCCTTTACTTGGCATTAGAGGAGGTATCACTTATAACCCTTGCCTAGCTTTGAGGCAATTTGGATATGCACGGAGGGATGGCCCTCACGACATGTTGATTCCTGACCTAGTTTTTGACTTCGACAATGACGCGCAAGGACTTCGCCAAAGATTCATCAGAGCTTGGGGAAGGCCCAACAAGGTTGATAGCAAGACACTGGGACACAAGAACTCCATCCCTCTTGAACCTTACCTCAAGTGGGTACGAGCCCGAGCCCAGAGTCTAATAATGCCCTATCCTCATGTACTCCCTGTGATTAAAGAGCCCGTTAGGGAAGGAGAGGTTCCCTACACCATCCTATATCCTGACATGCCTACATCGTGGGAGGAGATGCAGAAGAGTTGGATCCAACTCAAGGAGGAGCGGAACACTTTTGAAGCCAGCTTCTACGCCAGTGAGAAGAAGGTTTTGGAGCTTACCCGCCGGCTCCATGAGGAAGAGACCCTCAACACCTACATTGCGCCAAAGAGGATGCGCAACGTCTTTTTACCTTGAGAAGTTGTTTTTGTAATATTTGGCCCATGGGGCACTTATGTACTAACAAGTTTCTTCTTATTAATATGACGTGCGTTCTTTTTTGTCTGCAACAAATTGTGAATTTCTAAAACCCTTGAATGCATTGCATAGACAGCATCTCATGCATCATGTGCATAACAGGTACCCCTTTTTCTACAGGTTGCTTAATCCTCTTCGCTGTTTATTTTGAACAGTCATCATGAATCCAGAATCCTCCAGTGAGCAAGCAATCAAGGCCCTTCAGGCCCAAAGTGCCCAGTTTCAAGAGATGGTCCTAAGCCTGGCCCAAGGTCAGCAAGAATTGAAGACTTTGCTCCTAACAAAGAAGAAGAAGAAGAAGAGAACTGCGTTATTCAACACTGGACGCAGGTTTGGGAACACACTCCATAATGAGGCTGATCCAACTACTTCCTCTGCAGAGAAAAACAGTCCCCAAGGGGGAGGAGCTCCTAGTCCTGCAGTCTCTGACAACGAGACGGACTACAACGACGAACAATACCCTCCCGCTGCTGACAGATACAAGCAATTAGAAGACCGCCTGAGTGCCATGGAGATTCAGAATGTACCAGGGTTGGATTTCGGAGATTTGGGGTTATCTTCTGGGGTAGTAATCCCGCACAAGTTTAAGGCGCCTGCCTTTGCCAAATATGACGGGGCCTCCTGTCCAAAGCTGCATCTAAGGTCGTACGTAAGGAAGATCCAACCTTACACGGCAGATAAGAACCTTTGGATTCACTTCTTCCAAGATAGCCTTTCGGGGTCACAGCTTGAGTGGTTCTACCAACTAGATGGAACTAGTATCCGACATTGGGAAGATTTGGCGACCGCATTTTACAGACAATATCAATACAATTCTGACCTCGCTCCTACGCGTACCCAACTTCAGGGTATGTCTCTAGGAACGGGCGAAGGGTTCAAAGAATATGCACAAAAATGGAGAGATTTGGCTGGCAGGGTGCAGCCTTCTTTAACCGACCGTGAACTTGTTGATATGTTTCTAGGGACCCTATCTGGGCCATTTTTCAATCATCTAATTGGTAACTCTTCCGCGGGGTTTACCGATCTGATCTTAACGGGTGAAAGAATAGAAGATGGCATCAAGTCAGGGAAAATTCAGAAGGGTGTTGCTGCAAGTATTGAGAAGAGACCTTTCAAGAAAGAAGGAAGTGCCGTCTATGGTCCGAGAAGACAAGTCAAGCCAGAAAGCCGCCAAGCCGTCAATGCCTTGGTCATTTCAAAACCTGTTGCTGCTCCTCAGCAGTACAATCAACAAAGAGGTGAAAGGCCCAAGAGGCAGTATACTCGGCTGAGTATGACCTTGTCACAAATCTTACCGCAACTGTTATCAACCAATTTGGTGACCATCAAAGAGGCTCCAAAAGTCGTGAATACCGCATCTCCTAAGTATAACCCAAATGCCTGTTGTGCTTATCATTCTGATAGCCCCAGGCATACTACTGATGATTGCTGGGCCCTGAGAAATAAGGTTCAAGACCTTATCGATGCAAAGGAAATTCAGTTTGAAGCGCCTGAGAGGCCAAATGTTGTAACTGCTCCTATGCCCCAGCATAGGGTAAATGCCATTGAGGAAGATTTGTATGCTGTTTTGGTGAATGATGTTGCTACCCCTCTTTTGACTGTTAAGAGGAACTTACTACTAGCCGGTTTATTTCCGGGTTGTAGCAAGGGTTGCCTCCTGTGTGCTGCTATCCCTACCGGTTGTCCGCTGCTGAAATCAGGCATCCAAAGCCTGATGGATAGCAAAGAAATTCTGTTCAAGAAAACTGCTGTTCCATTTGTTTCCGCTGAAGAAGTATCTGTTGTCACAATTTACAATCCTACCAAAGCTCCCCCGAGGAAGCCAGTCCAAATTATGTCTGTTGCACCCATTACTATTACTGTTCCGGGACCTCTCCCCTATGAGTCTGATAAAGCTGTCCCATGGCATTATGGGGCCGACGTGTATGTGCTTGGAGTGAAGCAGGAGTTCAACACCGGTACCAGTATCAGTAACATCACTGGTCCCGCCAAGATTACTCGCAGTGGCAGGCTCTTCTCGCCTGACATTGCACCACCAGTTATCCGAAAACCTCTCATCATCACACCCGCAAGTGTGCATGTTCCAAATCAAGTTCCTGTGTCTACTACTGCCGCCGAGTCCTCTGATACTCGGGGAAAAGAAGTTGCTACCGATTTGCCTGCTAGGACGGAGGCACCAAAAAAGACTGCTGTTGAAGCCTCCCAACAAGAGATGGAGGAAATCCTTAAAATCATTAAAAAGAGTGACTTCAATGTTGTCGAATAGTTGGGGCATACCCCCTCCAAAATCTCTATGCTATCATTGCTGCTATGTTCAGAGGCCCATGCAAAATCCCTGATTTCATTTCTGAAAACGGCCCATGTGCCGCAAGAGACCTCTGCAGATCAATTCACTGACTGTGTGGCTAATTTGACAGCTGACAATGGTTTGGGGTTCTCAGATGCTGACCTCACTGCCAAAGGGAAAAATCACAATGATGCCCTGCACGTCTCTATAGAGTGCAGGGGCACTACTCTCGCACACGTGTTAGTGGATACCGGCTCTTCCCTGAATGTTTTGCCCAAGAAAGCCTTGGATCGCTTGGATTGTGAGGGTTTGGAATTGAAGCCTAGTAACATCATCGTTAGAGCCTTCGACGGTTCTAAGAGGATGGTGCATGGGGAGGTAGACATCCCCATTCGTGTGGGTTCCCAGGTCTTCGACTCAACGTTCTATGTAATGGATATCCGTCCATCTTATTCCTGCTTGTTGGGTCGACCCTGGATTCACAAGGCTGGGGCAGTAACCTCCACTCTACACCAAAAGCTCAAATACCCTGTCAAAGGGAAGATTGTTACTGTGCAGGGTGAGGAGGAATACATGGTTAGTCACTTGAATTCATTCCGGTATATCGAGATGGACGGGGAGTTTATTGAAACCCCCTTTCAGCATTTTGAGGAGGTGCCTCCAACGTTGGCGTCGGCTGAAACAGTGGTTGAAGAAGACTTTCCGTTGAAGATGGCTTCTTTGAAGGATGCCCGGGCTGTAATAGAGAAAGGCAAATGTGCAAACTGGGGTCAGCTTCCTGACTTCACTCAGAAGAATGACAAGTTTGGGCTGGGCTTTACTGCAGAGGCTCAGAGGGCTGTGCGCAAGGAAAGGATCAGAAAGGCTCCAGTGTTCATCACCAGTCCAAGGGTGAATGCTATCGAGGAGGACGTAGAAGAAGCGGAGTTTGACAGTTGGATCTATCTAACAATCAACAACAGACCGAGCAACTGGACGGCAAAGGATTTTACACCTATCACATTTGTCACGCAGTAATTAACTCTTTTGTGTTCAATTTGTAACAAACAATATGTTGAAACTTTTATCGACACGGTGTCCTACCCGGGGCATCGTAGCTCCATTTGTGAGGGCTTTTTGTATGACATTTCCATATATCATTAATCAAAACATTGGACGTTTGTTGCATTTCAAATCTTGCGCTCTTTTTCTTTCTGTGTTATATATTGCAAAACAGCTATATTTACACACACTCACTTATACAGGTTTCAATCCACTCTGGATCTCACTGGTAACAACTCTGCTACTGCCAGTTATGACTTCGAGAATCCGATCAACTTGGCCGAAGACGAAGGTGAAGATGATTGCGAAGTGCCTGGTGAACTCGCAAGACTGCTACTCCAGGAAGAGAGGGCCATTCATCCGCATGAAGAGCCTGTGGAAACAGTGAACCTAGGTACTGAGACAGATAGAAAAGAAGTCAGGATTGGTGCCAATCTAGAGCTCAGCGTGAAGCAACGATTGATCTAAATGTTACACGACTACATGGAGATATTTGTTTGGTCCTACGAAGACATGCCTGGTTTGGATGCCGACATTGTAGTTCATCACCTGCCAACCAAGGAAGACTGCCCTCCGGTTAAGCAAAAGGTCCTCCGCATGCGTCCAGAGATGTCTGAAAAGATCAAGGCTGAGGTTATGAAGCAATTCGATGCCGGGTTTCTTGCAGTGACCTCTTACCCTCAGTGGGTTGCTAATGTGGTGCCAGTACCGAAGAAGGACGGTAAAGTCAGAATGTGCGTCGACTACAGGATTTGAATAGGGCCAGCCCTAAAGATGACTTCCCCCTACCTCACATCGACGTTCTTGTTGATAATACTGCTCAACACAAGGTGTTCTCCTTCATGGATGGTTTTTCAGGGTATAATCAGATCAAGATGGCTCCGGAAGATATGGAAAAGACTACCTTTGTGACTCAGTGGGGGACCTTCTGCTACAAGGTCATGCCATTCGGGTTGAAAAATGCTGGGGCAACCTACCAACGTGCCATGGTTGCTTTATTTCATGATATGATCCATCATGAGATTGAGGTATACGTTGATGACATGATTGCCAGGTCTCAAACTGAGGAGGAACACCTTGACCATCTGCGGAAGCTGTTTGACCGATTGAAGTTATACAAGCTGAGGTTGAATCCTAACAAATGCACCTTCGGGGTGAGGTCCGGAAAACTGCTAGGTTTCATTGTAAGCGATAAAGGTATTCAGGTGGACCCTGCCAAGGTAAAAGCCATACAAGAGATGCCAACTCCAAAGACAGAGAAAGAAGTCAGAGGCTTTCTAGGACGACTGAATTACATTGCCCGATTCATCTCACATCTAACTGCTACTTGTGAGCCAATCTTCAAATTATTGAAGAAAGATCAAGTAGTACGCTGGAATGATGAATGTCAGGCCGCTTTCGAAAAGATAAAGGAGTACCTCCAAGAGCCACCCATTCTTATGCCACCAGTGGAAGGGAGACCTCTGATACTATACTTGACTGTGCTTGACAATTCAATGGGGTGTGTGCTGGGGCAGCATGACGAGTCTGGCTGAAAAGAGCACGCTATTTATTACCTGAGCAAAAAGTTTACCGACTGTGAGTCTCGTTACTCACTGCTCGAGAAAACTTGCTGCGCTCTGGTATGGGCTGCTCGCCGTCTGAGACAGTATATGCTGACTCACACCACTTTGTTGATCTCAAAGATGGATCCCATCAAGTACATATTTGAAAAGCCTGCTCTGTCTGGAAGAATAGCAAGATGGCAAATGATCTTGACAGAATATGATATCCAATACACAACTCAAAAAGCAATTAAAGGAAGTATACTGGCATATCATTTGGCACACCAACCTGTGGACGATTACCAATCATTGAACTTTGATTTTCCGGACGAAGATATCATGGTGGTAACTGACTGTGAAGTACCTGGACCGGATGAAGGACCTGAGGTAGGATCCCGATGGTCTATGCATTTTGACGGAGCCTCCAATGCTTTGGGTAACAGCGTCGGCGCTGTAATCATATCTCCTAAAGGAACTCATACTCCACTCACCGCCCGATTGTGTTTCAACTGCACCAACAACATGGCAGAATATGAGGCATGTATCATGGGTCTGCAAGCTGTAATCGACTTAAGGATCAAATTTCTGAGTGTCTTCGAAGATTCCTCTCTCGTGATCAATCAGATCAAAGGCGAGTGGGATACGAAACACCCAAATCTTATTCCTTATAAGGAGTATGTGCTGACTTTGCTTCCCCACTTCGAAGAGATAACTTTTGAACACTTCCCAAGAGAGGAGAATCAGCTAGCAGACGCACTGGCTACGATGTCTTCAATGTTCAAAGTCATATGGGACAATGAGGCTCCCCGGATCATCATCTGGAAATTAGACGAACCGGCATACTGCTGCGATCTTGAGGCCGAAGAGGTGACTGGAAAACCATGGTACCATGAGGTGAAGAGATACTTGGAAGCTCAGGAATACCCTGAAGGTGCATCTGTCAACGACAAGAAGTTCATGAGGAGGTTTGCTGCAAAATTCTTCCTCAGCAACGACATTCTCTACAAACGAAATCACGATTCAACTTTACTGCGTTGTGTGGATAAAACTGAAGCAGAAAAGATCATGATAGCATTGCATGAAGGTACATTCGGAACACATTCCAGTGGACATACCATGGCGAAGAAAATCCTTAGGGCAGGATATTTCTGGTCCACGATGGAAGCCGATTGTTACCAACACTCTCGAACTTGTCACAAATGCCAAATCTATGCTGACAAGGTGCACATCCCTCCAGTTCCTCTGAACGTCCTGACGGCGCCTTGGCCTTTTGCGATGTGGGGCATCGATATGATCGGTGAGATCCGACCGACGGCATCCAACGGGCATCGCTTCATCTTGGTGGCGATCGATTACTTCACGAAGTGGGTTGAGGCAGCTTCCTATGCCACGGTAACCAAGAGCGTCGTGGCACGTTTCATCTGGCATAACCTGATCTTTCGGTACGGCGTCCCGGAAAGAATCATTACGGACAATGGTACCAATCTCAATAACAAAATGATCAATGAGCTCTGCGAGCAATTCAAAATACAACACCATAACTCTTCTCCTTACCGGCCGAAGATGAATGGGGCTGTAGAAGCAGCTAATAAGAATATCAAGAAAATTGTGCAGAAGATGACAGTGACCTATAAAGATTGGCACGAAATGTTACCGTTTGCTCTTCATGGGTACCGTACCTCAGCAAGGACGTCAACCGGGGCAACTCCTTTCTCCTTGGTCTATGGCATGGAGGCAGTCTTACCAATTGAAGTCCAGATACCCTCTCTCCGGATAATGAAGGATGCAGACTTGAACGAAGATGACTGGATCCAGACTCGACTTGATCAATTAAACCTAATTGACGAAAAGAGACTCACCGCTATCTGTCATGGTCAAACGTATCAAAAACGGATGATTAGGGCATTTAACAAGAAAGTCAGACCTCAAGAGTATCAAGTTGGGACCTGGTAATCAAACGCATCATCCTTCCTCAAAGTGATCCCCGGGGCAAATGGACCCCTACGTACGAAGGGCCGTTTGTGGTTAAACATGTGTTCTCAGGAGGAGCCATGATTCTGACCACCATGGATGGTGACGACCTTCCTCACCCCGCCAATGCAGACATAGTAAAAAGATACTACGCATAAATAAAAGACCCGCTAGGTTGACATACCTAGGCAAAAATAAGGGCTTCCCGGCAAACCAAAAGGGTTCGGGCAAAAATAAGGGATGAAATGAAAAAAATCTGTACACCCGGCAAGTCGAAAACCTGAAAAGGCGGCTTGGGCAAAAATGGGTATCCCGGTGGACTGAAAACCCGAAAGGGCGGTCCAGGCAAAAGTTAGGGATAAAGCGTAACACTATGTCTCATTGGATCACCTTGCATCCAGAATTCGGCATCAACTATCTGGCTCAGACTTCGGCATCGACCAATCAACTTCATCCTCAACTAAGCAGCAAAGTGATGAGACACTGGAAGACATAAAGGCGATAGCAGAGTTGGAACCCAGTGGGAATATTGTGCACATAGCTGTTTTGTTTCCTTTTCAAATTATATAAACTTTGTGTTATTCGGCGGCGTCCTCTTACTAGGACGTCAGCCTCTTGTACAAAAACGCCTATTTTCAGGCAACTTTCAAAATCAATACAAATTCACTTTTCCAATCAAATTACCCATTGTTTTTCCTTTTCTGTTTTGTCTTGCGAAGAACGTCCAATGTTCATTTTGATATATGCATTTGACATTAAATTGCCGATTCATAAATGTTTGCATATAAAACAAAAGACTAATTACAGGTGACATCAGAAATAGGGGCAATGTGAGGTTGTCTGATGCAGTCTGGTTGCTTTGTCCACCAAGGTACCAAGGTAGATTCGACTGAAGAATGTGACCAAATCATCTCAACTCCCCGCAGAGTAAGACAAGATTCAGCAATACTTTCCCCAAGCAGAGTTGGTTCCCTATCAATCCTGAAGATAGCAACATCCCCCAGAAGAGCACAGGCATTCATTAGCAAGCATCCCCAGCAGGTCTTGAAGCTTATCCCCAGTAGATTCTGGAAGCTTATCCCCTGCAGAGTACGGACGTCTCTCCCAAGCTTTATTCAAAGTTATTCCTCACAAGGGCTTATAACTGGGTTATCCTCAGCTAACTGCCATGGAAGATCGTCCTCGGCGAAGTTCTTCCTATCCCCAGCGGAGTTCATCGAAGTTCCCCAACATAACTCATCAACACAATCCCCAGCGGAGTTTATCATGGTCATCCCCAGAGGAGTTTATCATTGTTATCCCCAGCGGAGTCCATCATTGAAACCCTCAGCGAAGCTTTCGACAAACTTCAGCAAAGTATCTCTTCCACAGAGTAATTCCCCTCAGAGTAATCTCTCCAACAAGTGTATTCCTCAACGGAATCATCTCCTCCTACCAGTGTATTCTTGCAACCGTCATCCCCAGCGGAAGCGAAGAGCTCTACTCTTCATTATCAGCCCAGGGTTTAATTCCCCGGCCGGTCGTCAAGGATTTATTTTCCTGAGACGAAAATACATTCATAAACATTTCACATTTCATACATCTTGCTTACATACATGATAAAGTGCATACAACACTATCTCATGTTAGACATCATGACATCATGCATCATGACATTACATACCACTGATATTTTTTGCCTTTTCAGGAAAAAGACAATCCCAAAGACAATTACCTTCAACTATCACATTTCCAGACTCGATTCCTGTATCTAGCCAGGGCACGTCTGAAGAGTTCGAAGATTCGATTCCTGTATCCAGCCAGGGCATATCTAGCAACTATCACATTTCCACACTCGATTCCTGTATCTAGCCAGGGCACGTCTGAAGAGTTCGAAGATTCGATTCCTGTATCCAGCCAGGGCATATCTAGCAACTATCACAATTCCAGATTCGATTCCTGCATCCAGCCAGGGCATATCTAGCAACTATCAGATTTCCAGACTCGATTCCTGTATCTAGCCAGGGCACGTCTGAAGAGTTCGAAGATTCGATTCCTGTATCCAGCCAGGGCATATCTAGCAACTATCACATTTCCAGACTCGATTCCTGTATCTAGCCAGGGCACGTCTGAAGAGTTCGAAGATTCGATTCCTGTATCCAGCCAGGGCATATCTAGCAACTATCACAATTCCAGATTCGATTCCTGCATCCAGCCAGGGCATATCTGTTGACCACATTTCCAGACTCGATTCCTGTATCTAGCCAGGGCACGTCTGAAGAGTTTGAAGATTCGATTCCTATATCCAGCCAGGGCATATCTGCTGACGACTATTTCCAGATTCGATACCTGTATCTAGCCAGGGCATATCTGCATGAAGAGATTGGAGATCAACACCTGTAACAAGCCAGGAAAACATCTGTCTTTCTCAAAGTACACAAGTTCTCGCTAAGGAATCTCCTATGCGATCAACACTTCCAAATGGCATCTATAAGCCCATTCCCGACAAAGTTCTGTCACGTCTCCAGATGGCATCTATAAGCCCATCTCCCTATCCACCATCTCTCCAAATGGCATCTATAAGCCCATTCCCGACATCACATTGCTGATACTTCAACATGCGAGTGCAAATTTCCGGGCACTCTAGTGTCCAATCTCCTTTTACCCTCGAGTCACGAAAGGCAAACTTGCCAATCTAACTCTTCAGGTTCACGAAGATTGAACAGGGGCAACTGTTGTACCCCAAAATTTGCCCTCCCATTTCCTCAACATTTTCTCATCACAAGACCCTTGGAGATCAAGATCTAGTTAGGGTTTCCTCTGCTCAAGACTTCTCCTTGCACTGTTGACCCAAATTAGGGTTTGTGATTGCATAAAGATATTTTGACCCAAAATGCCTAAGATGACTTTCATGCTTCATGTTGGACTCCCAAGTTTATCCATACCAAGTTTCAAGTCTTGATTCCAAATTTTGCCCAGTCAATTGGACAGTTGACCTAGAAATCAACTGTATTGGGGAAAAAGTCAACTGTGGCCAATTGACAGTCAAATCTCATGAAAATTGACCCACATCAACATTATGAACTCACATGGACCATTTGATCAAGTTTGGATCATAATTCCACAAGAAATCTGATCAGATCATCAAAAGGGCAAAATGGTCATTTTTAGGGTTTTGACTGCACAAAGGCAATTTTTGACTGTTTGACCTAGCCAATGGCAAACCAAGATCACATATGGACTCAAGGACCCCATGGAATTATCTTGACATGCTCAACAAGTTCAAAAGATCCCAAATACACAAGATTGACAGTTGAATTTCCCAGTCAATTGATCAATTTTGACTGTATACTGAAAAGTCAAACTTTGACTTTTTGGTCAAAATCAAGAGTCAAGATTCATTTTTCATCAAAACATGCCAAATCATGAAACTTGTTCATCAAGAAATCAAGAATTGCAAATTAGGGTTTGAAATGGAAATTTTTCATAACTTAGAATTTTTCTAAGTTATGGAAAACCCTAATTTTTCCTAATTTTGCCCCACTTTCTCACCAAGATTCATTTGGATTCAAGCAAAAGTCAAAACATGAAAGTTGTAGCTTGTTGCAAAATCTACAACTTTGATTCACAAAGTTTCCCCAAAACAAGCTTGTATCTCAAGTTACAATTTTTGGAATAAGGGTACTAAACCATTCTTAACTTAGTGAAAATTTGACCTATTTTAGGCAAGTTTTTTACCTAACTTCAAGACCATTTTTCATACACTTCCACTTGGAATTTCAATTTGCATTTCAAAGATGGATTGTAGTACACATTCCAAGCTTTCCAAAATGTCCAAGAACTCATCAAACAACCTCATGACTTGAGAGAATCGAATTTTGCAATATGGCAAAAACTCACTTTTGAATTGGCCAATTTCCATGTTCATAACACTATGCAATTTCTCAAACCAGCATGCCACTTGATTACAGGACCTTAAACCATTCAACACTCATAAATTTAATGCATATTCATTGTGCCAAGACCATGTTCTATGTGTTCAAGCATTGCATGATGGATTAATCCCAAAATAGATAAAGCATAATATCCATTTTAGAAAAGTTTCACTTTATGTCAATTAACAATCCAAGCAAGGACAGTGCAAATCTATTTGGCAAAAGTTATTAGACTAATTGCACTAATCAAGACTGAGTTAGGCAGCACATTAGGGGGCCTCTACCTGTCTAGAAAACCAACTTGCCTTTTGTTGCTTAAGTGTGAAGAAAAGTATCACAACATTACACAACTTTGATATCAGCTAACAAACCCTTAAGCAAACTTATCAAGCACATTCAAAACATCAAACACAAGCTAGAACACGAGCCTTTGGCCTCCAATACCTTGACAAACTCAGAATCACCATCAAACTGTTCAAACAGAGTTCTCACTGCAGTTTGAGTGCCAACTCTCATCCCTTGCTTGATTTCTTGCCTAAAGCTCATCAAACACATTCCCTAGCATCAATGCAAGCTAACCAAAACCTAAAACACGACCTGTAATTCCTCTAACCAGTTCCACCATTTTCACTTTCTTGTTTTGCAGTTGAAGGTCCATAACTCGATTCAGCTAGTTTCAAAGCAAAGTAACACTTGGAATAGCATCCCTGAACATCAAGGGAGTTGTACCAATCATCACCTTGCACTGAAAGCTTCTCCATTGCCAGATAGAACTTCAACTGAACAGGTAAGTTCATGAACTCGTATCTCCCTTATTAGGCATTGTTAGCTTTAGGTTTGTGAAGAAAATATGTCACATTCATAGCCCTGAACATGCCCATATAATTAGATTTCATTTATATTATGTATGCTTAGAGAATTTGATGTCTGAACTTTGAACAAAAATTAGGTTAAGAATTGGGAGAGAAGAAATTCTCTCTCATTTCTGAGAGTTAATACATGTTCTTTATATGTGTGAATTCGTGAGAAGATGCTTAACAGTTTTGATGTTGGAAGTTTTTGCTAAAACTCAAAGAATCAGGACCTTGCAATGGAAGAAAGAGGCGCGTGTTTTTGTTCAAACAGAAGTCTGGAGGTTGAAGAAAGGTCTTCATGGGCTGGGCTTGTGTTGACTTTTCTTTTTGCACCATACATTTGCTTCTGAACCCCCTGAGCCCATTTTGCTTATTTCTTTGACTTTTTGACTTTTTCTTTTTTGGATTGACTCATTTATTTTTTATCATGATATTAAAAACATAAAAAATATTTTTCTCACCATTTTTGAATTTATTAGGCATTTATTTGATTTCCTTTTAATTTGTACATAAACATATATATATATATATATATATATATATATATATATATATATATATATATATATATATATATATATATATATATATATATATATATATATATATATATATATATATATATATATATATATATATATATATATATATATATATATTATTTAGAATAGATAGGAAAAATAATGTAAATATATTTCATTTCTGATTTTTATTTCATTTTTTTTCTTTTGAAAATATTGTATACAAAATATTTTTTTTTATATTAAATATTATTATTTTTTTTATATATATAACACATATTTAGAATTTAATACACATATATATACATATTTATTAATATATTTAGTAAATACCAAAAATATACATATTTTAATTTTATTAATATTTAATACTAAAAATACATTTTTTACAAATATACTTCATTTTTATTTTATTTTTGTATATAAATAATAAATATTGTATATATTGAATAAATAATACATTTTATTTAATAAACTAGGGTTTTGCCCTAAACATGAAAAACTAAAAATAATACTTTTTTTATCTTGTTTATTTGACACATAAAAATAACCCTTTTTACATTTTGCATATTTATTTTATTTTCCATTTAATTTATGCAATTAATTACCTTGTAAATAATTCAATATTGATGTAATAGCTAGGTTTAAATTTCTTGTCAAAATCCCCATTTGAACATTTGTACCCCCCTTCCCATATTATTGTGTTGTAATAGTTTAGAATTTTACTTTTCGCACTTTAATGCTTTCTAAATATACCATGTTAGAATTAGGGTTTGTATGCAAATGAAAACGACAAAATAGTTTGACCTAATTTCAAGATAAACAAGCATGAAAATAGACAACACATCTCACACTTGCACCCCTAGGGTATTCCACTTGTTGCCTTCAAATAAATGGGCCATATTGCATGTTAGGTCTCTTTGGACAAAATAAAACAAATCAAATGATCATAGTCCCACGATGACGCTTTCAAAATGTTGCCTAAACAAATGATCAAGTCCCTTAAAGAAAAATTGTCCAAAGATACTCAACACTATTGTAATTATGGTCTAAACGATGACCCGCGCCCGTCCCTTTCACATCCTAATATGAGATTGTCCACCAAATACAATGGTGGAACAAACTTGTTAAGAGGGTTAAAACATAGCAATAATCTTTGAGAAATATAGGAGTAGACAACCTCTTAGTTACTTGAATCAAACTTGCAAAACAAAAACACTTGCCTATTTCTAAAACCACACTTCACAACACTTTCAAAACAACTTTCAAAAACAAAATGAAAACTTTTTCAAAAGACATACACCTTTGTATACATCCCAACATGGATCATTACAAAGGTTGCCACCACATTGGTTTCTTTTCAAAACATTTTCAAACCCATACACACACAAGAGCACCATTTCAAACAATCGAAAAAAGGCAAGTTGATCTAAGCAAGTAACTAAGAGCCCATGGATAACCATGGATAGAAAGGGTGCTAACACCTTCCCTTTCTATAATCTACTCCCCGAACCCAAGAAAACATCTCAAAGGTTTTTGCTGTGCTTTTTAAACCTTTCCTTAGGATAAAATAAAAAGTCGGTGGCGACTCTTGCTCAACCGAAACATTTGCGAAAACAAACGCAAAACCTCAAGTCAGTTCTCCCACCGTATCACAATGAGGGCTTTCAGATCCTCCTGCCCCTCTGCCAGACTGATGAACATTTGTTGTAATTGGGCGTTCTGTGCCTACAGGTCCTTAATGTTTTGTTCGGAAGACATTTCTGCTGAAATAAACAACGAAGGAGATGAGAAACCTGTAATGGTACCTGTAATGATGTGTATGATAATGGGATGCGTATGCAATGATTTTAAAGACTTCGGAAAATTTAAATTTGTAAACCAAAATAAATAAAAACTTTATTAGCTGAATTTGAAGTTCAAATGCCTTTCAGGCGTTACAATTAAAAATAAATCTAAAACTAGAAAGAAAAATCAAAAGTGCCGAGATAATCATTCAGTCCTTTTTCCTCATGCAGTTGCTTTGTGAGCTCTAAGACCTTCCTCTCCTGAGCATGGAACTGATCCCTGTAAGTATCTCGCTCCTTCATCATCTGAATCCAAGACCTCTATAATTCCCCAAGATCACTGGGCGTGTAAGGATAGAGAACCGTGTAAGGAATGCCTTCTTCAGTAGAGGGTTCTGCAATCACTGGAAAAACAGCCACATAGGGCATCATAAGCTGCTGAGCACTAGCTCGTACCCATTGTAGATAAGGCTCCATAGGAATGGAAGTTTTTGGCCCCAAAGTCTTGACGCCATATCTGTTTACCATGCCCCAAGCTCGTATGAACCTCTGGCGATACTCTTAAATATCCTCCTCATAGTTGAATACAATGCCCTTGATAAGTAACTCATGGGGACCATCCCTTCGAGCATGACCAAATAGTCGTAGAGCTAAACAAGGATTGTAGGTTATACCCCCTCTGATACCAAGCAGTGGGACATTAGGGTACTCCCCACAGCGGTCAATGATATCAATGTTTTCCATAGATCGAGAACACCAAAGAATATCCATATGAGTGAGTGACATTATCCTCTGTGACCAAACCAGACCTTCTTCATTCTTCAGTATGGACTTAGGGAGGTGAGAAATAAACCACCTCGACAACAATGGCATGCAACACACAAGAACCCCTCTTCTCCTCATGGTACGAGTATGGAGAGTGTGCAAAATATCTCCGAGAAAAGTAGGCATCGGGTTGCGAGAGATAAAGATCTTGATAACATTCACATATATGAATGAGTCCGGATTAGGAAAGAGAACTAAACCATAGATAAGAAGAGCCAAGACCTCCTTAAAATCCTGAAAATCCACATTATCCCAAAATAGTTGGGCTTTGTCTATCAGAAACTTAGCTAGAAAACCCTTGACTCCGCTTCTCGTTTCCCAACTGGATACCACGTCGGCCCGTTTCAGATGTAAAGCTGAGGCAATGACTTCTGGCTTAGGAACTTCCTCTAGACCTGCAAAGGGTACTTGTTCAAGAATAGGTATATCCAATAGCTGAGAGAATTCTTCCAAGGTAGGCACCAACTAATAGTCTAGAAAGGTTAAGCAGTGGTGCTTGGGATCAAAGAACTGAAAGAGTACACTCATCATCTTTTCATCAAAGTTTGAAGTAACCAGGTTGAGAAGTTGACCATGTCTCTTAGTGAACGCAGAAGTTTCAGAAACCCTTGATGCTAGCTCTTTGAGTTGGGAAGGTATCTTTACAAAGATGATTCGAATAGTGTTTCTACGAACAAAAGCCATGATCTGCAAAACATAACAAAGATAAATTCCCTTGGTCTTTGAAATGGTTAGTGCAATAAGCATGGATGCCATGTTATGATGCATGATGTCATGATAAACCACAGGTATAGCAAACACATGCATAACAAACACAGTCAAGTCACACCAAGTCCTTAGTTTTAAGGCTTTCGTGAGGTTAAAGGTAATACCCTCTTGAAGTTTTAGTTGGTTCAAACCTGTCCTAAAAAGTAACCGGGTTCTAGAGATTCTCAATATCACTGACCATCCTTTATCGGGCATTGTTTCAGCTCTCAATCTTTTCTTGCAGCCAAAATATCCCGAAAGTCTGATCTCAATGAGTGTAGCATCGAGTATCAACCAGTTCTCAGCTCTACACCGAGGCCGGCTATCTCACTACTTTCTAATGGCCAAGTTGTTCAACTAAGGTTCTAAGGTCCGTTAGTGAATGACGACACCACGCGGCGGCCCCGTATTCTCCCCGTTTCCCCACGAAGGATACCGGTACCAACCAAAGTGCCACACTAACACAACCATCGCTTAAACCATATCAGTCTACGCCGTATAGTCACCATGATCTATTGTTGTTTACCTAATGAGTGCCCCCAGATCCGGGTGTAGGATCTATAGTAACCCCAAACAAAACCCTCAAAAGTAAAGCAATCAAGACAATCAAGAGAAGCAATTTAATGACCTAGATCCTAAGGTATACCCCACTTATTTTTTCCCCAGCAGAGTCGCCAGTTCTGTGATACGGTGGAAGACCCGACTGTTTTTACTGGTTTACGTTTTGTGTTTTTTTTGTTCGCAAAATGTTGCGGTAAGCAAGAGTCGCCACCGACTTTTATTTCATCCAATCATGGAAAAGGGAAAAGAACAGAAAAAACCTTTTTTCGAGATATTCTGAGTACGGGGGGTAGATTATAAAAAGGGAAGGTGTTAGCACCCTTTCTATCAATGGTTTTCCATAGGCTCTTAGGTACTTGCTCATTTTTCAAATTGCTTGTGTGTGTTTGTCTTGAAAACGTTTTGCTTCGTGATAACTCTTGTATCAGTCCTCAAGAATGTGACAAAGTTGTTTTGAAAAGTTGTTTTGAAAGGTGTTTGTGTGAAATTTTTTTATTGAGCAAGTACTTAAGATTCTACCTACTCGAAAAAAGATTGTTCGTTCTATTTCCTTTAGACAGCGCTATCCTACTATTAAGGAGTAGGTAGCACTGTTGTTAAAGTTGTAAGGGACATTCGAAAAGGACAAATACAATCACCAAAGCAATAGTTAGAAAACATTAGTAGTAACCCTAGAGTCTTAAGATATTTCCGAGGCAACATTTCCGAGGCAACATTTCTGAGGCAACATTCGAATGAGACAATTTGATCTCTTTAGACTGGAGGGCAACCACTAAAATCTCCTATGCTTAATGATTGTTTATCGAAGGAAACCGAAGCGAGGTAAACCCTAAGAGTGAATATGTGCATATGATTTGTTTCAGTTATTTAATCATTGCACATTAGGTGATCTACCGTTTTAATTTTCCAGACATTCTTGCCATACAATCCTATTAGCCATACATCTAGACAGTTAAAGATTGCGGAAATTAAAAGCGTAAAAGTAAATATAATTATTACAAGGCTTCGGGGAATGGGGATTACATAACCAAAATTTGGGGGGAATTTAAACAATAAATAAAACCCTAGTTTAAAAGACTATTACAACCTCGGAGCAATTACAAATATATAATGAAAAGTACGTACGACAAACGTAAATGCGAGAAATTAGGGTTTTGACCCTTGAAAACCAAATTGAATTTAATTAAAGAAAAAAAATCATTTTTTGTCATTTTTATTTAAGGAAATAAAGAATAAATTGCAAAATATCCTAATCACTAATTAAATTTTAATTATGAAAAATCATTAAATTAATGAAAAAAACAATTAACCTATTTTTGTGTTTTTATTTTGAGAAGGAATTAAAATTAAGAATTAAACCTAATTTCTATTTGATTTTAATTATGAAAAAAAGATTTAAGTTAACCTAATTAAACTAATTAATGCAATTAAATTTTTTATATAAAAAAAGACTAAACCTAATATTGTTTGTGATTTTCTGATTTTTATATTTTGATTAAAAATGATTTTTGGAAAATAAATAAAATAAATAAATTAAAACAATAAAAAGAATTGAAATAAAATAAAAAAGAAAAGATTGGGCCTGTGTGGTAGAATGCAGACTGGGGGGTGCATTTCCAAATTGTTAGGCCCAAATTGGTTGGCCCATGTTCCTTGCGTGTGATCTCATATGGATTAGCTTCAGAGAGTGCACCATGGGCTGCTGTGGTTGGACGCTGGATCTGGACCAAGGGATGATCCAAAGGGTAGGATTTGTGAGTGTATGATGGACGCATGGAATGGTGATGTACTGAATCTACAGTAAATTGTTAGGAAAATAATAAAAGTGTGAATTAATAATTAAAAACCTAACTCTGATTAATTTACAAGTTAATTATGAAATAAAATCAATATTGATTAAATCAAAACAACTTTTATGTCAAAAAATATTTTAATTAATTGAAAGCCTAAAACTAATATTTAATGATTTTTTTTGTGATTTTATATGTTAATTAAATTAATGATAGAAAATAAATCAAGTGAAAAATAAATAAATGAAAAGGGTTAGAAAAGAAAATAGTCAAAAAAGTGAAAAATGCATGGGGTGGGTCCCATGCCCCTTAGGTCACAGTTAGGCGCCTCATCCACCAAACCAAGCTATTGTTTATGATTCAAACCTGTTCTACGTAACAACAAGAACTCATTTGGACAGTTAATACACATTAACAATGCATGAAATTTATTATATGAATGTTTGAAAGAAAAACAAATCGGAGAAGATGAGTATGCTTGTTTCAAGCATCAATGGACATGGCCTTTGACCTATTCTTACCCTTAAATACCTCAGGAATGATTTATAATTGATGGCTTGGACTGAAAGTGGCTGGATCTTCAGTTTTGACTTTGCACTAGTTTTGACAGAATTTGAGTTTTTAGAGAGTGTTCTTGGGCAGCCAATTTCGTGCTCCCTAGTGTATGATGGTGTTGTGTTTATATAGAGGAGGAATTTAGGTCAAAAATAATGGAAGAAATCTCACGGTATCTTGAGGAATTATGAAGATTTGATTTGATTTTGGCCTTGTATGATTTCTTTCGAAAATAGCTCCAATCATGACTCTTTCAATCTAAATCATCCTTGCACAAATTACATTCCATTCTAGCTGTATATGGACTCATAATGTGCACAAAAATCCCAAGATTTGATTTGCTTTTATTATTTTACCATTTAATTTGATTTATTTTGGTTTAAATGAATAAAAAATAAAAATAAATGATAAAAATAATAAAATAATAGGTGGAAAAGCTCAGGGGTCGTGGGTCCTATTAGAAACATGTTTCAAACAAGAAAACATGGGCCCCTTTGAAAAAAAATGCAAATTTGATCAAGGTTGACTTTTGACAATTTTCCAAAAATTGCCAACTTTGACAATGCACAACTCTCTCAATTTTGACCCTAGGAGGGTGTTCTTGGACTTTTTAGAAAGCTTAGGATGTCCTATAAACAAAAATGTTTGTTTCATCTCAATTGGATCTTCCATGTTATTGTATGAAGCTTTGACCCAAAAGGTGTTTTTGTTGACGTTTCAAAAGGACCTATAATGTAAAAATTCATATCTTTTTGTGGGTGAATATTTTGAACTTGTGAGATGAAGATGAGTTGTAGGGAATTGTATCCTCTTCAAAATTAGCTTTTGATGGAAACTTTCTGATAAAGTATGAAGAAGTTATGCTTGGTCAAAGTTGGGTTGACTTTTACAAAGAAACCCTAATTTAGCAACTTTTGGGTTTTGATGAATTTGGAGCATTTCTTGAGGAATCATGATCAACCCTTGATCAAATGATGGAAGTCACTTAAAAATATTGATGTTGACCAAAAATCTTGAGGTTTGACTGTATGTGGGTCACAATTGACTTTTGACCTAATACAGTCGACTCTCAAGCATTTGAGCAGTTGACTGAGCAAACTTCTTATGCAAGGCCTGAAACTTGGCATGGATGATCTTGGGAGCATATTAAGACCTTGGAGAGCATATGAGGCCTTTGTGGTTCACCCATCTTGATGAAAATGGAAACCTAATTTGAGGTACACTGCCTTAGGAGAGAATTTGTGTGGTCCACTCTTGGGAAACCTTGAGCTAATTGTGGACCTCACTTGACATTTGTTGAGTAAAATGAGAGGAAAATTTTTGGGGTACAACAGTGAATTTTATGAAAAATAGTTTTTGATGATGATTAAAATAAAACCTAAAATTATAATTAATTAAAAAATGGATAATCAATTAAATTAAAAATGTTAATTAAAAACCTAAATCTAATAGTTAGGGTTTACAAAAAAAGGTTTATTTTTTAGGTAATTAAAATAAATAAAAAAACATTAGGGTTAACCAAAAAATAATAGGATTAGAAAAAAATGACAAACAAGGTTAGAAATAGAGAAAATGGGAAAAATTCCATGGGTGGATGTTGAACTCACGCCCTTTGCCTCCTGCATTGCATAGGTTGCCACCAGGCCAAGCGCTGGTTGGTGTTAGTAGAATAGGTACCACTCAAAATGTATTAAACCTGCAAAATATTAGAAAATATGAGAAAAACAACAAAAGACAAAGATCAAACCCACACCCTGGTAGTCTAATACTTTATCACGTGCGCCCTTGCCACTAGGGTGGTTGTGTCATCCGGTAATGCTATTAAATCAATTAAATATAATACAAACATTATGGCTGGACTAGAGAGACGTCAGAGCCCTAGCTCCAGTTATCTTCTCCGATAACTTCTTTTTTTATTCCTGCAAAAATAGCAAACGTTAGTGGTTCAATGGTACCCTACCCCCCTAATTTGGGCCTTGCGAATTCAATGATGCCCTTGGTTTTGGATGATTCTCCTTGTACAAAGAGATACTAAACAAATAGTATGAAACAGTTCAAACATGGAAATCCATGATTCAGTCGTTATGGGGGGCATGTGATGGGTCTATCTTGCATAGTTATACATCAGAAGCATGTAAGTGACATTAGTTTCGATCAAAGCACAATAAAAAAAGATATGAATTTCATGCAATAAAGGAAATCGACAAGGCATATACGAGAGTTCCAGGCCTCTTGGATCATCACAATTGATCCCCACTTACCCTATAATGTTTCTGGAATTGATTTGGATGATTATCTTGCTTTGAGAGAGGCTGAAAATAAGGTTTGTAGTTTGCCCTAGTTTTTGAGAAAATTTGAAGTTTTTGGTATAACATCTTCTTGCAAGGTTTTTGTCCCCTTGTATTGTCTGAATAATGAGAATATATAGAGGAAAATTAGGTCAAGAAAGTGGGTTTGGACCTTTGTATGAAAACCTTGATTTATTTAATTTAATTTTGAACTTAAATAAGAAAAATAAATGGGATAAAAATGAAAGGGAGTGTATGAATGGATTCAGAGCTTCACTATGAGGTCTAAAAAACACTTGGACCTTGAAAGATAAGCCCATTATTCCAAAGATTAAAGTTTGGTCAATTTAGGTTTCATGCATTTTCTCAAAATTGCCCAACTTGCACCAATCACAACTCTCTCAATTTTTATCACATGAAGGTGATATTTGACATTTTAGAAAGCTCATGATGTCCCCTAAAATATCTATGTTTATCATTTTTCATTGGAAGAATTTATCTAGATGTAAGTTGCCTTGACAAAAACTGTCTTTTTGTTAACTTTTGAAATGACCTGTAATGTTTTGGCCCATATCTCTCAAATGAAGCATTTTTTGGACTTGATCTTAGAGAGACAAAGATGTAGAGAATTGGATTTCCTTCAAAATGAACTTTAATTTATAAGAATATGATGAATCATGTGAAAGTTATGGTTGGTCAAAGTTCAAGTGACCTTTCCTTAAGAAAACCATAATTTGGTAACTTTTGACTTTTGGCTTTTGATGAATCATGATCAACCCTTGATCAAATGATGGATGTGACTTCAAAATATTGATGTTTGACCAAAAATCTTGAGGTTTGACTTTATGTTGACCACTATTGAATTTTTACCAAATACAATTGATTTTTAGTCATTTGAGCAATTGACTGAGCAAATTTGTGATGCAAGACTTGAAATTTGGCACGAGCATTCTTAGAGACATATAAGAAACCATGGAATCCACTTGAGGCATTTGAAACCCAATTTTCTTTGAGAAAAGTGAAACCCTAGTTGTAGGTCAACTGCTTAGGAGGAGGGTTTGTCTTATCTAACCTTGAGTAGCCTTCAGCAATTGAAAACCATAGGAGCATGAGGAAATATCTTGAAGAAGATGGGAGGGAAAATTTTGGGGTACAACACTATAGCATTGGGAACAAAAAAATCTTGATCATCTTACCCCTATCAAAGAAGCCTCCTGCACTCCTTGATTCTGTCACATGTTTTAGGATTGTTACCATAATACTCCCTTACCATCACCTCAGAATATGTCTTCTTCAAATCTTCCCTTTGCAGAGAGCTTTCGTTCACAAATCCTTTTTCCTTGTCCATTGTACCAGGAAGTATATTCCCTGAATCTCACCAGAGACAGAACATGATGCCTGCTCTGATACCAATTGAAATTATGGTATTCAAATCTCATATGTCCTTAGAGATATTGAGACACTGATCTATGAACATAAACACAATGAACATGATATAATACAATAAATATAGTGTAGTAAGTAAACAACATGCAAAATTGTTAACCTGGTTCGGTGTAAAACAACACCTACTTTGGGGGCTACCAAGCCAGGGACGGAAATCCATTAAATAATATCAATTTGAAGCTAAACTCCCCAATTTACAACTTCTCACTTAATCGTTACTCGTGTTGTATTTATACCTAAGACTCACATATGTATGAGACCCCTCTCACTTCCCTGACAGTTACAAAATAGTGACAAGTACACAATTCAAACGAATTAGAAAACAAACTTCACAAACACACAATCACTCTATACTTAGAAGCTTAAGAGTGATTGACAATCAAGAAGTAGACACACTTCAATAAAAAAAAGCTCACTCTTGTTAGACGAAGGCGTGTATCTAGAGGGGGTGAACAGAGGCGCAAAAATAATTCTAGACACAAATATAGAATTTAAATTGTTTTCAAAACTTTTTAATGCCTAAGCAAATCACTGGATAAGTAATCTAAAATACAAATTATTGGAAACTCGGATATACAAATTGTTAATGTTAAATCTATGAAACAGAGTTGAATAATCGATTAACACAAACTCAATTCAACAATCCACTTATTAATTGTTTGAACACAATCACTTTGGAATGCTATTTCCAAGGCTAAATAATTAAAGAACTAACTTGATTCTTTTATCAAACACTTGGCGTGCAAGTGAATTTTCAGAGTTTTTCCTTGAATGGTGTTTATATACAAAACCACTTATAATCAAAAGTGATTATAAACTATATACGCACCTAATTCAAAAACAGATTTTGAGAGGAAAATGCTTACAATCCAATTACTAGCACAATGATATTTGTTAAAACGATTGAAGAAATTGAAATAAAGTAAAAGCGGAAAAGTAATAACACACAAGGAATTTGTCTACACAATTCCCCACTGTCGTACTCGCGTGTGGGTACGTCTGCGTCTAATTCCAATGGAATTAGGATAATTCTTATATGCAAAATTGTTTATTACAATAGGAAGAGTAAGAACAACAATAAAAAATTCTCCAATTTGGTGTTGATGCTCCTTCTTCCAACCTTTGATCTTAAGCAATGTCAAATCAACCGATAAATGCAACTCATTCTCTGCTTAAGCTACTTCCTTGTAAAGATTTCAAATACTCCAAGGTTCCTTGCAAAGATTTCAAACACTCCAAGGGATCTTTAACTCGAGTAAATCCGATTGCACACTATCAACATAATATCACTGATTCTATCATCAAATTCTTGCTACTTCCTTAAAAATATTTCAAACACTCTAAGGTTCCTTGAAAAGATTTCAAACACTCCAAGGGATTTTTCACATGAATGATTCCTTCTCGCACTATCTTAGAGGAGAAACCCGATGGTTTTTCCCAGATGAAGACCCCTACAAATCTCAATGAAAAGCAATTGGAAATCTACAAATCTTTGTCTAGGTGGCACCCCAATGGAACATCATCACAATGTAATGTTGGTGTGTATGCATAGATTTGAAGGTTGAGGAAGAATAAGAAATATAGGCTAATTTTATGGTATCATCAAGTTTGGAATGATACATGAATGTGTATTTATAGTTTGGAAATGTTTAGGGGGAAAAGGACAAATTTGGAATAAAAGAAATTGAAAAATATGACCAAAACAGATTATATGTGTCGACCTCAAATTCGTATTTGTCGACACATACGTTATAAAAAGGATGAATGTGTCGACCTGATGGACTATATGTGTCAACCTGAGCAAGTCAGAAGCTATAGGATTTAAAACGTGAGTAAGTGTGTCGACCTGAAATATGGATGTGTCGACACATAAAATAAGAATTTCTGCAATTTCAGAAATATTTCAGTATGTGTCGACCTGAAGGTTATATGTGTTGACCAGTTACTTACAGAAGCGTACAAGCTTAAAAATTGAGTTACATGTGTCGACCTGAAAATCGAATGTGTCGACACATGCAATGCAAAAACATGCATAAATTGTTTTTCAATGTGCTTGGTCAATTTCAAAGTACTTTTTTATGATTCCTAAGACCTATAATTCATAGGAGTGCCACAAGATATATAGATACCATCCATTTTACTGACGTGTCATCTTTCCCAGATTTGACATCGTGAAAAACACATTATATTGAAGTTGTACTCACAAACTCCCCCTTTTTGATGATGGCAAAAATTTCGACGATGAATTTCTTGTAATTTTTAAAGGCTCCCCCTATCTTTTTGCTTCCTATCTTCACCTCTCATATGCTTCTCCCCCTTTGACACCATCAAAAAGAAGAAAGCAAACTATTAGAAGTACCACGGTTTCCAAAGAAATTAATAAATACCAATCAGAGGCAAATTTTGCAAATAAGAACAACAATTACATATCCCCATAGATATGCAATGATGAAAAGTTTCAAATAACGGGCAACCGACATCATAATAAATGTAATGAAATGCAAAATCAATGACAAAAAGTTGGAGCGTCACGATCATGTAACATTGCATAATGGAACTCCCGATATCGCACACGCATGTGCCAACTATAGAGACAATGCAATGTTGCTACTAACACCAAAATGAAAATGTCTATCATGTAAATTAACTATGACAACATAAACCACACATTGCAACATAATATAAGGGAAATAACCACAACACATGCTTGCATATTAAGAACAAATCTATACAAATGTGAAAGAATTAATACATGAAGTCGTTTTAAACATATAGATCAAGAACACATTATGGTTATTAATCGAAATTTTTTGGAAGTGAAAATTCATGGTTTTCATCATTTGGGAGTATATGAAGCATTTTTGAAAGAAACCTAGAAATATTCATTAAGGCAAAGCTTACTTTCAAGGAGAAATTAAAACGACATTACCTCACTCTTGAAGGATTGGAAGTTACACTCACAAAATGTGACACACTCAAGCAAATAAGTAGAGTGAGTACTTAACATGCAAGTAACGAGATAGAACTAGGCAACATTTGAGATATCAATTATCCCTAATTCTCTATGTATGTTGACAAAATATTCGGTTGCGAGTGGTTTAGTGACAATATCGGCAAGTTAACTTTTACTATCAACATGCTCAAAAGCAACATCTACCTTTTTGATAGGAATACATGATAGTTTAATATCAAAGTCCAATACTTGTTGTTTGAGCCACAATATTTGAGCACAACAATTACCGACTGCCACGTATTCCTCCTCGAGAATTGACAAAGCCACACAAATTTTATTTTGACTATGCCAACTTACCAAGGATTTTGCAAACAAGTGACAAGTTCCACTAGTAACTTTCCAATATTTCCCAAGGAAGACCATCATTTTCTTCTTGACCTTCATCATATTTATTTTCTTGGTTTCTATGTCCATCCTCCTCAATCTCCACCGCTTTAGGTTGATCAACTTTTCACCGGTGTCTTTGAGTATGTCTTCCATAGATGCATCTACACCATGAAAAGAACTAACTTTCCCAACACTATTTGGGGAAGTCTCATCAAAAGTAACATGAACAGACTCTTAAACAATAAGTAATTTCTTGTTATAAACTCTATAGCTTTACTAGATTGAGAGTATCCAAGAAAAATACCTTCGTCGGCTTTCGCGTCAAATTTTCAAAGATTGTCTTTTCTATTATTTAAAACAAAACATTTACATCAAATGACATGAATATGAGATAAATTTGGTTTTCTAGCTTTCAAAGGTTCATAAGGATTTTTGTCAAGAATTGGACAAATAATTATCCTATTCAAGACATAACATGTCGTGCTAATAGCATCGGCGCAAAACTATTTTGGTAGACAACAATCATTGAGCATTGTTCATGCCAACTCTGCTAAAATGCGATTTTTCCTCTCGACAACACCATTTTGTTGTGGAGTTCTAGGAGCTGAAAACTTATGTTCAATTCCAAATTTATCACAATATTCTTCAAAGAGGTGGTTTTCAAATTCCCTCCATGATCGCTCCGAATAGAAATTATTTTTGAGTTTATTTTATTTTGAGCTATCTTGGCAAAACATGTGAAAGCTATGAATGTTTCATCCTTGCTACGTAAGAAAATTGTCCAACAAAATCTAGAGTAATCATCTACAATTACTAAACCATAGTAATTTCCACCTATGCTTTTAGTCCGTGAGGGACCAAACAAATCCATGTGAAGGAGCTCAAGTGGCCTTGATGTAGAAACAAATTTCTTAGATTTGAAAGAGGCCCTTGTTTGCTTTCCCTTTTGACATGCATCACATATATGGTCTTTAGAAAAAATTATTTTTGGTAGACCGATTATTAAATCTTTTGAAATAGTTTATTAAGTAGATCAAAGTTGACATGAGATAAACGTCTATGCCATAGCCAAGAGTATTCACTCAAGGTAACAATACATTAATATTTATTTAAGGAAATCTCTCTTAAGTCAAGCATATAAACGTTACTAACCCTCAAATCCTTAAACATACAATCCTTCTTTTCACTATGTTCAATTATGCAACAATCTTTGACAAAAGACACTTTATACCAATTATCACATAATTGACTAATACTAAGAAGATTATGTCTAAGGCCTTCAACTAGCATAACATTTGAGATAATAATAGTTGAGGGGTTACCTATACTATCTTTTCCAAGTATTTCACCTTTACTGTGATCACCATAGGAGACAAATCCTTTCTTCTTCGCCACAAAGTCGGAGAAGAGCAATATGTCTCCCGTCATATGTCTTGAACATCCACTATCGAGAATCATTTTTCCCGTTATAGAATTAAGACATTCATTCTATAAAAATCAAGCAAGGGTGGTAGGTACCCAATTTTCATTGGGTCCTTGAGAGTGAGTTAAATAATTGTTGCATTTGGGCAACCATTGAAAATTACCCTTAGGAATAAAAAAAATTCTAAACTTGCATTTTTCAATAGTATGACCCTTTTTGCAACAATACTGACAAAATATCCTATGATGAGAATTAATAATGTTATTAGGTTATTTCTTAATCAAGGAGTAATTTTTATGAGGCCTTTCAACCTTCAAGGACCTAATAGACATGTTCCCAATGGGATGATGTAGACTATCTAATTTGATAGCAAGAGTACTCACCTCTTGTTGCCAAATTTGACATGTGTCACAACCATATTCGTAAGATGGCTCATCCTTTTTTTCATCATTTAAACTATCTACAATAAGTTTTTTTAATGCTTCTAACTTATCATTGGTTTCATCAACCTTGACCTCTAAAAATGTGAAGACTTTCTCTTGGGAGGCCAATTTTTTGTTAGCGTTCAAAAACTCTATTTGTAGTTTTTCAAATTTCCTTTTTAATTAATTATAAGACAAAGTGGAAATGTTAGAGTATTTAAGACTTACATCCTTTTTCTTGCTTTGTAGATGATTTGCCATGAAAAAATAATTTGCCTCTTCATCACTCTCACTTGATATTTCATTGCTTGAGGACTCACTTTCACTCTCCCAAGAAACATAGGCTTGTCTAGAGTTGTTTCTTTGGCCTTTTCCTTTCTTTTTGGCAAGAGATGGACAATCTGGTTTGTAGTGGTCGGGCTTGCCACATTTGTAGCAAATAAATTTTCCTTTTTCCTTTTTGTTGTTCTCTTTTTTGAGGGAGGAGGATTTCCTTCTTAACTTTATGAGAGTATTTTCATAATGTTTAACCTCATTTTTCTGAATATACCGATTATATTTCCTCACGAATACTCCCATTTCTTCATCATCTGAAATCTCATCATCACTAGAGTAATTATTCTTACTTTGCACTTCTTTTGAGGATTTAAAGCTAGAAGCATTAAGAGCTTTAGACTTCACAACTTCCTCCTTGTGACTTTTCTTATTTTTCTTTTTCTTCTCAAACTTCTTTTCATATTTATCCAAGTAATTAAGTTCTTGCTCATGTTCTTTGAGCTAGAAGCCTTAAAAGCTTTAGACTTCACAACTTCCTCCTTGTGACTTTATTTATTTTTATTTTTCTTATCAAGCTTCTTTTTATATTTATCCAAGCAATTGAGTTCTTACTCGTGTTCTTCAAGCTTACCAAAAAGTGCAGTGAGATCAAGTGTCTCAAGATTGTTAGCTTCCTTGATCATGATGACCTTAGGTTGCCAATTCCTAGTAAGACATATCAAAACTTTATTAGTAGCAATAGCATTGGAAATAGGATTACCTAGTAAGTTCAAACGATTAATAAGACGAGAGAATCTCTTTTGCATTTCCGTAATGGTTTCACCATTTTTCATGTGAAAAAGTTCAAACTCTTAAGTGAGTGTATTAATTCTAGCTTGCTTGACCTCATTAGTTCCCTCATGGGCAACTTGTAGAGTTTCCCACATTGCCTTAGCTGTTTGACAATGTGAAATGTGATAGTACTCATCAACACCAAGTGTGGATACGCTGATGCTCTTAGATTTCCAATCGCAAGACCATTTTTTTATCATTTTCATCCCATAGATTTTTCGGCTTAGGCATAGTAATGCCATCAACATCATATGTCACCAGTGTTGGACCATTTTGAATGGCTTCCCACACACCTTTGTCATATTATTTGATATGAATTTTCATACAATTTTTCCAATAAGTATAATTTTCTCCCGTAAAAATTAGAGCTCTCTTATGAACCCCTTTAGGTTCATAAGCCATTTCCTAAGTAATGTTTAAAGCCGAAATGAACATGGCTCTTCATGCCACTTGTTAGACGATGGCGCGTATCTAAAGGGAGGGTGAATAGAGGCGCAAAAATAATTCTAGACACAAATCTAGAATTTAAATTGATTTTAAAATTTTTTAATGCAGAAGAAAATCACTGGATAAGTCGTCTAAAATGCAACTTATTGGAAATTCGGATATACAAATTGTTAACATTAAACCTATGGAAAAAATTGAATAATTGATTAGCACAAACTCAATTAAAAAATCCACTTATTTCTTGTTTGAACACAATCACTTTGCAATTCTATTTCCAAGGCTAAATAATCAAAGAACTAACTTGATCGTTTAACAAACACTTGGCGTGCAAGTGAATTTTCAGAATTTTTCCTTAAATGGTGTTGATATAAAAAACCACTTATAATCAAAAGTGATTATAAGTTATATCCACACCTAATTCAAAAACATATTTTGAGAGGAAAATTCTTACAATTCAATTACTAGCACAATGCTATTTGTTAAAATGATTGATGAAATTGAAAGCAAGTAAAAGTGGAAAAGTAAAAACACATAAGGAATTTGTCTACATAGTTCCCCACTGTGGTCCTCGCGTTTGGGTACGTTTGTGCCTAATTCCAATGGAACTAGGATAGTTCTGGTATGCAAAAATTGTTTATTACAAAATGAAGAGTAAGAACAACAATACAAAATTCTCCAGTTTGGTGTTGATGCTCCTTCTTCTAACCTTTGATCTTAAGCAAGATCAAATCAACCAATAGATGCAACATATTCGCCGCTTAAGCTACTTCCTTAAAAATATTTCAAACACTCCAAGGTTCCTTGCAAAGATTTCAAACACTCCAAGGGATCTTTCACTCGAGTAGATCCGATTGCACACTATTAACACAAGATCACCGATTCTATCATCCAATTCTTGCTACTCCCTTAAAAAGATTTTAAACACTCTAAGGTTCCTTGAAAAGATTTTAAACACTCCAAGGGATTTTTCACATGGACGATTCCTTCTCGCACGATCTCGCATGAAACCCCCTATTTAAAAAATGATTTTTAGGGAGAAACCCGATGGTTTTTCACGGATGAAGTCCCCTACAAATCTCAACCCAAACCAATTGGAAATCCATAATTCTTCGTCTAGATGGCACCCCGATGGAACATCATCACAATGTAATATTGGTGTGTATGCATAGATTGGAAGGTTGAGGAAGAAGAAGAAATGTAGGCTAATTTTATGGTATCTTCAAGTTTAGAATGATGCACGAATGTGTATTTATAGTTTGGAAATTTTTAGGGCAAAAAGGACAAATTCGGAATAAAAGAAATTGAAAATATGACCAAAGCAGATTTTATGTGCCAACCTTAAATTCGTATTTGTCGACACATACGTTATAAAAAGTATGCATGTGTCGACCTGAAGGACTCTATGTGTCGACCTGAGCAATTCAGAAGCTATAGGCTTTAAAACATGGGTAAATGTGTCGAACTAAAATATGGATGTGTCGACCCATAAAATAAGAATTTTTGCAATTTCAGAAATCTTTCAGTATATGTTGACCTGAAGGTTATATGTGCCAACCTTTACTTACAGAACCATACAGGCTTAAAAACTGAGTTACATGTGTCGACCTGAAAATCGAATGTGTCGACGACACATGTAATGCAAAAACATGCAAAACCTATTTTTCAATATGTTGGGTCAATTTCCAAGTACTTTTGATGATTCCTAAGACCTATAATGCATAGTAGTGCCACAAGATATAGAGATACTATCCATTTTACCGACGTGTCATCTTTCCCAAATTTGACATCATGCAAAACACCTTGTATTGAAGTTGTACTCACAACTCTTGCTTAAAAGCTTATGAGTGATTCACAATTACAACTTAAAAAACAGTCTAACTCAAGTAACAACCAATACAAGAGTGGCTCACAACCAACAATAAACAGACGAAGCCCTAAAGATTAGTACTTTTACAGCTCTGGCTCGTATCTTCTTTAGGTATAAAGTCTTCCTTTTTATAACCTTTTTTAGACTGGATTGGGCTTCAAAAACGCAGCAAAGAGTCTGCACAGAGTATGCTAAAACACCTCTATGAAAATAGGACATCAATAATTAGTTTCCTAAATTATCTCCATAATTAGAAACTAAGAATACTAGTTGAATTAAGCTTGAACTAGATTAAGACCCGCGCGACGCGCGTATGTAAATTAGCTTGTTTATATTTTTATTGAATTTTAAATATATTAAGAGTTTGTTTTGACAAAAATATTATTACTAAATTTATATTATATTTTTTTTTTGTGAATTATAATAGAGACAATGACACAAATTAATCACATAAAGAAATATACATTTAAGGTTTGTAAATTGAGAGTGATATCCGTAATTTAGGTTTGCAAACATAAATATCTAGAAAGTGGTTTTTTTTCTTTAATTCTCATGTTTTTTTTGCACTTATTTTTAATTTAGATCTTTTATTTTAATTTTTTAAATCTATGTATTTATTTTTAGAGTTAAATAAAATTAAAATTTTATTATAACTATTATCAAATAAAATTTTCAATAAGATTATAAAATTTATGTCTATTTTGTCGAACTTTAATTATCTCATGAATAAAGGGTTGAAAAAGTTAGTTGCTATAATAACTTTTTTTTAAGTATTATTTTAATTTGCATTAGTGAGATTGTACAAAAAAAATTATTTTATCGTTGATATTGATTTAAATATGAGTGTTCTTTTTTTAGACATTATCATAGATGTTTTTACTATAGTCTCTATGATCACTATTATAAAACAAAATAGTAAACGATTTTGAAAAAATTATATATTCTTATATGTGAGAAATCATAAACATTGCTATTTATCTTTAATTTATTATTTGGTATTATATGAAAAATATAATAGTAAAGTATATAGACACAATAAGAAATATTTTAAACATTTGTTTCAGCTGTTACTTTTAATGTTATAATAATATTTTGAGAAAATAAAAAATATTTTATTGTGCTTGAATTCTCTCACCTCTTTTGTATGGTATTTTGTTATTTATCATTAGTTTGTTATTTATCATTAGTTTGTTATATGATATTATATACAAAAATATAGTAGTAAAGTATATAGACACCATAAAAGATTGTTGCATATTATATTATATTTTAAAATAAATTTAAAGTAACTTATATTTGAAAATAATGTAAGGACTATTTTAAAATTAAAAATATTTATTTCAAGTGTTATTTGATAGACCAATTTATTCAAAATAAGATTTTATTTTGTCTTTGTGAGGGTTCGAACTTGTGACCTTCATTTTGTAAATGTATTGTATTTTTTAAAATTTTAAAAAGTGAAAATGAGTTTTGAGATGTGCCACATAGGACTATAGGATGATGTTATAACATCCTAAATTCCCCGACGATTAATAATATAAAAATCAGAGTAATCTTTTTCTTTTTCTTCAACATACATTTAGGATGCTACACTATCTCAAAATAATCATGATTGGCTCAAAGTAGTAAACGGGATACATAACACTTTTCGGATAAACAACAAATATCACAGTCTTAAAAATTAACTTTATTAAGCAGCGGAAAATAATTCAGGTTCTTCATCCAAAACAACTTCAAACCAACATGAATCATAAATCAATTATTCGGGAGTTTAAAACACTCCACAACGAATTTCCAAAAAACAATGCAAAATAAAATAAGCATTTATCCCCCAACTCAGTGTTACGTATTAGAGCACAACGCTGACTCTAAAACAAGACTGAAGAGCAACCTCTTCGAACTCCGCAACAATGAACTATTTCTGACTATCTACACGTTACCCACGTAGAGACAACATTCAAATAGAAGGGTGAAATATCACAATAATATAAAGAAAAGTATAATAATAAGTATACAGAAATATATCATGCATAATTATTACATCCAAATCTCACACCTTCACGTTATAAGAAAAATTAATGATGCATAAACAACCATACACAACATCTTTCATGCTAACATCAAGGCATGTAATGAGACACAACACTGTCTCTATGCATGTGATACCAATATCGCTTATGAATCCATGCCATCTAGGATTAGAGCCACCAACATCGTGAACAATTTGGTTCACTTCGCTCTCGATCCATGCCATATAGGAATAAAGCCAATAACCATAACGTGAATATTTATATTCACCTCACTCCATATCCATGCCATCTAGGAGTAGAGCCAACAACAACAACATGACTAAATTCCTCAACATGAAATACATGCGACCCGACCATGCAACATAACACCATATAGATATCACCATCCATCAATGAAACTTACCATTTCAGGCCACCTGCTGTCCTTTACATGTAACTGTACACCATATCACAGACAACAAATCTGCATAATCCCATAAACACATATAACGAGAAATTCACACACAAAGGTATAACTTCATAAAATAATTACCCAATATCTTTGAAATTATTTTTATAAGAAATAAAATATTTTCAGCTTCCCGTAGATTCAAACAGCACGTCAAACGCACACCCGAGTTAAAAGTTATGAATTTTTAAAGTTTCGCAAAAACTTTCATCTTTAGGTGTACCCAGGTACCCATATACCCGTAACCGATTACACCCTGTCAAAACGGTCAAAAATGTTATTTTTTGAGCGGTAATCGGTTACCCATATACTGGTAACCGATTCCCACTATACTAGAGTAAAAAAAACCTGATTTTTATGTTACAAAAATCACTTATGTCATACCAAAACATCCCTAACTTTAACATACTTCATCGTTCATGTTCCAAATTATAATTTCTATCTATATACATCATTATCAACATTATAATTCACAAATTCAATACATTTAAGCATGAAATTACTCAATTATATCACATCAATCCGAACACTAACGCGTCAAACACCTCTCAACAATTTCAGCACCGACACATCATTTATATCACCATAACAAAGCATCAATTTTATAAACAAACACACACAAAACAACCACAACAACCAATATACCCACATACCTATCATTATACTATCCCTTATAAATTTGAAACCCCACCCTTACCTTAATTCGAAGGTTCCTCAAGCTTCAACAATGACTTCTCTCTTGCCCTAGCCTCTTTTCCCAAAAGCTCTCTTTCTATGTTCTCTCACTTCTATGATCGATAAACCAAAAACACTTTTCTTTTTCTTTGTTTTAACTTATCTAACCCTTGGACCCCTAATATTATTATTCCCATTATGCCCTTCCTTCCTCTTACTACTAAAATAATTATTTAATTATATAAACTATAATATTAATTCTAATATTATGATTTAAATAATACTAATAAAATAGCCCTCTCTTTCCACCCTTATGTTTATACACTTTTTGTCACACACCCCCCCTTAATACCTTAACTACTGCAATTTCTAAGGTAATTATCTCCCATCAAAGGCATAACCATATAATAACATATTCACCAAGGCGTGCAAATGCACCACATCACATAATTAATTATTTTAAAACAATTTAATAAAAATCGGGGTGTTACAGATGTGGCCAATTTTAGAATTATGATTGATTGTTAATCGCTGATGTGTTGCTACAATATTTGATACGTTGAATTTAATATAGGGTATGATGTTTTTCGGCCATCAAAATCTGATGGCCCATTAAGGTTTGACTTTTTTTATATAGAAGAAGGGGGTGCGATTTTATATGATCTGGTCAATTGGCCCTCTCAAAAATTATTGGCGCTTTTTTTTATCATCAATCAAATTATTTTAGAGGCCCGTTTTAAATAGTAAAAGAGGGGGTGTATTTTGGTCATAAGGGTCGTTGTTGTTGTTTTTTAGAATGGCCCATTGAGTTCTAAGGCCCATGAAGGTTTTGTTGGGGGTTAACTAGGGTAAACTTTCTTTTTTTTCTTCTCATTATTTAATTATATTCTTTTTATTGTTAATTATTATCTAAAACTATTATTATTTGTATTTACTTAATCAATATTAATTTATTATTAATTTTACTTCTCTTTTCAAGAAACTTTGACTAAAGTAAAAATTAGGGCAGAGAACCCTAATTTTCCAAGCCCAATAGCGCCGCTTCCATGTCCCTATTCACTCTCTTTTACACTAAGCTATCCAAGAACAAACACTGCGGAAATCTAAAGCGAACTAACAAAATCAAATCGTATCAAAATTTATACAGTCTATGATCGAACAAAGTTGTCAAAATTATATGTTACAATATCAATTATAGATCCGAGAATCAATTACAATCAAGATATAAATAAAATATAACCTAATTTGTAACAAAATCCCTAATCTCCTATCAATTACAAACTTGTAACGAACAATCAACACATTTTTTTCCTAATCTATCACTAATTCTAAACCTATATAAACCCTAAGAACAATAGAGGAAAGGGAGGAGAGGCATCAGAATATAAGAAGTAGAAGAAGAAGAGAGGAATTCGATGCAGCTTCCATCAGAGTGTTCCCTCTTCCAACCGATCTAGGGTTTCTGAACAAAAACCCTAAGATCTTCAATCTCCATCCGCCGCGCCTCCATCATCATCATCGTCTTCATCTTTCACACTTGTAAAACGAAAGAGAAGAGAGATCATAGAAAGCAAATCAGAGAACTCAAAAGATTGAATGAATTACGCCAAAGAGGTAAGACCGAAGAACCTTTAGCTTAGTTTTTGTTGATTTGTTGGTGTGATTGTTGTCATGGTTCGGGGTTGAAGGAGTCATCCCCATTAGGGTTTGAGGCTTTGGGTTAGGGCTAGTGTTGTTGTTGCTGATGTCGAGAGAATGAAGACAGAAAGAGAGAGAGAGAGAGAGAGAATGGAGAAAAATGTAAAGAAACAAATGATACTCCCCCATGATCCCATGTGTTTCACGTACGATGCACCCGCACGACCCCACCATACGATCTTGATCGAACGCCCCAAAATCCGCAAGACCATAATAGCCTCACGCGCCTCACCACATACGGTCCAAGTGGACCTCACCTATTCTCGTTTGGGCCTGGGCCCAGCTCGTTTTAGCACACCCCTGTTTTTAGTTCTCACTAAACACCCCCCCTGCGTTTTGGGCCAAGTTCAACTTCTGAACTTGGGCCCAAGCTATCTACGCCCCATAATTACTTCCTCAAATCAAAACGACACCTCCCACGAAATTGGGCTTAAATCCAATATCTGGATTTAGGGTCTGTTATTCACACCCCAGATTTTACTTCCCAAACTGAATTTGCACCCCCTTGCGTCTAAAAATAAAATTAATTTATTTTTTGACAATTCTATTTATTTATTTATTTATTCGTTTATTCATTTATTATATTTTTTGCATATTAATAAATTATTGGACATTATTAATATTAAGAATATGTTTTTAATAAATTATAATAGTATTGATTAAACTCTTTTTTAAAAAAATACTAGCTCTTTTAAATAAATACTTTTAATTGCATTAAATATTTTTCTCATGCGTTAAAATCTATTTTTTCTCATATTGCATAATATATTCGAAAACATCTAACCAATAAAATACTAACCTTTTTTCTACTAACATAACTCAAATATATATATATATATATATATATATATATATATATATATATATATATATATATATATATATATATATATATATATATATATATATATATATATATATATATATATATATATATATATATATATATATATATATATATATATATATATATATATATATATATATTTCAAAAATATATTATGGAAAATTCTTTTAGCGACTACGAACTTCGTCTACAAATTCTCTTATTCACACACCCAGACTTGATTCAAGGGGAATTCAAGATATTTCCATAATCAATAAAATTCAAGGGGGCCATACATAGTCTTATTCTTGATACTCTTGGAAGAGGATGTGACATCTCCTAACAACCAGTAGGATAGTCTTCTTTATCCCATTCACTACTGCAGAGAAAAAAATAAATTCTCACAGAACCAACACATCCTCTTGGAGAAGGATGTTATACTCTAGCAACATCTGGCTAGAGTCTTCAGAGACTCATAAGGACATAAGCAGATACATCTTGTAGCAACATGTCTCAGCATGTTATCCAACATCATCCTCATAGGAGGGCAATAAATCTACATGCTGGAACATCACAAGCTCCAAACAAACCAATTAGTCCACTGACTCCTCCTGTCATGGACAATAAAAAACTTTATTATGGAGAAAACACAACACTAAACACCCACTAGTTCAGTGGGACTAACTCCAAGTACCCTGAACTAGTCATATAACAAGGACACCTCTGATTCATGCCCTTGCATCTCCACACATATTGTCATGACTCTTTGGATGGCTAAGATGTCATGCAACCATAGTCTGAAACCAACTTCCAACCATTTCTTAGTGTGCTTAAAAGCTTTACTAAGATTCAGACTCTTCAAAAAAAGGAATACCCCTTAATGAATGTGCTGATTAAATCCTCCTTCTGCATATTACTAGTATTTGCTGACACTAGTAAAGTCTTCAAACCAAGATAGTAGTTATGCATTACTTGAGCATACTTCTCTAAACAAACTCAGAATCTTCTTATTCTAAACCAAGCATAGAACTACCACTTCTGAATAAGGTGGTAGAATATTTAAGATTTACAGTCCCAAGTCTCTCCCACAGAGTATCATGAACAATGATGTTACAACAACATTTGGGACATTAACAACTTTACTACAAAACCTATCAGCTTTCATTCTGGAATCAACATCCAAGGGACTTTTTTCCATACATTCCCTTTATAAACCTCCCAATATACACAATAGGATCCTAATAGATCTCATCTTCTGTATCTACCACAAATCAGAACATAATTTAAGAGTCATAAGCTCTCAAATATTTTTTGAAAGACATGTTCAGAAATCAAATTTGCACTCAATCATCAGACAAACACTCAGCTCCCATCAAGGTATTTGTAGTCATCTTTCATGCATAATCCTAATAAATAATCAGTTTCCCGTCAAAGTACTTATCAGTTAGTCAGATAGTATAACTGCTGTACCCCAAAATTTGCCGTCTCATTTTATTCAAAACATGCTCCTAGAAGTCCTCAACTTGCCCAAGGATACCTAAGGATTGACCAGACAAATCCTCCTCCTAAGACAATGAGCCTCAAATTAGGGTTTCACTCCTCATCAAGATGTTTGAGTTCCAAGGGTCCTAAATGGTTTCCATAGCCCTAATATGTTCTCAAGATCATCCATGCCATGTTTCATGCCTTGCACAAGAAGTTTTCTCAATCAACTGCTCAAATGCTTGAAAATCAATTGTACTAGGTCAAAAGTCAACTGTGACCCACATGCAGTCAAACTTCAAGATTTGTGGTCAACCTCAACATTTTGAAGTAAAATTCATCATTTGATCAAGGGTTGATCATGATTCCTTAAGGAATGCCACAAATTCATCAAAACTCAAAAGTTGCTAAATTAAGGTTTCTATAGGAAAAGTCAACCAAACTTTGACCAGACATAACTTTCTCACACTTTATCAGAAATTTACCATCCAAGGCTCATTTTGAAGAGGATTCAATTCCCTAAAACTAATCTTCATCCCTCAAGTTTAAGAAACGCACTCATGAAAAGATACAAATTCAGACATTATAAGTCCTTCTCAAAAGTCAATAAAAACAACTTTTGGGTAAAAGCTTCTTACATGAACATGGAAGATCCAATTGAGATGAAACTAAAGAGGTTATTTATAGGACATCCTAATATTTCTAAAAAGTCATAGAACACCTTCTCAGGGTTAAAATTGAGGGAGATATGTACTGTCAAAGTTGACCAATTTTTAGAAATGTGCATGAAGTCAACATTGATCAAAATGACTTTTTTTTCCAAATGGGCCCATGTTTTCTTGTTTGAAACTTGTTCCTAAGAGGGACCACGACCCCTGAGCTTATCCACATATTATTTTATTATTTTTATTATTTATTTTATTTTTTATCCATTTAAATCAAAATAAATCAATTTAAATAGTAGAATAATGAAATAAAATCAAAGATTTGATTATATGAGCATATTATGAGTCAATGAACGACTAGTAAATCATCCAAATTCGTGCAAAAGTTAATTGATTGGAAAAGATCTTAATTTGGTCTATTCTGGAAACAAATCATACAAGGCAAAGAATGAAATCAAATCTCCATAATTTGCAAAGATTTGATCAGTTTTTGTTGACCTAAATCATTCTATGATATATATACACAACATTTACAAAGCATAAGGACAAGGATTGGGTCGTGCAAACTGAAGAACAAAAACTTAATTTCTTGTCAAAAAGTGCAGACTGGATCTTTCTCTACAGACCAATTCAAGCGATTTCAAAGCCAGCAATCCGTTCTTGGACGTGTTCTGATGCAAGTCCAATCATTCTCAAGTCACAAAACGTCCAGAATCGTAAGATACAGGATTCAGTTTTCCAACTTTTTTTTATTTTTGATTACATGCATACATGCGTTTTCAATGAAATTTAACCATGCATTCTTGTTTATTATAAGGTTTTAATGCTATCTGAATTGTTTGATTGAGTTTTAAGTGCAGGAATCGAGGGATGCCATTCTTAGGGTTTCCAAACTCGTTTTAGGGCTTCCTGATATAGGCTAAATTAAGGTCAGATATGGATGCCATGGTGTTCAGGGTTTCAAGCCCAGTTGATTCATGGTCTCCATTAGGATTTATGTCGCTTGTATTTAATTTTTGAATGATGCAGGGTTATAACTACAGACATCATCTGTAGGTAAAGGTTCAGGCCTAAAACGACAGTCTGAGGAAAAAGACAATGAGGTGGCAACGTCCTACTGGTTGGTTTAAATAGCATGCACATTTGTTATGATAACTGCCAATTATTGAATATATTACATTTTATTATTATTATTATTATCAAAAGGACAATTGGCCCAATGGAAAACAGGAAGAGCTTCGGGACGCGCGTGTGTAGGAGGTCAAGTGTTTGATCCCTGCCTCATACATAATGTTTTTCTCAATGTTTAACTGCAGATTTCATGCGCCTCAAAATCAAGTGCCTATCATGCACCCAAGATCCACACCATCAGATCATGTTCTGGCCAGATCTCACGCCTCCAGGAAGCAGCGCATGGTGAACCTCCAAAAGGGATACTCACTGGATCACACGCCAGCCTTGGGCCATCAGCAAATTGGGCTGGGCAAATTTAGCTTGCAATCCTTCAATCTGGGTTACACCCCCCACCAGGCCCATTATTTCTTTTATTTATTTCTTTTATTTATTTTAATTATTATTATTTTTTTTGCAAAACAAAAATCATTTTTTTTATTAAAACAAAAAATCATAAAAACATTAAAATCAGATTTTTTTTATAAAATATTTTATTTCATTAATTAATTAGATTAATTTAATTAGGGCAATTTAAATTCTTTTTCCATAATTAAAATCAATTAGAAAATTAGGTTTAATTTGCAAATATTTAATTTTCTCAATCAAAAAATGACAAAAATATTTTCTTTGATTTCCTTCGAATTTAGACTTTGATTCCCGTATTTAATTTGTCTCGCGCGCATTTATTTATTTATAATTACAATTATTGTAATTGTTTCGAGGTTTGTAATAGTTTTTAATTAGGGTTTATTTTACCGCTTTTTACTTACTGTTTAATCCCCAGTTTGGTTATGTAACCCCCTCCCTGAAGCCTTGTAATAGTTAGGACTTCAATTTCTCGCACTTTTAAATTTCCGCAACTATGAACTGTCTAGATGTATTGATAATAGGCTTGCATGCAAAAGACAAATGAAATTAAAACAGTAGATCACCTTAATTGTGCAAATATAAATAAACTAAAAATAAGACATGCACATGCTCATTCCTAGGGTTTACCTCACTTCGGTTGCCTTCGGTAAACAATCATGAAGCATAGGGAATTTTAGTGGTCGTCCTCTAGTCCCAAAAGATAAAAAATGACCCATTCGAATGTTTCCTCGGAAAGATCTTTAAGACTCTAGGGTAATTACTAAGGTTTCCTAACCATTCCTTTTGTGATCGTAATTGTCCCTTCGAATGTCCCTTAAAGCTCCAACGATGGGGCTACCTACCCCTTAATAGTAGGATAGCAGTGTCTAAAGGAAACGAGAACGAACAGTCTTTTTCGAGTAGGTAGAAACTCTTAAGTACTTGCTCAAAACAAACAATTTTTCACACCGACACTTTTCAAACACTTTTCAAACAAAGTTTTCAGAACACTTTATCACACCCTTGAGGACTGATACTAGGGTTACCATAAAGTGAAACGCCGCACTAAGGCATTTTAAAAGCTTTTAAAAACAAACACACACAAGGAATTTCAAAATGAGAAAGTACCTAAGAGCCTGTGGAAAACCAATTCTGATGTCTCAGGTTGAAGGACAACCTTCGATATTGTACTTAACAATGCTAGACAATTCAATGGGGTGTGTGCTGGGGAAGCATGCCAAGTCTGGTCGAAAAGAGATGTAATATACTACCTTAGCAAAAAGTTTACCGACTGTGAGACAAGATACTCACTGCTCGAGAAAACTTGTTGCGCTTTGGCATGGGCTGCTCGCCGACTGAGACAGTATATGTTGACCCACACTACTTTGTTGATATCTAAGATGGATCCAATCAAGTACATCTTCGAGAAGCCCGATCTCTCTGGAAGAATAGAAAGATGGAAGATGATCTTAATTGAATGCGATATACAATATACAACCCAGAAAGCAATCAAGGGAAGTGTATTGGCTGATCATTTGGCTTATCAGGCCGTGGATGACTACCAGTCCATGAATTTTGAGTTCCCGAACGAGAATATTATGCTGGTGACTGATTATGAAGAACCTGGACTGGATGAAGGACCTGAGGAAGGATCCCGATGGACTATGGTTTTTGATGGAGCCTCAAACGCACTCGGTAATGACATTGGCATCATAATCATATCTCCTGAGGGCTGTCATACTCCTTTCACTGCCCGACTATGTTTCAACTGCACTAACAACATGGCGGAGTATGAAGCCTGCATCACGGGTCTCAAAGCCGCTATCGATCTCAGGATCAAGTTCTTAATGTCTTTGGAGATTCAGCCTTAGTGATAAGTCAGATCAAAGGAAAATGGGTTACAAAACATCCGAATCTCATCCCGCACAAAGAACACGTGTTGACATTACTCCCGCACTTTGAGGAAGTAACCTTTGAACTTTTCCCACGAGAGGAGAATCAGTTAGCGGACGCGCTAACCACCATGTCTTTTATGTTCAAGGTCAAGTGGGACAATGAAGCTCCCCAAATCACTATTGAAAGGTTGGATGAACCAGCGCACTACTATGAGATTGATACTGAAGAGGTAGCAGACAAACCCTAGTTTCACGAAGTAAAAAGGTACCTCGAGACTCAAGAATATCCCGAAGGGGCATCTGTCAATGATAAGAAGTTTCTGAGGAGGTTCGCCGCGAAATTCTTCCTCAGTAATGGAATCCTCTACAAGCGCAATCATGACTCTACCTTACGGCGGTGTGTAGACAAGAGAGAAGCAGAGAGGATTATGGAAGATTTACATGAAGGTACCTTCGGAACCCATTCAAGTGGACATACCATGGCTAAGAAGATCCTACGGGCAGGATACTACGGGTCAACTATGGAAGAAGATTATTATCAGCACTCCCGAACTTGTCCTAAGTGCCAAATTTATGCTGATAAGGTGCACGTTCCTTCGGTTCCTTTAAATGTATTGACGACTCCCTGGCCTTTTGCAATATGGGCATTGACATGATCGGAGGAATCAGGCCTACCACTTCCAATGGACATCGCTTCATCCTGGTGGCCATTGATTACTTCACAAAATGGGTTAAGGCGGCCTCTTTTGCTACTGTGACCAAGAACGTTGTGGCACGGTGCATCAGGCATAACCTGATTTGTCTGTATGGTGTGCCAGAGAGAATTATCACTGACAATGGTATGAATCTCAATAACACGATGATCACTGAACTCTATAAGCAATTCAAGATACAATATCATAACTCTTCTCCCTATCGGCCGAAGATGAATGGCGCCGTTGAAGCGGCTAACAAGAACATCAAGAAGATTATACAGAAGATGACGGCGACATATAAAGGCTGGCATGAGATGTTACCATTCGCTCTTCATGGGTACCGTACCTCTGCAGGGACTTCGACAGGGGCAACGCCCTACTCTCTGGTATACGGCATGGAGGCAGTCCTACCCATTGAGGTCCAGATTCCTTCTCTAAGGATTATGAAGGATGCGGGTTTGAACAAAGACGACTGAATCCAGACTCGACTTGATCAACTAATCTGATCGACAAGAAGAGACTTACTGTTGCCTGTCATGGTCAAATGTATCAAAAACAGATGATCAAGGATTTCAACAAAAACGTCAGACGTCAAGAATATAAAGTTAGGGATCTAGTGATCAAACGTATCATACTGCCACAAGGTGATCCCAGGGGAAAATGGACACCAACCTGCGAAGGGCTATTTATGATTAAAAACATTTTCTCGGGTGGTGCCATGATTCTAACCACCATGGACGGTAACGACCTTCCTCACCCTGTCAATGCGGACATAGTGAAAAGATACTATGCATGATAAAAGACCCGCTAGGTTGACTGTCCTAGGCAATAATAAGGGCTTCCCGGAGAACCAAAAGGGTTCGGGCAAAAATAAGGGATGAAAATGAAAAAATCTGTACACCCGCAAGTCGAAAACCTGAAAAGGATGCTTGGTCAAAAAAGGGTATCCCGGTGGACTGAAAACCCGAAAGGGCAGTCCAGGAAAAATTTAGGGATGTAAAGAGTATCACTATGTCCCATTGGATCACCTTGCGACCAGACCTCAGTATCAACTGTCAAGTTCGAACGACACCAATCAATCTAATCAGCTTCAGACAAGCAGCAAAGTGATGAGACACTCGAAGACAGTGCGACAATAGCAGAATTGGAACCCAATGGCATTGTTGTACATAAATGTTTTCCTTTTACACAATTTTGTATAATCTCCATTTTTCGACGGCGTTCTCTTACTAGAGCGTCAACTCCCTTGTACAAAAATGCCTATTATAGGCCAACTTCGAAAATCAATACAAAGAATTTTTACAAAATTATTTGTTTTTCTTTTTCTGTTTTGTTTGGTAAGAACGTCCAATGATTTATTCTTGACATATACATTTGAATATGATTGTTGTTCATAAATATTTACATAAGAAACAGAAATGCAATTGCTCGTAACTTAAGAAACAGGGGTAAAAAAAAAGTCCAAACTCGACAGTTACTCTGTCCAGCAGGTACCAGGGCAGAGACAACTTTGAAACACAATCATCAGTGTGTACAACCTTGTGACATCGGTACTCCCCACAGAGTAAAGAGGTGATTAAAGCATTGATCTTAACTTCCCCAAGGCCGGAGGTACTTTCCCCATCCGGTTCCCTTTAGAGAGCTACCAATTATATTCCCCCAGTCGAATTTCATAATCGCAAGCGGGTCATAAATTTTTTCTCCCAAGCAGAGTTTACTTCCCTGAATGCAGAAACTCAATCCTCGACAGAGTTTATCCCTCCAGCTACGGAAGTTCACTTTCCAACAGAATTATTCCCATGCAGAGCTATTCTCAAACAAATTCTCTCCCTGGAAGTAAAAGAGCCACAGTTCTCTACAACCTCAGGAAGAATAAACTCTCCAGCAGCAGTCGGGGATTTATTTTCCTAGACTCGGACATGTCATAATAGCATTTCATGTTCATGCATCATGACATGCGCATACATATCACATACAACATAGTCTCATTTATTTTGAGAACATCATCTCACAATGCATTTCATGCATCGCATATAATCAACCCTATTATCTTTTCAGGAAAGACAATTATCACCAATAATTCCAGCAGTTATACAGGTCATATCTGCAAACGGCTAATGAAAAATCAGTTCCCGAAACCAAACGGGTCAACTAAGCTACGCGACCAAATGAAGTAACCCCACGACCTAGGTTCCTTCCCATAAGCCCTACTATCCAGGCTTTCATCCTTGAAGTAACCCTACTATCCAGGTTCCTTCCCATAAGCCCTACTATTCAGGCTTCCACCTTGAATTAACCCTACTATCCAGGTTCCTTCTCATAGCCCTACTATCCAGACTTTCATCTCGAAGTAACCCTACTATCTAGGTTCCTTACAATATCCCTACCATCCAATCTTTCATCCGGAAGTAACCCTACTATACAGTTCTCATAGCCCTACTATCCAGGCTTTCATCCTGCAATAACCCTATTATCCAGATTCCTTCCTATAAGCCCTACTATCCAGGCTTTCATCCTAAAATAACCCTACTATCCAGGTTCCTTCTCACAAGACCTACTATCCAGGCTTCCACCTTTTCATAAGCCCTACTATCCAGGCTTTCATCTCGAATAACCCTACTATCTAGGTTCCTTCTCATAACCCTACTATCCAGGCTTTCATCCTTGAAGTAACCCTACTATCCAAGTTCCTTCCCACAAGCCCTATTATCCAGGCTTTCATCCCGAAGTAACCCTATTATTCAGGTTCCTTCTCATAACCCTACTATCCAGATTCCTTCTCACAACCTTACTATCCAGGCTTTCATCTCGAAGTAACCCTACTATCCAGGTTCCTTCTCTTTTATCTCCAGACAACAGTTTACAACACTGCAAGGCCTGGACCCGACCAGAATCAGTCGATCTTACGTTTCCCTAGTAAGCCGCTGTACAGTCTGGACCCTAACCAATTAAGCAGTGTGCTTTCACTTCCTCAATCAAGAGTTAATTCCCCAGTAGAGTAATGGACAACTGAAGCTCCTATACTCTATTTCCCAATACGTAAATCAACATTCTCCAACGAAGTCCTCCTCAACGGCAAGTACAGGAATTCCCGCAAAGGAATCTCTTATGCAACTGCTATCTTTTCTGGATGGAATATTTAAGCCCATCTCTGACGATCCTTCTTCATCTTCTTCCAAATGGCATCTGTAAGCCCATTCCCAATATCACCAATCAGCGTTACTTCATGCGAGTGCAAATTTATGGGCACTTTAGTGTTCAATCATCTTCTACCTTCAGATCACGAAAGGCAGACCAGCCAATCTACATCCTCAGGTTTAAGAAGATTGAACAGGGGCATCTGGTGTACCCCAAAATTTTCCCTCCCATTTTTACTCAACATATGTTCATTGAAATACTTAACTTGCCCAAGGATGCCCAAGGATTGATCAGGCAAATGCTCTCCTAAGACAATGAACCTCAAACTAGGGTTTCCATTTTCATCAAGATGGGTGAACTCTAAAGGTCTCAAACCTTTTACATTGTCCTAATATGTTCTCAATATCATCCATGCCAAGTTTCATGCCTTTCACAAGAAGTTTTCCCAGTCAACTGCTCAAATGCCTGAAAATCAACTATGTTAGGTCAAAAGTCAACTGTGACTCACATACAGTCAAACTTCAAGATTTTTGGTCAACATCAACATTTTGAAGTAATTTCCATCATTTTATAAATGGTTGATCATGATTCCTCAAGGAATTCCCTAAATTCATCAAAACTCAAAGGTTGCTAAATTAGGGTTTCTATGGGAAATGTCAACCAAACTTTGAACAGGCATAACTTTGTCATACTTTATCAGAAATTTCCCATCCGAGTCTCATTTGGAAGAGAATTCAATTCCCTACAACTCATATTCATCCCTAAAGTTCAAGAAATGCACTCATGAAAAGATATAAATTCATAAATTATAGGTCCTTTTCAAAAGTCAACAAAACAACTTTTGGGTCAAAGCTTCTTACATGAACATGGAGGATCCAATTGAGATGAAACCAAAAGGATTGTTTAGGGGACATCCTAAGCTTTATAAAAAGTAAAATAACACCCTCTTAGGGTCAAAATTTAAGGAGATATGCATTGTCAAAGTTGGCCATTTTTGGAAATTTGTCAAAAGTCAACAATACCCAAAATTGCATTTTTTGTCAAATGGGCCTAACTTTTTATGCTTGCATCTTACTTCTAACATGGTCCACGACCCAAACACTCTCTCATATATTATTGGCGTTATTTATTTAATTTATTTTGATTTTAATCATTTAAAAATCAAATTAAATCAAATAAATGATATAAATTAGTAAAGATTTGTTTTTGATCTGATTTTGAATAGAATCACAATCCAATTGTGCTGTCAAACAAAATCAAATCGTGCAAAGGGTTAATTGGGATGAGAGTGGCATGATTTGGTTTGATTTAGAAAGAAATAATTCAAAGAGGAAATCAAATCAAATCTTGATAATTTGCGAAGATATGAATGCTTTTTGTTGACCTAATTCAGTATACTACATATACATAACAACTCCAATGCACAAGGACAAGGGTTGGACGTGTGAGCTGCAAGAGCAAGAAATCAATTTTTGGAAAAAAAAAGTGAGCATCGAATTTCATTCTACAGGGCGATTCAAAGCTTTTCAAGGCCAGCAACCCATTCCTGGCAATCTCCTGAAGCTAACTGCACCCTTTGCACGCTCCAAATCACTCAGAATCATAAAATCCGCAACTCTGTTATCCAACTCTTTTTGATTTTCGATTACATACATACATGTGTTTTCAATGAAATTTAATCATGTATTCTTGTTTATCATAAGGTTTCGATGCTTTCTGAATCATTTGATTGAGTTTCAAGTGTAGGAATCATGGTTTGCCATTCTTGGGGTTACCAAGCTCGTTTTAGGGTTTCCTTCTACAGGAAAAATTAGGGCTAGGCGTGGATACCATGGTGTTCAGGGCTTCAAGCCCAGTTGATTCATGGTCTCCATTATAATTTATATTGCTTCTGCTGGATTTTTGAATGATGCAGGGTTGTACTTACAAACTTTGTCCGTAGGTAAAAGTCTAAGCCTAAAACGAAAGTGCTGAGGAAGAAGAAGGCTAGGTGGCAAACTCCCATTGGGAGATTTGAATTACGCGCGCGTTTTTATGATGTTAACTTTAAATTATATATAATGTCATTTTTTAATTATATTAACAAATGAACAGCCAGCACAGATGGTTAAGGACGGAGGGTTTGAAGCAAACGTCCTGGGTTCGATCCCAGCAGTGTTGCTTTTGTATTTTTCTTGAATATTCCTTGCAGATCCAGCATATCACTCTATTGAGGGTCCACCTAGCGCTCCCCATCATCCATCTGTTGGATCCATCTCCAGCTAGATCCAATGTCCAGCATACGCAAGCTTCTGATAGACCCTCAGAAGATGGTCTCACTGAATCAGGCACGATCCTCTGGGCCACCAACTTTGGGCCTATAACCAATCTTAGCGCTGCACCCCCTCAATTCCTTCCAGCACCAGGACCATTTTATTTCTTTTAATTTCTTCTATTTAATTATTTGGCTTTAATTATTTCACAAAAAAAAATCATGTTTTTATTAAATCACAAAAAACATTAAAATCAGATTTTTTCATAAAATATTTTATTTCATTAATTAATTAGGTTAACTTAATTTGGGTAATTTAACTTCTTTTCCATAATTAAAATCAATTAGAAATTAGGTTAAATCATAATTTGATCACTTTTCTTTCAAATAAAAATACAAAAAATGTTTTTCTTTAACTAATTAGATTTCTTTTAGAGTTTCAATTTTGTTCCCCGTATTTAATTCTGTCGCGCGTATTCTTTTTCCCCTTATTTCTTAATTATTTATTTGAGATTGTAATAGTTTTAACTAGGATTTTATTTACTGTATTTATTTATTGTTTACCCCCAAGTTTTGGTTATGTAACCCCCTCCCCGAAGCCTTGTAATAGCTAGGTTTTTTTTATTCTCTCACTTTACTTTCCGCTATTATTAACTACTTAGACTAATAGGCTTGTATGGAAAGAATAACGATTAAAACGGTAGATAACCCTAAATGTGCAAGATAAAATTAAATAAAAAACAAACACTTGCACATGCTCACTCCAAGGGTGTATCCCCACTTCGGTTGCCTTCGGTAAATGGTCATGAAGCATAGGGAGTTTTAGTGGTTGTCCTCTAGTCCCAAAAGATAAAAAATGACCCATTCGAATGTTGCCTCGGAAAGATCTTTAGAAATTTAGGGTAACTACTAAAGTTTACTAATCATTTCTTATGTGATCGTACTCGTCCCTTTCGATTGTCCCTTAAACTCCAACGATGGATCTACCTACTCCTTAGTAGTAGGATAGTGTTGTCTAAAGGAAATAAGAAAACGAACAACCTTTTTTTCGAGTAGGTAGAAACTCTTAAGTACTTACTCAAAACAAACAATTTTTCACACCGACACTTTCAAACACTTTTCAAACAAAGTTTTCAAAACACTTTATCACACCCTTGAGGACTGATACAAGGGTTACCATAAAGTGAAACCCCGCACTAAGGCATTTTCAATGCTTTTCAAAACAAACACACACAAGCAATTTCAAAAAGAGCAAGTACCTAAGAGCCCATGGAAAACCACGGTTAGAAAGATTTCTAACACCTTCCCTTTCTATAATCTACCACCGTACTCAAAAACTCTCGAAAAAAAGGTTTTTTCTGTTCTTTTCCCATTCCCTTGTTGGATGAAATAAAAGTCGGTGACGACTCTTGCTTACCGCGACATTTACGAATACAAAATGCAAACCAGTATTAAACTGTTGGTTCTGCCACCGTATCACACCTACTATCCAGGATTTCATCTCGAAGTAACCCTACTATCCAGGTTCCTTATCTCTTATCTCCAGACAACAATTTACAACACCATAAGACCTGGACCCGATCAGACACAAACGATTTCATATTTCCCCAGTAAGTCGTTGTGCAGCCTGGACCCTGACCAGGTATGTAGCTCACTTTTGTCTCATCAATCAAGAGTTTATTCCCCAGTGAAGCTCCTATACTCTATTTCCCAAGACATAAATCAACATTCCCCGGTGAAGTCCTCCTCAATGGCAGGTACAGGACTTCTCGCAAAGGAGTCTCTTATGCGACGTATATCTTTTTCTAGATGGCATCTTTAAGCGCATCTCTGACGATCTTCTTCAACTTTCAAATGGAATCTGTAAGCCCATTCCCGATATCACCAATCAATATTACTTCATGTGAGTGCAAATTTCTGGGCACTCTAGTGTTCAATCATCTTCCACCTTCAGATCACGAAAGGCAGACCAGCCAATCTACATCCTCAGGTTTAAGAAGATTGAATAGCGACAGCTGTTGTACCCCAAAATTTGCCCTCTCATGTTATTCAAAACATGCTTCTAGAAGTCCTCAACTTGCCCAAGGATACCTAAGGATTAACCAGACAAATCCTCCTCCTAACACAATGAGCCTCAAATTAGGGTTTCACTCCTCATCAAGATGTTTGAGTTCCAAGGGTACTAAATGGTCTCCATAGCCCTAATATGTTCTCAAGATCATCCATGCCAATTTTCATGCCTTGCACAAGAAGTTTGCTCAGTCAACTTCTCACATGCCTGAAAATCAACTGTACTAGGTCAAAAGTCAACTGTGATCCACATCAGTCAAACTTCAAGATTTTTGGTCAACCTCAAAATTTTGAAGTAACATTCATCATTTGATCAAGGGTTGCTAAATTAGGGTTTCTATAGGAAATGTCGACCAAACTTTGACCAGGCATAACTTTCTCAAACTTTATCGTAAATTTCCCATCCAAGGCTCATTTTGAATAGGATTAAATTTCCTACAACTCATATTCATCCCTCAAGTTTAAGAAATGCACTCATGAAAAGATATAAATTCAGACATTATAGGTCCTTCTCAAAAGTCAACAAAAACACCTTTTGGGTCAAAGCTTCTTACATGAACATGGAAGATCCAATTGAGATAAAACCAAAGAGGTTGTTTAGAGGACATCCTAAGCTTTCTAAAAAGTCAAAGAACACCTTATTAGGAATAATATTAAGGGAGATATATAATGTCAAAGTTGACCAATTTTTAGAAATGTGCATGAAGTCAACATTGATCAAAATGACTTTTTTTCCAAATGGGCCCATGTTTTCTTGTTTGAAACTTGTTCCTAAGAGGACCCACGACCCCTGAGCTTATCCACATATTTTTTTATTTTTTTTATTTTTTATTTTTATTTTTTATCCATTTAAATCAAAATAAATTAATTTAAATTGTAGAATAATGAAATAAAATCCAAGATTTGATTTTATGAGCATATTATGAGTCAATGAACCGCTAGAAAATCATCCAAATTTGTGCAAAAGTTAATTGATTGGAAAAGATCTTAATTTGGTCTATTTTGGAAACAAATCATACAAGGCAAAGAATGAAATCAAATCTCCATAATTTGCAAAGATATGATCAGCTTTTGTTGACCTAAATCATTCTATGATATATACACAACATTTCCAAAGCATAATGACAAGGATTAGGTCGTGCAAACTGAAGAACAAAAACTCAATTTCTTGTCAAAAAGTGCAGACTGTATCTTTCTATACAGAACAATTCAAGCGATTTCAAAGCCAACAATCCGTTCCTGGATGTGGTCTGAAGCTAGTCCAATCATTCTCAAGTCACAAAATGTCCAGAATCGTAAGATACAGGATTCGACTTTCCAACTTTTTTTGATTTTTGATTACATGCATACACGCGTTTTCAATGAAATTTAACCATGCATTCTTGTGTATTTTAAGGTTTCAATGATATCTGAATTGTTTGATTGAGTTTTAAGTGCAGGAATCGAGGGATGCCATTCTTAGGGTTTCCAAACTCGTTTTAGGGCTTTCTGATACAGGCAAAATTAGGATCAGATATGGATACCATGGTGTTCAGGGCTTCAAGACCAGTTGATTCATGGTCTCCATTAGGATTTATGTCGCTTGTATTTAATTTTTGAATGATGCAGGATTAAGGCTACAAACATCATTTGTAGGTAAAGGTTCAAGCCTAAAACGAAAGCCTGAGGAAGAAGACAATGAGGTGGCAACATCCTACTGGTTGGTTTAAATAGTGCGTGCATTTGTTATGATAACTGCCAATTATTGAATATATTACATTTTATTCATTATTATTATCAAAAGGCCAATTGGCCCAGTGGCAAATAGGAAGAGCTTCAGGACACGCGTGTGTAGGGGGTCAGGGGTTCGATCCCTGCCTCCTACATAATGTTTTTCTCAATGTTTAACTACATATTTTATGCGCCTCAAAATCAAGCGCCTATCATGTACCCAAGAGCCACACCATCAGATCATGTCTTGGCCAGATCTCACGCCTCCAGGAAGCAGCGCATGGTGAACCTCCAAAAGGGATCCTCACTGGATCACACGCCAGCCTTGGGCCATCAACAAATTGGGCTGGGAAAATTCATCTTACAACCCTTCAATCTGGGTTACACCTCCCACCAGGCCCATTATTTCTTTTTTTATTTCTTTTATTTATTTTAATTATTTGTTTTTTTTTTTGCAAAACAAAAATCATTTTTTTTATTAAATCAAAAAATCATAAAAACATTAAAATTAGATTTTTTTAATAAAATATTTTATTTCATTAATTAATTAGATTAATTTAATTAGGGCAATATAAATTCTTTTTTCATAATTAAAATCAATTATAAAATTAGGTTTAATTTGCAAATATTTAATTTTCTCCATCAAAAAATAACAAAAATATTTTCTTTGATTTCCTTCGAATTTAGACTTTGATTCCCGTATTTAATTCGTCTCGCGCGCATTTATTTATTTATAATTCCAATTATTGTAACTGTTTCGAGGTTTGTAATAGTTTTTAATTAGGGTTTATTTTACCGCTTTTTACTTACTGTTTAATCCCCAGTTTGGTTATGTAACCCCCTCCCCGAGGCCTTGTAATAGTTAGAACTTTTATTTCTTGCACTTTTAAATTTCCGCAACTATGAATTGTCTAGATGTATGGAGAATAGGCTTGCATGCAAAATACAAATGAAATTAAAATAGTAGATCACCTTAATTGTGCAAAGATAAATAAACTGAAAAATCACACATGCACATGCTCACTCCTAGGGTTTGCCTCACTTCAGTTGCCTTCGATAAACGATCATGAAGCATAGGGAATTTTAGTGGTTGTCCTCTAGTCGCAAAAGATAAAAAATGACCCATTCGAATGTTGCCTTGGAAAGATCTTTAAGACTCTAGGGTAATTACTAAGGTTTCCTAACCATTGCTTTTGTGACCGTAATTGTCTCTTCGGATGTCCCTTAAAACTCCAACGATGGGACTACCTACTCCTTAATAGTAGGATAGCGATGTCTAAAGGAAACGAGAACAAACAGTCTTTTTCGAGTAGGTAGAAACTCTTAAGTACTTGCTCAAAACAATAAAAACTCTTTTACACAAACACTTTCAAAACAGTTTTCCAAATCAACTTCGTCACACTCTGGAGGATAGATACATGATGTTGTACCCCAAAACTCGCCCTCTCATTTTATCATGATTTCCCCTTACAAGACTCTTTAGACTCAAGACCAAGCTAGGGTTTGCTCTGCTCAAGACATCTCCTTGCACTCTTGACCTGAAATTAGGGTTTAAATTTGCACAGGGATTTTTGGACTTACAATGCTCAAAGTAACTTTCATACTTCATGTTGGACTTATAAGATTGCCTCTACCAAGTGTTGGCTGAAGATTTTGATGATATTATTAGAAGCAAAGCAAATTAGACGTTTCGTTTGGAATAAAGAAGATGTCATGTTTCGAAATGATAGAGGCAGTGCTTCGTATGAACATGTTAAAACTTTGAGCTTCGAGTGACAGTTATGGGAATATATTCAAAGAAGTCTCGAAATGGTAACAAAGCTGTGTCCAAGAAATGCGTTCGAAGCGAAGAAGTGCCAAAACATTTGAAATTCAAATACAAGCGGGATGTTCGAAATTTAAAATCTGTGCGCTGGAGCATTTGAAGACGCGTGGAAGCGAGAGAAGGGCATTACTTTGCATGTTCTGAACGTGGCATGATCTTATAGCAAGACCGTTATGGTCGAAGTAGTATAAATAGGAGTCTTAGCGTTAGGATTTCGTGTGTCATATCTGTTGTACAAAAAACTCAATAAACATTCAAAATACCACATGGCTAGGGAAACGAATGCACGAGCAATGTACGTATGATAACACCAAGTGTTTATGATTTAATAAAACTCTTTATCATTTCCAGTATTTTCCTCTATCTTCATGTCAATATTATTCAAAAGCCTTTGCATTAAAACATTTTCATTCGAAGTCTTTTTACTAATGTCTTACATTTAAATGTTCTCTTTCCATTTCAAATCCTTTATTTTTAGAAACTTCTGTATATTTCATGCCTTTATTTTCATGCTTTTATCATTCGAATATCTTTTTCATTTAAAGTCATCTTACCGATTTCTTGCATTAAAACGCTTTCTTCATATTTCAAATCTTTTACATTCCAGAGAATCTTTTACATTACATGTTTTTATGCTTCGAAGTCATTTACTTGCATTTTCTACAGTTTTTACATGTCTTTACAATTGAACTTTATTCATGCAATTCAGTTTCGCGCGCATTTACTTGATCACGTTATTATATTTTTACTAGAGTAATCGAAGTAAGTTAAACACCTACACAACATTCTAAATACCAACCATGAATATCTGTTCTATAATGAGAGTTATCCAAATGACCAATACATCCTAGGATCAATCTAGTCGATCCTGCAAGTTACCGGAGAGATTAAATAACAGTCATAAAGTTTATTTGATAGTTTGGAAGACTAGCGGTTGTTTACCAGAAATCACTGTAAACAAATTGGCACACCCGGTGGGACGCGTCATTGGCCATTACGAAATTTAGAACAAAGTACAAATTGTTGAGACATAACCATTGTAAAAATACTTTCTGAGTGATAAGTTTGTTGTTATATGAACCTTAGAAGTGGTAGAATAACCAATAGCAACCAACCCTTACCCAGAAGAAAACGTTTGGACAAGATGTCTAATTCTGACAATCAACAAGGGGAACAAAATGCCCCACATACAACAGGCACTAATATCTCCGCTTCGATGGGAACATCTAATGTGATCCCTTCGAATGCACAGTCTGTTGTATCCTCTACTAGTAATATAGCCACTAATGGAACAAGTGGCATACCAACTAACAGTTCGATCCTTGGAAATACTGGAACCATTGGTTACCCTGGGGGATTCGTCCCACCACCAGGAACACAAACCCATTTTGTCACCCCATTAACTAGACCACCCGGTTTCGATGGTAACAGAACCAGAAATTCCTCTTATGGAATGCCAACATCTTTCATGGCAGGTTTACATAATTCCACATCGAATTCATCACCACAACTAGGATCTGGGTCTGGGGAAAATCAATTGATGACAAACAACCAAGGATCAGTGGGTTATAGTGCAATGCCTATCATAACCACGGAGAATCAGTTGGCCTTTAGGCAATTGATGGATGACAGTAACCATAATATGATAGGAGTGTTAGCACAAACTATGCAGGAGATATTTGCCCCAATAGTACAAAATGTGACTGTGACAAACAGAGAAAATGCAGATAACATGAGTCGAATAGCAGATTTCTTCGCTCCCCCAGAAAGGCGTAGGCAGAATCAGGCGGGAGTTCGAGCGAACGTACCTATTATAGAACAAGTTGCTAACGACCCACCCTATAGACCAGCAAGGGAAGAGGTTAATTTGGGGGCAAGGGCACAAAGGCTGGAAGCCCCAATGATCCAAGACCCACAAAGGGAAATTATGGAACCAGGGGCAAGGGTCGAAAGGCTAGAAGTCCCAGAGTTTCGAGAAGAACAACCTAGAAGAGTTGTCATGGTGGGTCGAAATCAAGATGCTGATGCAGTCGTTCATAGAATTCGAAACGATAACATCTTGGCAGAAAACAATTTAACCACCATGATAGAAAGAATCATGGCCCAAAATGGCCTCAACACAGGAATTAGAAGGCCAAATTATGCCTCTCCTATATTAGATTACATAATGCACACTGATTTACCAAGGGGATATAAAGTCCCTAAGTTTACAAAGTTTGCTGGGGATACCAATGAGTCAACAGTCGAACATATAGCCAGGTATCTAACCAAAGCAGGAGATATAGCCAATAATGAAGACCTTAGGATCAAATATTTCCCAAGTTCCCTGACTAAGAACGCTTTCACATGGTTCACCACTTTGCCTCCTGGGTCTATTGATACTTGGGCTTTGTTGGAGAGATTATTCCATGAGCAGTTCTACATGGGACAATCAAAAATAAGTCTGAAGGAACTAGCCAGTGTCAAGAGGAAGTTTACTGAACCCATAAATGACTATCTGAATAGATTCAGGCTCTTGAAATCTAGATGTTTTACAGTAGTTCCTGAACATGAGTTAGTCGAAATGGCTGCTGGCGGCCTGGATTACTCTATTCGAAAGAAATTAGACACTCAATACTTGAGGGATATGGCTCAACTAGCCGATAGGGTTCGACAGGTCGAAAGGCTAAAAGCAGAAAAAGGCCAGAGTCTTTAAAAATAACAAGAAGGAAAGGATCTCCTATGTTGGAACTGAGGAAGCAGAAGACTATCCGGAATTCGAATTCGAAGAGGTCGAAATCAACCTCGCTGAATTAAAACAGGCACCACCTTACTCCTGCAAATTATTAGTTCCCACAAAAGGGAAAGAAATTGTTGAAAATGAGAAAAGTGACAAATTCCCAAAGAAGGTCTATACCTTCGATGTCACTAAGTGTGACGAGATTTTCGATTTACTTGTCAAAGATGGCCAACTCATTGTGCCATCAAATGTCAAAATACCTCCTTTAGATCAAAGAAAGAAAAGAGGATTTTGCAAGTATCATAGTTTCCTAGGCCACAAAACCTCACAGTGTTTTCTTTTCAGGGACCTAATTCAGAATGCAATTAAAGATGGCAGACTGAAGTTTGCTGATAAAGCAAAAATGAAAGTGGACGAAGATCCTTTGGACGTCGCAGACACCAATTACTCCGAGCCTGCATGCATTGGGGAAATTAACATGGTGGAAGCTGACCAAAGTGACGCTCCAGTAGGAGAGAAAGGTACGGAAAATGAAAGTTGGGTGATATTCGAAGTCAATAAGGGAGTCACTGAAGACGTCCACAAGCAACCAGATACTTCGATTGAAGAATCACCTTTAGCTGTTGCAAAAGAAATCCAGGCTACTGAAGGCCAGGAAAACCAAAACCAAGAGTGGACACAGGTTACTGAAGGCCTGAGGCTAGAATTGGAGAAAGTCCAAATTACGAAGCCAACCTCCCCTCAGAAAGAAATATGGGACACTTTAGGGGAACCCAGTGGAAATTTTGACTACTTGGTCAAATATTCTGCCCCAGAGAGTTCAAAGGTCCAAATTGAAGATATAAAACCCACAGGTTGGGGAGATGATGACACTAAAGGGGAGGATGTTGAGGTAAACATGGTGGATATGGAGAGGCCTCGTTCTGAAATGGAAGAGGTGGAGAGATACTTAGAAAAAGAAAAGTATAAAATGGAGGATAATCATGATGGAGATGATAGTCTCAAGGATTACCTCATGATGTGCCACAAAGGAGATACAGGAATGATACTATGCCCTAGGTGCAGCATCCTTTGCAATCAAAGAATCGCTGCAAACTTCGAGAGGGTACAAAGGGCGCGAACTGGCAACAACTGGCGCCAGGATAACCAGTTATTCAGGTGTTATCCTAAGGCTGGAGAAAGTTTGCTGGAATTTGTGCTTCGCTGCTACAAGGGGGTAACCAAATGCTTGATATGCCCAAGGTGTTCTGCTGTGTATGATCAAAGCATGGCCAGAGCCTTCGAAACAATCCCCTTCGCCCCTTGCTGGAACCACCAAGAGACTGCTCAGATGGGCCCATGTTTCGATAGCAAATACAATCATCGAAGGCCTAATAGTCCTCATCCCAATGGCGCTCGAAGAGTGCCGTTCAAAATTCCTGCTGAAGTTCCCACAGACAAATGGCTGCAAGTCAGAAATGACAAAGGCAAAGACAAATGGAGAAATAACGAACAAAACGCACGCCATGCTATGACATACAGAAGGCAGTTCAACATAGCGAAGAAGGAGGAAGTAAGATTAGAGAACTACAAAGGAAGAAACCCCATGTCAAGATCTCAGTGGCGAAGGCAACCGAGAATTCGAAAGGCTGAGAGGCAAGCTGTGGCAAGTAAAGGGGAAACTTCAACAAAAAACCAAGGTGAATCTAGCACCAACAAACCCATACCAAAAAATCAAACTGAAGGAAAACCCCTAGTTAATAGGAGGCTCTTCTCTGAAATACAACCAACTGAACCAAAGGAATACACTCCAGGTCCAGAAGAGGACGAAGATATGATAACAGACAACTTCGAATCAGAGGGGGAGTCTTCGTTCAATATCAACTGCAACGTGGTATCTGTGCTTCCCTGTGAGTTTGGACAGGAAACTGAAATTGACGAGTATGAGGAAGAAGATACCATAGATCTGATGAAGCATAGGCCTGTGTGCTACTATGTGATGGATAATGGAGCTGTCGAGGAACAGAATGCGTTCTTCGAACGTCCAAAACCAGCTATGAAAAACCATTTGAAGCCATTATTCATTCGGGCAAAGGTGGGTGCCCATGGCGTAAATAAAGTTCTAGTGGATGGGGGTGCTGCAGTCAACTTGATTCCCCATTTCATGCTAAAAAGGTTAGAAATACGCGAATGTGACATCAAGCCACACAACATGGTTCTATCCAATTATGAAGGGAAGGTAGGCAAAACATTGGGGGTGGTTCAATTGGACTTGACAATAGGCTCAAGCTGTAGGCCCACCATGTTCATGGTGATCGAAGCCAAGGCCAACTACAACTTGTTGCTGGGAAGGGAGTGGATCCATGGCGTAGGGGCAGTTCCTTTGTCAATGCACCAGCGATTAGTTTTATGGAGAGAAGATGGGATCGTGGAAAACATTTAAGCGGACCAGAGTTACTTCATGTCAGCAGTCAACTTAGTTGACAAGAGGAATTATGACAAGCATCTGGCAAAGATTGCTCCCTGTGTCCCAAATGATGAAATCAACGAAACCAGGAACGCACACTACTACATGACCCTTCACCATGATGGCATATACTGGGATAGAAGAATAATCAGTGAAGATGAAGGAGTTGAGGGTACTGTACAAAGACGGCCAGCAGGCTGGGAATTCGACAACCTTACTCATGACTGAGTCCTCCTTTTTCGAAAGGATTTCGGCCTATATGGCTGAGAACGAATCAAAGGCGGCTTTAGAGGCCGAAATGAATAAACTAGTTGTAAAGATGAACAAAATAAATGGGGATAGCTCGAAAGGCTCACCCTTTGAAGAACTTGAGATAGATCAAAGGCTGGACGCCATTTATGATAAAGAACCCTTAGGCTTCGAGAGGGACCCCATAGATTCAGGTGCCAAAATGTTGGCGCAGGATCCACTCGAAGAAGTGAACTTAGGGGATGAAAACACAAAAAGAATAACCTATATAAGTGCAAAACTTAACCCAGGCCTCAAGCAGGAAGTGATCGAAGTCCTCAAGGAAAACAAAGATTGCTTCGCATGGGATTATGACGAAATTCCTGGTTTAAAGAGGGAGTTAGTGGAACATAGACTTCCAATCAAGGATGGCAAGAAGCCCATCAAGCAAACTCCTAGAAGATTCGCACCAGCGGTTCTCACAAAGATCAAAGCTGAGATCGAAAGGTTGCTGCGTTGCAGATTCATCAGAACCACAAGGTATGTCGAATGGTTAGCAAATATAGTGTCTGTTATTAAAAAAAATGGTTCTTTGAGAATCTGCATAGATTTTAGGGATTTGAATACTGCAACCCCTAAAGATGAGTACTCCATGCCTGTGGCAGAAATGTTAGTAGACTCTGCTGCAGGATTTGAATATTTAAGCATGTTAGATGGGTACTCTGGATATAATCAGATTTTTATTGCTGAAGAAGATGTTGCCAAGACAGCATTTCGTTGCCCAGGAGCCTTAGGCACCTACGAATGGGTGGTGATGCCTTTTGGTTTAAAAAACGCTGGGGCAACTTATCAAAGGGCAATGAATTCGATTTTTCATGATTTCATTGAAACCTTTATGCAGGTGTATATTGATGATATAGTCATCAAATCTATATCTGCAGAAACCCATTTGCATCATTTGAGCCAATCATTCGAACGAATGAGAAAATATGGCTTAAAGATGAATCCCCTTAAATGTGCATTTTTTGTGCAGGCTGGAGATTTCCTTGGCTTTGTGGTTCACAAGAAAGGAATTGAGATTAACCAAAATAAAACCAAAGCCATAATGGAGACGAAAGCACCTACGTCAAAAAGGGAGCTGCAATCTTTGCTAGGGAAGATTAACTTTCTCAGAAGATTCATTTCGAATCTGAGTGGAAGAACCCAAGCTTTCTCTCCGTTGCTTCGCTTAAAGCAAGGCCAAGCCTTCGAGTGGAACGAAGGTCATCAGGAGGCATTTGACAAGATAAAAAGATATCTCTCTCAGCCTCCCATCTTGTCTCCACCTTCATGGGGAAAGCCCATGAGATTGTACATATCTGCCTCTGAAGTTAGTATAGGTAGTATGTTAGCACAAGAAGATAGCAATGGCATCGAAAGAGCCATATACTATTTAAGTAGGGTACTGAATGATGCAGAGACTAGATATAGCAATTTAGAAAAGTTATGTCTTTGCTTGTACTTTTCTTGTATGAAACTCAAGTATTATATAAAGCCTGTTGATGTTTATGTTTCATCTCATTTCGATGTCATTAAACACATGCTTTCAAAACCAATAATGCATAGTAGAGTTGGCAAATGGGCTCTAGCCTTAACAGAATATTCTTTGACTTTCATGCCTTTAAAAGCTATGAAAGTCCAAGTGATTTCTGATTTCCTTGTGGACCATTCATTGGTTCAACAGACTGTCATGAGTTATGTTGAAATGCAACCATGGAAATTATACTTTGATGGTTCAACCCACAGGAATGGAAGTGGTGTTGGAGTCCTTATAATTTCTCCTGAAGGAATTCCAACAAAATTCAAGTATAAATTAGATGGTCCTCATTGCTCGAACAACAAAGCTGAGTACGAAGCGCTTATTGTTGGACTTGAAGCTTTGTTGGAATTGGGGGCAACTAGAGTCGAAATTAAAGGAGACTCGGAATTAGTAGTCAAGCAAATAACAAAGGAGTATAAATGCATAAAGGAAAACCTGATGATATACTTCGTCATAGTTAACAGGCTACTTAGAAAATTTGAATACATGGATATTCAGCATATACCAAGAGTAGAAAACCAGGAAGCAAATGACTTAGCACAATTGGCTTCAGGTTATAAAGTTTCGACCAAAAACTTTGAGGATCTGGTCGAATTAAGAGGTAGAATTATGGCTACTAGGTTCATACCATCAGATCTATAGAGTATGAAATTGGGTTATGCTGAGAAACAGGGTTTCGAAATACTAGCCATAGACACCTTATCAGATGCAGATTGGCGAAGTCCACTTGTGAGCTATTTAACAAATCCAACTTCGAATATTGATAGGAAGATAAAATATAGAGCATTGTCATATATCCTCATGGGGAACGAATTGTTCAAAAAGACCCAAGAAGGTGTACTACTGAAATGCCTAGGAGAAAGTGAGGCATACTTAGCTTTATCAGAAGTCCACAATGGGGCATGTGGGGCACATCAAGCAGGTCATAAAATGAAATGGTTGTTATTTCGATATGGCATGTATTGGCCCAGTATGCTCAAAGATTGTATAGACTTTGCTAAAGGGTGTGAAGAATGTCAGAAACATGCAGGGATTCAACATGCCCCTGCAAGTGAGTTGCATTCAATCATTAAACCATGGCCATTTAGAGGATGGGCATTGGATTTAATAGGAGAAATAAATCCTGCTTCATCTAAAGGACAGAAATATATCTTGGTGGGAATAGACTATTTTACCAAGTGGATCGAAGCAATACCATTAATAGTTTCTGATCAAGAGGATATTATTGAGTTCATACAGAAACAAATTATCTATAGGTTTGGATTGCCAGAGAGCATAACCACAGACCAAGGCTCTGTGTTTACTGGTAGAAAGATGCAAGAATTTGCTCAAGAGATGGGGTTTAAATTACTGACATCAACGCCATATTATGCTCAAGCTTTGGACCAAATACTATGGGCGTGTAGAACATCTCCTAAAGAAGCTACTAACACCACACCTTTTCAACTCACATTTGGTCACGATGCAGTTCTGCCAGTAGAAATTCATCTACAATCAGTTCGAATTCAAAGACAAAACGAAATCCCAGCTGCATTATATTGGGAGATGATGATGAATGAGTTAGTTGAATTGGACGAAGTTAGATTGCATGCATTGGAAATCCTGATGAGACAAAAGGAAAGAGTGGCCAGGACATATAACAAAAGGGTGAAAGGGAAAGCATTTACTATTGATGACTTAGTCTGGAAAGTCATATTGCCCATGGACAAGAAAAATAGAACATTAGGAAAATGGTCACCTCATTGGGAAGGACCTTTTCGAATAATAAAGGTATTTTCAAATAATGCATATGAAATCGAAGAGCTGATGGATGATAAACGTATCCTAAAGGTTAATGGGAAATATTTAAAGAAATATAAGCCACGCCTGCAGGAGATTCGAATACTAACAACGTAATCAAAATATCATAAAAATGCCAAAATGGTAATGTGGGATTGCCAAAATGGCGCTGTTCAGATGTTACAGACAAAAACCAAATTTCAAAACTAATCAACACTAAGATTTAGAAATAGACATTATTCTTCAATCTGTTAAAGGTACTTCGAAAAGACTCAAGCCTTTCTTGAGCAAAACGTCTTGCTCCCTCTAAGGTAGCCACTTCTCCCTTGAGTTGTTCTGCGGTTTCCATTTCTGCAAGCCCTTTGTTGAGGAGCTCTTCGAATTGGTTGCCAGCAGTATTGGTTTCGTAGGCTAATTATTGTTCTTGAGCCTCCTTAACCTTCTGTTGAAGTTCCTGAATTTTCCTTTCCCAGAGAAGGATGGACTCAGCTCGAGCCTCATAATTAGTTTTTGCCTGCTTTAGATGCATGGCTTGATCCTCAGCTTCTTGAGAGAGTTTCGAAGCATGCTCATAAGCAGCATCCATTGCAGTTCGTTTTTCTTGAACCTTTCTGGCAAATTCATCTTGGAGAAGGCACCCAGTTACGTTGTCTAGCAGAGATTGAAGATCGAACAAGATAGTGCTAACTGGCAAGGAGCAGGTACCAAGGTTGACTTTTGTAATTAACTCCTTCATAGTGTAGCAAGCTGTGCTATCCTGTTTGAGCACTTCGAACAAATCCACATCAAGAATTGTTCTCCTAATCCTGTTAAGAAGCACAATTCTATCATCTGTGGGCAACAGATGGCTAGTCGAACTTGTACCAGCCCTAGCAGGTGGAATATCCCTTTGAGCTAGCTTCGCCTTCATGTACCCAATAGGGTCATTTCGTCTCAGGAGAGTAAGCTCCTCTTCAGTCATTCGGGATAGAGACGGTTGAGGGAGTTCCACGTGCAGGGGAGTCACATCCATTTCGACTTCCATGGGTTTATTGGTCGCGTCACCGTCACCTTCATTCGTTTCATGCTCATTGTCTTCTTCATTATCATCCAAGTCCACCACTTCGATATCTTCGTTCTCGCTGCTATTTGTATCTGACTCTGTCCCAGCTGTCGAACCATCGTTGGCATCTTCTTCCCCAGAGCCTTCCTCTGCAGATTCTTCATTTCGTTGGTCAGAATCAGCTTTCTCTCCTTCAGCGTGAATGTCCTTTGGATCCTCTTGAAGGGTTTCAAGAGGGGACTTTTGAAGAGAAGTTCTTTGTAAAGTCTCTGCAGATTCATGAAGCGTTGCTTCATTTGTTTCTTTCAGAGGGGGAGAAGTACTCTGGTCGTCTTGCTGCTCTCAAGCACCAGCCAGAACCGCCATATTGGAGGACCCTTTGTTCTGCACTAGGTTGCTGGAATCCCCTTGAGGAGAAGAATTGATCGGAGCAGCAGTTTTTGATGGTGAAGTCGAAGTGGTAAGGGCTGGATTCAAAATGTCCTACAGAGGCAAAAGAATATTAAAAGCAAGCACCAAGGTAACGAATAATTATTTTGTCAAAGATTTAAAAGTTCAATCTACCTGTGGACTCTCAGAAGAGAGGTTGCTAGCTATGCGTTCCAACATTACGTTGGAGGTCGAAGATGGAATTTTGAATTTAGGTAAGGGAGCAGCATCCCTGGAGTCGAGTCCAGAGACACTAGTTGGCACAACACTTTTGGAAATTTCCTTCTTTTGTTTCTTCTTTGAAGCAGTTGGTGAACCCCCTCCAACATTGGGATCCTTCCCGGTAGTATTTGTCTTTCTTTTCTTTGGAGTTGTTGGTGGGAGTTTATTGGTCTGAAAAGATGTTAAACATAAGTTAGATCCGGATTATGAGACATTAGTGGATTCGAAACATCAAGGCTAGTTGATTATCTGTGGAATTGGAGCAGTGGTTGTCACTGGTGTTGTTGTTGTTGTTGGAGCAGTTGTTGTTGTTTTGGATAGAGTCACATTATCAATGGTTTCAACAGATGCCTGAGAGGCGCTTCCTTCTTTCGACTTTGAAGCAGCAGTCTTTATCCTGATGGCTGAAAATCGAAACAATTAAGGCAAAAGTTTAAAATGTAGAAATTGAGAAACATTTGGGATTTTCCCAAGCATTCGCACCTGCGCCTTGATCAGATGTAATCGACATGGCAGAAAGGTCATAGCGAAGATGTCCTGGGAAATCGTGGAGCCAATGTCGAGCCCATGTCACAGTCTCAGATGGCTTTGGTTTCTTATGAAGATATTTGAACATTTCTTTGCAAGTGAACCACCAAGGGTATGGAGGAAACCAAGCCAGAGCCAGTTCTGAGGTAGGTAATCTAGGAAATTTAGGTGGATGCATTTCGAATGCCAACCTATACCTATCCTCAGGTGACAACCCTGAAGGAAGTTTGAGCTTAGAAATTTTTTCTGTAAATTTTTCCTTCAAGGTCTTAGCAGCTTGATGCAAAGTGGATTCCAAGTGCGTGGGATCATAAGTAGTTTCGAAATAATTTTGAAAAGCCCTAATCTCTTTGGCATGAGTGAACATACCTTTCTTGGATGGTACCTGCACATCGAACGCATCAGTTAGTTTATGCTGAATAGTGAGGGTATCAAACATATAAGACTGATAGAACTTTGTCCACCATTCTAGAAAACCCTTTGCTGTAAGGTGTGTAGGTTCGAAAGATATTAGTTCAAAGTGGGCAAAGCCTTGGTATTGTTCCTGCTGTAGTTTGGCTTCTCTTGCCTTGAAGGTTCGCCCAGAGGTGATGGCACTTTCTGTTTGGAATAAGGGTTCTGGGATTAGTTGGAACAAGCCAAATTGTCTCGAAACGAATTTGGGCTGATAAGCAAAAAGGAGGATTTGATTCTTAGCAGGAGTAATTCTTGAAGAGATTAGTCTGGGAAGCAAAAAGGCTTTCCATACATCTTGAATTTCTTTGCTTTTGACTGCTTCTGAGAGAGCCATAGTGAACCACGATAGCCCATGGATTCTTGAGGCAAAGGGTGCCATGCTCTCTTCGAATTTATGCCTCTTGGAGAAAATCATGATGTATTTGGAGAAGAGAACTTTGAAGTCATCCTTATCATCGTTTGGGGTAAGTCTTCGCAGCCTAGTGCCTTCGATGATTCTATCCTCTATTTCTGGGTCCTGTTCAACAATAGTGTTGGCAGTTGATAGTGAAGGTTCGAACATGGCATTGAGCCATAACTGGAGTAACCAGAAAGGGCCAGCTAGCAGGATGTTTTTGGAAGTGTGAGATTTCAAACTCGACACAGCTGATCTTAAACTTTCGTAAAGATCAACTAGTTGCAGTTCGCTTAAACACACCTTCCGATTCTCATGCAAATCTCTAGCTAGAGGAATAAACCTACTGGCTACCTGTAGGGATCTGCTGCAAAAGACATACCTTGATAACCATAAGGTAAGGAAAGCAATGTGTTCTACATCTGACACATTGTCTCCTTCAGCGTGATAGTGGCTGATGAACTTTGAAAAACTGGCTAGCTTAACTTCGAAATCAATAATACTGGAATGCTCTTCATTGTCAGGAATGTAGGTTTCTCCCATTGGTGATAACCCAGTAATGGCTGCTATGTCAAAAAAGGTGGGTGTAATCATTCCACCAGGGAGATGGAAAGTATTGTAAGTACTGTCCCAGAAATATAAGGACGCAAATAATAAAGGGTGGCTGTAGGTAAAGCATGGTTTCGATAGTTTAATCAAGTTATAAATGCCTAATTATTCCCATTGCTGGGATTTCTTAGCTTCTACTTTAGTAAACCAGTTGTGATAAGCTGTGTCGGAGGTGGGGCAAGATCGAAATGGTTTGAAGTTACTCTTCACATAATCTAGCACAAAAGGGTCCTTAGGGGGAATGATTGGATTTTCCACGGTGGTCGAATCAGAAGACTCTACTGTCTTAGGGTTATCCATTTTATTAAACAGAGGTTTAAAATTATAACAAACAGGGAAACTTTTTCTGGTGTCTTTTAAGATTTCAAAGACTGTAAGAGGGCCCATTAAAGCTAACCTCTTGCCAGCGGCGTTAGTAGGAATTAGTACCTGTGATGCATAAAGCATTTCCTTCTCTTTTGAGATCATCTGAGGAATAAGAACAGATTGGCCTTGGAAGGTGCCAACCTTGCTTTCCATTGTGGTTCCTGTGTTCTTTGCTTTCTTTTTGGAAGCCTTTTTTAGTTGAGATGAAGTTGAAGAAGACATTGTTGGAAGAATGTTGGAAGTTTAGGGTTTCGGTGAGAAGATAGGTAGAAAAGATTCAGAATGTGGAAAGAAAAGAAAAATACTAAGTTGATGGGTTTTTATAGTGTGGAAGTTTAAACATCCACTGAGTAAGATTGTGATACGTGGTAGTCGTGGGTTGGTTTGAGAAGGAGGTGGCGTAAAGTTAATATTGGTAATAGGAGTGATTAAATAATAATCATTGTTTTGTAACTGCACCGTGCTGTGAAATGGTTCAAGACGGTTAAGGAATCTGAAAAGCGTCATGATTGACGTGACTGGAGTCATATGCAATAAATGTTACGATGATTCAAAGGTCGCATCAAAGTCTTGTGTATATGTTTAAAATAGGTATTTCTCAAAGGAATCGAAATACATATTTTAAAGGGGCATTTTGTTGGCTGAAGATTTTGATGATATTATTAGAAGCAAAGCAAATTAGACGTTTCGTTTGGAATAAAGAAGATGTCATGTTTCGAAATGATAGAGGCAGTGCTTCGTATGGACATGTTAAAACTTTGAGCTTTGAGTGGCAGTTATGGGAATATATTCAAAGAAGTCTCGAAATGGTAATAAAGTTGTGTCCAAGAAATGCGTTCGAAGCAAAGAAGTGCCAAAACATTTGAAATTCAAATACAAGCGGGATGTTCGAAATTTAAAATCTGTGCGCTGGAGCATTTGAAGACGCGTGGAAGCGAGAGAAGGGCATTACTTTGCATGTTCTGAACATGGCAGGATCTTATAGCAAGACCGTTATGGTCGAAGTAGTATAAATAGGAGTCTTAGCGTTAGGATTTCGTGTGTCATATCTGTTGTACAAAAAACTCAATAAACATTCAAAATACCACATGGCTAGGGAAACGAATGCACGAGCAATGTACGTATGATAACACCAAGTGTTTATGATTTAATAAAACTCTATCATTTCCAGTATTTTCCTCTATCTTCATGTCAATATTATTCAAAAGCCTTTGCATTAAAACATTTTCATTCGAAGTCTTTTTACTAATGTCTTACATTTAAATGTTCTCTTTCCATTTCAAATCCTTTATTTTTAGAAACTTCTGTATATTTCATGCCTTTATTTTCATGCTTTTATCATTCGAATATCTTTTTCATTTAAAGTCATCTTACTGATTTCTTGCATTAAAACGCTTTCTTCATATTTCAAATCTTTTACATTCCAGAGAATCTTTTACATTACATGTTTTTATGCTTCGAAGTCATTTACTTGCATTTTCTACAGTTTTTACATGTCTTTACAATTGAACTTTATTCATGCAATTCAGTTTCGCGCGCATTTACTTGATCACGTTATTAGATTTTTACTAGAGTAATCGAAGTAAGTTAAACACCTACACAACATTCTAAATACCAACCATGAATATCTGTTCTATAATGAGAGTTATCCAAATGACCAATACATCCTAGGATCAATCTAGTCGATCCTGCAAGTTACCAGAGAGATTAAATAATAGTCATAAAGTTTATTTGATAGTTTGGAAGACTAGCGGTTGTTTACCAGAAATCACTGTAAACACCAAGTTTCAAGCCTTGAATCAAATTTTTGCCCAGTCAATTGCACAATTGACCTAGAAATCAGCTGTATTGGGGAAAAAGTCAACTGTGGCCACTTTATAGTCAAACCTCATAATTTTTTATCCACATCAACATTATAAGCTCATATGAACCATTTGATCAAGTTTGGACCACAACTCCTCAAGAAATTTGATCAGATCATCAAAAGGGCAAAATGGTCATTTTTAGGGTTTTGACTGTATAAGGGCAATTTCTGATTTTTCACCTAGCCAATGGCAAATTGGGTTCAAGAATAGATTCAAGGATTCAATGGCATCATCTTGACCAAATCACAAGGTTCAAAAGATCTCAAAAGCATTGGATTGACAGATGAATTTTCCAGCCAATTGATCAAAAATCAACTGTACACTGAAAAGTCAAACTTTGACTTTTCGGTCAAAATCAAGTGCCAAGGGTTATTTTTCATCAAGATGTGTCAAAACATGAAACTTGTTCATCAAGAAACCTAATTTTGCAAATTAGGGTTTAAGATTGAAAATTTTCATAACTTAAAATTTTTCTAAGTTATGAAATTTTCTTATTTTTTCCCAACTTTGCCCAACTTTTTCACCATGATGCAATTGGATTCAAACAAAACTTACAACATTAAAGTTGTAGTCCTCCACAAAATCTACAACTTTGATTCACAAAGTTTTCCCAAAAGAAGCTTGGATCTCAAGTTATGATATTTGGAACAAGGGTCCATGAAACTTTTAACTTAGTGAAATTTTGCCCTAGTTTAGGCAGGATTTTGACCTATCTTCATGGCCATTTTTCACCTAGTTCCACTTGGAATATCAAAATGCATTTCAATGATGGATTGTAAAGAATGTTAAAAGATTTCCAAAATGTCTAAGAACTCTCCAAAATCATTTATGGTTAGGGAGAATCAAAGGTTTGAATTTGGCAAAAACTCACTTTGATCCATGGCATTTTCATGTTGACACAAGTTGCAAAATCTGTCCAACTTTGCTTGTACTTGAATACAGGTATCTAAACCCTTCCACACTCAAAAATTGAATGCAAACTCATTGGTTTAAGGAATTATTCTGATCAATGGAAGTTTACACAAGAGTTTAATCCATTTTTGACAAAAAGTGAACTATGCCATTTTGATAAAGGTGGCTTTATGTCAACTTGTTTCCCTTGAGCCTTGAACCAAGATTTTTGCAGCATACCAACTCCACAAACTCAGGGAAAAGTACGACAATCTTGTGCATGCTTGAAGCTAGCCTGTACAGGTTTGCCCTTGGCCACTTCACACTTTTCTTAAAAAACAAGTCAACTTGCCAAAAACACATAACTCTTGTTTTTGTTAAAACCAAGGGTTGAAACCTTTCAAAACGAGTTTTTCATATTTCCTTGAGCTAGAAACACGAGCTATCCAATCCCCAAACACCCTTGAACATCAAAACACCTTATTCTTTCAAAACCGGGCAGTTTCTGCATTTTTGTTTCCAAATCACAAACTACTAGTGAGTTTTGCTCCAAACCTCTTCCAATACATTCTATATAACCCACCTAAGCTATCCCAACCATTGGCCATTGACTGTAACTATATTTACAAGCTTCACCATTTCTGATTTCAGCTTGTGTAGGTTGACTTCTACAGGCTTATTCAAGCAAGCTCAAAGAAAACAAAGCATTGAGAAAGGTCAGAGGAAGTCCAGGCAAGCTCACAAACATCTCAGGCCTCACTGAAAACCCTTGCATTGCCATACTCGAGTTCAACTGAAACAGGTATTTTCCAACTTTCTATCTCTCTATTTAGGAATCATTAGGCTTAGGTTTGTGAATAAAAAATGTAGTACTCATTGCCCTTAAGTTGTACATATGCATAAATTTCATTTAAGTTAACTGTGTTGAGAGAATTTGATTGATGAACTTTCTGAAAAAGTTAGGTTAGAAATTAGGGCTAGAGAAATTCTCTCTGGTCTTTGAGAGTTAGATTAAGTTCTTTATATGGTTGGAATCGTGTTGAAAAATATTATAACTTTCGTGTTGTGAGTTTTTGCTTTAGAGCATGTATGCAGGAGTTAGCCATTTATACAAAGAACGCACGTTTTTGTTTGAATCAGAGGTTGAAGACGAAGTAGATGGGCTGGGCCTGGCTATTTCTCTCTTTTGGCGCCCCCCAGCTTGCTGATTGCACCCCCTAGCCCATTTCATTTTTTTAAAAATATTTTTTCTATTTCATTTACATTTCTGATTTTATTTTTCTAAAAATAAAAAATTACCAAAAACATTTTCATAAATTTTCACATTTTATTTTGTATTTTTTATTATTTTTTCTAACACAAAAATAGTTTTTCTTAAATAATATACTTTTATTTTTTCTAAATAAACTTGTAAATACTACAAAAAATATTATACTTTTATTTTTATTATTTATATACTTAAATAATATTTTTTTTCTAACATATTTTTATTTTTTGACATTTGTATATATTTTTATTTTATTATACATAAACAAATATTATAATATATACATATTCTTAAACCAAAAAAATTAGGGTTTTTACCCTTAACAAAAATAACCTTTTAATTTTCTTATTTCTTTTTTAATACATTAAATATTTTATTTTTACATACATAAAAATAAACAAAGACATTTTTTACATATTTATAATATATTGCATGTTTATTTAATTGTCTATTTAAATATTTGCTTATTTATTGTTTGATACAAAGAATTCAATTTGGATGTAATAGTTAATCTTAGGGTTTTATTTTCTTGCAAATGCTCCCCATTCAAATTTGTACCCCCTCCCATATATCAATGTTGTAATAGTCGTAGATTTATTTTAAGCATTTTATAGCTTTCAAATATGCCATGATAGAGATTAGGGTTTGTATGCAATATCCAAAAGCAAAACAAATAGTTAGACCTAAAACAAGACAAAAATGCATGAAAATGACAACTATGCACACATGCACCCCCTAGGGTTTCATCCACTTGTTGCCTTAAAAATGGTCATGGTATGCATGTTGAGTATCTTGGCAAAACAAAAACAAAACAAAAGATCATAGTCCCTCGATGACGCTACCTTGGTTGCCTATACAAAATGGTCTAGTCCCTCAAAAATTGTTAAAGATACTTAGGACAATTGCTATCATGGACAATACGATGACCTGCACCTGTCCCGTTTAAACATCCAAATACAAGGTTGTTTACAAAATGCAATGGTAAAACAACACTATCAAAAGGGTTAAAAATGTGTAGGAAAGACTCTTGAATAGATAGGGTAGACAACTCTTAGTTACTTGAACAAAACTTGCAAACATCCTTGCTATTTTCAAAACCACATCACAACACAATTTCAAAACATTTCCCAAAACAAACTTTCAAACTTTCAAACATTGAAACATATTTTCAAAAGACAATACACCTTTGTATATATTCAAACAAGAATCATTACAAAGGTTGGCACAATGATGGCCTCTTTTCAAAATATTTTCAAAACCACATACAAAGCACCATTTCAAACAATTGAAAAGAAAAAGCAAGTGATCTAAACAAGTAACTAAGAGCCCATGGATAACCATGGATGAAAAGGGTACTTGCACCTTCACTTTTCATAATATACCCCCCGAACCCAAGAAAACATCTCAAAGATCTTTCCTGTGCTTTTTGACCTTTCCTTTGGATAAAATAAAAAGTCGGTGGCGACTCTTGCTAAACCGAAACATTTGCGAACACAAACGCAAAACCTCAAGTCAGTTCTCCCACCGTATCACACAAGGGTTACCACGAAGTTAATAAAAAACTTTTCAAAACACACACAAGAAATTTCAAAATGAGCAAGTACCTAAGTGCCCGTGGAAAAACACGGATAAAAAGAGTGCTAACACCTTCCCTTTCTATAATCTACCCCCCGTACTCGAAAAATCTCGAAAAAGATTTTTTCTATTCTTTTTCCTTTTCCTTTGTTGGATGAAATAAATGTTGGTGGCGACTCTTGCTTACCGCGACATTTGCGAACAAAAAACGCAAGCCAGTATTAACAGTCGGTTCTGCTACCGTATCACAATTACCTTCTCACACTAGGTAGGAATTTAATCTAACATCCTTCTTCTTCACACCTGTGGTACTTTCTGAGTCTTTGACATGACATCCAATCATGGGAACCAAAACATTCCAATTCAGGTCAGTGGCTTGACCTTAAACTCAACTTTGGAGAACACACAATTTTGCTTCTTACTGAATCATGATATGAGATAATTCCCCAGAAAGAAACATCCTCCTGATGTATTTTTTATTATCAACACTTCCTGCCCAATCAGAATCACAATGTCCACTTAATGTAGAGCTAGATCCATGAGAATACAACATAACATAGTCACTTGTCCCATTCACATTTTTTAGTATTCTCTTCACATGGTTGGCATGGATAACTTTGGGAGTAGCTTGATATCTAGCACATACCCCTTTTTCATCTTTAGACAACTTCAGATGTGTGGGAGCAGGTGTTCTCTTGTGACTGAAAATTTCCATCCCAAATTTCTTTACTATATTCTTAGCATATTTTCCATGGGATAGGAATATGGAGTCTTCCATTTGTTAACTTGTAGACCAAGAAGGTAAATTAACTCACCAACAGGGCTCATCTCAAATTCTGACTGCATTTTTTTGACAAAATGTTGAACCATCTCATTTAACATCCCACCAACCACAATATCATCAATATAAATTTGTGCAATCATGATCTTCCCTTCTTCTTTCTTGACAAAAGGAGTTTTGTCTATACCACCTTTCCTTTATCCATTCTTACTAATAAATTATGTCAATCTCACATACCAAGCTCTTGGAGCTTGCTTTAATCCATACAGAGCTTTATTTAGTTTGTACACATGGTTAGGAAAAAAAACTTGGATCAATAAATTCCTTAGGTTGTTCCCCATAGACTTCCTCATTCAAATAGCCATTTAGGAAGGCACTCTCTACATCAATTTGAAACAGCTTAAACCTTATAATACAAGCAACTCCTAAGAGTAGTCTAATTGATTCAAGTCTAGCCACGGAAACAAAGGTTTCATCAAAAACAACTCCTTCAATTTGAGTGTATCCTTGAGCAAATGTCACTTTTATTGCTGAAGAAACTGAGGTGTTGTTCCAACATCTGCTACGATACCATCCATTGTTACTATGGTTCTGGGGGAAACATCCATAGTAACTCATACTCAACTCTTGCGGGGGAACACGAGGAAACATACCAACAACAACTGATTAATCTACCAACATATGCAGGGGATTACACGAGCTACATCTCAATAAGCTTTTCTTCAGACCTCCTGTCTGACTTTGAGATGATGGATGCCATTATCTGTACCTACAAAAGAGATCCCCTCAGTCTATTTCCCCTGATTCTTCAAAAACAATGCCCTTAAAATTTTAACATCTCCGAAGATGTCACAACATTCTGTCTGACATCATATCAACCCTTGACAAAGGGATCTTCTTCAACAACTTCTTAGGGTACACAAAGAGAATCACAAATTCTCTTCCTCAAGGGAAATCAAAACAATACTCAGAAGGATCAAACACTGTGGTTGTATCATAGTAATCCTCTTCAAACATAATAATTTTTATGGCCACAAACAGGATTCCATGAATCTGGTTCCTTTAATCAAAAGGATCTTCCAGATACGAGATCATCTCATATACATAAAGGGTCTGGTGGAGATTCCTTTATGAGTTCTTCTCAAGAACATGGAGCTCAACCTCTATACTCCCATAAGCCTTGGTCAGAAATAAATTGAAATATGGAGTAGATAAATTGTTGATCGTGTCCTGATCAACCTGCACAAACCAGATGCCTCCTCTTCCAGATTAGGAGTAGTTTCAAAAAAAAGTATTCACAACATTTTTGTTCAGCACCTAAGGCATCTGTTCTTCAACTAGTAGTTTCATACCTGTTGAAATAATGTTCTAACATCCCATATAACATTAGTTCCTTCTTTTTGGAACACACCAACCTTGACAGTCTTCAAGATCAATATGCAGATGTATATGGGCATCATTGATCAATTGATTCTCATCAACCTTATTGATAAATGTCTTTATGAGTGGACTTGAGGAAGATCTCAAGTATATTTGACACTTTTAATACGGTTGAAAATGTCAGTGTTGTACCCCAAAATTTTCCCTCTCATTTCATCAACATTTTTCATTACAAGACTCTTGGAACTCAAGATCAAGCTAGGGTTTGCTCTGCTCAAGACACCTCCTTGCACTGTTGACCTAAATTAGGATTTGAGTTTGCACAGTGATGTTTTGACCTACAATGCCCAAATTGACTTTCATACTTCATGTTGGACTCATAAGTTTGTCCATACCAAGTTTCAAGCCTTGATTCAAATTTTTGCCCAGTCAATTGGACACTTGACCTAGAAATCAGCTGTATTGGGGAAAAAGTCAATTGTGGCAAATTGACAATCAAACCTCATGAAATTTGACGCACGTCAACATTATGAACTCATATGAACCATTTGATCAAGTTTGGATCATAATTCCACAAGAAATTTGATCAGATCATCAAAAATGGCAAAATGGTCATTTTTAGGGTTTTGATTGTACAAAGGCAATTTTTGACTGTTTGACCTAACCAATGGAAAATCAAGCTCAACCATGGACTCAAGGACTTAATGAATTTGTCTTGACCTATTTAACAAGTTCAAAAGATCTCAAATGCATAGGTTTGATAGATGAATTTTTCAGTCAACTGATCAAAATTTGACTGTATACTGAAAAGTCAAACTTTGACTTTTTGGTCAAAATCAAGTGCCAAGGGTCATTTTTCATCAAGACATGTCAAATTATGAAACTTGTTCATCAAGAAACCCAAAAATGCAAATTAGGGTTTAAAATGGAAAAATTTCATAACTTAGAAATTTTCTAAGTTATGAAATTTTCTTATTTTTTCCTAAATTTGTCCCATTTTTTCACCAAGATGAAAATGGATTCAAACAAAACTTGAAACATGAAAGTTGTAGTCCATCACAAAGTCTACAACTTTGATTCACAAAGTTTTCTCAAAAGAAGCTTGTATCTCAAGTTATGATTTTGGGAACAAGGGTATCTAAAACTTTTAACTTAGAGAAATTTTGCCCTAGTTTAGGCAGGATTTTGACCCATCTTCTTGGCCATTTTTCACATAGTTCCACTTGTAATTTCAAGTTTCATTTCAAAGATGGATTATAGTACATGCTGTAATCTTTCCAAATTGTCCAAGAACTCCTCAAACACCTTTGTGGTTAGGGAGAATCGAATGCTTGAAGTTGGCAAAAACTCACTTTGATCCATGGCCAATACATGTTCATACCACTTGCCAAATATGATCTAGCTAGCTTGGTTCACAATTACAGGCCTCTAAACTAGTTTGTACTCCATAATTTAATGCATATCCATTGATCCAGAGCATTGTCTTGGTCATTAGGGTATTGTACACTAGATTAAGCCTTAAATGGAAAAAGTAACAATGCCATTTTTGCTTGAACTTTGCTTTATGTCAAAACAACATCCTAGAGCATTGAACCAGATCTTATGCTGCAAACAAAATCCACTAATTAGAGGGGCCAAGAGGGTTGTGTGCAGGGTGATAGGATGGCCTGTACAAGTCTATAACCTCACTTCCACTCTTTTGCTTCAAGAAGAAGAAAACTTGTCAAAAACATATGATATCACACATCTGAGAAAACCAACAAAAAACAAAGTTGTCAAACAAGTTTCATACACCCTAGCAAGCCAGAAACACGATCCCTTGACCTCTCAAAACTCCTTGTGCATAAAATCCCCGTTTTCTTGCAAAATAGGGCCAGTTCTGCATTTTGCAAGTCACCATCAAATTCCAACGTGCGTTTTGCCCAAAGATACTTCAAACACCTTCCAACCAACATACCTGAGTTATTCCAGACCTCCATTTCTAGTTGTAACACCATTAACACACATTGCCATTTTTGTTTCAAAGCTTTGCAGGTTGAGTTCTGTAGCACGATTCAGGCAACTTTAAAATAAACTAAGCATTGGGAGAGCTTCATTGGACATCAGGCAAGCTCAAAAGAACCTCAAGCACCCTTGGAAGTTGCTGCATTGTCCAGCTCGAAGTCAACTGAAACAGGTATTTCATGAACTTCTATCTCTCTATTTAGGAATAGTTAGACTTAGGTTTGTGAATGAAAAATGTTGTATTCATAGCCCTAAAACCATACATGTGCATAGTTTTCATTTATACTAATCGTGCTAGGAGAATTTTGTTCATGAACTTTCTAAAAAAACTAGGTTAAGAATTAGGGCCAGAGAAATTCTCTCTGGTCTTTGAGAGTTGGCTTAAGTTTTTTATATGGTTAGATTCGTTGTTTGATGCTCTACAAGTTTCATGTTATGAGTTTTGTCAAAAAAGCAAGGAATCAAGAGATAGCATTTTGTATACAGAGCGCGCGCGTTTCTGTTCAAAGGAAGAAGATGAAGTTTTTTCTGGGCTGGGCCTGTACAGGCTTACTTTTGGCACCCCCCTCTTTTCTTTTTACACCCACCTGGCCCATTTCTTGTATATTTGTCATTTTTGCATTTTATTTCATTTCTGACCTTGATATTTTATTTTCAAATATAAAAAATACTTAAAAAATATTTTCATAAATTTTTTATATTTATTTGATATTTATTTTAATTAATTCTAGTATTAATACATTAAATACTTTATATTTCTTTTTACTAAAACTTAAAAAATAATGTAAAAAATATGTTTATTTTCATTTATTATTTTATACACATTTGAAAACATTTTGTTGAAATATATATCTTTTTGTAAATAATTAATTTTTACTTTTATATATTTAATATATTTAATACATATATATACATATATAATATATTTTATTAAATAATTAAGACAAAAAAACACAAAAATAATACATTTTTATTTTTATTAATATTTTATACTAAAAATTACATTTTTTCAATATACTTATATTTTTGTACAAATTGATACATTATTGTATATAAATAATAAATAATACTATTTATTTAAGAAATTAGGGTTTTTGCCCTAAAAAAAAGTAATTAAGATTGACTTTTATTTATTTATTTACATTTCACATCAAAAATACTATTTACATACATAAAAACGTTTTTTGCATAATACATTTTATTTAATATTTATTTATTCTATTTATTTAAATATTGTACATTTAATATTATGCCTTACCCATTCAATATGGAGGTAATAATTTAGGATTTAATTTCTTGCAAAATAATCCCCAATTCAAATTTGTACCCCCTTCCTATATCAAGTTGTAATATGTAGAATTTAAATTCTCGCACCTTTAAATTCTTTCAATTATGCCATGATTAGACCTAGGGTTTGTATGCAAAATGAAATCAACAATTAGTTTGGCCTAATCCAAGATAACAATGCATGAAAACAAACACAATGCACACTTGCACCCCTAGGGTTTCAATCCACTTGTTGCCTTCAAAAATGGGCCATGACATGCATGTCAAGTACTTTGGCAAAACAAAAACAAAACGAAAGATCATAGTCCCTCGATGACGCTATCTGAGTTGCCTAAACAAAATGATCAAGTCCCTCAAGAAAATTGCTAAAAATACTTGACACTATTGTTATCATGGTCTATACGATGACCCGCGCCTGTCCCGTTTAATATCCTAACACAAAGTTGTTCATCAAATACAATGGTGAAACAACACTGCTAAAAAGGGTTAAAAACATAAGAAAAATCTTTGAGTAAAATAGAGTAGACAACTCTTAGTTACTTGATCAAAAACTTGCAAAACATCCTTGTCGTTTTTCAAACACACTTCACAACACATCTTCAAAACAATTTCAAAACAACTTTCAAAACATTGGAATATCTTTTCAAAAAGACATACACCTTTGTATATATTCAAACAAGAATCATTACAAAGGTTTCCTAGACAAGGCATCTTTTTCAAAACATTTTAAAAACCACACACACAGAGCACCATTTCAAACAATTGAAAAGCAAAGGCAAGTGATCTAAAACAAGTAACTAAGAGCCCATGGATAACCATGGATAGAAAGGGTGCTAATACCTTCCCTTTCTATAATCTACTCCCCGAACCCAAGAAAACATCTCAAAGGTCTTTCCTGTGCTTTTTGACCTTTCCTTAGGATAAAATAAAAAGTCGGTGGCGACTCTTGCTAAACCGAAACATTTGCGAACACAAATGCAAAATCCCAAGTCAGTTCTCCCACCGTATCACAGAACTGGCGACTCTGCTGGGGAATACTTTAAAAGTGGAGTAACCTTAGGGTTTAGATCACCTTTGCATGCTTGTCTTGATTGCTTTGTTTGCTTTACATTTAGTTCTCTTGTTTGGGCTTGAAATCCTCTACCCGGATTTGGGAAACATTCATAGGTAAATAGCAATACATTTTGGAAATTGCGCGGGGTATACCGACATGGTTGAAGCAATAGTTATATTAGTGCGACATATTTGTGAGTACTGGTAGCCTTTGAGTCAATCAAAGAGAATACGGGGCCGCTGAGTGATGTCATGAAGCACTAATGAACTCTTAGAACCTTACTTGACCATCTTGGCCTTTTTTATGGGTAGTGAGATGACCGGCTTTTGTGCAGTCCAAAGTTGGTAGATACTCGATACTACACTCATTGAGGGTTGTTTTCTTGGAATATTTTGGTCTCCAGTTAAGTGGCTAAACCAAAAAAATGAACACAGAAAATAATCCAGTGATATTGAGCTCCTTAGTACCCGGTTACTATTTATAGTACAAGTTTGAGCCAACTAACTTCAAAAGGGTACTGTGATCAGTGAGAATAGAACTGACTGTTTTAAAGTTGGTTCGCGAAATGTCGCGGTAAGCAAGTCGCCACTGTCTTTTATTTTCTCCAAATGGAAAGGACAAAAGCACAGAAAAATTCCTTATAGAGATTGCTCTCGGTTCGGGAGGTAGATTTATAGAAAGGGAAGGTGTTAGCACCCTTTCTATCCATGGTTATCCATGGGCTCTTAGATACTTGCTCATTTGTGTTTTCAAAATTGTTTGTTTGCTTTTCAAAGTGGGTTTGAAAAAAGTTTCTTTGAAAATTTCAGTTCGACTCTTGTATCAGTCCTCAAGAGTGTTTAAAAAATTGCTTTTGAAAGCTTTTTGCAAAGTGTCGGTGTGAAAAGAAGTTTTTGATTTGTTTGGAATTAGAGCAAGTATCTACGAGTCGTCTACCTACCCTAAGGAATTCGTCTGTGTAAATGTCCTTGAAGTAATGCCATCCCACCATTGAGAGGTAGGTAGCACCACCATTGGAGGTGTTCGGGTCAATTCGAGGGTTCGGGACAATGTGGTCACCAGAGCAATAGGAAGACACCTTAGAAGCTACCCTCATGCCATGTTCATGGACATGAGGACTTACTAAAACATCCTCTACTCGATGACCACTTTTCGAGGGGCAAGGCAACAATGAGACGTACCCTAGGGGTGGTGTGTGATTTGTGTGTCGTTTTCAGATATATTTGTCTTGTCATGCATTGAGTGTTCTACGCGTTGATTTTATTATTGGCCATTCATTCTTTCATGCAAATTATTAACAGTTAAAAAATGCGAAAGGGTAAAAGTCCTACGCTATTACAAAGGCGCGGGTCCACATCGCCAAATTAAACCAGGACCCGATTTGAAATAAAATAAAATGCGGAAAGATAAATGTCTAATTAATCTATTACACGGCTTTGGAGCAATTACATTATATTCACCAAAAGAAATAAAGGTAAAATGCGAGAAGAAGTAAAGTCGGGAATGCGAGGGCGTTGGACCCTTTTAAGGAAATTAAATTACAATTAATAAATTAATTAAGTTAAATGAGAAAAGGAAATTATTTTTGAGTTTTTTGTATTTATGGATTTTAGTAAGAAAATTAAATGAAATTAAAACCCTAATTCTAAACTATTTTTAATTTATTAAAAAATGTTTAAATTTAACCTAGTTTTAACCTAATTATTTAATGGCAAATTCATTTACAAAATAAATAATTAATTATTAAATATGGTGAAAAGAAAAGAAAAAGGATAAAAGTACTTAAAACCCTAATTCTACATTTTTTAGTTTATTAAGAAAAAATATTAGAATTGAACCTAGAATTAAAAAACTAAATTAATTAATAAAGTTTATTTACAAAAAAACATTTAAATAAAATATATTTATATTTTTTGTCTTTCTGATTTTTTATTATTTTTTTATGTTAAAGAAAAAAAAATTAATTTAAAGAATTAAACTAAAACTAAATAAAACAAATAAAATAGAAAAAATAAAGAGAATGAAAAAAGCAAACCAATGGGGGGTGTTGACCCCAATTTGGAGGTTATGTAGCAATCAGGCCCATGAAACGCTAGTCCACATGGACTTTCCTAGCTTGTGTGTGGCTCCATTGACCAATGCATATGGTGTTCTTCAGATCAAGGCCATTGGATTGATGTTCTGAGACATGTGGCACGCTTGGATTGTGGATGTATGGTGCACCTCTGGAATGCACGCTGCGTAGGAACATGGAAAACAAAATAATATGAGAAAGGGAGGGGACCTGGGAATCGAACCCAGGTCCCAAGACTTACCAAACACACATCCAGCCATCTGAGCTAACACGTTTATTCGTATGGAATATAATGAGAAAACATAATATGGGAAAACATCCACTATGCTGATAAACGCGCCAAACATTCAAACGCACCAACCGCTGGCTTACACCTCATCTTCTTCTCCACTCGTTTGCTTTGCCTGGAAAAAAAACAGATGGATAGCGGGGGTTTTAAACCCCCACTAAATGAAGAACATGATAATAGCGATTAGCGTATGGTTGCTCATAAATTGAGCGCGATTAGTGTAATCGATTCGTATGAAGGTCGTGAGTTCAGTGGTCCAGGTCTTGTTGGCCAATTTTTCCCCAAGCGCAAAGCCCTAATTTTACAGCTTTGAAAACCTAGCGAGCTCCAATGGCAACTTTGCATATAGGCTATAAAAACTCAATTAAACAATATCAATAGACTCAGAAGGTCCATGTTAGTACAAAACAACAATCAAAATGTATGGAAAATGCCCAGAAATTCAAATACGATTATGCATAAAGTATGAGAAATTTTGACTTTGTTATACCACTTCTTGATGCGTGGGGGCTGGAAAATAATGCAGAAAGCTTCCTTGATGCCTTGGCAAGCTATTGGAATCCTTATTTCGCTTTGAATTGTCCTCTAATGCAGTTTTCAGTTTTGACTTTTTTTCCAAAAAATTGCAAAATGTGTATTGGTCTGAGGCGCAGCTTGAAGGTTCTGAGCATTAGGGTTATCATCTGCTTATGTATGCCAATGGATTAGGGTAAGAATTCAAGCCAAAAGATCCATGTTTTGATGAATCAAATATTTGATTTTTAATGAAATCTTTTCAAATCTTTTCCATGTGTTTTTGATACCAATCATGGCTAAACCTTTCCAAATTGGGTGTGCACGAATCTTGAGGTTTTATGGAGAGAATATGCTGCAAAAAAGGGATTAAAAAACATGGTTTTCTATTTTTGTCATATTTTATTTCATTAAATGAATTAATAGTGATTAAAAATTCAAATAAATAATAAAAAATGATGAAATAATTCCCTTTTGGGCCAAATGGTCGTGCATGGCCTTTGGATAATGACTCTTGGAAGAAAATGTGGCCCATTAGCAATTTTAAGGCATTTGAAGTAAAGTTGACTTTTCAAAAATTCCCAAAAATTTCCCAACTTCCACAAGGCATATCTTGCTCAATGTTTAAGCTTTGATCATGTTCTTGGACATTTTGGAAAGGTCTTGAAGTCCTCTAACCAATTCCTTTGGTCCCATGTCATTTTGATTTACCAATATCAAGTTATGGTCTTTGACTTAAAGTCCCTTTTTGTTGACTTTTGGAAATGACCTATAATGTTGAGATTGATAACTTTTTGTGAGAGCATTTCTTGGACTTGAAGTGTGAATAGGAGTTGTAGGAAATGTCATTCTCTTCAAAATGAGCTTTGGATGGAATTTTTCTGATAAGCCATGTGGAAGTTATGCCCTGGTCAAGTTACAGTTGACTTTTTCAACTGTCCAAATATGGAAACTTTTGTATCTTGAGACTTTTTGAGCCAAGCTTGTGAAATCATGATCAAGAATTGATCAAATGATGTTTGTGGCTTCAAAATAAGATGTTGACCAAAAATTTGAACTTTTGACTGTCAAATGACCATTTTGCCCCTGCAGTTGACTGTGGAGCATTTAGGGTTTTTGACTGTGCAATTTTGTGCTGTGAGTCTTGAAACTTGGCATAAGGATGCTTGACAATGTTTATAGGCATGTGGGACTTGATTGGACCCTTGTAAACTTCAATTTCTTTGCCAGACCCAAAACCCTAGTTTTTGACTGTTAGGAGGCCCTTGAACTGTGCAACCCTTGGGAGATTTGAAGCATGTTTTTTTGGCAAATCTTGAAGAATATGGGAGGGCAAATTTTGGGGTACAACAGTTACCCCTGTTAAATCTTCTTAGACCTGAGGATGTAGATTGGCTGACGTGCCTTTCGTAATCCGAGGGTAGAAGATGATTGGACACTAGAGTGCCCAGAAATTTGCGCTCACATAGTAGTGTGATGGTGGGAATGGGCTTATAGATGCCATTTGGAGATTGATGGATAGGATGATGGGCTTATAGATGCCATGTTGAGAGGTGATAGATAGGTGGATGGGCTTATAGATGCTATCCAGGTGTCGATCGCGTAAGAGATTCCTTAGCGAGAACTTGCGTACCTGAAAAAGAAAGATGATTACCTGGCCCATTACAGGAGCTGGTCTTCAAACTCTTATGTAGATGTGCCCTGACTGGTTACAGGAATTGAATCTGGAGCTTCAACAGGTGATAAATGAACCAGAGATGGTTACTACCTCAACAGGAACGCTGAGAGAACCTTGGGTGATTGCTACCTCAATAGTAACGATGAGAGAATCTTGGATGTATTCTATTGGGATAAGAATCAGGGAGATCTTAGGGTCGATCTGACTGAACCAGAGAAGGCCTTTGACTGGATAAGAACCAGGAAAATCTTTGGGTCGATTTAACTGAACCAGGCAAGGTCTTGGAATATCTTCAACTGGATAAGAATCAGGGAGACCTTAGGAGTCGATCTGACTGAACCAGAGAAGGCCTTTGACTGGATAAGCATCAGGAAAATCTTAGGATCAATTTAACTGAACCGGACAAGGTCTTGGAATCTTCAACTGGATAAGAATCAGGGAGATCTTAGGAGTCGATCTGACTGAACCAGAGAAGGCCTTTGACTGGATAAGCATCAGGAAAATCTTAGGGTCGATTTAACTGAACCGGTCAAGGTCTTGAAATCTTCAACTGGATAAGAATCAGGGAGATCTTAGGAGTCGATCTGACTGAACCAGAGAAGGCCTTTGACTGGATAAGCATCAGGAAAATCTTAGGGTCGATTTAACTGAACCGGTCAAGGTCTTGAAATCTTCAACTGGATAAGAATCAGGGAGATCTTAGGGTCGATCTAACTGAACCAGAGAAGGCCTTTGACTGGATAAGCATCAGGAAAATCTTAGGGTCGATTTAACTGAACCAGACAAAAATCTTGGACATAGCTGAGAACTTAACTGGATCTTTCCTGAAAGGTAAAGGTCAGTCATATGTAGTGCATGATATGGATCAAGCAATGATGTTCTCAACATAAATGAGATTTGTGAGATATGATGCGTATATGCATGCTATAATATATGGAAATGTGATGTTTTTGAATATATGTTTTTCGTCCTAGGAAAATAAATCCTTGACGGGTGCCGGGAAGTAAACTCCTGGGCTGATGTTTGAAGAAAAGTGCTTCTCGTTTCCGCTGGGGAGGGTAGTTGCAAGAATACCGGTAGGAGAAAATAACTCCGTTGGGGAATAAACTTGATGAATAGATTACCCTGCGGGGAGAAAATTACTCTAGAGATCTTGCTAGGGAAAAGGCTCTGTGGGGAGAGAGATACTGTGTCGGGATGATGATAACTCCGCTGGGAATACCATTGATACGTTGTGTTGGAAGATGAACTCCGCTGGGGATAGGAAGACTTCGCCGAAGACGATCTTTCCGTGGCTTTTGGCTGGGGATAACCTAGTTATATCCTGGTAGGGAAATAATTCTTTGAATAAAGCTGGGAGACGCGTTCATGCTCTGCGAGGGATAAGCTTCCAGAATCTACTGGGGATAAGCTTACTGCTTGGGGAAATGGATTCCAACTTTCCTGGGGAAACTGGATTGGACTCTCCTGGGGAAGTTTTGAACTGTATCGGGGAAGTGACTCCATTGAATGTTTGATATATCGCCGGGGAACAATCTTTACGTCAAGACTGCCGGGGATGCTTGTTTTAAGAATGTCTGTATATTATGCTGGGGAATGTTGAGATCTGCGAGGGATACCCAACTTCCTTAAGGCTGATAATAGATTTGCTTGGGGAGAGTGCACTGACTTGCTGGCTCACTCTCTGGGGAGTTGAGATATCCTGGTTACGTTCTTTAGCTGAACCTACCTTGGTACCTTGATGGACTGAGCAACTAGATTGTTTAGACAACTCTTTATTGCCCCTGTTTCTAATGTTACCTGTAATTAATCCTTTGTTTCGTATGCAAATATTCATGAGTTAGCAAATTATCGTCAATGCATATATCACAAATTGAACCTTGGACGTTCTTCGCAAAACAAAACAGAAAAGGAAAAACAATTGGCAATTTTAACTGAAAAGTGATTTTTGTATTGATTTTTGAATTTGCCTGTAAAATAGGCGTTTATGTACAAGAGGCTGACGTCCTAGTAAGAGTACGCCGCCGAATAAGAGAGTTTATACAAATTTGTACAAAGAAAAATAAAACAGCTGTGTGAAGAGAATGATCCCACTGGGTTCCAACTCTGCTATCGCCTTTATATCTCCGAGCGTCTCATCACTTGATGACCTAAACGAAGATGAAGCTGATTGATCGATGCCTTCTGAGCTTGATGTTGATACCAGATTCTGGATGCAATGTGATCCAATGAGACATAGTATTACGCTTTATCCCTAACTTTTGCCTGGACCGCCCTTTCGGGTTTTCAGTCCACCGGGATACCCATTTTTGCCCAAGCCGCCTTTTCAGGTTTTCGACTTGCCGGGTGTACAGATTTTTTTCATTTCATCCCTTCATTTTGCCCGAACCTTTTTGGTTCGCCGGGAAGCCCTAATTTTTGCCTAGGCATGTCAACCTAGCGGGTCTTTTTCATGCGTAGTATCTTTTTACTATGTCTGCATTGGCGGGGTGAGGAAGGTCGTCACCATCCATGGTGGTTAGAATCATGGCTCCTCCTGAGAACACATGTTTAACCACAAATGGCCCTTCGTACGTAGGGGTCCATTTGCCCCTTGGATCACTCTGAGGAAGGATGATACGCTTGATTACCAGATCCCCAACTTGATATTCTTGTGGTCTGACCTTTTTATTAAATGCCCTGATCATCCGTTTCTGATACATCTGACCATGACAAATAGCAGCAAGTCTCTTTTCGTCAATTAAGTTTAGCTGGTCAAGTCGTGTCTGGATCCAATCATCTTCGCTCAGATCTGCATCCTTCATTATCCGGAGAGAGGGTATCTGCACTTCAATCGGTAAGACTGCCTCCATGCCGTAGACCAAGGAGAAAGGAGTTGCCCCGGTTGACGTCCTGGCTGAGGTACGGTACCCATGTAGAGCGAACGGTAGCATCTCGTGCCAATCTTTATAGGTCACTGTCATCTTCTGCACAATTTTCTTAATGTTCTTATTTGCTGCTTCTACAGCCCCATTCATCTTCGGCCGATAAGGAGAAGAGTTGTGGTGCTGTATCTTAAACTGCTCGCAGAGCTCAGTGATCATCTTGTTATTGAGATTGGTACCATTGTCTGTAATGATTCTTTCTGGGACGCCGTATCGACAGATCAGATTATGCCGAATGAACCATGCCACAACATTCTTGGTTACAGTGGCGTAGGAAGCTGCTTCAACCCACTTCATGAAGTAATCAATCGCTACCAGGATGAAGCGATGCCCATTGGACGCTGTAGGTTTAATCTCACCGATCATATCTATGCCCCACATTGAGAAAGGCCAAGGTGCAGTCAGAACATTCAGTGGAACTGGAGGAACGTGCACTTTGTCTGCGTATATCTGGCATCTGTGACATGTCCGAGAATGTTGGTAGCAGTCGGCTTCCATTGTGGACCAGAAATATCCTGCCCGGAGGATTTTCTTCGCCATGGTATGTCCACTGGAATGTGTCCCGAAGGTACCTTCATGTAGCTCTTCCATGATCCTTTCTGCTTCTGTCTTGTCCACACAATGCAGTAAGGTCGAATCATGGTTTCGCTTGTACAGGATGCCATTGCTGAGGAAGAATTTCGCTGTGAACCTTCTCAGAAACTTCTTATCGTTGACAGATGCACCTTTAGGGTATTCCTGAGCTTCCAAATATCTCTTCACCTCATGGTACCAAGGCTTCTCAGTCACCAACTCAGTCTCAAGGTCACAACAGTATGCCGGTTCGTCCAGTTTCCAGATAACGACATGGGGAGCCTCAGTGTCCCATTTGACTTTGAACATAGAAGACATCGTAGCTAACGCGTCCGCCAACTGATTCTCCTCTCTTGGAAAGTGTTCAAAAGTTATCTCTGTGAAGTGGGGGATCAATGTCAACACACATTCTCTGTAAGGAATAAGATTCGGATGTTTCGTATCCCACTCCCCTTTGATCTGATTGATCACGAGAGCGGAATCTCCGAAGACACTCAGAAACTTGATCCTTAAGTCGATCGCAGCTTGAAGACCCATGATGCACGCCTCATACTCCGCCATGTTGTTGGTGCAGTTGAAACATAGCCGGGCAGTGAGTGGAGTATGAGTGCCTTGAGGGGATATGATCACAACGCTGATACCGTTACCCAAAGTGTTGGAGGCTCCGTCGAAGTGCATAGACCATCGAGATCCTTCCTCAGGTCCTTCATCCGGTCTAGGTACTTCACAATCAGTCACTATCATGATGCTCTCGTCCGGAAATTCAAAGTTCATTGACTGATAGTCGTCTACTACCTGATGTGCCAAGTGGTCTACCAATACACTTCCTTTGATAGCTTTCTGAGTTGTGTACTGGATGTCGTATTCTGTCAAGATCATTTGCCATCTTGCTATTCTCCCAGACAGAGCTGGCTTTTCAAATATGTACTTTATAGGATCCATCTTTGAGATCAACAAAGTAGTGTGAGTCAGCATATACTGTCTCAGCCGGCGAGCAGCCCATACCAAAGCGCAGCAAGTTTTCTCGAGCAGTGAGTATCGGGTCTCACAGTCGGTAAACTTTTTGCTAAGGTAATAAATGGCGTGCTCTTTTCGGCCAGACTCGTCATGCTGCCCCAGCACACACCCCATTAAATTGTCCAGCACTGTCAGGTATAGTATCAGAGGTCTCCCTTCAACCGGTGGCATAAGGATGGGTGGTTCTTGGAGATACTCTTTGATTCTGTCAAAAGCGGCCTGACATTCATCATTCCAACGTACTACCTGATCTTTCTTCAGCAGCTTGAAGATTGGTTCACAAGTAGCAGTCAGATGCGAGATGAATCGAGCAATGTAGTTCAAGCGTCCTAAAAAGCCTCTGACCTCTTTCTCTGTCTTAGGAACTGGCATCTCTTGAATGGCTTTGACCTTGGCAGGGTCCACTTGAATACCCTTATCACTCACAACAAAGCCTAGCAACTTTCCAGATCTTACCCCGAAGGTGCACTTGTTCGGGTTCAACCTCAGCTTGTACAACTTCAGACGGTCAAACAATTTCTGCAGATGATCAAGGTGTTCCTCCTCAGTTTGGGACCTTGCGATCATATCATCGACATACACTTCTATCTCATGATGGATCATGTCATGAAATAAAGCAACCATGGCACGTTGGTAAGTTGCCCCAGCATTTTTCAACCCGAATGGCATGACCTTGTAGCAGAAGGTGCCCCACTGAGTAACAAAAGTAGTCTTTTCCATGTCTTCAGGTGCCATCTTGATCTGATTATAACCTGAGAAACCATCCATGAAAGAGAACACCTTATGCTGAGCAGTATTGTCCACCAAGACATCAATGTGAGGTAGAGGGAAGTCATCTTTGGGGCTGGCCCTATTCAGATCCCTATAGTCGACACACATTCTGACCTTTCCATCTTTCTTAGGTACTGGCACCACATTGGCAACCCACTGAGGGTAAGAAGTCACTGCGAGAAACCCGGCATCGAATTGCTTCATAACCTCAGCTTTAATCTTCTCAGACATCTCTGGACGCATACGGCGGACCTTTTGCTTAACCGGAGGGCAGTCTTCCTTGGTAGGCAAGTGATGGACCACAATGTCGGTATCCAACCCAGGCATGTCTTCGTAGGACCAGGCGAAGATCTCCACATAATCATGTAACATCTGAGTCAACCGTTGCTTCACGCTGAGCTCTAGGTTGGCACCAATCTTGACCTCTTTTCTGTCTGCCTCAGTACCCAGATTTATCGTTTCCACCGGATCTTCATGTGGTTGAATTGCCCTCTCTTCCTGGAGTAACAGTCTTGCAAGCTCGCCAGGCACTTCGCAATCATCTTCACCTTCGTCTTCGGCTAAGTTGATCGGATTTTCGAAGTCATAACTGGCAGTAGCAGAGTCGTTACCAGTGAGATCCAGAGTGGATTGAAACCTGTATGAGTGAGTGTGTGTAAATACAGTTGTTTTGTAATATATAAAGAAAGGAAAGAAAGAAAAGGAGCATAAGATTTGAAATGCGAGAAAACGTCCAAGGTCTTTATTCATGATATATGAAATGACAATTAATATGCCCTCACAAACGAAGCCACGGTGCCCCGGGTAAGACACCGGGCCATAGAGTTTCACATCATTGTTTATTACAAATAACAAAATCAAAGGAGTTTATTACTGCGTAACAAAAGTAACAGGAGTATGATCTTTAGCAGTCCAATTGGTCAATCCACCATCAGTCGTCGGGTAGATCCAGCTATCAAACTCTGATTCTTCCACCTCGTCTTCATCCCCAATAGAATTCACTCCTGGATTAGTGATGAGCACAGGAGGTCTTCTGGTCTTTGCCTTGCGCACAGCCCTCTGAGCCTCTGCAGTGAAACCCAGTCCAAATTTGTTAGTCTTAGGTGTAAAATCAGGGAGCCTGCCCCAGTTAGCACATTCACCTTTCTCGATCACAGCTCGGGCGTCCTTCAAGGAAGCCATCTTCAAATGAAAGTCTTCTTCAACCTCTGCTTCTGCCGCTGCCAATGTCGGAGGTACCTCTTCAAAATGCTGAAAGGGGGTTTCGATAAACTCCCCGTCCATCTCAATATACCTGAAGGAATTCAAATGACTCACCATATATTCCTCCTCTCCCTGCACAGTGACGATCTTCCCTCTGACGGGGTACTTGAGCTTCTGGTGCAGGGTAGAGGTTACTGCCCCAGCTTTGTGGATCCAAGGTCGACCCAGTAGACAAGAATACGATGGACGGATATCCATCACATAGAAAGTAGAGTCGAATACTTGAGAACCCACACGAATAGGAATGTCTACCTCTCCATGGACCATCCTCTTGGAACCGTCAAAGGCTCTGACGATGATGTTGCTAGGTTTTAATTCCAGGCCCTCACAATCCAACCGGTCTAAGGCCTTCTTGGGTAGCACATTCAGGGAAGAACCAGTGTCCACCAACACGTGCGCAAGAGTAGTGCCCCTGCATTCAATAGAGACATGCAGGGCATCATTGTGGTCTTTTCCCTTAGCAGTAAGGTCAGCGTCCGAGAAACCCAAACCATTGTCGGCTGTCAAATTGGCTACGCAATCAGTAAACTGAACTGCAGATGTCTCCTGTGGCACATGGGCCGTCTTTAGAAATGAAATCAGGGCCTTAGCATGGGCCTCTGAGCACAATAGTAAGGAGAGCATAGAGATTTTGGAGGGTGTATGCCCCAGCTGCTCGACAACATTAAAGTCACTCTTCTTGATTATTTTCAGAATTTCCTCCATTTCTTGTTGGGAGGCCTCAGCATTTACAGATTTTGGTGCCTCCATCCGGGCAGGCTCATCTTCAATCCCTTTGCCCTGAGCATTTGATGACTCGGCAGCAGGGGAAACAACGTGATCAGAAACGGGAACAGGTACACTTGCAGGTGTTACAGTGAGAGGTCTTCGAATGGTAGGTGGCGCAATGTCAGGCAAGAAGAGCCTGCCACTGCGGGTAACTTTGGCTGGACCAGTGATATTGCTGATGCTGGTGCCAGTGTTGAACTCTTGCTTTATTCCATGTACATACACGTCTGCCCCATAGTGCCATGGGACAGCCTTCTCAGATTCATAGGGGAGCGGCCCCGGAACAGTAATCACAATGGGTGCGACAGTCATGATTTTAACCGGCTTCCTTGGGAGAGCCTTGATCGGATTATTAAAGATTGTAACAACAGAAACTTCTTCCACAGGAACAAACGGAACAACGGTCTTCTTGAACAGAATCTCTTTACTGTCCATCAGGCTTTGGATGCCCGACTTCAGCAAAGGACAACCAGAGAGGGAAACAGCACAGAAAAGGCAACCCTCGCTACAACCCGGAAATAAACCGGCCAGCAGTAGGTTCCTCTTAACAGTCCTCAAGGGAGTAGCTACATCATTCACAGAAACGGCATACACATCTTCATCAACGGCATTCACTCCATGCTGGGGCATAGGAGCAGTCACCACATTTGGCCTCTCAGGCGCTTCAAATTGTATCTCTTTTGCATCAATAAGGTCCTGTACCTTATTCTTTAGGGCCCAGCAATCATCAGTGGAATGCCCCGGGCTATCGGAGTGATAAGCACAGCGAGCATTTGGATTGTACTTCGGAGAGGCAGTATTCACAACCTTCGGGGCCTCCCTGACAGTCACCAAGTTGGTGGATAGCAATTGCGGCAAGATTTGCGATAAAGTCATACTCAGCCGGGTAAACTCTCTTCTGGGTCTCTCGGCCCTCTGTTGATAGGTTTGCCGAGGAGCGGCAGCAGGTTTAGCAATCACTACCGCGTTGATAGACTGGCGGCGCTCTGATTTCTCTTGCCTCCTAGGCCCATATACAACACTGGCCTCTTTCTTAAAGGGTTTCTTCTCAGAGCTTGCAGATGCACCTTTCTGAATTTTGCCGGACTTCATTCCAGCCTCTATCCTCTCTCCAGTCAGAATAAGATCAGTGAACCCTGCAGACGAGTTGCCGATAAGATGATTGAAAAACGGCCCAGATAGGGTCCCCAAGAACATATCTACCAGCTCACGGTCAGTTAACGGAGGTTGCACCCTGCCAGCCAGGTCCCTCCACTTCTGTGCATACTCTTTAAAACCTTCGCTTGATCCTAGCGACATACCCTGGAGTTGGGTACGTGTAGGAGCAAGGTCGGCATTATATTGATACTGCTTGTAGAAAGCAGTAGCCAACTCCTCCCAGTTACGAACCTTGGTTCCATCCAGCTGATAAAACCATTCGAGATGAGTCCCTGAAAGACTCTCCTGGAAGAAGTGGATCCACAAATTCTTATCCACAGTGTACGGTTGAATCTTCCGCACATAAGATCTGAGGTGTAGCTTGGGACAAGATGCCCCGTCATACTTGGTGAAAGATGGTGCCTTGAACTTGTGAGGAATAATCACACCAGTAGATAAGCCCAAGTCTCCAAAATCCAGCCCAGGCACTTGTTGGATCTCCATTGCATTCAGTCTGTCTTCCAACTGCTTATACCGGTCTTCAGCAGGAGGATACTGTTCCTCATTAAAGTCAGTCTCGTTGTCAGAGACCACTGGACTAGGACCCTTTCCCCCTTGGGGACTACTCTTGCCTATAGAAGAACCAGCTTCCTCATCCTGCAGAGTATTACCAAACCTTCGGCCCGAGTTGAAAAGAACAGTTCTCTTCTTCTTCTTCTTCTTCTCCTTCTTCAGGAGTAAAGCCTTTAGCTCTTCTTGGCCTTGAGCCAAACCCATGATCAGCTCCTGAAATTGCGCGTTCTGTGCTTGAAGGGCCTTGATAGACATCTCGGTTGATGATGAGTCAGGGTTCATGATGCTGAAATAAACAGCGAAGAACATTAAGCAACCTGAAAATAAGAAAAACCTGCTATGCATATGATGAATGATATGTGTTTATGCAATGCATTCAAGGGTTCGTAAGTTCAAATTTGTTGTAGACAAAAAGGAACACCCATTATCATTAAGGAAATAATTGTTTGATACATCAAAGCCTCATGGGCAAACATTACAAAACAAATCAATCCTAAAAGACACTACGCATCCTCTTCGGAGCAATGTAGGTGTTGAGAGTCTTTTCCTCGTGCAGCAGGCGCGTGAGCTCCAAGACTTTCTTCTCACTAGCATGTAGACTGGTCTCGAGAGAATTCCGTTCTTCCTTAAGCTGGATCCAGCTCTTCTGCATCTCTTCCCAGGATGTGGGCATATCAGGATACTGAATGGTATAAGACACTTCTCCTTCCAATACTGGTTCTTTGATTACCGGGAGAACATGAGGATAAGGCATTACTAACTTCTGGGAGCGGGCCCGTACCCACTTGAGATAGGGCTCCAACGGGATGGAGTTCCTGTGCCCCAGTGTCTTACTGTCTATCCTACTGGGCATCCTCCAAGCTCTGATAAATCTCTGGCGAAGTCCTTGGGCATCGTTATCGAAGTCAAAAACTATGTCAGGAATTAACATGTCATGAGGGTCGTCCCTCCGAGCATAACCAAACTGTCTCCAAGCCAGACACGGGTTGTAAGAAATACCTCCTCTAATTCCAAGTAAAGGAACATTAGGAAACTCACCGCAACGATCAATGATAGTGACATCTTCTCTAGACCGAGGACACCAATGTATATCAGCATGTGTAAGAGTCATCAATCGCTGTGACCATCTCAAACCCCGCTCGTTCTTCAAAACTGATTGTGGAAGGTGCAAAATAAACCACCTTCCCAGGAGAGGAGTGCAACACATAAGGACACCTCTTTTTATCATGGTTCGAGTCTAACATGAGTGAAGGATGTCCCCAAGCAACGTGGGTATAGGATTCCTGGACATGAAGATCTGGACATCACTGATATCTATAAGCCGATCGGGATTCGGGAACAAAACCAAACCATAGACCAAGAGGGCCACAACTTCTTCAAAAGCTTGTAAGTCAAGGGAGTTCCAACATTCTTGGGCCTTTTCAAACAGAAACTTGGCTAAGAACCCTTTGATGCCACTTCTAACTTCCCAATGTCCCTTGAGGTCAGATGATTGTAGGTGCAAGGCTTTAGCAATCTCTTCAAGCTTGGGTTCCCTTTCCGTACCGTTGTAGGGTAGTTGATCAAGGATAGGGATCTTCAAGAGCCGGGAGAACTCTTCCAATGTAGGTACCAGTTGATAATCCAAGAATGTAAAACAGTGATGCAGAGGGTCAAAGAACTGGAACAGGACCTTTAGCATATCTTCCTCAATGTTGGTGTTGACCAAACTAATAAGTCTTCCATGTCTCTCACTGAAAGAAGAACTCTCGGGAATCCTGGATATAAGCTCTTTAAGCTGAGGAGGAATCCTTACAAGGCTGATCGGAATTGTCTTTCTACGAACAGTTTCCATGTCCTACAAAACAAGAACAAAGATGAAAATTCGAACCCCTGAAATGGTTAGTCAATGCATATGATGCTGTATGATGTCATGATGCCATGATTAAACCACAAATATTTACAAGAGACAAACATGGTAAGGCACACAAGTCACACCATAACCCTTATAGTTTAGGCCAGCATGGGGTCAGGGGTACTACCCTCTTGAAGTTGGTGGGCTCAACCTGTCCTATCAGAAGTAACCGGGTTCTAAGGATCCCAACATCACTGGATTGTTTTCATTGGTCATCGTTTCGATTTAGCCACTGAACTGGAGACCGAAATATTCCAGGAAAACAACCCTCAATTGAGTGTAGTATCGAGTATCAACCAACCTCAGACTGCACCAAAGTCAGTTATCTCACTACCCTAAAGAGGCCAAGATAGTTCACTTAAGGTTCCTAAGGTCTGTTGATGCTTTATGACACCACGCGGAGGCCCCGTACTCTCCTTGACTGACTCAAGGGTTACCGGTACACACCAAAGTGCCACATCAACGTAGCAGACTGCTTCAACCATGTCGGTATACCCCGCACAGTTCCCTCACAGCCTTGTTGCTACTTTCTAAGAAGGTATCTCCCCAGATCCGGGTTAGGATCTATAGAACTCCCAAGACAGTCCCACAATTTTAAAGCAAACAAGTCAAAGCAATTGAAAACACAGTTATGAACTACCCTAAGGTACACCTCACTTTATAAGATTTCCCCAGCAGAGTCGTCAGTTCTGTGATCAGTGGGAATAGAACTGACTGTTTTAAAGCTGGTTCGCAAAATGTCGCGGTAAGCAAGAGTCGCCACCGTCTTTTATTTTCTCCAAATGGAAAGGACAAAAGCACAGAAAAATTCCTTATAGAGATTGCTCTCGGTTCGGGAGGTAGATTTATAGAAAGGGAAGGTGTTAGCACCCTTTCTATCCATGGTTATCCATGGGCTCTTAGATACTTGCTCATTTGTGTTTTCAAAATTGTTTGTTTGCTTTTCAAAGTGGGTTTGAAAAAAGTTTCTTTGAAAATTCCAGTTCGACTCTTGTATCAGTCCTCAAGAGTGTTTGAAAAATTGCTTTTGAAAGCTTTTTGCAAAGTGTCGGTGTGAAAAGAGGTTTTTGATTTGTTTGGAATTAGAGCAAGTATCTACGAGTCGTCTACCTACCCTAAGGAATTCCTCTGTGTAAATGTCCTTGAAGTAATGCCATCCCACCATTGAGAGGTAGGTAGCACCACCGTTGGAGGTGTTCGGGTCAATTCGAGGGTTCGGGACAATGTGGTCACCAGAGCAATAGGAAGACACCTTAGAAGCTACCCTCATGCCATGTTCATGGACATGAGGACTTACTAAAACATCCTCTACTCGACGACCACTTTTCGAGGGGCAGGGCAACAATGAGACGTACCCTAGGGGTGGTGTGTGATTTGTGTGTCGTTTTCAGATATATTTGTCTTGTCATGCATTGAGTGTTCTACGCTTTGATTTTATTATTGGCCATTCATTCTTTCATGCAAATTATTAACAGTTAAAAAATGCGAAAGGGTAAAAGTCCTACGCTATTACAAAGGCGCGGGTCCACATCGCCAAATTAAACCAGGACCCGATTTGAAATAAAATAAAATGCGGAAAGATAAATGTCTAATTAATCTATTACACGGCTTTGGAGCAATTACATTATATTCACCAAAAGAAATAAAGGTAAAATGCGAGAAGAAGTAAAGTCGGGAATGCGAGGGCGTTGAACCCTTTTAAGGAAATTAAATTACAATTAATAAATTAATTAAGTTAAATGAGAAAAGGAAATTATTTTTGAGTTTTTTGTATTTATGGATTTTAGTAAGAAAATTAAATGAAATTAAAACCCTAATTCTAAACTATTTTTAATTTATTAAAAAATGTTTAAATTTAACCTAGTTTTAACCTAATTATTTAATGGCAAATTCATTTACAAAATAAATAATTAATTATTAAATATGGTGAAAAGAAAAGAAAAAGGATAAAAGTACTTAAAACCCTAATTCTACATTTTTTAGTTTATTAAGAAAAAATATTAGAATTGAACCTAGAATTAAAAAACTAAATTAATTAATAAAGTTTATTTACAAAAAAACATTTAAATAAAATATATTTATATTTTTTGTCTTTCTGATTTTTTATTATTTTTTTATGTTAAAGAAAAAAAAATCAATTTAAAGAATTAAACTAAAACTAAATAAAACAAATAAAATAGAAAAAATAAAGAGAATGAAAAAAGCAAACCAATGGGGGGTGTTGACCCCAATTTGGAGGTTATGTAGCAATCAGGCCCATGAAACGCTAGTCCACATGGACTTTCCTAGCTTGTGTGTGGCTCCATTGACCAATGCATATGGTGTTCTTCAGATCAAGGCCATTGGATTGATGTTCTGAGACATGTGGCACGCTTGGATTGTGGATGTATGGTGCACCTCTGGAATGCACGCTGCGTAGGAACATGGAAAACAAAATAATATGAGAAAGGGAGGGGACTTGGGAATCGAACCCAGGTCCCAAGACTTACCAAACACACATCCAGCCATCTGAGCTAACACGTTTATTCGTATGCAATATAATGAGAAAACATAATATGGGAAAACATCCACTGTGCTGATAAACGCGCCAAACATTCAAACGCATCAACCGCTGGCTTACACCTCATCTTCTTCTCCACTCGTTTGCTTTGCCTGGAAAAAAAACAGATGGATAGCGGGGGTTTTAAACCCCCACTAAATGAAGAACATGATAATAGCGATTAGCGTATGGTTGCTCATAAATTGAGCGCGATTAATGTAATCGATTCGTATGAAGGTCATGAGTTCAGTGGTCTAGGTCTTATTGGCCAATTTTCCCCCAAGCGCAAAGCCCTAATTTTACAGCTTGGAAAACCTAGCGAGCTCCAATGGCAACTTTGCATATAGGCTATAAAAACTCAATTAAACAATATCAATAGACTCAGAAGGTCCATGTTAGTACAAAACAACAATCAAAATGTATGGAAAATGCCCAGAAATTCAAATACGATTATGCATAAAGTATGAGAAATTTTGACTTTGTTATACCACTTCTTGATGCGTGGGGGCTGGAAAATAATGCAGAAAGCTTCCTTGATGCCTTGGCAAGCTATTGGAATCCTTATTTCGCTTTGAATTGTCCTCTAATGCAGTTTTCAGTTTTGACTTTTTTTCCAAAAAATTGCAAAATGTGTATTGGTCTGAGGCGCAGCTTGAAGGTTCTGAGCATTAGGGTTATCATCTGCTTATGTATGCCAATGGATTAGGGTAAGAATTCAAGCCAAAAGATCCATGTTTTGATGAATCAAATATTTGATTTTTAATGAAATCTTTTCAAATCTTTTCCATGTGTTTTTGATACCAATCATGGTCAAACCTTTCCAAATTGGGTGTGCATGAATCTTGAGGTTTTATGGAGAGAATATGCTGCAAAAAAGGGATTAAAAAACATGGTTTTCTATTTTTGTCATATTTTATTTCATTAAATGAATTAATAGTGATTAAAAATTCAAATAAATAATAAAAAATGATGAAATAATTCCCTTTTGGGCCAAATGGTCGTGCATGGCCTTTGGATAATGATTCTTGGAAGAAAATGTGGCCCATTAGCAATTTTAAGGCATTTGAAGTAAAGTTGACTTTTCAAAAATTCCCAAAAATTTCCCAACTTCCACAAGGCATATATTGCTCAATGTTTAAGCTTTGATCATGTTCTTGGACATTTTGGAAAGGTCTTGAAGTCCTCTAACCAATGCCTTTGGTCCCATGTCATTTTTATTTACCAATCTCAAGTTATGGTCTTTGACTTAAAGTCCCTTTTTGTTGACTTTTGGAAATGACCTATAATGTTGAGATTGATAACTTTTTGTGAGAGCATTTCTTGGACTTGAAGTGTGAAGAGGAGTTGTAGGAAATGTCATTCTATTCAAAATGAGCTTTGGATGCAATTTTTCTGATAAGCCATGTGGAAGTTATGCCCTGGTCAAGTTACAGTTGACTTTTTCAACTGTCCAAATATGGAAACTTTTGCATCTTGAGACTTTTTGAGCCAAGCTTGTGAAATCATGATCAAGAATTGATCAAATGATGTTTGTGGCTTCAAAATAAGATGTTGACCAAAAATTTGAACTTTTGACTGTCAAATGACCATTTTGCCCCTGCAGTTGACTGTGGAGCATTTAGGGTTTTTGACTGTGCAATTTTGTGCCGTGAGTCTTGAAACTTGGCATAAGGATGCTTGACAATGTTTATAGGCATGTGGGACTTGATTGGACCCTTGGAAACTTCAATTTCTTTGCCAGACCCAAAACCCTAGTTTTTGACTATTAGGAGGCCCTTGAACTGTGCAACCCTTGGGAGATTTGAAGCATGTTTTTTTGGCAAATCTTGAAGAATATGGGAGGGCAAATTTTGGGGTACAACAGGTACTTACCTATGAAACCTCATGCAAGCCTGAAACTAGGATCTTGTGTGACTTGCTTGTACATATGTTTGTGCATACATCATGAACATCATACAGCATCATATGCATCCACTAACCATTTCAAGGGTTTGGATCTTCATCTCTGTTCTTGTTTTGTAGGTCATGGAATCTCTTCGCAGGAAAACAATTCAAGTCAAACTTGTGAGAATCCCTCCTCAACTCAAGGAGCTTACATCCAGGATTCCAGAGAATTCTCTCTTCAGTGAAAGACATGGTAGACTTCTCAACTTGGTCAACTCCAACATTGAATAAGACATGGTGAAAGTTCTCTTCCAGTTCTTTAACCCCCTACACCACTGTTTCACATTCCCTGGTTACCAGTTAGTACCCACTTTAGAGGAATTTTCTCAACTCCTGAGAATTCCTATTCTTCATCAACTACCCTACAATGGTACGGAAAAAGAACCAAAGCCTGAAGATGTTGCTCAAGCATTACACTTGCAACCATCTGACATCAAGGGACAGTGGGAAACCAAAAGTGGTGTCAAGGGTTTCTTGGCAAAGTTTCTGTTTGAGAAAGCACAAGACTGCTGGAATTCTCTTGATCTACAAGCCTTTGAAGAGATTGTGGCACTCCTTATCTATGGGTTGGTCTTGTTCCCAAACTCTGATCAGCTAATAGATGTGAATGCTGTCAAGATTTTCATATCCCGGAATCTTGTACCTACATTGCTTGGGGACATCCTACACTCATTTTACACACGAACAATGAGGAAAAGAGGTGTTCCAATGTGATGTACTCCTCTCCTAGCAAGGTGGTTTATTTATCACCTTCCACAATCAGTTTTGAAGAATGAGCAGGGTTTAAGGTGGTCACAACGATGGATGACCCTCACACATTCTGATGTACATTGGTGTTCTCGGTCCAGAGAAAATGTCATCATCATTGATCGTTGTGGGGAATTTCCTAATGTCCCACTACTTGGCATTAGGGGAGGAATTACCTACAACCCCTGTCTAGCTTTGAGACAATTTGGATATGCTCGGAGGGATGGCCCTCATGACATGCTGATTCCTGGCCTAGTTTTTGACTTCGACAACGATGCGCAAGGACTTCGACAAAGGATCATCAGAGCTTGGAGGATGCCCAACAAAGTGGATAGTAAGACACTAGGGCACAAAAATTCCATCCCCCTTGAGCCTTACCTCAAGTGGGTACGAACCCGCGCCCAGAATCTTATGATGCCATACCCTCACATTCTCCCCTTGATCAAAGAGCCTGTTATGGAAGGAGAGGTTCCATACACCATCCTACATCCTGATATGCCAACATCATGGGAAGAAATGCAAAAGAGTTGGATCCAACTCAAAGAAGAACGGAATACTTTTGAAGCCAGCTTCTATGCCAGTGAGAAGAAGGTTTTGGAGCTTACCCTCCGACTTCATGAGGAGGAGACTCGCAACACTTACATCGCACCAAAGAGGATGCGCAATGTCTTCTTACATTAAGAATTTTGTAATATTTTGCCCATGGGGCACTTATGTACTAACAATTTCTTATTAATATGACGTGCGTTCCTTTTTGTTTGCAACAAATTTGAATTTCTGAATCCTTGAATGCATTACATGAATAACATACCATTCATCATATGCATAAACAGGTCTTCACACCAAGTTTCCTTATCTTTCTGCTGTTTATTTCAGCAAGATGGATTTGGAGCATACGGTAAAGGATCTACAGGCACAAAATTCACAATTCCAGCAACTCCTCATGACCTTGGAAAAGGGTCAAGAGGACCTCAAAGATCTGTTGGAGAAGAATAAAGAGAAAAAGAAAAAGAGACTTGGAGTAGCCACTTTTGGAAGAAGGTTTGAAAGCAATGCCAGAAAGGTTCTTGAGTTCCCCTCAACGTCTGACGAAGGGGCCGGTAAAGGGAAAGGGACTGATGTACCTTCTGAATCTGAGGTTGAAGAGGAGGAAGAGGAAGAAGACGAAGACTACTCCGAACAACAGTATCCTCCAGCGGATGATAAATATAAGAATCTTGAAGATAGACTGGCAGCCATGGAGTTGCAGAGGGTACCCGGTTTGGATTTTGAAGAACTAGGGATGGTAGCTGGGATTGTTATCCCTCCCAAGTTCAAGGTGCCAACATTCGCCAAGTACGACGGTCTGTCTTGCCCAAAGATTCACCTGAGATCGTATGTCAGAAAAATCCAACCCCACTCATCTGATAAAGACCTCTGGGTACACTTTTTCCAAGACAGTTTGTCTGGCACACAGTTGGATTGGTTCTATCAGCTCGAGAGATCAGAGGTTCACAATTGGGAAGACTTAGCAGCTGCTTTTTATCGTCAATATCAATACAATGCTGATTTGGCGCCCACTCGTACTCAGTTACAAAGTATGGGGATGGCTTCCAATGAAGGGTTTAAAGAGTACGCCCAGAAGTGGCGTGATCTGGCTGGAAGGGTGCAGCCGCCGTTGTCAGATAGGGAGTTAGTTGACATGTTTCTGGGGACCCTGTCTGGCCCCTTCTTCAATCATCTAATCGGGAGTTCTTCTGCGGGATTTACTGAACTAATTTTGACCGGCGAAAGGGTCGAGTCCGGTATTAAAAGTGGAAAGATTCAAAAGGATGCTTTCGCATCCACCGCTGTTAAAAAACCCTTCTCGGCTAAGAAGGAAGCCTCTGCTGTGTATTCCTAGAAGGGTCAGGGAAGAAATGAGCGCCGGCCGACTGTAGGGGCTGTGATGATTCAAAACTCGTGAAATGATCAACCTTGTAACAATCAGTCAAGACCAAATTAACAACGGGTAGAAAGGCCACAACGGCAGTTCACCCGAATCAACATGACGCCAGCTCAAGTACTCCCGCATTTGTTGAAGCTGAATCTTGTCAGTTTGAAGGAAGCGCCAAAGAACCCTAACACCTCCTCTCCATTCTACCACCCCAATGCCAAGTGTGCTTACCACTCCGACAGTGTTGGGCACGATACCAATAGTTGCTGGGCGCTTAATGTTCAAAATCCAGGACCTGATTGACGCTAAGGAAATAGAATTTGATACTCCTGAGAAGCCCAATGTGATTTCAGCTCTGATGCCCAAGCACGATAATAATGTTCATGCTATTATGGAGGACCTTCATATTACTGATGTTGTTGACCTGTTGACACTGTTACTTGTGATTAAAGAGAATTTGATGAGAGTCGGGATCTTTCCTGGTTGTGGTAAAGAATGTTATTTTTGTTTGAACATACAAGCTGATTGCCCCATGTTGAAATCAGGTGTCCAACGCCTGATGGATACCCAAGAGATACTTTTCCAGAAAACCCATGTTGATACCTTCAATCCTGTTACTCCTGCTACTTTTGCTACTTCAACCAACGATATTGCAATCATAACCATTTCCGACAATCCTCCCAAGGCTTGCAAAAGGCCTGTCAGGATTACGCCCAACTCTAAATATGTACCATTAAAGATCACCATGCCGGGACCTGTCCCGTACCAATCAAGAAAAACGATACCATGGAACTATGGAGGAGAAATATTCTATCATGGTACCAAACAAATTGAGGCAGTCCAAGAGAATTTTGAAGAAAACCCTGATATAGGGAACATTGCAGGTACAAGCAAGATAACCCGCAGCGGCCGGATTTTTTTTCCGGAGATTGCTCCCCCTCGAGCAGTTTTCGGACCCTTGAAAGTTTCTGTACCTGTTGGACCATCTGCGCAAGGCCCGATGATTGAAGAATTGGATACTCCTGAAGTAAGACCATCTGTTGATACTACCAATAAGGGTAAGGGGATGCTAGGAGTGCTTGTCAGGACGAAGGCTCATGCTGTGGTTATCCCTGAAACCACTCAGAAAGAAATGGATGAAATCTTGAAAATAATCAGAAAAAGTGACTACGACGTTGTCGAACAGTTAGGGCAGACCCCTTCTAAAATTTCAATGTTGGCTCTTCTGCTCTGTTCTGAGGCCCATGCTAAGGCCCTGATCAAATTCTTGAAGGCGGCACATGTACCCCAAGAGACTTCGGCTGACCAGTTTCAGGAATGTGTGGCCAGTCTTACTGCTGATAATGGCCTTGGCTTTTCAGACGCTGACTTAACTCCCAAAGGAAGGAAACACAACGACGCGCTACATGTCTCAGTTGAATGCCGGGGAACCACTCTCGCCCATGTCTTAGTTGACACTAGTTCTTCCTTGAATATGCTGCCGAAGAAAGCCTTAGACCGTTTGGACTGCGAAGGACTGACCCTCAAACCTAGTAACATCGTTGTTATGGCTTTTGATGGTTCCAAAAGAATGGTTCATGGAGAGGTTGATATTCCTATCAAAGTAGGCACAGAAGTTTTCAACTCCACCTTTTACGTGATGGACATCCGTCCGTCATATTCGTGTTTGTTAGGAAGACTATGGATCCATTATGCCGGGGCAGTTACCTCCTCTTTGCACCAAATGCTGAAATATCCTGTTAAGGGTAAGATTATAACAGTGCACGGCGAGGAAGAGTACATGATAAGTCATATCAATTCCTTCCGCTATGTGGAGTTGGATGGCGAGTTCATCGAAACTCCTTTCCAACATTTTGAGGAAGTTTCTCCTGAGGTAGCAGTTACGAAGACAATGGTTGAGGTGCCTATCGTTCCCAAGCATGTATCTAGGATGGCACCTCTCAAGGACGCCGAGCCTGTAATTAAAGAAGGGAAGAGTACAGTATGGGGGCAATTTCCTGATTTCCCCCATAAGACGGAAAAATTTGGGTTAGGGTTTACTGTTGCAGGACAAAAGGCTATGCGTCGCTCCAAGGTTGGAGGACCACCCGTCAAGATCACTCACCACGGAATCAATGTTGTAGAAGATGAAGATGAAGAGAGCCACTTTGAAGATTAGATCTTTCCGACCATCGAAGGGGGTTTAAGCAACTTGGAAGCAAAGGATTTTGTTCCCATCACCTTTATCAACCAGTAATTTTATCTTTGAACAATTTCCCATTTATGGTCTGTAATAACTAAAACAATTCGCACAGTATTTTCACCTCGTGCCTTGCCCGGGGTATGTAGGTCCATTTGTAAGGGCTTGATCTTCTTCATTATCATATGTCATGTTTTAATGAATCATTGCACGTTTTTCATCTATAAACTGCTGTGTTAATTTTCTTTCCTTTTGCATTTTGTTTGTTTAAGGATGGCTATCCCTTACACACACCCACACTCACGAATGCAGGTACCCATCCTCTCCGAATTCCATGGGTGACTATTCTGTTTTAGCCTTCGATAACTCTGAAGAATTGGTCAATCATGCTGAGTACGAAGCTGACGAAGATTGTGAAGTGCCGGGAGAGTTAGCCAGACTTTTGCAATAAGAAGAGAGGGCCATTCTGCCTCATGAAGAGTTGCTAGAAACCATCAACTTAGGGACATAGGAAGACAGGAAAGAAGTAAAAGTGGGTGCCAACCTGGAACCAAATGTCAAGGAGCGCTTAGTGCAATTGTTGAACGAATATGTTGAAATCTTCGCCTGGTCTTATGAAGGAAGACATGTCAGGACTAGACACAGATATCATGGTCCACCGTCTCCCTACAAGAGAGGCATGTCCACCAATCAAGAAAAAGGTTCACCGAATGAGGCCTGACATGTTTGAAAAGATCAAGGCTGAGGTAATGAAGCAATTCAACGCTGGCTTTCTGGCTGTTACTTCCTATCCACAGTGGGTTGCTAACATTGTGCCCGTGCCTAAGAAGGACGGCAAAGTCAGAATATGTGTGGACTATTGGGATTTGAACAGGGCTAGCCCTAAAGACGACTTTCCACTACCACACATCGACATCTTGGTTGACAACACAGCTCAGCACAAGGTATTTTCCTTCATGGATGGATTCTCGGGATACAACCAGATCAAAATGGCCCCCGAGGACATGGAGAAAACTACTTTTGTCACGCAATAGGGTACCTTCTGCTACAAAGTGATGCCATTCGGACTGAAGAATGCGGGGGCAACCTATCAACGCGCCATGGTAGCTCTGTTTCATGATATGATACATCATGAGATCGAAGTTTACATAGACGATATGATAGCTCAATCACAGACAGAAGAAGAACACCTTGATCATCTGCAAAAGTTGTTTGCCAGGTTGAAGGAGTATAAGCTCAGACTGAACCCAAGCAAGTGCACTTTTAGAGTTAGGTCTGGTAAGCTTTTGGGATTTATTGCCAGCAACAAAGGCATTGAGGTTGATCTAGCTAAAGTAAAGGCTATACAAGAAATGCATGCCATTTATTACCTTAGCAAAAAGTTTACCGACTGTGAGACTCGCTACTCACTGCTCGAGAAAACTTGCTGCGCTTTGGTATGGGCTGCTCGCCGGCTAAGGCAGTATATGTTGACTCACGCCACTTTGCTGATTTCCAAAATGGATCCGATCAAGTATATCTTCGATAAGCCTGCTTTATCTGGAAGAATCGCTAGATGGCAAATGATCCTGACTGAGTATGATATCCAATATACTACCCAAAAAGCTATAAAAGGTAGTGTACTAGCTGACCATCTAGCTCATCAAGCCGTCGAAGATTACCAATCTATGAGATTCGACTTCCCTGACGAGGACATCATGACATTGGACAACATTGAAGGTAACAGACCGTATGACGGACGTGAACAAGGATCCCGATGGACCCTGTACTTTGATGGTGCTTCAAATGCACTTGGCAACGGTATCGGTGCGGTACTCATTTCTCCAGAAGGTTGCCATACACCCTTCATTGCCCGACTTTGCTTCAGTTGTACCAACAACATGGCTGAATATGAAGCTTGCATCTTTGGTCTCAAGGCTTCTATAGACTTGGGAATCAAATCTTTGGTAGTATTTGGGGACTTGGCTTTGGTTATCAGCCAGGTCAAAGGAGAGTGGGACACCAAGCATCCTAATTTTATCCCATACAAAGAACATGTCTTAACATTGTTGCCTCATTTCGAGCAGATCACCTTTGAGCATTTGCCGCGATAAGAAAATCAGCTAGCAGATGCTCTGGCTACAATGTCTTCCATGTTTAAACTCAACTGGGATAACGAGGCTCCCCAAATTACCATCGAGCGAATGGACGAACCTGCGCACTGTCATGAGATTAATACCGAAGAAGTAGTGGAACAACCCTGGTTTCATGAAATCAAAAGGTATCTCCAGACTAGAGAATACCCTGAACGAGCTTCCGTCAATGACAAAAAGTTCTTAAGGACATTTGCTGCCAAGTTCTTCCTAAGCAATGACATCCTTTATAAGCGTAGCCATGATTGTGTTTTACTTTGTTGTGTGGACAAAGCTGAAGCAGAGTTGATCATGACCGAGATACACAGTGGTACATTTGGCACCAACTTGAACGGGAATACGATGGCTAAAAAGATTCTAAGGGAAGGCTACTACTGGTCTACCATGGAAGCTGATTGTCATCAGCATTCCCGTACCTGCCACAAATGCCAAATCTACGCCGACAAGGTACATATTCCTCCTGTTCCTCTCAACATTCTGAGAGCTCCTTGGCCATTCGCAATGTGGGGCATTGACATGATTGGAGAGATCAAGCCTACGGCATCCAATGGGCATCGCTTCATCTTGGTCGCTATCGATTACTTCACCAAGTGGGTCGAAGCAGCTTCTTATGCCTCAGTTACAAAGAATGTGGTGGCCCACTTTATCAAGCAGAACCTCATATGCCGGTATGGTGTCCCCGATAGGATCATCACAGACAACAGTACCAATTTGAACAACACTATGATCACCGCTCTATGCGAACAGTTCAAGATTTATCATCACAATTCATCTCCCTATCGGCCGAAGATGAACGGCGTTGTTGAAGTTGCGAACAAAAATATCAAGAAGATCATTCAAAAGATGAAAGTCACCTACAAGGACTGGCATGAAATGTTACCGTTTGCTCTGCATGGATATCGTACCACGACACGTACTTCAACAGGGGTAACCCCATTTTATTTGGTGTATGGCATCGAAGTTGTTTTGCCTATGGAAGTTCAGATTCCTTCCTTGAGGATTATGAAGGATGTCGGTTTGAGTGAAGACGATTGGATTCAGACCTGGCTTGATCAACTTAATTTAATCAAAGAGAAGCGACTTACTACTGTCTGTCATGGCCAGACGTATCAAAAACGGATGATCAAGGCTTTCGACAAGAAAGTCAGGCGTCAGGTATATCAAGTCGGAGATCTTGTAATCAAGCGGATCATCTTACCGCAATGTGATCCCATGGGCAAGTGGACTCCTACTTACGAAGGACCATTTGTGATCAAGAGCATCTTTTTTGGTGGGGCAATGATTCTGACCACCATGGACGGAAACGATTTGCCGCACCCTGTGAACGCGGACATAGTCAAAAGATACTACGCATAAAACGACCCAGCAAGTTGAAAACCCGAAAGGGCGACTTGGGCAAAAATGGGCATCCCAGTGAATCGAAAACTCGAATGGGCGGTTCAGGAAAAAATTAGGGATAAGACAAAAAAATCTGTACACCTGACAAGTTGAAAACCCGAAAGGGCGACTTGGGCAAAAAAGGGTTTCCCGGTGGATCGAAAACCCGAAAGGGCGGTCCAGGCAAAAGTTAGGGAATTAAAGCGTATGACTATGTCTCGTCGGATCACTTTAAGAACAATCTCTTCACCAATAAACTCCAAGCTACTGATCAATCCAGTCATCGGCAGACGAAGCAGCGAATGGACAAGATATTCAGAGTTGTGAAGGCTATAGCAGAATGGGAATCCCATGGAATTGTTACACATAGCCATCTTTCTTTTGTATAAAATTTTTCAAGTTTTACGACAACATTCTCTTACTAGGATGTCTGTCTCCTTTGTACAAAGATACTCACAAAATTTAAATACAAATATACTTCAAAGTGCAGAAATTTGCTTGCCTTCCTTTTCTTTTTTACACTAATGTTTTTTTTGAAAACGTCCAATATTTTGTTAAATAGGCATATGCATTTGAATATAATCACTGCTTACAAATAAAATGAAATTGAAAAAGGATAATTACTGATAGGTTGAAGGTGTAGGAAGATATATTTGTGCCATTTCAGAAGAAATCCCCTACGATACATCATTCAGATCCTCAACAAAGCTAAATTTGGAGTATATTTCCCCAGCGGAGTTAAGGTTCAAGATCCTCAGCGGAGCCAGTGCATTCTAAACTTGATTCCCCAGCTGAGTTAAGTTTCAAAATTCCCATCAGAGTTAAGCTTCAAGATCCCCAGTGGAGCCCGAAAACCCTGAAAATCCTATCCCCACCGGAGCCAGAATAGTGAGCATTTCCCCCACAGAGTTATCTCCAAGCAAGATCGAAGATTCTCAGTCTCATTTCTCCAAGCAGAAGCCTCCTAGGTTTTAACTCCCCAGTAGAGATTTTCATAGTTTTCCCTGCATCCCAGGAAAGTCAGGAAGGATTCTCATTCCCTGCAGAAGTTGTCAAAGGCTTTGTTAATCCCCACGAATCACCGAGGATTTTTCAATCTACAGCAGTGATCTAAGGATTTCTCCTTCTCAAGCAATCAGAGATCTTTAATCCTCAAGCAGTCAGCAAGGAGTTCTCATCTTCAATATTCAAAGATTTTTGGAATCCCCAGCATCGGTCAAGGATTTACTTTCCCCGACAACAGTCAAAGATTTCATTATCTCCAGTGGTCAAGGATTTATTTTCCTCAGCAAGACAACTACTCAGCTTACATGCACATCCATTACATTCATATATCATAAACATTGATGAAATATAGTTCATTGCATCATACATATCACGCAACATAACTTTATGTTTTAGCTAACATTTTACCCTTTTCAGGATAAGATTAAAAGGCTATCGTTAACCATTATTCAGATACAGTATGGATACACCTCAGACACGGCAGTCATTCTATTCCTCATTCACAATTTCAAGTCAAAATACGGTACAGATATACCCCAGACACGGCGGTCATTCTACTACTCATTTAGACTTCAGCAATCCGATACAGACTAGATATGCTCCAGACACGGCGGCCATTCTATCTCTCATTCAGATTCAATTATCAACTTCAAGTTCAGATATGCTCCAAACACAGATGCCATTCTGACCTTTACACCAGCAGTTTGATTATCCCCAGTGCAGTCTCCACGGAAGTCATCCTGTCACTTATTTAGATCCTAGTTACAGTCTTAGATATACTCCAGACACGGAAGTCATTCTGCTACTCATACAGATCTCAACTCCAGTTACAGTCTCATATATACTCCAGACACGGAAGTCATTATTCTACTCATACAGATCTGAACTTCAGATACAATCCAGATACGCTCCAGACACGGTTGCCATTCTGTCACTCATTCGGAATTTATCCCCAACCCAGAGATGCCCCATACACAGATGTTTCTCTGTCGCCCATTCAAAATTCAGATACAATACAGATACACTCCAGACATGGCAGTCATTCTGATATTCATTCAAAGTTCAAACATCGTTACAGCTCAGATACGCTCCAGACACGGGCTCCATTCTTTCGCTCATACAGACTCAGTCTCCAGATACAGTTCAAATGCATTCCAGACACGGATACCATTTTGATGCTCATTCTTCTGACCTACCACTTTGCAATTCAACAAACATTCTTGGATGGCATATTTAAGCCTATCTCCAGCAAGATTCTACCATCTCCAAATGGCATCTTTAAGCCCATTCCCGCATCTATGTTTTGACGAGTGCAAATTTACGGGCACTCTAGTGTCCAATCCTCTTTTACCTTCGAGTCACGAAAGGAAAACTTGCCAATCTAACTCTTCAGGTTCAAGAAGATTGAACAGGGGAAACTGTTGTACCCCAAAATTTTCCCTCTCATTTCATCATTTTTCATTACAAGACTCTTGGAACTCAAGATCAAGCTAGGGTTTGCTCTGCTCAAGACACCTCCTTGCACTGTTGACCTAAATTAGGGTTTGAATCTGCACAGTGATGTTTTGACCTACAATGCCCAAATTGACTTTCATACTTCATGTTGGACTCATAATTTTTTCCATACCAAGTTTCAAGCCATGATTCAAATTTTTGCCCAGTCAATTGGACAGTTGACCTAGAAATCAACTATATTGGGGAAAAAGTCAACTGTGGCCAATTGACAGTCAAACCTCATGAAATTTGACCCACATAAACATTATGAACTCATATGAACCATTTGATCAAGTTTGGATCACAATTCCACAAGAAATTTGATCAGATCATCAAAAGGGCAAAATGGTCATTTTAAGGGTTTTGATTGTACAAAGGCAATTTTTGACTGTTTGACCTAACCAATGGCAAATCAAGATCAACCATGGACTCAAGGACTTAATGAATTTGTCTTGACCTATTCAACAAGTTCAAAAGATCTCAAATGCATAGGTTTGACAAATGAATTTTTCAGTCAACTGATCAAAATTTGACTGTATACTGAAAAGTCAAACTTTGACTTTTTGGTCAAAATCAAGTGCCAAGGGTCATTTTTCATCAAGACATGTCAAATTATGAAAATTGTTCATCAAGAAACCCAAAAATGCAAATTAGGGTTTAAAATGGAAAATTTTCATAACTTAGAAATTTTCTAAGTTATGAACTTTTCTTATTTTTTCCTAAATTTGTCCCATTTTTTCACCAAGATGAAAATGGATTCAAACAAAACTTGAAACATGAAAGTTGTAGTACATCAAAAAGTCTACAACTTTAAATCACAAAGTTTTCTCAAAAGAAGCTTGTATCTCAAGTTATGATTTTTGGAACAAGGGTATCTAAAACTTTTAACTTAGAGAAATTTTGCCCTAGTTTAGGCAGGATTTTGACCCATCTTCTTGGTCATTTTTCACATAGTTCCACTTGGAGTTTCAAGTTGAATTTCAAAGATGGATTATAGTACATGTTGCAAGCTTTCCAAATTGTCCTAGAACTCCTCAAACACCTTTGTGGTTAGGGAGAATCGAATGCTTGAAGTTGGCAAAAACTCACTTTGATCCATGGCCAATACATGTTCATACCACTTGCCAAATCTGATCTAGCTAGCTTGGTTCACAATTACAGGCCTCTAAACCAGTTTGTACTCCATAATTTAATGCATATCCATTGAGCCAAGGCATTGTCTTGGTCATTAGGGTATTGTACACTAGATTAAGCCTTAAATGGAAAAAGTAACAATGCCATTTTTGCTTGAACTTTGCTTTATGTCAAAACAACATCCTAGAGCATTGAACCAGATCTTATGCTGCAAACAAAATACACTAATTAGAGGGGCCACGAGGGTTGTGTGCAGGTTGATAGGATGGCATGTACAAGTCTATAACCTCACTTCCACTCTTTTGCTTCAAGAAGAAGAAAACTTGTCAAAAACATATGATATCACACATTTGAGAAAACCAACAAAAAAAAAGTTGTCAAACAAGTTTCATACACCCTAGCAAGCCAGAAACACGGGCCCTTGACCTCTCAAAACTCCTTGTGCACAAAATCCCCATTTTCTTGCAAAACAGGGCCAATTCTGCATTTCGCAAGCCACCATCAAATTCCATCGTGCGTTTTGTCCAAAGATACTTCAAACACCTTCCAACCAACATACCTGAGCTATTCCAGACCTCCATTGCTAGCTGTAACACCATTAACACACATTGCCATTTTTGTTTCAAAGCTTTGCAGGTTGAGTTCTGTAGCACGATTCAGGCTACTTCAAAACAAACTAAGCATTGGGAAAGCTTCATTGGACATCAGGCAAGCTCAAAAGAACCTCAAGCACCCTTGGAAGTTACTGCATTGTCCAGCTCGAAGTCAACTGAAACAGGTATTTCATGAACTTCTATCTCTCTATTTAGGAATAGTTAGACTTAGGTTTGTGAATGAAAAATGTTGTATTCATAGCCCTGAAACCATACATGTGCTTAGTTTTCATTTATATTAATCGTGCTAGGAGAATTTTGTTCATGAACTTTCTGAAAAAACCAGGTTAAGAATTAGGGCCAGAGAAATTCTCTCTGGTCTTTGAGAGTTAGCTTATGTTTTTTATATGGTTAGATTCGTTGTTTGATGCTCTACAGGTTTCATGTTATGAGTTTTGTCAAAAAAGCAAGGAATCAGGAGATAACATTTTGTATACAGAGCGCGCGCGTTTCTGTTCAAAGGAAGAAGATGAAGTTGTTTCTGGGCTGGGTCTGTACAGGCTTACTTTTGACACCCCCCTCTTTTCTTTTTACACCCCCTGGCCCATTTCTTGTATATTTGTCATTTTTGCATTTTTATTTCATTTCTGACCTTGATATTTTATTTTCAAATATAAAAAATACTTAAAAAATATTTTCATAAATTTTTTATATTTATTTGATATTTATTTTAATTAATTCTAGTATTAATACATTAAATACTTTATATTTCTTTTTACTAAAACTTAAAAAATAATGTAAAAAATATGTTTATTTTCATTTATTATTTTATACACATTTGAAAACATTTTCTTGAAATATATATCTTTTTGTAAATAATTAAATTTTACTTTTATATATTTAATATATTTAGTACATATATATACATATATAATATATTTTATTAAATAATTAAGACAAAAAAACACAAAAATAATACATTTTTATTTTTATTAATATTTTATACTAAAAATACCATTTTTTCAATATACTTATATTTTTGTACAAATTGATACATTATTGTATATAAATAATAAATAATACTATTTATTTAAGAAATTAGGGTTTTTGCCCTAAAAAACAAAAGTAATTAAGATTTAATTTTATTTATTTATTTACATTGCACATTAAAAATACTATTTACATACATAAAAACTTTTTTTGCATAATACATTTTATTTAATATTTATTTATTGTATTTATTTAAATATTGTACATTTAATATTATGCCTTACCCATTCAATATGGTTGTAATAATTTAGGATTTAATTTCTTGCAAAATAATCCCCAATTCAAATTTGTACCCCCCTTCCTATATCATGTTGTAATAGTGTAGAATTTAAATTCTCGCACCTTTAAATTCTTTCAATTATGCCATGATTAGACCTAGGGTTTGTATGCAAAATGAAATCAACAATTAGTTTGGCCTAATCCAAGATAACAATGCATGAAAACAAACACAATGCACACTTGCACCCCTAGGGTTTCAATCCACTTGTTGCCTTCAAAAATGGGCCATGACATGCATGTCAAGTACTTTGGCAAAACAAAAACAAAACGAAAGATCATAGTCCCTCGATGACGCTATCTGAGTTGCCTAAACAAAATGATCAAGTCCCTCAAGAAAATTGCCAAAAAGACTTGACACTATTGCTATCATGGTCTATACGATGACCCGCGACTGTCTCGTTTAATATCCTAACACAAAGTTGTTCATCAAATACAATGGTGAAACAACACTGTTAAAAAGGGTTAAAAACATAAGAAAAATCTTTGAGTAAAATAGAGTAGAAAACTCTTAGTTACTTGATCAAAAACTTGCAAAACATCCTTGCCGTTTTTCAAACACACTTCACAACACAACTTCAAAACAATTTCAAAACAACTTTCAAAACATTGGAATATATTTTCAAAAAGACATACACCTTTGTATATATTCAAACAAGAATCATTACAAAGGTTGCCTAGACAAGGCATCTTTTTCAAAATATTTTCAAAACCACACACACAAAGCACCATTTCAAACAATTGAAAAGCAAAGGCAAGTGATCTAAAACAAGTAACTAAGAGTCCATGGATAACCATGGATAGAAAGGGTTCTAATACCTTCCCTTTCTATAATCTACTCCCCGAACCCAAGAAAACATCTCAAAGGTCTTTCCTGTGCTTTTTGACCTTTCCTTAGGATAAAATAAAAAGTCGGTGGCGACTCTTGCTAAACCGAAACATTTGCAAACACAAACGCAAAATCCCAAGTCAGTTCTCCCACCGTATCACATTCAGCATATATTATGTTGAGGGTAACAACCCTAGTATCCTTCCCATACTTTCAGGGTTATATCAGATACCATGCAGTGGAATACAAAAAAAAACTCCTCAACAATATTCAGACATAATGCTTACACCACTATCCAAGTATAAGCATGAAAACTTAGGATTGAAAAAAAAATCAACCCTACGTGCAGCAACTTCCCACCAAGCTATAGGCTCGAAGGCAACATATATGAACAATACCTGTCATAGATAACCAATGATCCTTGCCACGAGATCATCTGTACAATAGTATGAATTGTCCAACTTCATACCTCTTTTCAGTAAATACTTTCTTCCTTACCCATGACCAGAAAGTACCTTCCCAGGATCTCATCCAAAACACAACAAGATGCCTGCTCTAATACCAATTGAAATTCTAGTACAGCAGACTCAGATGTCCTATAAAGATGTCGAGACATCTAATCTGACACAAACACACAGGCGAGATAAAATAGTACTTAAAAGATAAAGAACACACCAAAATTATTTACCCAGTTTAGTGTACAACAACACCTACTCTGAGGGCTACCAAGCCAGGAATGAAGTCTACTATCAGCAGTATCAATTTGTAGACCCTACAGCCAACACACCCGTTGATGATCTACGCACTTAATCACTACCCAATGACCCTTCTACCTAGGCCCTCCATAGATATGGAATATCCCCATCCCACTTCCAATCATCACAATGATGTCTAGCAGTCAACACCTCAGTCACTACATTGACGACCCTTCACCAAGATTCTGATCACACAAATAGACAGTTTAGAAGACACACTTCCACGACAATACCTAGCTAATTTTCCAAGACAAAATCCATAGTTTTTTAGCTTTGCTCCTAACTAAGAACACATTTTTGAGTTTCTTTAAAGCTTTCTCCAAAAACATTACACCTCTTACCTACATGCTTCGAGGTAAACATGGTAACCTTCCCACAACCCGAGAGGTTTACCTTGACAAAACCCTAGACTTCTACATCTTGAGCCGTGTGTTTTCTAGGTTACAAACCCTTCTATTTATAACATGTTACCCAACTTGTTTTAGGCCTTCAATCATAGCAAATCAGCTGTAACAAACTACAGAAACTTCTGCCCCAAGAAAGGTCTTTAATCTTTAGTTTCCTAAATAATCTCCTTATTTAGAAAGTCTTTATTCTCCTTGATTTCTTATTAAATTTTCTAGACCTTTAAATATGCCCTACATAATATGCATAATATTCTCCTGAATATTCTGCCTCTGTTAAAACTAAACTGAATCTCATTAATACAGCTCAACAGGCGCGATGTCGAAGACATCTTCTTTGACATGTTGTTCGAATTGTTGAAAAAGTTCAACACAACATGTTTTGAAATTGTAATAGGACTTCTTGTTGTACATGTTCTTCTTAGCAAGTTTATACATCCTATTCTACATTACATTATTGCTGCTATTATTTGTTTTACAAAATTTAAGCCAATCCTAAAACAACAGAATTAACACGCACTTTTCCCTTTTCCCTTGGAAATAATAAAGCGTGATGGCGACTCTTGCTTTTACGAGTCAAGTTAATTAAATAGATTGATCTCCAATTTTGACTTATACATAATTGACAACTCTGTTGGGGAACAAAAATAATCTAAGTGGGTTAAACCTAATTTGTTATATCTATTTTCGTTATTATTACTTCTATGCTTATATATGTTATTTTGTGGTTTCTTTGGGTGTTGATTACAAAGGACAAGTTGTAACACCCCATTTTTCCATATGAGTATTTATATTGAAATATACGATAAATGCATCAGAGCTCACAATGAGATGCCACATAAATAATAAAATCCATAAAGTTCTCAAAATACTTTATTACTTCGTGTATCCAAAAATGGTTATTCAGCAGCGGAAAATCAACATAAAAGTAGTTCATTGGCATTCTAGCCTGTTATACCACAAAATTTTCTCTCTCATTTCATCAACATTTTCTCATCACAAGACTCTTATAGCTCAAGATCAAGCTAGGGTTTGCTCTGCTCAAGACCCCTCCTTGCATTGTTGACCCAAATTAGGGTTTGAGTTTGCACAGGGATGTTTTGACTTAAAATGCCCAAGGTGACTTTCATGCTTAAGGTTGGACTCACAAGTTTATCCATGCCAAGTTTCAAGCCTTGATTCCAATCTTTGCCCAGTCAATTGGACAGTTGACCTAAAAATCAACTGTATTGGGGAAAAAGTCAACTGTGGCCAATTGACATTCAAACCTCATGATTTTTGACCCACATCAACATTATGAACTCATATAAACCATTTGGTCAAGTTTGGATCACAATTCCACAAGAAATTTGATCAGATCACCAAAAGGGCAAAATGGTCATTTTTAGGGTTTTGACTGCACAAAGGCAATTTTTGACTGTTTGACCTAGCCAATGGAAAACCAAGCTCACATATGGACTCAAGGACCCAATGAAATTGTCTTGACCCATTCAACAAGTTCAAAAGATCTCAAATGCATAGGATTGACAGATGAATTTTTTCAGTCAACTGATCAAAATTTGACTGTGCACTGAAAAGTCAAACTTTGACTTTTTGGTCAAAATCAAGTGCCAAGATTCATTTTTCATCAAGACATGTCAAATTGTGAAACTTGTTCATCAAGAAACCCAAAAATGCAAATTAGGGTTTAAAATGGAAAAATTTCATAACTTAGAATTTTTTTAAGTTATGAAATTTTCTCATTTTTTCCTAACTTTGTCCCACTTTTTTACAAAGATGCAAATGGATTCAAACAAAACTTGCAACATTAAAGTTGTAGTCCATTGCAAAATCTACAACTTTGATTCACAAAGTTTCCTCAAAATAAGCTTGTATCTCAAGTTATGATTTTTGGAATAAGGGTCCATAAACTTTATAACTTAGTGAAATTTTGACCTATTCTAGGCAGGATTTTTGTCCAACTTCTTGGCCATTTTTCACATGGTTCCACTTGGAGTTTCAATTTTCATTACAAATATGGATTGTAGTACACATTCCCATCTTTCCAAATTGTCCAAGAACTTCTCAAACACCCTTGTGGTTAGAGAGAATCGAATTTGCAAAGTTGGCCAAAACTCACTTTTGTTCATGGCCAAAGCATGTTCATAACCATTGCATTTTTCAAATCAGCAGGGTTTGTGATAGCTTTCAGGCCTCTAAACCTCTTCACACTCAATAATTAAATGCCTAACCATTGTATTAAGGTGTTATTTCTTCCCTTTGGGCATTGCACATAGAGTTTTCCCTTAATTGGAAAAAGCAAAATTGCCATTTTGATAAAGTGTTGCTTTATGTCAATACATGATCTTTGAAGTACAGGCCAGATCTTTGAGGCAAAGTTTGGTAGACAAATCCCACTGATCAAGAGAAAATGTTGCAGCATGCTTGAGAGTATTGGACAGGCCTATATCACAACTTGCACTTTCTTGCTTCAAGAAGAAGTAACATTGCAAAAAACTCTCCATCTTTCATTCCTGAAAACACCAGCCAAAACAAACTTTGTACACATCTTCCACACATCAAAACAGAATTAAGGCACGATTCAACCATCTCTCATACCTCCCAAAACACAAAAACACCCTCTTGCTGCAGAAACAGGGCATACCCTGCAACTTGAGTTCCACAATCCATTCCTGTCGTGCATTTTGTCCAAAAGGAGTTCAAACATATTCCATATCATCCACTGAAACTATCCCAAGCCTTAAAATCAAGCTGTAACACTCCTAACCAAGTTTTCCATTTTCACTTTCAAGCTGTGCAGGTGAACTTCCATAGCACGATTCAGAGTGATTCAAAGCAAGCTAGGTGTTGGAGAAGCTTCCTTGGACTTCAGGCAAGCTATACAGAAGCTCAAACTCCATTGAAGTTGGCCACATTGCTGTATACGATTCAAGCTGAAACAGGTAATCTATGAACTTCTATCTCTCAATCTAGGAAGAGTTAAGCTTAGGTTTGTGAATGAAACATGCTCTACTCATAGCCCTGAAGCCATACATATGATTACTTTTCATTTATATTAAGTATGATGTGAGAATTTTAACCATGAACATTGAAGAAAAATTAGGTCAGAAATTGGGGGTGAAGAAATTCTCCCTGGTTTCTTAGAGTTAGGACAACTTTTTTACATATTTGAAATCGTGGTTTGATGCTCTACATTGTTTATGTTATGAGTTTTGGCTAAAAATCAAGGAATCGGGAGTTTGAATGAAGCAAGGAGACGCGCGTTTTTTGTTGTTCAAAGGTTGCTGGAGGTTGAAGACAAAGTTGACTTGGGCTGGGCCTGAGTCAACTTACTTTTTGCACCCCTTTTTTTCCATTTGCACCCCCTGGCCCATTGTGTGAAATATTTGTCATTTTTGCATTTTTCTTTTTGATTCTGATTTTATATTTTTTGCTCAAACATAAAAAACACCAAAAATATTTTTTCCACATTTTTTTATATTTATTTGGCATTTGTTTCATTTATTTAGTATATACATATAAATAATACAAATCTTTTCTTTATTAAAACCCTAAAAATAATGTAAAAATTATATTTATTTTCAGTTATTATTTTTATTTACACCTTGAAAATATTTTCTTAAATATACATTTTTTTCATATACATAAATAATTAATTTTATCATTTTATATTTAATAGGTTTAGTAAATATATATATAAATACTTGTATATTATATTTATTAGAATACTTAGGATAAAAATATGAAAATAATACATTTTTATTTTTATTAATATACGACACTAAAAATACTTTTTTTTTACAATATACTTTTTATTTTTTGTATATAATTAACAAATATTGTACATAATTAATAAATAAATACTATTTACTTGAAAATTAGGGTTTTGCCCTAAACCATAAAAATAATCAAAAATGACTTTTTCTTATTTTGTTTATACTTCAAACATGAAAACCTTTTTACATACATAACAAAAACCATTCTTGTGCATAATACATTTTGTATATTTATTGTATTCACTTAAATATTGTACAATTAAATATTTGTATCCTATACTTTCGATATGGTTGTAATAACTTAGATTTTATTTCCTTGTCAAATATCCCCCAAATTCAAACTTGTATCCCCATCCCCATAATCATGTTGTAATAATTTAGGACTTTAAATTCTCGCACATTTAAAAGTTTCCAAATTATGCCATGATACACCTAGGGTTTGTATGCCAAAATCAAATTAACAAATAGCTTGACTTAATTCAAGATAAACATGCATGAAAAACAAACACAATGCACACTTGCACCCTTAGGGTTACTCTACTTGTTGCCTTCAAAAATGGGTCATGTTTGCATGTTGAGTTTCTTTGGCAAAACAAAAACAAATCAAATGAACATAGTCCCTCGATGACGCTATCTCAAGTTGCCTAAAAAATGATCAAGTCCCTTAAGAAAAATGCCAAAGATACTTGACACCATTGCTTCCGTGGTCTATACGATGACCCGCGCCCGTCCCCTTAACATCCTAACACAAGGTTGTTCACCAAATACAATGGTGAAACAACACTGTTAAAAGGGTTAAAACATGAGAAAGATCTTTGAGAAATTTAGGGTAGATAGCTCTTGGTTACTTGACCAAACTTGCAAAACAATCCTTGCCATTTTTCAAAACACACACTACAAACACAATTTCAAAACCCCACTTTCAAAACATTGAAAACTTTCTAAAACACCTTTGTATACATTCAAACAAGAATCATTATAAAGGTTGCCACAACGATGGTCTCTTTTCAAAACATCTTTCCAAATCACACGCAAAGCACCATTTCAAACCATTGAAAGCACCATTTCAAACAATTGAAAAGCAGAGGCAAGTGATCTAAGCAACTAACTAAGAGCCCATGGATAACCATGGATAGAAAGGGTGCTAATACCTTCCCTTTCTATAATCTACTCCCTGAACCCAAGAAAACATCTCAAAGGTCTTTCCTGTGCTTTTTGACCTTTCCTTAGGATAAAATAAAAAGTCGGTGGCGACTCTTGCTCAACCGAAACATTTGCAAAAACAAACGCAAAACCCAAGTTAGTTCTCCCACCGTACCACAGAACTGGCGACTCTGCTGGGGAATATTTTAAAAGTGGAGTAACCTTAGGGCTTAGATCATCCTTTTGCATGACTAATTGTTTGCTTTGATTGCTTTACCTTTTCGGTTCTCTTGTTTGGGCTTGAAATCCTACATCCGGATTTGGGAAACATTCATAGATAGCAATACATTGTGGAAACTGTGCGGGGTATACTGACAAGGTTGAAGCAATAGCTATATTAGTGCGACATATTTGTGAGTACCGGTAACCCTTGAGTTCAATCAAGGAGAGTACGGGGCCGCTGAGTGATGTCACTAAGCACTAATGACCTAGAACCTTACTTGACCATCTTGGCCTTTTATTAGGGGTAGTGAGATGACCGGCTTTGGTGCAGTCCGAAGTTGGTAGATACTCGATACTACACTCATTGAGGGTTGTTTTCTTGGAATATTTTGGTCGCTAGTTAAGTGGCTAAACCAAAATAATGAACATAGAAAACAATCCAATGATATTGAGCTCCTTAGAACCCGGTTACTATTTAGGACAGGTTTTAAGCCAACTAAACTCAAGAGGGTACTTACCTATGAAATCCCATGCAAGCCTGAAACTAGGGTTTTGTGTGATTTGCTTGAACATGTGCTTGTGCATACATCATGAACATCATAAAGCATCATATGCATCCACTAACCATTTCAAGGGTTTGGATCTTCATCTTTGTTCTTGTTTTGTAGGTCATGGAATCTCTTCGCAGGAAAACCATTCAAGTCAATCTTATGAGAATTCCTCCTCAACTCAAAGAGCTTACATCCAGAATTCCAGAAAACTCTCTCTTCAGTGAAAGACATGGTAGACTTCTCAACCTAGTCAACACCAGCATTGAAGAAGACATGGTGAAAGTGTTGTTCCAGTTCTTTGACCCCCTTCACCACTGTTTCACATTTCCCGACTACCAATTGGTGCCTACTTTGGAGGAATTTTCTCAACTCCTGAGAATTCCTATTCTTAATCAACTACCCTACAACGGTACGGAAAAAGAACCAAAACCTGAAGATGTTGCTCAAGCACTACACTTGCAACCATCTGACATCAAGGGGCATTAGGAAACCAGAAGTGGTGTCAAGGGCTTCTTGGCAAAGTTCTTGTTTGAGAAGGCACAAGAGTGTTGGAATTCCTTGAATCTGCAAGCTTTTGAAGAGATTGTGGCACTCCTCATTTATGGGTTGGTCTTGTTTCCAAACCCCGACCAACTTATAGATGTGAATGCTGTCAAGATCTTCATATCCAGGAATCCCATACCTACATTGCTTGGGGACATACTCCACTCATTTTACACACGAACAATGAGGAAGAGAGGTGTTCTCATGTGTTGTACTCCTCTCCTTGCAAGGTGGTTTATTTCTCACCTTCCACAATCTGTTTTGAAGAATGAACAAGTCTTAAGGTGGTCACAACGATTGATGACCCTCACACATTCTGATGTACATTGGTGTTCTCGGTCCAGAGAAAATGTCATCATCCTCGATCGTTGTGGTGAATTCCATAATGTCCCATTACTTGGCATTAGAGGAGGCATTACCTACAACCCTTGTCTAGCTTTGAGACAATTTGGATATGCACGGAGGGATGGCCCTCATGACATGCTGATCCCTGACTTGGTTTTTGACTTTGACAACGATGCGCGAGGACTTCGACAAAGGTTCATCAGAGCTTGGAGGATGCCTAACAAGGTAGATAGTAAGACACTGGGGCACAAGAATTCCATCCCCCTTGAGCCTTACCTCAAGTGGGTACGAACCCGCTCTCAGAATCTTATGATGTCGTATCCTCACATTCTCCCGTTGATTAAAGAGCCTGCTAAGGAAGGAGAGGTTCCATACACCATCCTATATCCTGGCATGCCTACATCATGGGAGGAAATGCAAAAGAGTTGGATCCAACTAAAGGAAGAACGGGATACCTTTGAAGCCAGCTTCTACGCCAGTGAGAAGAAGGTTTTAGAGCTCACCCGCCGACTCCACGAGGAAGAGACCCTCAACACCTACATCGCACCAAAGAGGATGCGCAACGTCTTTTTACCTTAAGAAGTTTTTGTAATATTTGGCCCATGGGGCATTTATGTACTAACAAAATTTCTTCTCATTAATATGACGTGTGTTCTTTTTGTCTGCAACAACTTTGAATTTCTAAATCCTTGAATGCATTACATGAATAAACATATCATTCATCATATGCACAAACAGGTATTCAAGCCAGGTTTCCTTATCTTTCTGCTGTTTATTTCAGTAAGATGGATTTGGAGCAAACAGTGAAGGACCTACAGGCCCAAAACTCACAATTTTAACAACTCCTCATGACCTTGGCAAAGGGTCAAAAGGATCTCAAAGCTCTGCTAGAGAAGAGTAAAAAGAAGAAGAAGAGACCGGGGGTAGTTACTTTCGGAAGAAGATTTGAGGGTGATACTAGAAGGGTTCTTGAGTTTCCATCAACATCCGATGAAGGGATGGGCAAGGGGAAGGGAGCTGCTGTCCCTTCCGAATCTGAGGTAGAGGAGGAGGAAGAAGAAGCAGACAAAGACTATTCAGATCAACAATATCCACCAGCGGATGACAAGTACAAAAACCTTGAAGACAGATTGGCAGCTATGGAATTGCAGAGGGTGCCCGAATTGAATTTTGAGGAGCTGGGGCTTGTGGCTGGGATTGTTATCCCCCCTAAATTCAAGGTTCCAACATTCGCCAAATATGACGGTTTGTCTTGCCCGAAGATGCACTTAAGGTCATACGTTAGAAAGATCCAGCCACATTCATCCGACAAAGACCTCTGGGTGCATTTCTTCCAAGATAGCTTGTCTGGTACTCAGTTAGATTGGTTTTATCAGCTTGAGAGGTCAGAGGTCCATAATTGGGAAGATTTGGCAGTCGCTTTCTATCGTCAATATCAGTACAACGCTGATTTGGCGCCAACCCGTACTCAACTATAGAGTATGGGAATGGTTTCAAATGAAGGATTCAAGGAGTACGCCCAGAAGTGGCGCGACCTGGCTGGAAGAGTGCAGCCACCACTATCAGATAGGGAATTGGTCGATATGTTCTTGGGGACCCTATCTGGCCCTTTCTTCAACCATCTAATCGGAAGCTCTTCAGCAGGATTTACTGAGTTGATTTTGATCGGCGAGAGGGTAGAAGCCGGTATCAAAAGTGGAAAAATTGAAAAGGGTGCTTCCGCATCTACAGCTGCTAGAAAACCGTTCCCAGCCAAGAAAGAAGCATCTGCGGTGTACACTCAGAGAAATCGGGAAAGAGAAGAACGGCGACCAACAGTGGGGGCCGTGTTAATACAGAAGTCTGCGTCAGAATAGCCTAGAAACAACCAACCAAGAAACGACCAACCCAGAACTTATCAACAAAGGCCACCACGGCAGTTTACTCCAGTAAATATGACACATGCTCAAATCCTTCCACATCTCTTGAAGTTGAATCTCACAAACATTAAAGAAGCTCCAAAGAATGTGAATACTACCTCTCCATCTTACAATCCTAAAGCCAAATGCGCTTATCATTCTGACAGCATTGGGCACGATACTAATAATTGCTGGGCACTCAAGAACAAAATTCAGGATTTAATTGACGCCAAAGAGGTCGAGTTTGATGCTCCTGAAAAGCCAAATGTTGTATCCGCGCCAATGCCCAAGCATGGTCACAATGTGCATGCTGTTTTGGAAAATCTCCATGTTACCGACGTTGCCGATCTCTTGACTCCATTGTTAGTGGTAAAAGAAAATCTGTTGAGAGCCGGAATCTTTCCCAGCTGTGATGAAGATTGTTACTTTTGTGTGAATATTCAAGATGACTGTCCAATGTTGAAGTCAGGTGTTCAGCGCCTGATGGATACTCAAGAAATACTATTTCAGAAAACTCCTGTTAACACTTTCGATCCAATTACTCCTGATACTAGTGATACTTCAACCAATGACATTGCTATCATTACCATTTCCGACAATCCTCCCAAGGCTTGCAAAAGGCCTGTCAGGATTACACCCAGTTCCGAATGTGTACCTCTCAAGATCACCATGCCGGGACCTCTCCCGTACCAGTCAAGTAAAATGATACCGTGGAATTATGGGGGAGAAATCTTCTACCACGGCATCAAGCAAATTGAAACAGCCCAGGAAATCTGTGAAGAAGACTCTGACGTAGGAAATATCGCGGGTACTAGCAAGATCACCCGCAGTGGCCAGATCTTTTCTCCGGAGATTGCTCCTCCCCGAGCAGTCTTCGGACCCTTAAAAGTTTATTCACCTGTTGGACCTTCCGGACGAGGCCCAGTGATTGAAGAGTTAAAAGCTCCAGAAGAAAGATCATCTGCTGATAACAACGACAAAGGTAAAGGGATAATGAATGAGCCTGTCAGGACGAAGGTTCATGTTGTAGCTATACCTGAAACCACTCAAAAGGAGATGGATGAGATCCTCAAGATAATCCGCAAAAGTGACTATGATGTGGTAGAACAACTGGGGCAAACCCCCTCCAAAATCTCAATGTTAGCTCTCCTGCTTTGTTCAGAGGCCCACGCTAAAGCTCTGATTAAATTCTTGAAAACAGCACATGTCCCCCAAGAGACCTCAACTGACCAATTTCAAAACTGTGTGGCCAGCCTTACTGCTGACAACGGCCTGGGTTTCTCCGACGCTGACCTAACTCCTAAGGGAAGGAACCACAATGATGCATTGCATGTTTCCGTTGAGTGCCGAGGGACCACTCTCGCCCATGTTTTGGTCGACACTGGTTCTTCCCTAAATGTGCTGCCTAAGAAAGCTCTGGACCGGCTGGATTATGAGGGCTTGGAGCTGAAGCCAAGTAATATTATTGTCAGAGCTTTCGATGGTTCAAAAAGAATGGTCCATGGAGAGGTTGATATTCCCATCAAGGTAGGCACCGAAGTGTTTAACTCCACCTTCTACGTGATGGACATCCGTCCGTCATACTCTTGCTTGCTGGGAAGACCCTGAATTCATCATGCTGGGGCAGTCACCTCTTCTTTACATCAGATGCTGAAGTACCCTGTTAAGGGTAAAATCATAACTGTGCATGGCGAGGAGGAATACATGATCAATCATCTTAACTCCTTTCGATATGTGGAAGTAGAAGGCGAGTTCATTGAAACACCTTTTCAGCATTTCAAAGAAGTTTCTCCCGAGGTTGCGGCGGCGAAGACAGTAGTTGAGGTACCTATCACTCCCTGACGTGTAGCTAAGATGGCATCTCTCAAAGATGCGGAAGCTGTGATTAAGGAGGGGAAGAGCACAAAGTGGGGACAGTTGCCTAACTTTACCCACAAAATAGATAAGTTTGGCTTAGGGTTCACTGCGGCGGGACAAAAGGCCATGCGGCGTTCCAAAATTGAAAAGACACCCATCAGGATTTCTCTCCGTGGAGTCAATGCTATAGAGGATGAAGCTGAGGAAGGCCATTTTGAAGATTGGATCTTCCCAACGGTCGAAGGGGGTTTGAGCAATTGGGAGGTGAAGGATTTTGTCCCTATCACCTTTTTTCATCAGTAATCTTTATCTTTGAACAATTTCCAGTTTTTTTTATGGTCTGTAATAACTGATACAATTCGCACATTGTTTTTCACCTCATGCCTTGCCCGGGGCATGTGGGTCCATTTGTAAGGGTTTGATTCTCTTCATAATCATACGCCATATTTTAATGAACCATTGGACGATTTTTCATTTATAAACTGTTGTGTTCATTTTCTTTCCTTTTGCATTTTTGTTTGTTTAAGGATGGCTATCCCTTACACACACCCACACTCACAAATGCAGGTACCCATCCACTCTGGATTCCATGGGTGACTATTCTGCCGTATCCTTCGACAACTCTGAAGATTTGGTCAGTCAAGCTGAATACGAAGATGACGAAGATTGTGAAGTACCGGGAGAGCTAGCCAGACTTCTACAACAAGAAGAGAGGGCTATCTTGCCTCATGGAGAGTTGTTGGAAACCATCAACTTAGGGACAGAGGAAGATAGGAAGGAAGTAAAAGTGGGTGCCAACCTGGAACCAAGTGTCAAGGAACACTTAATACAGTTGTTGAATGAAAACGTTGAAATCTTCGCCTGGTCTTATGAAGACATGTCGGGGTTAGACACAGATATTGTGGTTCATCGTCTCCCCACCAGAGAAGATTGTCCACCAATCAAGCAAAAGGTTCGCTGAATGAGGTCGGACATGTCTGAAAAAATTAAGGCTGAAGTAATGAAACAATTCAACGCTGGCTTTCTGGCTGTTACATCCTATCCACAATGGGTTGCTAACATCGTTCCAGTACCTAAAAAAGACGGCAAGGTCATAATATGTGTAGACTATCGGGATTTGAACAGGGCCAGCTCTAAAGATGATTTCCCGCTGCCACATATTGACATCTTGGTTGACAACACCGCTCAGCACAAAGTATTTTCTTTCATGGACGGATTCTCGGGTTACAACCAAATCAAAATGGCCCCCGAGGACATGGAGAAAACTACCTTTGTTACACAATGGGGTACCTTCTGCTACAAGATGATGTCGTTCGGACTAAAGAACGCAGGGGAAACTTATCAACGCGCCATGGTAGCTTTGTTTCATGACATGATACATCATGAGATTGAAGTCTACGTAGACGATATGATAGCTCGATCACAAACAGAATAGGAGCACCTTGAACATTTGCAGAAGCTGTTTTCCAGGTTGAAAGAGTACAAGCTCAGACTGAATCCAAACAAGTGCACTTTTGGAGTTAGGTCTGGTATACTTCTGGGATTTATTGTCAGCAACAAGGGTATTGAGGTTGATCCAGCAAAAGTAAAAGCTATACAAGAAATGCCTGCTCCCCGTACTGAAAAGGAGGTTAGAGGATTCTTGGGACGCTTGAACTATATTGCAAGATTCATCTCTCACCTGACGTCTACCTGTGAGCCAATTTTCAAACTATTGAAGAAGGATCAGGTAGTTGAATGGAACAACGATTTCCAAGTTGCTTTTGATAAGATCAAGGAGTATTTATTGGAACCTCCTATTCTGATGCCACCCATAGAAGGAAGGCCGTTAATCATGTATCTGACTGTTTTGGATAACTCAATGGGCCAACATGACGAGTCTGGTCGAAAAGAGCATGCCATTTATTACCTTAGCAAAAAGTTTACCGACTGTGAGACTCGCTACTCACTGCTCAAGAAAACTTGCTGCGCTTTGGTATGGGTTGCTCGCCGACTAAGGAAGTATATGTTGACTCATACCACTTTGTTGATTTCCAAAATGGATCCTATCAAGTACATCTTCGAGAAGCCTGCTTTATCTGGAAGAATGGCTAGATGGCAAATGATCCTGACTGAGTATGATATTCAGTATACTACCCAAAAAGCTATAAAAGGGAGTGTACTGGCAGACCATCTAGCTCATCAAGTTGTCGAAGATTACCAATCCATGAGATTCGACTTCCCAGACGAGGACATCATGACTTTAGACAACATCGAAGGTAACGGACCGTATGACAGACCTAAAAATGGATCCCGATGGACCCTGTACTTTGATGGTGCTTCGAATGCACTCGGCAACGGTATCAGTGCGGTACTCATTTCTCCAGAAGGTCGCCATACATCTTTCGCGGCCCGACTTTGTTTCAGCTGTACCAACAACATGGCCGAATATGAAGCTTGCATCTTTGGTCTCAAAGCTGCTATAGACTTGGGGATCAAATCTTTGGTTGTATTTGGGGACTCGGCTTTGGTTATCAGTCAAGTCAGAGGAGAGTGGGACACCAAACATCCTAATCTTATTCCATACAAGGAACATGTCTTGACATTGCTGCCTCATTTCGAGCAGATTACTTTCGAGCATTTCCCGCGAGAAGAGAATCAGCTAGCAGATGCTCTGGCTACAATGTCTTCCATGTTTAAACTCAATTGGGATAACGAAGCTCCCCAAATTACCATCGAGCGAATGGATGAACCTGTGCACTGTCACGAGATTAATACCGAAGAAGTAGTTGAACAACCCTGGTTTCATGAAATCAAAAGGTATCTCCAGACTAGAGAATATCCCGAAGGAGCTTCCGTCAATGACAAAAAGTTCTTAAGGAGATTTGCTGCCAAGTTCTTCCTAAGCAATGGCATCCTTTATAAGCGTAGCCATGATTGTGTTTTACTCCGATGTGTAGACAAAGCTGAAGCAGAGTTGATCATGACTGAGATACACAGTGGCACATTTGGCACCCACTTGAGCGGGCATACAATGGCAAAGAAGATTCTAAGGGCAGGCTATTACTGGTCTACTATGGAAGCTGATTGCTATCAACACTCCCGTACTTGCCATAAATGCCAGATCTACACCAACAAGGTGCACATTCCTCCTGTTCCTCTCAACGTTCTGACAGCTCCTTGGCCATTCGCAATGTGGGGCATTGACATGATTGGAGAGATCAAGCCCACAGCATCCAATGGACATCGCTTCATTCTGGTGGCTATTGATTACTTTACCAAATGGGTCGAAGCAGCTTCCTTTGCTTCTGTTACAAAGAATGTGGTTGCCCGTTTCATCAAGCAAAATCTCATATGGTGGTATGGTGTCCCCGACAGGATAATCAGAGACAACGGTACAAATCTGAACAATACCATGATCACCGCTCTATGCGAACAGTTCAAGATTTATCATCACAATTCATCTCCCTATCGGCCAAAGATGAACGGTGTTGTTGAAGCCGCGAACAAAAACATCAAGAAGATCATTCAGAAATGACAGTTACCTACAAGGACTGGCATGAGATGTTACCGTTTGCTCTGCATGGATATCGTACCACGGCCCGTACTTCAACAGGGGCAACCCCATTTTCTTTGGTGTATGGCATGGAAGCTGTTCTACCCATGGAGGTTCAGATTCCTTCCTTAAGGATTATGAAAGATGTTGGTTTGAGTGAAGATGATTGGATTCAGACCCGACTTGATCAACTTAATTTGATCGATGAGAAACGACTTACTGCTGTTTGCCATGGTCAGACTTATCAAAAACGGATGATCAAGGCTTTCAACAAGAAAGTAAGGCGTCAGATATATCAAGTCGGAGATCTTGTAATCAAGCGGATCATCCTACCGCAAAGTGATCCCAGGGGAAAACAGACTCCTACTTACGAAGGACCATTTGTGATCAAAAGTATCTTTTCTGGTGGGGCAATGATTTTGACCACCATGGACGGCGACGATTTGCCACACCCTGCGAACACAGACATAGTCAAAAGATACTACGCATAAAAGGACCCGACAAGTTGAAAACCCGAAAGGGCGACTTGGGCAAAAAATGGGCATCCCGGTGAACCGAAAACCCGAAAGGGTGGTTCAGGCAAAAATTAGGGATAAAACAAAAAAAATCTATACACCCGGCAAGTTGAAAACCCGAAAGGGCGACTTGGGCAAAAAAAGGTTTCCCGGTGAATCGAAAACCCGAAAGGGCGATTCAGGAAAAAGTTAGGGAATGCAAGCGTATGACTATGTCTCATTGGATCACTTCAAGAATGATCCCTTCACCAACAAGCTCCAAGTTTCTGATCAATCCAGTCATCGGCGGACGAAGCAGCGAATGGACAAGTATTCAGAGTTATGAAGGCCATGGCAGGATGGGAATCCCATGGAATTATTACACATAGCCATCTTTCTTTTGTATAAAATTTTTCAATTTTTACGACAGCATCCTCTTACTAGGATGTCTGTCTCCTTTGTACAAAGATACTCATAAAAAGTTAATACAAATACACTTCCAAGTGGAGAAATTTGCTTTGCTTTCTTTTTCTTTTTACACTTATGTTTTATTTGAAAAAACGTCCAATGTTTTGTTAAATAGGGATATGCATTTGAATATAATCATTGCTTACAAATAAAATTTGAGAGAAGATGATATCTTGATGCCCTTTCAGAAAAAATCCCCAGCGGAATTAAATCTCAAGATCCTCAGACAGAGTTAAAATTCGAAATACATTTCCCCAACACAGTTGAACTTCAGGATCCTCAGCATAGCCAAAGCTTTCTAAAGCTGGATTCCCCAGCTAAATTCCAGAACTTAATTCCCCTCAGAGTCAAGTTTCAAGATCCCCAATGGAGCCCAAAAATCCTGAGTATCCTATCCCCAACGGAACCAGATTAAGGATCATGCTCCCCACAGAGATACTTCCCGGCAGGTTGAAGATTCTCAGTCCCTTTTATCCAGCATAAGTCTCCCAGGTTTTAAATTCCCCAGTAGAGATTTTCAAAACTTCCCCAAGCAGTCAGCAGTCAACAAGGATTTCTCATCTTCAGCAATCAAAGATTCTTGCAATCCCCTACCGCGGTCAAGGATTCATCTTCCCCGGCAGCAGTCAAGGATCCATTATTTCCAGCTATTCGGATTTCATCTATCCTCAACAAGACAGCTCATCAGCTTACATGCGCATTCATTACATTCATGTATCATAAACATCGATATAACATACATATTACATCATACATTTCATGCAACATAACTTTGTGTTCAGCTAATATTTTTACCCTTTTCAGGATAAGATTAAAAGGTTATCATGAACAGTTATCCAGTTACAGTTTCAGATACGCTCCAGACACGGAAGCCATTCTGTTACTCCTTCAGATTCAACTTTCAGATACAGTACAGATACACCCCAGATACGGCGGTCATTCTATTACTCATTCCGAAATCTCAACACCAGATACGGTACAGATACACCCCAGATACGGCGGTCATTCTATTACCCATTCAAAGTTTCAAGTCAGATACAGTACAGATACACCCCAGATACGGCGGTCATTCTACTACTCATTCAGACTTCAGCAATCCGATACAAACTAGATACGCTCCAGATACGGCAGCCATTCTATCTCTCATTCAGATTCAACTACAAGTTCATATACGCTCCCAACACGGATGCCATTCTAACCCTTACACCAGCAGTTTGATTCTCCCCAGTGCAGTCGCCACGGAAATTATTCTGTCAATCATTCTGATCCTAGTTACAGTCTCAGATACACTCCAAACACGGAAGTCATTTTGCTACTCATACAGATCTCAACTTCAGATACAGTCCAGATACGCTCCAGACACGGTTGCCATTTTGTCACTCATTCAGAATTTATCCCCAGCATACATTTGCTCCATACACAGATATTCCTCTATTATCCAGATACAATACAGATACACTCCAGACACGGCAGTCATTATGATATTCATTCTACAATAAAAAACAGTTACAACTCATATACGCGCCAGACACGGACGCCATTCTTCTACTCATACAAACTCAGTCGCCAGATACAGCTCGAATGCATTTCAGACACGGATACCATTTTAATGCTCATTCTTCTGACCTACAACATTCCAAATCAACAAAGATTCTTGAATGGCATCTTTAAGCCCATCTCCAGTAAGATTCTGCCACTTCCAAATGGCATCTTTAAGCCTATTTCCTCAGCTATACTTTTGACGAGTGCAAATTTACAGGCATTCTAGTGTCCAATCTCCTTTTACCTTCGAGACGCGAAAGGCAAACTTGCCAATCTAACTCTTCAGGTTCAAGAAGATTGAACAGGGGCAACTGTTATACCCCAAAGTTTTCCCTCTCATTTCATCAACATTTTCTCATCACAAGACTCTTATAGCTCAAGATCAAGCTAGGGTTTGCTCTGCTCAAGACCTCTCCTTGCACTGTTGACCCAAATTAGGGTTTGAGTTTGCACAGGGATGTTTTGACTTAAAATGCCCAAGGTGACTTTCATGCTTCAGTTTGGACTCACAAGCTTATCCATACCAAGTTTCAAGCCTTGATTCCAATCTTTGCCCAGTCAATTGGACAGTTGACCTAGAAATCAACTGTATTGGGGAAAAAGTCAACTGTGGTCAATTGACAGTCAAACCTCATGATTTTTGACCCACATCAACATTATTAACTCATATAAACCATTTGGTCAAGTTTGGATCATAATTCCACAAGAAATTTGATCAGATCACCAAAAGGGCAAAATGGTCATTTTTAGGGTTTTGACTGCACAAAGGCAATTTTTGACTGTTTGACCTAGCCAATGGAAAACCAAGCTCACATATGGACTCAAGGACCCAATGACATTGTCTTTACCCATTCAACAAGTTCAAAAGATCTCAAATGCATAGGATTGACAGATGAATTTTTTTCAGTCAACTGATCAAAATTTGACTGTGCACTGAAAAGTCAAACTTTGACTTTTTGGTCAAAATCAAGTGCCAAGATTCATTTTTCATCAAGACATGTCAAATTGTGAAACTTGTTCATCAAGAAACCCAAAAATGCAAATTAGGGTTTAAAATGGAAAATTTTCATAACTTAGAATTTTTCTAAGTTATGAAATTTTCTCATTTTTTCCTAACTTTGTCCCACTTTTTTCCAAAGATGCAAATGGATTCAAACAAAACTTGAAACATGAAAGTTGTAGTCCATTGCAAAATATACAACTTTGATTCACAAAGTTTCCTCAAAAGAAGCTTTTATCTCAAGTTATGATTTTTGGAATAAGGGTCCATAAACTTTATAACTTAGTGAAATTTTGACCTATTCTAGGCAGGATTTTTGTCCAACTTCTTGGCCATTTTTCACATGGTTCCACTTGGAGTTTCAATTTTCATTACAAAGATGGATTGTAGTACACATTCCCAGCTTTCCAAATTGTCCAAGAACTTCTCAAACACCCTTGTGTTTAGAGAGAATCGAATTTGCAAAGTTGGCCAAAACTCACTTTTGTTCATGGCCAAAGCATGTTCATAACCATTGCATTTTTCAAATCAGCAGGGTTTGTGATAGCTTGCAGGCCTCTAAACCTCTTCACACTCAATAATTAAATGCCTAACCATTGTATTAAGGTGTTATTTCTTCCCTTTGGGCATTTCACATAGAATTTTCCCTTAATTGGAAAAAGCAAAATTGCCATTTTGATAAAGTGTTACTTTATGTCAATACATGATCTTTGAAGTACAGGCCATATCTTTGAGGCAAAGTTTGGTAGACAAATCCCACTGATCAAGAGAAAATGTTGCAGCATGCTTGAGAGTATTGGATAGGCCTATATCACAACTTGCACTTTCTTGCTTCAAGAAGAAGTAACATTTCAAAAAACTCTCCATCTTTCATTCCTGAAAACACTAGCCAAAACAAACTTTGTACACAGCTTCCACACATAAAAACAGACTTAAGGCACGATTCAACCATCTCTCATACCTCCCAAAACACAAAAACACCCTCTTGCTGCAGAAACAGGGCATACCCTGCAACTTGAGTTCCACAATCCATTCCTGTCGTGCGTTTTGTCCAAAAGGAGTTCAAACATATTCCATATCATCCACTGAAACTATCCCAAGCCTTAAACTCAAGCTGTAACACTCCTAACCAAGTTTTCCATTTTCACTTTCAAGTTGTGCAGGTGAACTTCCATAGCACGATTCAGAGTGATTCAAAGCAAGCTAGGTGTTGGAGAAGCTTCCTTGGACTTCAGGCAAGCTATACAGAAGCTCAAACTCCATTGAAGTTGGCCACATTGTTGTATACGATTCAAGCTGAAACAGGTAATCTATGAACTTCTATCTCTCAATCTAGGAAGAGTTAAGCTTAGGTTTGTGAATGAAACATGCTCTACTCATAGCCCTGAAGCCATACATATGATTACTTTTCATTTATATTAAGTATGCTGTGAGAATTTTAACCATGAACATTGAAGAAAAATTAGGTCAGAAATTGGGGGTGAAGAAATTCTCCCTGGTTTCTTAGAGTTAGGACAACTTTTTTACATATTTGAAATCGTGGTTTGATGCTCTACATTGTTTATGTTATGAGTTTTGGCTAAAAATCAAGGAATCAGGAGTTTGAATGAAGCAAGGAGACGCACGTTTTTTGTTGTTCAAAGGTTGCTGAAGGTTGAAGACAAAGTTGACTTGGGCTGGGCCTGAGTCAACTTACTTTTTGCACCCCTTTTTTCCATTTGCACCCCCTGGCCCATTGTGTGAAATATTTGTCATTTTTGCATTTTTCTTTTTGATTCTGATTTTATATTTTTTGCTCAAACATAAAAAACACCAAAAATATTTTTTCCACATTTTTTTATATTTATTTGGCATTTGTTTCATTTATTTAGTATATACATATAAAAAATACAAATCTTTTCTTTATTAAAACCCTAAAAATAATGTAAAAATTATATTTATTTTCAGTTATTATTTTTATTTACACCTTGAAAATATTTTCTTAAATATACATTTTTTTTCATATACATAAATAATTAATTTTATCTTTTTATATTTAATAGGTTTAGTAAATATATATATAAATACTTGTATATTATATTTATTAGAATACTTAGGATAAAAATATGAAAATAATACATTTTTATTTTTATTAATATATGACACTAAAAATACTTTTTTTTTACAATATACTTTTTATTTTTTGTATATAATTAACAAATATTGTACATAATTAATAAATAAATACTATTTACTTGAAAATTAGGGTTTTGCCCTAAACCATAAAAATAATCAAAAATGACTTTTTCTTATTTTGTTTATACTTCAAACATGAAAACTTTTTTACATACATAACAAAAATCATTCTTGTGCATAATACATTTTGTATATTTATTGTATTCACTTAAATATTGTACAATTAAATATTTGTATCCTATACTTTCGATATGGTTGTAATAACTTATATTTTATATCCTTGTCAAATATCCCCCAAATTCAAACTTGTATCCCCATCCCCATAATCATGTTGTAATAATTTAGGACTTTAAATTCTCGCACATTTAAAAGTTTCCAAATTATGCCATGATAGACCTAGGGTTTGTATTCCAAAATCAAATTAACAAATAGCTTGACTTAATTCAAGATAAACATGCATGAAAATCAAACACAATGCACACTTGCACCCTTAGGGTTACTCCACTTGTTGCCTTCAAAAATGGGTCATGTTTGCATGTTGAGTTTCTTTGGCAAAACAAAAACAAATCAAATGATCATATTCCCTCGATGACGCTATCTCAAGTTGCCTAAAAAATGATCAAGTCCCTTAAGAAAAATGCCAAAGATACTTGACACCATTGCTTCCATGGTCTATACGATGACCCGCACCCGTCCCCTTAACATCCTAACACAAGGTTGTTCACCAAATACAATGGTGAAACAACACTGTTAAAAGGGTTAAAAAATGAGAAAGATCTTTGAGAAATTTAGGGTAGATAGCTCTTGGTTACTTGACCAAACTTGCAAAATAATCCTTGCCATTTTTCAAAACACACACTACAAACACAATTTCAAAACCCCACTTTCAAAACATTGAAAACTTTCTAAAACACATTTGTATACATTCAAACAAGAATCATTATAAAGGTTGCCACAACGATGGTCTCTTTTCAAAACATCTTTCCAAATCACACGCAAAGCACCATTTCAAACCATTGAAAGCACCATTTCAAACAATTGAAAAGCAGAGGCAAGTGATCTAAGCAACTAACTAAGAGCCCATGGATAACCATGGATAGAAAGGGTGCTAATACCTTCCCTTTCTATAATCTACTCCCTGAACCCAAGAAAACATCTCAAAGGTCTTTCCTGTGCTTTTTGACCTTTCCTTAGGATAAAATAAAAAGTCGGTGGCGACTCTTGCTCAACCGAAACATTTGCGAAAACAAACGCAAAACCCAAGTCAGTTCTCCCACCGTACCATATAGCCTTAACAACAGTTCAAATCCATAATACGTGGTCCATCATAAGTTTAAAAGAAAATGTGCAACATTTAAAATCATTCAAAACATAATGAAAATCCCAAATTTCGTGTTACATATCAGAGCGACTCCTAAGACTCGATCTGGTAACATCACTTCAAGCACTACTCGGGTACCTGGTTATTTATACTCCCGAAGAGTACATACACAACAACACAAAAGGGGTGATAATTTCATTCAATAATTACACAGTGAAATAAAACATGCTAAGAAGTAGTAAATCACAACATACAGAAAATTCATCACAACCAACCATCATCACATCATACAACATCAATTCAGTGTTTATGTAATGCAAAAGTCCTACATCAACATGCATGTGGTACCATCAAGGCATAAGCCTTCAACTCAATTCTAATTGGGTAATAACAGAGCATAATCCCTCAACATAACGCCAATCCAGGCCAACATCAGGGCATAACCCTCATCCATGAATGCATGCAATATGATCATGCAACAATGTGAAGTCATACAAACACAAGGCATAATCCTTCATCGCTGTTGCACCCCAAAATTTACCCTCTTGATTTAAGATAATGTTTCATCATGAACATCATAGTGCATTGCATTCATACATTATGATAGGATCAAAGTACTTTGATTATCAAGTTTTCCTCAAAGCTTTGAAGGTTGTTTGCATGGACAAGTTGCTCAACAAATATCTTACCATCCAAATCTATGGTTCTTTTTATCTCAAAGGTTATTGCATGTCTCAAGATATTTCATCCATCTCTTTGGATCATCAGAGGATTGAAGTTTGTGTTTGATTATAAGAAGAATCACTCTTTTGATTCACCAGTCAAATTAGGGTTTTGTTTTATCAAGGCTATTGATCAATGTACAAGTCTTGATTTGGAAGCCACAACATCTCATTGGCATTTGAAAAATCTTTGCACAAGGAATTGGTCATGATACCCAGAGGATTTGAAGTTTTGAAGATGATTCATCATTCTCCTAAAGTATTAATCAAAATTAGGGTTTGGGTTTTTATCAGGTTTTCTTGATAATTTTGAAGTGAAACTTTGTACATGGACTCTATATGTTTGGAAGATCATATGTTTGAAGTTTTAATCATCAATTTTGAAGGGAAGTGGATCAATTAATTCAAGGGGGCAAAATGGTCATTTTGGTCAGAATCAGTCAAAGTCAAGGTTGACCAAGTGAATTTTTGGCCAACCATCAATTCAAGGATGTACTTTTCATATTTCAAGTCCATTTTGGTCATTGGACCAGAGAGATTGAAGTTTGGGTTGAAACTTATTCTTGAAGAAACCCTAAAAGTTACTAATTTTGGAAAATAAAGACCTAATTTCAAAAAATCATATTTTATTCACCCTTGATCAAGAAGATGTAAATTAAATATGCTTGGAAAGCTAAGAGAATTATCTTTCACCTCCTTTTTGTTTCATGTCCAAATTGGCAAGGAATCAAGAATTATGGACTTTTGAAGTTACAAAATTATAGGTCATTTTTCAAAATTAGTGAACTTCAAGCCAAATTTTGAGGACCTTAATGGATTAATTTGCAAAAACTCAAAACTAGGTTATTGTAGGTCTTTTCAAGAACTTTCCAAATTATGCTCATTTGTGCCAAAATTCAAAAGTATGAGCAAGTTGTGGACTTTGGAATTTTGAGACTTTTCATTGAATTCATGCATGCCATGCAAATTGCAAATTGTTGATAACTTGATTTGTGGCCTTTTGTTTCACTTCAAACTTGGCCCATGACCAACATGAAATGTACCAAGGCCCATCATGCCAAAGTTTGAGTTGCACATGGGCAAATGAAAAGGGAATTCGTGGTTTTGCAAAAAATGGCATGAAGTTGCCTAATCACCAACACTAGCTTAATGCAAGGATTTAAGTCCTAATCTTGTTGCTAATCTCTTCCTGAGGATAAATGGATTTAAATATACGTAAAAATCAAGCCAACGCATGAGGGATTTGAGGGGTGCATGTGCATACTTGATTTTGGCAAAACAGAAGATTTCTTTGATTCCAAGAGCTTTCAGCGCAAAAAACTGATCCCACCCTCCTCCTAATGCTCTATATATTGAGAAGCAAGTCTCAGTAAGAGGGGTTCGGGCTTCATTTCATCAATCAAAGTCAAAAACTCCATAGCTTGTTGCTCTGCATTTTTCTTCGATTCTTCCATCTCCCTTGCGCGTTTTGGTCAATTCTTCTTGCATTCTCATCTCCAAGTGATAAGGATTGTAGATCGAGGCTTGGATTGCAGCTGGAGTGAAGGAGACAATAGATCCATTTTTTCTCAAAGGTTTGAATTCTTAAATTTGAACTCTGATTTCTAGCCGTGCATTGTGTGATTTAAGTTTATAATCATGGTGTTTGAATTCTATTGAATGTTCTTGAAGCTTCAGAGCCTTTAATTTGATGAGATATGCATGAATGATGCATCTGATTTTTTTTCCCAGTGAGTTTTTGATATTTTTGCACGATCTGTTCTTGATCCATGGCTCATCATTTGTTTTTATTTAAATTGCAATGTGAAGTATGAAATGCTAGCTTAAATTTGCACGAAATTTTATGGAAAATGGTGTAGAATTGAGCACGTTATGCTGGCTGGAAAATGGGATGATGAACTGAATCATGTGCGTGTTTTTACCCTAGCCAGAGGTTGAAGATGATTATGTGGCCTCCTCTGGCTGGCTGGCTGATTTCTTTATTTCATTTGAATTTTTGTTTTATAAATTGATTTCCATGATTTTATTTCTTGCTCAAAAATGATTAGAAAACTCTGGAAAAATTATCATAAATTCAAAATAATATTTCTGACTTTGTGTATTTTTTTTATAATTTTTGAAAATATTTTGATTGGTTCAAAAATCGTTAGTTTTAATTAATTAATTGATCAAAGTTTATTTTTATTTTAATATTTCCTTGATCCAAAAAATTCCACAAAAAATATTCTAGACTCATAAAATAATGTAAAAATTGATTCTCATTTTGGTTCATCATTTTTCTTATTCTTTATTAAAAATTTAATTTCAAAAGGTTATTTGTAATATTTGTTTGTTTTTTTTATTTTAATACTTCTATTAATTCAAAAATTCCCAAAAAAAAAATTCATGTAATCTTGTTTTTTATCATAGAATCTGAATATATTTTTACTTTGACCATTTCATGATTTTTGGTTATGGTTTGTATTTTCTTGCCTTTAAATAATAATTTTATTATTAATTGTTTGTTTTTTTTGTTTTTAATATTTTCCTTTTATCCAAAAAAATCACAAAAAATCAGGGATGTGTGTTTTTAGCCCTAATATTTGAATATAATTTTAGTTGGCCATTCTTATGACTTTTTTATCTTAATATTATGTTGATATGTGAATATTTGTTAATTACATAATTGTTTGAATATTAATTTCTTTCTTGACTCTTCCTAATTCAAAAAAATATGAAAAAAATATATTTTCTGACATTTAGGGTTTCTTGATGATTGGCATGATCTTGATTTAATTTGGTTGAATTTTGATCTAACTTAATTAATATTTGGGATTAAAAGTCAAAATCTAGGGTTTTGTTGCTTATGGTGCAAGTTTCATGTTCAAAATCATTGTACCTTGGAATTTATTGGGAATTCAGGTCTTGTTTATTGTTGATGAATGTGTTGGGAATTTAAAAACCATTTTTCTTGAATTATTTGACTTGGTTTGACATTTTTCCACAAATAATTTTGAAAACTTGTCTAGTTTGGTGGTTTTGCCAACTAGTCTTGAACTTTGAACTTCCTTTGGCCTCTTCCTAAATCATTCATGAACTCAGAGCTTGCATTCTGACTTCTAAACACTTCCAAGATGTTAAGATTTTTTTGGCTTGAATTATGGATCTTTATTTCTATTTTTGATGTAATTTTGAAGTGAAGTGACCCAATTATGTTTGCATGACTTGTTGCAATTTGTTTGATGGCCAATGAACTTGAGTGAGGCCTATAATTGGGAACCTAATGATCATGTTGGTTCTGATTGTCCATTTTAGCATCAAACCATTTTGACTCAATGTCCCATACTTGAATGTTTTGAACCTCCTAGTGTATTATGTAGGTTTCATCTCCTTTTGTATTCATGAAGTTGTGTTTGAATCAATTGTGCATGATTGACATGTGTTTGCTACTGACTTTCATGGTCTTTGTTCATATTATTCTCAAGCTCCTATGATCCTTGATTGACATTCAATTGTCAATTCAACATGGTGATAGAAGGGAGCAACATTCCCCTGCTTTTCTTGACCTAATTTGTGCATATGCTTGTTTCTTCTTGTTTATCATGTCTAAAGCCATCATGTTTGTTCTCACTTTTTCACCTTATGGAATAATAACTTGGTTGTTGAATGCGCGAGGTACTCTGAGAAAGTTGCCACTTTTGGCTTGAGGCTTTTTTGTCTTTCACTTTATTTGTGAAACATAATCTATTATACTGGCATTGTTTTTGTGCTTGGATTGTTTGATGGTTTATGCAGGATATATATACATATGATTGTGAATGCCATACATTGCCCCTGGGACTTGTTCATATCTGATAGATTCCTGACTCAATTTTTTTACTTATGCCAGCTTGCTTGAAGTTTCCCTGGGTTTCTTTTATTCTTGCTTGATTGCTACAAATAGTTATCTGTTTGGTATTATACTACTTCCTTTCTCCCATTTTCATTTTGCATAATTCTCTGATTGCATGATGGGATCTCTGTTGCTGATATATGTCAGGAGGCCCTCTGGTTTTTTATCTGATGCATGTATTGTATTGTTGATCGATGAGTCACTCAATTTAGAAATTGAGATCAAGACTCCGCTCTCATTGCATGTTCCCTATAGGATGTTTATTGCTTTTCTTCTTTAATTGTTGATCGATGAGTCACTCAATTTAGAAATTGAGATCACGACTTCGCTCTCAGTGCATGTTCCCTATAGGATGTTTATTGCTTTTCCTCTTTAATTGTTGATCGATGAGTCACTCAATTTAAAAATTGAGATCACGACTTTTCTGTCATTGCATGTTCCCTATAGGATAGTTTTGTTAAGCTTTCTTTGACATGCTGATTAAGGTAGGAATCCATGTATGCTAACATAGGGTAGGACTTTCCCTTTATCCTCAACCTTAGGGTCAACCATTGTATGATAACACTAGGGATAGCACTAGGTTAGTTTCCCTTAGTTGTTTTCTCTTTCTTTGCATTTTACATCTTAAAACAAAAATTGTTTTCTTGGAAAATCATAAAACACCTCTAATAAACCCAAACCCTTCTTCAAGGTAAAAGATACAAAAAATCTTATTTGTTTGTGCGCCTCTTGGTTTTGTTTTTTAAACCTGTTTTAGCCGATGTTTCGCCATCGCACACTTGTTTGAAGCCGATGTTTCTCCATCGCACATGTTTGTTATCCTACTTTGATTCTTAATATCATTGTTAGGTGTGATGTTTTGTCATCCATTTTATTGATGTTTCGCCATCTTTACCATGATATCCTTGTTATCTTTCAGCCGATGTTTCTCCATCGCACATTTATCTTGAAGCTGATGTTTCACCATCGCACATGTTTGTTATCCTACTTTGATTCTCAATATCATTGTTAGGTGTGATGTTTCGTCATCTGTTTCATTGATGTGTTGCCATCTTTACCATGTTATCTCTTAGCCGATGTTTCGCCATCGCACATTTGTTTAAAGCCGATGTTTCGCCATCGCACATGTTTGTTATCCTACATTGATTCTCAATATCATTGTTAGGTGTGATGTTTCGTCATCTGTGTCATTGATGTGTTGCCATCTCTGCCATGTTATCTCTTAGCCGATGTTTCACCATCGCACATTTGTTTAAAGTTGATGTTTCGCCATCGCACATGTTTGTTATACTACATTGATTCTCAATATCATTGTTAGGTGTGTTGCTTTATCATTTAATGTTTCGCCATCTTTGACATGTTACTATGTTATTATTTAGTCGATGTTTGACCATCTCATTTGTTTGTTGTTTCATTCGATGTTTTGCCATTTTGACTATTTTTGTTTGCCTTAATTAAAAAACACAAACCAACTAAAATACGTAAGCCGAACTACGGCTGCTCTAATTCCTTAAAAGGGATACGTAGGCATTGGGGTAGGCCCAACCGAGCATAACTTTTATTTTCCCTACATTATTTTATTTTTCTTTCGCATGCATTCCCTTTTCAGTTTTAAGCCATAGACATAGGATTTGACCACACACATTAGATTAGACAACAAGAGTGGATACCATAGAGTACTACGGGCGTGTGGGGTGCTAATACCTTCCCCTCGCGTAACAGACTCCTTTACCCTATCTCTCGGTCGAAAGACCGTGATTTCTCCCTTTTAAGGTTTTCTCGATGTTTACCTTTCCCTTTCGGTGGGATAAAAGATGTTCGGTGGAGACTTCATTAATGTTTCATTAACATCCAGATGGCAGGTTTCGGCCGCATAGTTTCAGCTGGCAACTTCACTGGGGAAAGGTCGACCTTTTACTGGTCCATCCCGAAGTCGATCCTAGCTCTTGTTTGTTTTCTTTTTGGGTGTTTATTTTACCGTTTTGCATATTTATCTATTTGCATTGCATCCTATGTGCGCTTTACTTTCTGCATACTGGATTTGGCTGGACTGTTTGGTTTATGGATTTTCTTGGTGGGTGGGTTGTTCCATGAGGTAAAGGGCCTCGTACCCAGGCTATGAGTTAAATCTATAGGAACTAGGAATAGAGTGGCCATGGCAGCTATGAGGCGGATGCTTTGTAGACCTGATCATGAGATCCATGACTTCGGAGGTAGTTCGGATAGGTGTTATCGTATGATGATACCGACATTCGAGCTCTCGTACTCTGATTTGGCTTTTGACTTTACCTTGACCTAGACTACAACCGTGAGAGTGGCGGGAAATCTTTTTCTTACAGGTAAAGGTATTGTTGGTGACTTTGTGTTGCAAAGGTGACTCAGGTTCCCATGATAGTTTTGAAGCCTCGAGATTCTCTTTTGATCTTGGGTGGCGTTGTTCTGTAATGGTCCAGCCATGATCCAGTGTGAAACTTTGATCCTGTCATATTGCATCATAGCATATTTATTTCTAAAAAAAAATGATGAAAAAAAAAAGTAGCATGCGCATGTCATTTTCCAGGGACATTCAAGAGTCTTCTTTCCATCAGAAATGGCCGGTCTCCCTCCAGTTGAGTGTGATTCAGTTCATGTTAAAGAGCTTACCAGGCATACTTTCTCTTATAAGATTCCTACCATTGATGTGTCCGATATGAAGAGGTTGAGTTCTTATCTGAAGAGTGATGTTCTGAATAATTTCAACAAATATTATGGCAACTTGTTGCTAGTCCTTAATACCCTAGTTGACCCGATGGCTTTGATTACTCTCCTCCAGTTCTTTGACAAAGAATTACGGTGTTTTATTTTTCAAGATTATCAACTGGTTCCCACCTTAGAACAGTACGCATACCTACTTAATATCAAGTTGTCCGATGAAGTTCCTTTTGTCCAAGTACCGGAGAAGCCGAAGTTCGAAGTTATTGCTGAGATTCTTCATTTGAGTTGGAAAGAGGTGAAAGACAATTGGAAGTCCAGTGAGGGTATTACAGGGTTTTATTTGGATTTCTTAGTGAAGAAAGATGAAGGCTGGGCAAAGAAAGGCAATTGGAGTGACTTCAGTTCTCTGTTTGCTCTCATGATATACGGGATCGTCCTCTTCCCTTGCAAGAGAAATTTTGTGGATTTGGAGGCTATTTGTGTTTTTAGAAACAAGAACCCGATACCGACACTCTTGGCATATACTCTTTACACCATTCATTCCAGGCATGGAAAGGGTGGTAATGCAAGTTTATTCCATTCGATGTTGTATCAATGGTTTAGGTTGCATCTACCAGTAAGTGGCCCCTTCGTGGATACCAAGCATTCTCTCCGATGGTCATCAAGGCTTGTCAACCTTACTTCATTTGATATTCGGTGGAATTATGACATGGGGGAAGTACGAAGTATTATCACTAGTTGTGGATATTTCCCTAATGTTCCCCTCATAGGAACTAAGGGGTGTATCAACTACAATCCGGCGCTTGCTTATCGTCAATTGGGGTATGCAATGAATGGACCGCCAAAGGTTAAGGAGGTGTCTGAATCAGTGTATTTCGCTAGAGGAAGTGATCCTGACATGTTGAAAAGAGTGACAAGTGCTTGGAAGGGAATTCATAAGAAGGATAGAACTACTTTGGGCAAGAAGGTTCCTATTGCTAGGGTTCCTTACCTGGAGTGGGTTAAAGCCAGGACTAAGATCTTACGGTTACCATTTGCAAGGTCGGCTCCTCTATATGAACAACCTCCTGTTGTTCTGATTAACACAGTTCCTACCGAGATGTTCACCCAGATTCATGTTGAGAACATTCAGCTTCGTGCAAAAGACCATGAGGCGGGGATGAAACTTTATTGGGCAGATCAAGAAATGGATGACTTAGCTCATAAACTAAAGGAAACTCAAGGGGAAACTTCTGATGCAACCGGTTTTAGGAAGAGATCTCATGCTGAAATGGAAGAAGAACTAAGTAAGACTCAGCAAGAGTGTCGGAAGCTTCAGGTATCTGAGAATAGCTACCGGAAGAAGATTCAAAACTTGGAGAAGCAGCTCAAAGACAAAGATGCTCAGCTCGAGAGGGAAGTGGCCCAGAAGCGTGTTGCAGAAGATCGGTTCCAGGAAAGTAAAATATTCGCATCTCAACTTTTGAAGGAGAAAGCCAGACTTGAAGAGTATTGTCAACATCTTGAAGCATGTTTAGTTCCGGAGATTTAGTTTTGTTATTTACTTTTAGTATGTTTGGTCACCCCCAGAATTGTTGGAAGGGACCAATTGTTTGTTGTTACTATTCATTTCTTTTTGCTTTATTTGTTAAGACATGTATTTAGTTGTTTATCATTTTACTCTTAATTGACCGAAGTCACTTGGACATCGTTTCTTTTGCTTGTAAATAATTGAAGTGTTCATCTTATTATCCTTTCTCTTTTAATTGTATGGTCGCACGCCATGATTGATGAATAAAAAGACTCTAGGATACTTGGGAATGACAAACATATCATGCACATCATGCATTTCATAACATTACAGGTTATCTCAAGACGGTTTTCTTATTCTGCTGCTTTTCTTATTCAGAATTCAAGACGACTACTCATCGGTATTCCACCAGAAACAACTTGCCAAGACAGATGGAACAGGTTCAAGCTGAACTCGCTGAAATGAGGGCCCATATGGCTACTCAGATGACTCAGTTCATGGAGGTCATCACCAATGTGAATCGCCGGCAGGAGGAAATGGCTCCCATTGTCAACAACCAGCGCCGCTATCCAGGGGATAGTGGAAAACAAGGGCTTTATCAAGATGTTTCTGTAGGATTGGGGGATGTGCAAGATCAGCCTGCTGGAAATTTTCACGGGATACCCGGAAACCCTTTTGTGCGCAACGTAGGGCAGTTTCCCCCGTCTCTTGGACCTCGGGTGAAAGTTCCTCCAAAGTTCAAGCCTCCTACATTTGAAAAGTACAACGGAACGTCATGTCCTATTACTCATGCAATTGCTTATTTCCGGAAGATGTCAGTACATATTGAGGATCAAGGGCTTTTGATTCACTTTTTCTAGGATAGCCTATCTGGGGCATCCCTGGAGTGGTACATGAAGTTGGAAAAAACTCATATTCATTGCTGGAATGATCTTGCTCGAGCTTTTGTCAAACATTATCAGTACAATGTGGATAAGGCGCCTAATCGCACTCAGTTACAGAATATGTCACAGGGACCAAAAGAATCTTTCAAGGAATACGCTCAGAAGTGGCGTGAGTTGGCTGCGAGGGTTCAACCTCCACTCATGGAGAGAGAACTTATTGATATGTTTATGAGTACCCTGCAAGGGCCATTCTATGAGCACATGATAGGAAGTACTTCGACAGGATTTGCAGACTTGGTTATGGCTGGTGAAAGAATTGAAGTGGGTTTGAAATTGGAAAAAATTCAGATTGGAGGTTCTAGTGGCTCATCCGGGGGCAGTAAGAAGCCATTCAACGCTTACCCTAAGAAAAGGGAAGGCGACACAAGCGCGGTTTACTCTCATAGAGGACAAAGAGAGGATCGCCAGCACCAACAAATCAATGTTGTTTCTATTCCTGTTAATGCTCCTCCGCAGCAAAGACCAAATGTAGTGTCGCAGCAACAAAGATAGCAAGATGCTCCCCGTCAGTATAATAACCAACAGCAGAGACAACCTATAAAATTCGATCCCTTTCCAGTGACTCTTACCGAAGCGCTCCACCACTTGCTTGACTTGAAGTTGATCAGTTTGAGAAATATGCCACCACCACCCGCTAGACTCCCTATTGACTATGATGCTAATGCTAGATGTGAATTCCATTCAGGCAGAGTTGGTCATTCCACTGACAATTGTTTTCCGTTGAAGTGCAAGGTACAAGACTTATTGGACGCTAAGGCAATTAAGTTTACTCTGGTAACTGGTCCGAATGTTACTCAGAACCCAATGCCAAGGCATGGAGGGGGCGTTGTTAACATGATTGATGATAATGGTGAAATGTTGAATTTATTCATGGATGTGGAACAAGTAACTACTCCGTTGAGCTTGGTTAAGAGGTATTTGCTTGACAATTCTATTTTCCCGGGTTGTACTTCATAATGTGCCAAGTGTAGAGAACAACTGAAGGGTTGTGATGATTTAAAAGCAGGTATCCAGTTGTTGATAAAAGACGGGTCCCTGCAATTTGACAGAAAATCGAGCTATCGTAAGATTATTGAAGAAGATGTTGTTGTGATATCTATTCCTTACACCCCTGCACGCATTTCTGCCCCATCACGGGCACCCCCTCTGTTGATTATAGTACCTGGTCCCATGCCGTATACCAGTGAGAAGGTTGTCCCGTGGCATTACGATGCCGGTGTTTATTACCATGGGGTAAAGCAGGAGGTTAATTCTCGTTTGTCTGAGGAAGAACGTGTTGAAGATGATGAAGAGGAAGTCCATAACTTTTCTGGTGTGGGTCGAATGACTAGAAGCGGGAGAGTATTTGGTCCTTCCAATGTGCAAGATGCGGCTGATGCTTACGCAAAAGAAAAAGGAAAACAACAGGTAATGATTGGTAATCCAAGGGTTATGCCAGCCAATGTGACTCAACCAATTCCGACACCAGAAGCTTCTTCAGTTCCCGGTGAGGTTGAAGAGTTAATGCGAATTATCAAAAAGAGTGATTATAGCATAATTGATCATTTGAGCCATACTCCTTCTAAGATGTCTATCTTGTCTCTGTTGATTTATTCAGAACCTCACAGAAATGCTTTGATGAAATTGTTAAAGAATGCGTTCGTGCCACATGAGATAATAGTCAATCAGTTTGAGAATGTTTGTGCTAACATATCTGCCGGGAATGGTCTGGGCTTCACAGATTTTGATCTTCCTCCAGAGGGACCAGACCATAACAAAGCGTTGCATATTTCAATGGAGTGCAGAGGCACTACTTTATCCCGGGTTTTGGTAGACACAGGATCATCCTTAAATGTATTTCCCAAGTCAGCATTGATGAAGATTGATTATTCTGGACTAGAGTTGCGCCCTAGCGATTTGATGGTGAAGGCGTTTGATGGGTCTCGAAGGTCCGTATTTGGGGAGGTGGAGCTACCAATCAAGGTTGGTCCTTGCACCTTCACGGCTACATTTTTTGTGATGGATATACATCCAGCATAATGTTTCTTGTTGGGGAGGTCGTGGATTCATAAAGCAAGAGCGGTCACTTCTACTCTTCATCAGAAACTCAAGTATCCTGCAGAGGGAAAGGTGATAACTGTGTGCGGAGAGGAAGAGTACATTGTGAGTCATTTGACGTCATTTCGTTATGTCGAAGTTGAAGGCGAGATTCATGAGACTCCGTTTCAAGCGATCGAGACATTTCATGCTGTCAATTTTCCTCCTCCAGAGCAGAAAAAGAAATCGGAAACTGTTATGTCTTCTCTCAAAGATGCAAAAGCTGTAGTGGAAGGTGGTAACCCTGAAGGTTAGGGTCAGGTGCTGGACGTTACTCCGAAGTTTTACAAATTTGGTCTTGGTTTTAGCCCAGGTCAGCAGAGTGCAGCTCCCAGAGCATCCAATTTATCTACCCCTGTGAAATTTTCTCGTCCTTGTGCTCAAGAAGGGAACGTCATTGCAATTGGCGACGATAGAGTTGATGGCTACAATGTTGAAGATTGGATTCGTCCGAGTATTCTAGGCCAGACACTCAACAATTGGACTTCTGTGGATGTTATCCAAGTTTCAAGCGCTGAGGAGTAATTTTCTTGTTTCTTTTATTTATCATATCATAATTCCTACGCCCTGTCCAAGGCGTAGTGGATCATTTGTGTAGGGACACCATGCTTATTTTTCAAGTTTATCATGAAATAAAAGACATTTTTGCATTCAAAGTTTTTTTTCTTTTTCTTTTTCTTTTGATGGCAATGTTTCTCTTTTCACACACTGTCACTAAAAAACGCAAAAATGTCATTTATGCAGATGCACTTCCACCACCAATTCTATCGATAACGACTCTGCTATGGCTCATTATGACTTTGATACTCCTATTTATCAAGCTGAAGAAGAAGCATATGAGGATTGTGATCTTCCTGAGGAATTAGCAAGACTGTTGAAACAAGAGGAGAAGGTCATCCAGCCGAATCAGGATTCGATTGAGGTGGTGAATATTGGAACAAAAGAGGTAAGAAGAGAAGTCAAGATAGGGGTCGATCTCAAAGAAAGTATAAAGGTCACATTGATCAAGCTACTCCGTGAGTATTCTGATATCTTCGCTTGGTCTTATGAGGATATGCCTGGGTTGGATACAGATATAGTGGTGCATCGACTACCTCTCAAAGAAGGTTGTTCTCCTGTCAAGCAAAAGCTCCGAAGAACTCATCCTGATATATCCAAGAAGATCAAGGAGGAGGTCCAGAAGCAGTTGGACGCAAATTTCTTAAAGGTTGTCAATTATTCGCCATGGATTGCAAATATTGTGCCTGTGCCCAAGAAAGATTTTAAGGTCAGGATGTGCGTGGTTTATAGGTATTTGAACAGGGCCAGCCCTAAATATGATTTCCCTCTTCCGCATATTGATGTGTTGGTCGATAACACTGCTCATTCTAAGGTGTTCTCATTCATGGATGGCTTTTCGGGTTACAATCAAATTAAGATGGCTCTGGAGGATATGGAGAAGACAACATTCATCATGCCTTGGGGAACCTTCTGTTATAAAGTGATGCCGTTTGGTTTGAAAAATGTCGGGGCAACATATCAGCACCCCATGGTCACCCTCTTTCATGACTTGATTCACAAAGAGATTGAGGTATATGTAGACGATATGATTTCCAAGTCTGACATGGAAGAGGAACACCTTATTCATCTGGAAAAATTGTTCGGGAGACTGAGGAAGTTCTTGCTAAGGTTGAATCCGAATAAGTGCACCTTCGGGGTGAGATCCGGCAAGCTGTTGGGTTTTATTGTTAGTGAAAAAGGTATCGAAGTGGACCCGACTAAGGTCAAAGTGATACAGGAAATGCCTGAGCCAAGAACAGAGAAGGAAATACGTGGCTTCTTAGGAAGGTTAAACTATATTTCCAGATTTATTTCTCATCTCACAGCCACGTGTGAACCTATTTTCAAGTTGTTAAAGAAAAGTCAGACAGTGAAATGGAATAAGGATTGTCAGAAGGCCTTTGACAAAATAAAAGAATATTTGCAAGAACCTCCGATACTCATGCCGCCAGTGGAAGGAAGGCCACTAATCATGTACTTAACTGTGTTGGAGACCTCAGTGGGTTGTGTCCTCGGTCAGCATGACGAGATAGGGAAGAAGGAACGGGCTATTTACTACTTGAGTAAGAAGTTTACAAAGTGCGAGTTGAGGTACTCATTGCTAGAAAAGACTTGTTGTGTGCTTTCCTGGGCCGCCAAACGTTTGAGGCAATACATGTTAACTCACACCACCTACTTGATATCCAAAATGGATCTAATCAAGTACATTTTTGAGAAACCAGCTCTTACAGGCAAGGTAGCCCGTTGGCAGATGATACTCACTGAATATGATATCCAATACACTACTCAAAAGGCAATTAACGGTAGTGTATTGGCCGACCATCTTGCTCATCAGCCTATGAACGATTATAAACCGATAAAGTTTGATTTTCCAGATGAGGAAATTGTGTATATTCGGGATTGTAACATACCGGACCCAGACGAAGGACCCGAGCTGGGATCACGTTGGATGCTTGTTTTCGATGGTGCCTCTAATGCCATGGGCAACGGCATCGGGGCTATTATCACTTCTCCTGAGGGATACCACATTCCTTTCACGGCTCGTATCTGTTTTGATTGCACTAACAACACGGCCGAATATGAGGATTTCATTTATGGCATTGAAGCAGAGATCGACCTGCGCATCAAATTTTTGAAAGTTTACAGGGATTCCAATCTTGTTATCAGCCAGATTAATGGAGATTGGGAGACTCACCATCAGAACCTAATTCCATATCGTGAGCATGTTATGAAGTTGATTTCGTACTTCGAAGAGATCACGTTTGAGCATATTCCCAGAGAAGAAAATAATCTAGCTGATGCACTGACAACTTTGTCCTCCATGTTCAAGGTTAAGTGGGCTAATGAGGCACCTTCCATTACTATCAGAAGTTTGAGCGAGCCAACTTTCTGTTTTGAGGCCAGTTTGGAACCAGATGGTAACCCTTGGTTTTATGACGTTAAGAGGTATTTGGAAACACAAGAGTACCCGGAAGGGGCATCCTTCACGAATAAGAAGTTCTTGAGAAGATTTTCAGCCAAGTTCCTTCTCAATGGTGGTGTGTTGTACAGAAGGCATCATGACGGTTTACTGCTCAGATGTGTTGACAAGAAAAAAGCAGCTAGAATCATCGAGGAGATACATGAAGGTGACTTCGGGACCCATTCCGACGGGTACACTATGGCTAAAAATATTTTGCGAGCAGGTTATTATTGGTCCATCATGGAGACTGATTGTTACAATCATGCGCAGGTTTGCCACAAATGTCAAGTCTATGCTGACAAGGTGCATGTGCTGCCAGTACCTTTTAATGTCTTGACCTCCCCTTGGCCGTTTGCGATGTGGGTAATTGATATGATCGGCAAAATTGAACCGACTGCGTCCAACGGGCACCATTTCATTCTGGTTGTTATAGATTATTTTACAAAATGGGTCGAAGCTGCATCCTATGCCAATGTTACCAAGCAGGTGGTAACTCGGTTCATTAAGCACAACATTATCTGTCGCTACAGAGTGCCCGATAAGATCATCACCGATAATGGGTCTAATTTGAACAACAAAATGATAAAGGAGCCTTGTGAATCCTTCAAAATCAAGCATCATAACTCTTCCCCATATAGACCAAAGATGAATGGCACTGTCGAAGCGGCCAATAAGAATATCAAGAAAATTGTGCAGAAGATGGTGGTAACCTATAAAGATTAGCATGAGATGTTACCTTTCGCTTTGCATGGTTATCGCACCACGGTGCGTACTTCGACTGGGGCAACCCCATTTTCATTGGTTTACGGCATGGAAGCAGTGTTACCGGTAGAAGTTGAGATTCCCTCTCTTAGGATCATGAGAGATGTTGAGCTGGATGAAAGTGAATGGGTACAGAATTGGATGGAACTTATTGATGAAAAGAGATTGACGGCCGTATGTCATGGTCAGGTATATCAGCAAAGGATGAGAAAAGCTTTTGATAAGAGGGTATGACCTCAGTGTTACAAACCAGGTGACCTTGTGCTCAAGAGGATAATTCTTCCCCAAGGAGATCCCAGGGGCAAGTGGATTCCGACTTATGAAGGTCTTTTCGTGGTCAGAAAAGTTTTCTCTGGAGGAGCGGTGATGCTCACGATTATGGGTGGAGAGTACTTCCCTCTCCCTGTGAATGCTGACGTAGTTAAAAAATACTTTGCATAAAAATAATAATAACCCACTAAACTGAAAACCCGAAAGGGCGGTTTAGGCAAAAAGAGGGTGTCCTGGTGAATCAAAAACCCGAAAGGGCGATTCAGGAAAAAGTTAGGGACTTAAAGCAAATGACTACGCTCAGCATGGGATCCTTTGTTTCTTTCCTTTGTTCCGTCACCTGGCATAAGCTCGAAGTTAACCCAAGGATGATCTGTCTAAAAGCAGGAAGATGAGACTCATAAGAGTCATAGCAGAGTCGGGACTCGATGGATATTCACATTTACATTTCCATTTGTAAACACTTGTTTGCTTTGATTTTGTAATTACTTACTTCCAAATGTAAATGCCTTTTTCACAGGCTAATTTCTCAAAATCAATAGAATATCTTCTTTCAAGTATATGCATATTTTTCTTTTCTCTCTTTTTACTATTTTGTTTGCAAAAACGTCCAATATTTTTGATAAGCATGTGCATATAAACTCCGTGGGCCTTACACGGATATGGTAATCTAAGTCATGGTTAGTTGATCATTTGAAGTATGGATAACAAACATCACCACCGCTGTGCAAGGGGCATGTTTGTTTCTCTGTTTGGTGGACTTCTCTTTCACTCTTTTAGGCATTTTGCCTTGCGGTTTTGTTTCACAGCTCTGGGCCGTTGGTGAGATCATAGGTTGGGATAATGTCAAGGTTATGGTAGGTTGGTAGGACCGGTGAACTTGGTCGGAGATACTGCTTCCTCATAATGGCTTTTATTACGTTTCTTTGCTGCACTTCCATGTGTTATCTTGATTGATTGTTTTAGCATTGTCTGCATATAGGATTTTGTTTATAGCTGAATGTCAGTCTTGATGCGTTGAATGTTTTTGGCTTGAAATTTTTTTTTTACAATGTCACTCTTCAATTGTTTTTCGGGCATTTTGATACCAGCCGTGCTAATTCTTCTCCATGGCCAAGAATTGGGAGGAAGGAGTTTAGCTAAAAAACAGTGACCGTAGTTGTATGCTTTTGGGTAGAACCTTATTGACGATGTACATGCATTGTTTCAATCCCTAAACACCAGAGATATAAGGGAGTTAGACCCTCATTAACCCCTCTGAGCCTTCGAAGTAGGAGTTTTCTTTATGTTCGAAAAATAAAAATAAACCTTCTTTTTTAACCAGGGGCAGGGTAGATGTTCAGTTGATTTGCCCAAGCATTCAAATTTCAGAAGGAGTGTCCCCTCTGAGGATCACTGCATTTTATCTTCCACGTCATAAGATCAAAAAATGTCTAAACCATAATTTTCATTTTCCTCACAAAATCCTGAGGTCGAGATCGAATCGATATAATAACGGCTATCCCTCGCTGACCAAGGAATGAAGCATTTGTTTTAAAAAAAAAAGAGAGAAAGAAACAAAAAGTCCAAGGACCTAAAAAAAGTCACATTGACTTGTTCAAAATGGAAAGCATGAATAAGAAAGAAACAAAAGGCCCCGCTAAGTCGAAACTTGAAAACAAGTCGCTTAGGAAAAAGTTAGGGCATCCCGCTCGACTCCTAAAATAGAAATTCAAAAGATATTGTCCAGGCAAAAGTTAGGGAAAATAAGATCCTAAAAAGCAAAAAAAAAAGGGGAGAGATTATCCCATAAAATTTTCATCAAAGGAAGAACAATAATGTCAAAAAAAAAAAGACCGAAGCAGCAGAAGTTAAGTGACGATCAGGTTGGAGGATTTGTCGTGATCACTCAACCATTATAAATCTTTTTGAAAAATGAATGCTCGTGATAAGTCAAATGAACTTAGGAGAGGAAAATATCACGAAGGGGGTGGCCACCAAAAAATTTGAGCCTTGAAAAACTTTTTTTTCAAAAGAACCTCGAATCGAACCAGGCCACGTTACAACCTCTAAAAGTCCTAACTGAAACAGGGGTTTAACTCGAACACATACTACAACGGGATAACGTTTCCTAAACTCCCCAAATATGTGTTGCATAGCCGTGTTGGTATCTTATCACCCGCGTTTTGACTCATTTTTCAAAAAGGGAAAGAAAAGTTTTAAAAACATTTTTGCACTCTAGCTAGTGATTCATTCATAAAAGAGATGCGACACTTTGTTAAGTTCTTCAAGGTTTAAATAATCATCACATCAGGTCTATCATTCTCAATAAACATTTTTCTGTATGCAAAACAGCTGTTTGACATCAAAAGAGTTTACACGTTAAACACTTGTAAAGAGCTTAATGATGGTCAAGAAAGGAATGTCCGGCTTTCTTCTGTTTTGACAAAGCCCATGTTTGATTAGGACTCTACTGATCCCCTGTGAAGTTTGGTTTCCCCAGTGAAGTTTCCTTTCCCTGGTGAAGTTTTGTTTCTGCAGCAAAGTTTTGTTACTCCAGGGATTTTCTTTCAAAAGCCTCGTTCCAAGACTTCAAGTTTGGATATGTCGCCTATCCCCAATGGATTCGTTAAGCAGGAACCTACATTCTGAAGAAGTTTCAACTCCCCTTTGAGATTGCCAATAGAGATCCCTCACTTTGACCTCTCATTTCCCAGCCGATCTGTTGACCGGGGCATCTTTATGTTAAGGATCTTCTCTTATTCCCCAGTAAAGTTTTGATATCGTGTGACTATCTGCAGGATTCATCCTTTGGTTGTATTCCAAGAGAATATCTCTCCAGCAAGGTAATCCTCAACAGAGTTATATCTCCTCGGTGAGGTCCCATCTCTTTGGCTGGGCTTTGTTCCCCCAGCAAAGGTTTTCGTCCCTTTCCGGAAGCTGTAGTGTCGACCTGATCTTCTCTAGAAGTTTGCAATGTATTTTTGCAGTTCCTCTCAAGTGTTCGTGGCCCGTTTCTACTGGTTTCCCTTCTTTTGTTCTCCGCAAAACTTCAACTCTTCAAGGTTCCCTCTCTAGTGGTTTCCCGTATTTTCTCCCCTCCTTTGGATTTTGCAATTTATTTTTGCAAGTCATGTCAGACTCTGATTTCTTGGTTATCAACTTCTCGATTGGCCATTCCCTAATGGAACTCTTAAACATGCATCATTACATTGCATCTGCCTAAATGCGCAGCATTTCCATTATATGGAGCATTGCGCTATATAAAAAAGAATTCAAACATGCATCGGAACATAAGCCATTATTATTTTCGTCATCCTCAGTGTTTTGCTAATACCTCAGATTAAATCCCCAGCGAGGTCCTCGTCCTCGTTATCTCGGTTTCATCCCCATGCCAATATCCTTCTAACATCAATCATCTTTTGTTTGAGCGTCTACTGTTGATTATAGTTCAGTTTTACCCTGGCGCGGTCTTCTCGGGTTTAGTCTTCACTACCCTCTCTGGTTCATTCCAATGTCTATTGATGCACCTTTCGAATACCAGTTTCGTCTTGATTTTTGCTTTCAGCAGGTTTTTAGGTGTAGGCCCTAATTTCCTCGCTTTGGGTTGAGCTCAGAGTTTCGTCTCCTCACCTTGTGCATGAAATCTGGTTTCATCCTGGTACTCATCTAGTTTAGTTTCGCCTAACTAGTTATTAATTCAAGTTTCGTCTCGTCTTTATTTTCATACCTTGGACCTTTTGACGGTGATCGTTTACCGAGTGCAGTGTTCGTACTGCATCCCTGGCTTGAGATCAGTCTCCTTTGTTACTTGGATGCTTCTATCAGTTTTCGTCACTGTTTATCCATTGATCTGAGACCAGCAGGTGCTCTGAAAAACATGCACTCTCATCACTTTGCTTTGGGTCGAGTTTCGCCTCGTTACCCGTACGTGAAATCCAGTTTCGTCCTGGTACTCATCTAGTCTAGTTTCGCCCAACTAGTTATTGAGTCGAGTTTCGTCTTGCTTTTGTTCCTCATTTTTGAGATTCTTTCAGTTCCTTCATACTGTCTATCTTAGTTGAGATTAGCAAATGCTTCTAGAATCGCGCACTCTAGCCACTTTTGCCTTGGGTCGAGCTCAGAGTTTCGCCTCCTCACCCGCGTACGTTTTATTTTCCAGAGTTTAGTTTCTCCTACTCTGTACTTTGAGTTTTATCTCACCTTTCTGAAGCCCAGTTTTGCCCTGGCACATCTGTCCGGAAGTTTGGTTGCGCCTGCTTTTCTTTTGTTTTCATTCGGTCTCAACCTGCGTTGCAGCTTCATTCTGACGCATGTCTTGGGAGTTTTTTGTTTCCGTTTCTTTCAAGAGTGTAAATTTTCGGGTTCTTTCGTATTCAAACATCTTCAACCCTGAACGCTCGAAAGTTATCACTTTTCCCACTTATCATGTTGAAGATATTTGAATAGGGGCAGCTGTTGCACCCCAAAATTTACCCTTTTGATTTAGGCTTATGTTTCATCATGAACATCATAGTGCATTGCATTCATACATTATGATAAGATCAAAGTACTTTGATTATCAAGTTTTCCTCAAACCTTTGAAGGTTGTTTGCATGGACAAGTTGCTCAACAAATACATTACCATCCAAATCTCTAGATCTTTTGAGCTCAAAGGTTATTGCATGTCTCAAGATATTTCATCCATCTCTTTGGATCATCAGAGGATTGAAGTTTGTGTTTGATTATAAGAAGAATCACTCTTTTGATTCACCAGTCAAATTAGGGGTTTGTTTGATCAAGGCTATTGATCAATGTACAAGTCTTGATTTGGAAGCCACAACATCTCATTGGCATTTGAAAAATCTTTGCACAAGGAATTGGTCATGATACCCAGAGGATTTGAAGTTTTGAAGATGATTCATCATTCTCCTAAGGTGTTAATCAAAATTAGGGTTTGGGTTTTTATCAGGTTTTCTTGAGAATTTTGAAGTGAAACTTTGTACATGGACTCTATATGTTTGGAAGATCATATGTTTGAAGTTTTAATCATCAATTTTAAAGGGAAGTGGATCAATTAATTCAAGGGGGCAAAATGGTCATTTTGGTCAGAATCAGTCAAAGTCAAGGTTGACCAAGTGAATTTTTGGCCAACCATCAATTCAAGGATGTACTTTTCATATTTCAAGTCCATTTTGGTCATTGGACCAAAGAGATTGAAGTTTGGGTTGAAACTTATTCTTGAAGAAACCCTAAAAGTTACTAATTTTGGAAAATAAAGACCTAATTTCAAAAAATCATATTTTATTCACCCTTGATCAAGAAGATGTAAATTAAATATTCTTGGAAAGCTAAGAGAATGATCTTTCACCTCCTTTTTGTTTCATGTCCAAATTGGCAAGGAATCAAGAATTATGGACTTTTGAAGTTACAAAATTATAGGTTATTTTTCAAAATTAGTGAACTTCAAGCCAAATTTTGAGGACCTTAATGGATTAATTTGCAAAAACTCAAAACTAGGGTATTGTAGGTCTTTTCAAGAAATTTCCAAATTATGCTCATTTGTGCCAAAATTCAAAATTATGAGCAAGTTGTGGACTTTGGAATTTTGAGACTTTTCATTGAATTCATGCATGCCATGCAAATTACAAATTGTTGATAACTTGATTTGTGGCCTTTTGTTTCACTTCAAACTTGGACCATGACCAACATGCAATGTACCAAGGCCCATCATGCCAAAGTTTGAGTTGCACATGGGCAAATGAAAAGGGAATTCATAGTTTTGCAAAAAATGGCATGAAGTTGCCTAATCACCAACACTAGCTTAATGCAAGGATTTAAGTCCTAATCTTGTTGCTAATCTCTTCCTGAGGATAAATGGATTTAAATACACGTAAAAATCAAGCCAACGCACGAGGGATTTGAGGGGTGCATGTGCATACTTGATTTTGGCCAACAGAAGATTTCTTTGATTCCAAGAGCTTTCAGCGCAAAAAACTGATCCCACCCTCCTCCTGATGCTCTATATATTGAGAAGCAAGCCTCATTAAGAGGGGTTCGGGATTCATTTCATCAATCAAAGTCAAAAACTCTGTAGCTTGTTGCTCTGCATTTTTCTTCGATTCTTCCATCTCCCTTGCGCGTTTTGGTCAATTCTTCTTGCATTCTCATCTCCAAGTGATAAGGATTGTAGATCGAGGCTTGGATTGCAGCTGGAGTGAAGGAGACAGTAGATCCATTTTTTCTCAAAGGTTTGAATTCTTAAATTTGAATTCTGATTTCTATCCGTGCATTGTGTGATTTAAGTTTATAATCATGTTGTTTGAAGTCTATTGAATGTTCTTGAAGCTTCAGAGCCTTTAATTTGATGAGATATGCATGAATGATGCATCTGATTTTTTTTTGTTCAGCGATTTTTTGACATTTTTGCACGATTTGTTCTTGATCCATGGCTCATCATTTGTTTTGATTTAAATTGCAATGTGAAGTATGAAATGCTAGCTTGAATTTGCACGAAATTTCATGGAAAATGGTGTAGAATTGAGCATGTTATGCTGGCTGGAAAATGGGATGATGAACTGAATCATGCACGCGTTTTTGCCCTAGCCAGAGGTTGAAGATGATTATGTGGCCTCCTCTGGCTGGCTGGCTTATTTCTTTATTTCATTTGAATTTTTGTTTTATAAATTGATTTCCATGATTTTATTTCTTGCTCAAAAATGATTGGAAAATTCTGGAAAAATTATCATAAATTCAAAATAATATTTATGACTTTGTGTATTTTTTTTGAAAATATTTTGAAAATATTTTGATTGGTTCAAAAATCGTTAGTTTTAATTAATTAATTGATCAAATTTTATTTTTATTTTAATATTTCCTTGATCCAAAAAATTCCACAAAAAATATTCTAGACTCGTAAAATAATGTAAAAATTGATTCTGATTTTGGTTCATCATTTTTCTTATTCTTTATTAAAAATTTAATTTCAAAAGGTTATTTGTAATATTTGTTTTTTTTTATTTTAATACTTCTATTCATTCAAAAATTCCCAAAAAAATAATAGAAGTATTAAAATAATAGAAATTTTGTATTTTCTTTCCTTTAAATAATAATTTTATTATTAATTGTTTGTTTTTTTGTTTTTAATATTTTCCTTTTATCCAAAAAAATCACAAAAATTCAGGGATGTGTGTTTTTAGCCCTAATATTTGAATATAATTTTGGTTGGCCATTCTTCTGACTTTTTGATCTTATTATAATGTTGATATGTGAATATTTGTTAATTACATAATTGTTTGAATATTAATTTCTTTCTTGACTCTTCCTAATTCAAAAAAATATGAAAAAATATATTTTCTGACATTTAGGGTTTCTTGATGATTGGCATGATCTTGATTTAATTTAGTTGAATTTTGATCTCACTTAATTAATATTTGGGATTAAAAGTCAAAATCTAGGGTTTTGTTGCTTATGGTGCAAGTTTCATGTTCAAAATCTTTGTGCCTTGGACTTTATTGGGAATTCAGGTCTTGTTTATTGTTCATGAATGTGTTGGGAATTTAAAAACCATTTTTTTTAATCATTTGACTTGGTTTGACATTTTTCCACAAATAATTTTGAAAACTTGTCTAGTTTAGTGGTTTTTCCAACTAGTCTTGAACTTTGAACTTCCTTTGGCCTCTTCCTCAATCATTCATGAACTCAGAGCTTGCATTCTGACTTCTAAACACTTCCAAGATGTTAAGATTTTTTTGGCTTGAATTATGGATCTTTATTTCTATTTTTGATGTAATTTTGAAGTGAAGGTACCCAATTATGTTTTCATGACTTGTTGCAATTTGTTTGATGGCCAATGAACTTGAGTGAGGCCTATAATTGGGAACCTAATGATCATGTTGGTTCTGATTGTCCATTTTAGCATCAAACCATTTTGACTTAATGTCCCATACTTGAATGTTTTGAACCTCCTAGTGTATTATGTAGGTTTCATCTCCTTTTGTATTCATGAAGTTGTATTTGAATCAATTGTGCATGATTGACATGTGTTTGCTACTGACTTTCATGGTCTTTATTCATATTATTCTCAAGCTCCTATGATCCTTGATTGACATTCAATTGTCAATTCAACATGGTGATAGAAGGGAGCAACATTCCCCTGCTTTTCTTGACCTAATCTGTGCATATGCTTGTTTCTTCTTGTTTATCATGTCTAAAGCCATCATGTTTGTTCTCACTTTTTCACCTTATGGAATAATAACTTGGTTGTTGAATGCGCGAGGTACTCTGAGAAAGTTGCCACTTTTGGCTTGAGGCTTTTTTGTGTTTCACTTTATTTGTGAAACATAATCTATTATACTGGCATTGTTTTTGTGCTTGGCATGTTTGATGGTTTATGCAGGATATATATACATATGATTGTGAATGCCATACATTGCCCCTGGGACTTGTTCATATCTGATTGATTCCTGACTCAATTTTTTTACTTATGCCAGCTTGCTTGAGGTTTCCCTGGGTTTCTTTTATTATTGCTTGATTTCTACAAATAGTTATCTGTTTGGTATTATACTACTTCCTTTCTCCCATTTTCATTTTGCATGATTCTCTGATTGCATGATGTGATCTCTATTGTTGATATATGTCAGGAGGGTCTCTGGTTTTTTATCTGATGCATGTATTGTATTGTTGATCGATGAGTCACTCAATTTAGAAATTGAGATCACGACTCCGCTCTCATTGCATGTTCCCTATAGGATGTTTATTGCTTTTCTTCTTTAATTGTTGATCGATGAGTCACTCAATTTAGAAATTGAGATCACAACTTCTCTCTCAGTGCATGTTCCCTATAGGATGTTTATTGCTTTTCCTCTTTAATTGTTGATCGATGAGTCACTAAATTTAGAAATTGAGATCACGACTTCGCTCTCATTGCATGTTCCCTATAGGCTAGTTTTGTTAAGCTTTCTTTGACTTGCTGATTAAGGTAGGAATCCATGTATGCTAACATAGGGTAGGACTTTCCCTTTATGCTCAACCTTAGGGTCAACCATTGTATGATAACACTAGGGATAGCACTAGGTTAGTTTCCCTTAGTTGTTTTCCCTTTCTTTGCATTTTGCATCTTAAAACAAAAATTGTTTTCTTGGCAAATCATAAAACACCTCTAATAAACCCAAACCCTTCTTCAAGGTAAAAGATATAAATCAATCTTATTTGTTTGTGCGCCTCTTGGTTTTGTTTTTTAAACCTGTTTTAGCCGATGTTTCGCCATCGCACACTTGTTTGAAGCTGATGTTTCGCCACCGCACATGTTTGTTATCCTACTTTGATTCTCAATATCATTGTTAGGTGTGATGTTTTGTCATCCGTTTTATTGATGTTTCGCCATCTTTACCATGATATCCTTGTTATCTTTCAGCCGATGTTTCACCATTACACATTTATCTTGAAGCCGATGTTTCGCCATCGCACATGTTCGTTATCCTACTTTGGTTCTCAATATCATTGTTAGGTGTCATGTTTCGTCATCTGTTTCATTGATGTGTTGCCATCTTTACCATGTTATCTCTTAGCCGATGTTTCGCCATCGCACATTTGTTTAAAGCGGATGTTTCGCCATCGCACATGTTTGTTATCCTACATTTATTCTCAATATCATTGTTAGGTGTGATGTTTCGTCATCTGTTTCATTGATGTGTTGCCATCTCTGCCATGTTATCTCTTAGCCGATGTTTCGCCATCGCACATTTGTTTAAAGCCGATGTTTCGCCATCGCACATGTTTGTTATCCTACATTGATTCTCAATATCATTGTTAGGTGTGTTACTTTATCATTTGATGTTTCGCCATCTTTGACATGTTACTATGTTATTATTTAGTCGATGTTTGACCATCTCATTTGTTTGTTGTTTCATTCGATGTTTTTCCATTTTGACTGTTTTTGTTTGCCTTAATTAAAAAACACAAACCAACTAAAATACGTAAGCTGAACTACGGCTGCTCTGATTCCTTAAAAGGGATACGTAGGCATTGAGGTAGGGCCCAACCGAGCATAACTTTTATTTTCCCTACATTATTTTCTTTTTCTTTCGCATGCATTCCATTTTCAGTTTTAAACCATAGACATAGGATTTGACCACACCCATTAGATTAGACAACAAGAGTGGATACCGTAGAGTACTACGGGCGTGTGGGGTGCTAATACCTTCCCCTCGCGTAATAGACTCCCTTACCCGATCTCTCGGTCGAAAGATCGTGATTTCTCCCTTTTCAGGTTTTCTCGATGTTTACCTTTCCCTTTTGATGGGATAAAAGGCGTTTGGTGGCGACTTCATTGATGTTTCATTAATATCCAGATGGCGGGTTCCGGCCGCATAGTTTCAATCACCATGGAAATTTAAGCCATCCATATCATCCTCATCATAATCACCAACACTGCCTCATACCATCATCATCAGTAAAAGAACATTGCAAGAAAACAACCCACTATTTCGATGTAACAACGGGGAATAATCCAACATCAGGGCATAAGCCCTCATCCATGAATGCATGCAATATGAACATGCAAAAATGTGAAATTATACAATCACAAGTCATAATCCTTCATCACCATAGCAATTTAAGCCATCCGCATCATCCTCATCATAATCACTAACATTGCCTCATACCGGCATCATCAGCAAAAGAACATCGCAAGAAAACAACCCACCATTTCGCTGTAACAACGGGGATTAATTCCTATTTTAACTTAGTTACTAGATTTATCATTATAAATCTTTATTTTACTCCTTATAAATACATTTGATCGTGTTAGCTATACAACGCTTCGAACGACACCTCAAACGGAGTCCGGAAACTCAAGTTACGGCCTTTAGAAAAATCTGTCAAATATTGAATTGCTTGAGTCGACGCATGCCCCCTTTGAGTCGACACATAAGTATTCTATCTGCCCCAGGTGTGCTCAGGTCGACCCAATGAGTCGACCTATACTGATTTTTGAACCTTCATGAGTCGATGCATGACCTCTTTGAGTCGACGCATGTTGTTTTGTGCTGAATTTTTCTACAATTTTTGTGCGATTTCACTACCTTTTGGGTTCTAAAACATCATCTAATCATAGGAATTCATCATCCATTATCATCCTATATTTCTACATTAATTAAACATCATTTGGGCATTATTATTCATCTTTTATTTTATCAAATCCTCATCCAAAATCCTAATTCTTATTACTCAGAGCTTCTAGGTTGGGGTTTTATGCAACAATCATCATAACAATGCAATCACAACAACAATCACAACATAGCATAACAGATCCACGTATTATCATATACAACACATCAATTCAAACAAATTATGCATCAGTCATATAAAAAACCTAAGAGGAAAAGGAACCCTCACTACCCTCTCATATAAGATCACCAATTAGAGAATCCATTCACCCCCTTACCTTAAGGTTATTGTTAGCTTTCGATTCCCCTTCTCGTTCTACAAATTCCTCTTTGCCTCCATGTCTCCTTGTGCCCTAGCTTCTCCTTTGCTCTTCTCCCAATATCTCGATCGTACCAAATGATCGCACAATTCTCTTTTCCCTTAGTTATCACAAGAACCCCTAATATCTTCCTCAATTGCCCTCACTTAGCATTATATAATTTACCATCATGCCCTCACTCTTTCTACTAATTACCATCCTGTCCTTAATTTCTCTACAATTCTATTACTCTATTATTCTAATTACTTAAATCCAAATAATTCCAATTAACCATTATTAAATCTAAATAATTCCAAAATAATTATTTAAATTCCAAGCCTTCTTACTGACTCATCCTACACCACACAACTCATCATCTTAAACACCTTATTCATCAAATCATCACTATTTGCATCACAATTGCATCACTAATACACATCATATACTGTCACAAGGACTCACACAAGGAACCAAAACATCATAAATAAGCATAAAAACATCAAAACACCATCTACTTCACATAGACTCATATGATCATACTAAATTATTTAATTAATCTAAAATCCGGGGTGTTACAACTCTCGCCCACTTAAAAGAATTTTCGTCCTCGAAAATTACCTGACGGAAACAACATTGGATAAGACTATCTCATCTGATCCTCGTGTTCCCAAGTCCAACTCTCACCATCTGGTCCACCCCACAACACCTTCACTAAGGAAATCTCTTTGCCTCGTGATTTATTCACTTCTTGGCCTTCTATTCGCATTGGCAACGTCTCAATAGAAAGGTTATCTCGCACCTGTACATCATCTATCTAAATCAAATGCAAAGAATCTAGCATATACTTCCTCAATTGAGACACATGAAACACATCATGCAAATTCACAAGTGACAGTGGTTAAGTAACTCGGTAAGCCACCTTAGCTACCTCCTCTGATATCTGATATGGTACAACAAATTGTGGCGTAAGTTTCCCCGATTTCAACGCTCTACCGACACCGGTTACTGGAGTAACTTTCAAAAACACATGATCATCTTTCTTGAGCTCAATGTCCTTTCTCCTCTTATCATGGTAACTCTTCTGACGACTTTAATAAGCATTCATATTCTCTTGGATCATATTTATCTTCTTAGTTGTTTCTTTCATAACCTCAGGTTCGAGCACAACACTCTCGCCTGACTCATACCAACACAATGGGGTTCTACACCTCCTACCATACAAGGCTTCATACGGTGCCATCCCAATACTAGAATGGAAACTATTATTATAGGTAAACTCAATCAACGGCAAGTGGCTGTCCCAAGCACCTCCTTGTTCCAACATACAAGCCCTCAATAAATCTTCCAAAGATTGTATAGTCCTCTCTGTTTGACCGTTCGTCTGCGGATGATATGCAGAAATCAACCTCAACTTAGTACCAAAAGCATTCTGCAACCCATCCAAAATTTCGAAGTAAACCTTAGATCTCTATCTGACATAATACTCAAAGGTATTCCATGCAATCTCACAATTTCTTCAATATACATCTCAACTAGCTTCTCCACCGGATGCTTAATCTTCATCGGCAGAAAATGCACTGACTTAGTCAATCTGTCAACTATTGCCTAAATCGAACCACTGCCTCTAACAGTCTTTGGCAATCCCTGCACAAAGTCCATGGAAACAATATCCCATTTCCACTCGGGAATACTCAACGGTTGCATAATACCCATCAGCTTTTGATGCTCATATTTTAACTTCTGACAAGTCAAACAAGCATAAACAAAATTAACAATTTTCTTTTTCATAGCCGGACACCAAAATAATTTCTTCAAGTCTTGATACATTTTCATAGCACCTGGATGAATACTCAATCTACTTCTATGTCCTTCCTCAAGAATACTCTTCTTAAGTTCTGGAACATCTAGAACATACACTCTATTGCCAAACCTCACCGCACCATTCTCATCAATTCTTAACTTATCTCCTTTACCTTGGTTAATTAAAGTCAATTGATCAACCAACTTCAACTAAAACTTCTGACCCTCTCGGATTTCCTCTATTATACCACTAGTCAGCTTTAACATATCGAACTTCACACTATCGGGAGTTTCTACACACACCAAGCTCATATCTCGAAATTGTTCGATCATCTCCATTTCTCGAACCATAAGCATCGACACATATAGTGACTTCGTACTTAATGCATCAGAAACTACATTTGCTTTATCAGGATGGTAACTCAAATCAAAGTCATAATTTTTCAGTAATTCAAGCCACCTTCTCTCTCATGATTAATTCCTTTTGGTCAAACAAATACTTCAAACTCTTATGATTACTAAACACCTCAAACTTAGAACCAAAAAGATAATGTCTCCAAATTTTAACATAAACACCACCCCTGCTAACTCTAAGTAACATGTAGGATAATTCCTCTCATGAACTATGAGTTGTCTAGAAGCACAAGCAACAAATTGTCCATTTAGAATTAGCAAACCACTAAGTCCCATCTTAGACGCATTCATAATACACTACCAATGACTCACTCGAATTAGGAAAATCCAATACCAGAGCAATCGTCAATCTTTTCTTTAGTTCTATAAAACTTTCTTCACATGCAACATCCCATACTTGAAATGATGAACGACTATCCTTTCGATATAACATCAATCACTTTACACACCATCAATCTAATAAGACAAGTCTATCTCATCCAGCACGATCCCGTCTAATACCAACAAGAGATTAAGGGTGATCAGTTCTTCAATTTGTCAATAGGTAACCGACAATTATGATGGCGCATAAACCATTATTACTAAACTGAAATAATGTTTCTTTAGAACTTATGCTCAAAGTTACCTAAAGCACCATGGTCCAATTAATCTCTCCTTAAACCATGATCTACACCTTGACAACTTAGCATAAAGTCTCTTACTTTTCAACATTTTAATTCAAATCACAATGTTCGACATTCCCTTATTCTTACTTAGATTAACTCATAATGTCCTCAATAAACACCGCAACAAACTAACCCAAATATTTGTAATGCCTACACAAGTTCTAAAATCCGTCCTCTATCTATCCTCACCCTTCATCCAAATATAAAGGTAACTCTCCTTAATTCGATTATACTGTAGACATACTCGCCTAACAGTTGCTCCATCAAATTGTTAATCATTTTGAAGTGGATATTTAACCACAATCATTACTTTACTCAATGGTCAGTAATCCGCACATGACCTCATTCAATTGTTGTCACAAAAATGCAAACCTCTAAGCCTCATATCCCAAGGGTTATCCTACTTACTTAGCAGATACAAACACCAGTGCTCTACTGTCACTGAACTCAGATCCACACTCTGGAGGCAATTCACAAATATCTTTAGGAAAAAGCTCTGGAATCACACAACACTGGCATATCACTAGCCACCACATTTCTATCAATTCTCCAAGAATAAAACATCAAAAATACCTGATCATTCTCTATGAAGACATCATGTGATACGGTGGCAGAACCAGACTGTTTTAGGAAAATGTTGGTTTGTGTTTTGCGTTTGTGTTCGTAAAATGTCGCGGTAAGCAAGAGTCGCCACCGACTTTTATTTTATCCAACTGGAAAGAAAAAAAGCACAGAAAAATTCTTTTTTCGAGATTTTGAATACGGGGGGTAGATTATAGAAAGGGAAGGTATTAACACCCTTTCTATCTGTGGTTTTCCACGGGCTCTTAGGTACTTGCTCATCATTTTAAAAATTGCTTCCGTGTTTGTGTGTTTTTGAAAAGTTTTTGTTTTACTTCGATTTAACCCTTGCTTCTGTCTTCAAGAGTGTTACAAATTCATTTTGAAAACTTTGTTTGAAGAGAGTGTAAGTGTGGAAAAAGTTTGATTTTTGAGCAAGTACCTACTAGCATCTACCTACTCGAAAAAAGAATGTTTCTGTTCTTGTTTCCTTTAGACAGCGCTATCCTACTATTAATGAGTAGGTAGCACCGTCGTTGGAGTTTGTAAGGGTCAATTCGAAAGTGACGTACGATCACTAAAGCAATGTTAGGACGTCTTAGTAATAACCCTAGTGTCTTAAGATCATATTCGAGGCAACATTTCCGAGGCAACATTTCCGAGGAAACATTTCCGAACGGGACATTTGATCTTTGTTTAGACAAGAGGGCGACCACTAAAACACCCTATACTTAATGATCGTTTACCGAAGGCAACCGAAGTGAGAGTATACCCTAGGAGTGCGCATGTGCGAGTGATTCAATTTCAAGTTATTATCTTTGCACATTTAGGGTTTGCTAACCATTTTAAAATTAACATACATTCTTGTCATGCAATCCTATTATCATACATCTAACAGTTAATATTTGCGAAAATTAAAATGCGATAAATAAAACTACGCTATTACAAGGCTTCGGGGAGGGGGATTAATTACATAGCCAAAAACCCGTAAAACGATAAATGAAATAAAAAGCCTAATTAAACTATTACATCCCATGAGCAATTACATCAATATTGTAAAAAATAAATAAGCGCGCGCGATGAATCGAGGACAAGCAAAATTAGGGTTTTGACCCCGTCTAACCTAATTAAAAGAAAAATCATTTTTTGTTGTTTTTGATTATTTTAAGAAAATAAGGTTTTAAATTAAATACAAACCTAATCACTAATGAAATTAAATTTAAGAAAACTAATTGATTTTGACCTATTTTTGTATTTTTGTTATTTTGAGAAAATAGAAAATAAAAAATAAATTAAACAAAAACCTAATTTTCTAATTTGTTTTAATTTATTTACAAAAGGTTAAAATTGCCCTAAAATTAAAATAAACTAATTAAATTAATTTTTGATAAAAAATAAAACCTAAATCTAATTTGATGAAAATTGATTTTATGATTTTTGATAACAAAAGAATTAATTTTATTAGAGAAAATAATTAAGCAAAATTAAATAGAAGAAAAATATAAAAGAAGAGAAAGAAAATGGGCCTTGTGATCAGCAAACAGGGGGGGTGCCCATAAGCATTTTTGAGCCCAATAAGCATGGTCCACGTTTGACTTTTCTGATTTCCATGCTGCAAGTTGACTAGGGCCTTTGGTAGACCCTCAGAATAGGGCTCTTGGATCAAGCTTGTTGGAGATCTGGTGGTTGAATGTTGAGGCGTATGGTAAGCTCCATGCCTGTGCACATGCCTGATCACACAAGGAAAAATATTATGAAATAATATGGGGGACCTGGGATTCGAACCCAGGTCCTATGGCCTTTTCCACATGCCTCCGGACCAACTCTACTAGCGCGCTTTTGTTATACAATAGACAAAAACAAAGATTATATTAAAAAACACAATATGTTAACTTTCAGCGCGCGAATTTTCAAATGGGCAAATGGGGTGGTGCCACGCCACCTTCTTCTTCCCCTCTCCGTTGGTAAAAGTCAAGGACTTTTACCTACAGACAAAAATCCGTAGCTATAACCCCTGCAATTTTCCAAATCTCACACAGGCACAATAAATCAAAACTAATGATGCAGATCAACTCGCCTTGACCTTGTGAACACCATAGCATCCCTCTTTTGGGCCAATTTTACCTGCACTTAAAACCCCTAAAACGAACAAGAAAACCCTAGCCATGGTGGATTTCAGTATAGCTAACAAAAATGTAATTAATTGTTACCATTAGCTTGCAAACATGTTAAGGATTACAAATATGTCATTGAAACATGATAAAGATGCAAGAATAAAGAGATACGATTTTGAAAATAATGACAAACCGTGGGGGTCATGGAACTAGATTATGGGCACGAAAACACTTGCTATTGATTGGTATAGACTCCTTGCACACCCAGGAAGCGAATGAGATAGCTTGGGAGTCTTGAAAATGCTTGGAACTATGAAATCAGATCACCATTTTTTCTTGATTTTTTGAAAGTTGTTCTTCACTCTACACGCCTCCAACCCTTGTCCTTTTGATCTGAGTTTGTCCAATATATATCATTGAGTGAATTAGGTTTACAAATGTGCATCCAATCTTTGTAATTATGAGGATTTGATCATTGATTCACACTTGTATCCAATATTTCCAAAACAAGAGAAAATCAATCTTTTTGTGTACAAACATGCCTTGCACGATTTGATTTCATTGCTAGCTGTATAAGAGACCTGAAATATGCATAAAATCTCAAGGTTTAAATGATTTTGATATTTCCATGATTTTATTTTGATTTAATTTGATTTAATTGAAATAAAAATCGAAATAAATGGCAAAAATAAAATAAAGTCAAGTGGGAAGGATCATGGGTCGTGAACCATGTTACAAACTCAAGACAAGCACAAAACGTTGGGCCCATTTGATAAAAATTGCAATTTAAGGCACATTTGACTTTTGGCAATTTTACAAAAAAGGTCAATTTCACCAATCCATAACTTCCTCAATTTTGACTCTATGAGGGTGTTCTTGGACTTTTTAGAAAGCTTGAGATGTCATCTAAGCAAAAAATTTGGTATCATCTCAATTGATTCTTCCATGTTCATGTATGAAGCTTTGACAAAAAGGTGTTTTTGTTGACTTTTCAAAGTGACCTATAATGTCCAAATTCATAACTTCTTGTGAGTGCATATTTTGAACTTGGGAGATGAATATGAATTGTAGGGTATTGAATTATCTTAAAAATGAGCTTTTGATGGGTCATTTTCAATAAAGTATGAGAAAGTTATGCTTGGTCAAAGTTGGGTTGACTTTTCCTGTAAAACCTTAATTTAGCAACTTTTGGGTTTTGATGAATTGTGAGCAATCCTTGATGAATCATAATCAACTCTTGATAAAATTATGAATAATACTTAAAAATGAGGATGGTGACCAAAAATCTTAAGACTTGACTATATGGGGACCACAATTGACTTTTGCCCTAGTACAGTCGATTTTTAGGCCTTTGAGCAATTGACTGAGCAAACTTTCTCTGCAAGGCTTGAAACTTGACATGGATGATCTTGAGAACATATTAGGACAATTGTGAGAATTTGGGATCCCTTGGACTCAAGTATCTTGATGCAACATGAAACCCTAATTTGAGGTAGACTGCCTTAGGAGAGGGTTTGTCTGGTCAACCCTTGGACTTCCTTGAGCAAATTGAGGATCTTACTTGAAATGTTTTAAGAAATATGGGAGGGAAAATTTTGGGGTACAACAACTGCCTCTGTTCAATCTTCTTAAACCTGAGGATGTAGATTGGCTTGCTTGCCTTTCGTGATTCGAGGGTGGAAGATGATTGAACACTAGAGTGCCCAGAAATTTGCACTCGCATGAAGTGGTATTCGTCTTGCGATATCAGAAATGGGCTTATAGATGCCATTTGGAGATTGATGACGGAAGATGGTCTTAAAGATGTCATCCGAAGGAGTGTCGATCGTATAAGAGATTCCTTAGCGGGAGCTTGTATACCTGTTGTTGAGGAAAACTTCGTTGGGGAATGATGATCTCTGCTTGTGAGAAATAGAATTTTAGGAGCTTCAGTCGTCCGTTATTCTACTGGGGAATCGTCTCTTGGTCGAAGAAGTGAAAATGAACTACTATCTGGTCGTGATTCAGGATTCAAAGTGATAAGATCGACTACTATCTGGTCGTACTCCAGGCTTTACAGTGACTTAACGGGGAGATGTGATTTAACTTGCTATCTGGTCGTGATCCAGGCTTCGCAATTTCTCAATTCTTATATGGTCGTAATCCAGGCTTCAGAAGGAATTAAGTTGTTATCCGGTCGCATTCGGGCTTCAACTTAACTTTAGGGCACACTAATATTCGGTCGACTTCGGGCTTCTTAGTAATTGTCCAAGTAAACTGCTATTTGGTAGAAATCCAAGCTTTTTAGTGTCTCATACTGTTATCTGGTCGTAATCCAGGCTTCAGTGCCTTTTACCGCTATCTGGTCGTAATCCAGGATTCACGATGTATTATACCATTATCTGGTCGAATCTAGGCTTCATGGTGTCCTGTACTGCTATCTGGTCGATTCCAGGCTTTACAATACCTTACTTCTTATCTGGTCGAATCCAGGCTTCAGAAGAAATCAAGTGGTTATCCAGTCGCATCTGGGCTTCCATTTGATTTTAAGGCCTACGAATATCCGGTCGACTCCGGGCTTCATAGTAACTGTCCAGGTAGACTGCTATTTGGTTGAAATCCAAGCTTCACAGTGTATTTTACCGCTATCTAGTTGTAATCCAGGCTTCATGATGTATTATACCATTATCTGGTCGAATCCATGCTTCATGGTGTCCTGTACTGCTATCTGGTCGATTCCAGGCTTCACAATACCTTACCAGGCTTCAGAAGAAATCAAGTGGTTATCCAGTCGCATCCGGGCTTCCATTTGATTTTAAAGCCTACTAATATTCGGTCGACTCCGGGATTCATAGTAACTGGCTAGGTAGACTGTTATTTGGTCGAAATCCAAGCTTCACAGTGTCCCTTACTATTATCTGGTCGTAATTCAGGCTTCAGCGTCTTTTACCTCTATCTGGTCGTAATCCAGGCTTCACGATGTCTTATACCATTATCTGGTCGAATCCAGGCTTCATGGTGTTCGGAGAAATCAAGATACTATCCGGTCGAACCCGGGCTTCATAACTTGCATTAAAGATATACCGCTATTTGGTCGACTCCAGGCTTCATAGTACTCTTGGCTGCTATCTGGTCGTAATCCAGGCTTCACAGTAACTTGTATCGCTATCTGGTCGTAATCCAGGCTTCACAATAGTTTGTTGAGCTATTATCCAATCGATTTTCGGGCTTCACGGCTTGTGTTTATGATATACCATTATTTGGTCGAATCCAGGCTTCATGGTGTCTTGGATGCTATCTCGTCGTAATCCAGGCTTCACAGTAACTTGTATTGCTATCTGGTCGTAATCCAGGCTTCATGATAACTTGCTGGGGATTAAACTATTATCCAGTCGAATCCAGGCTTCATAGCTTGAAGATTAACCACTATCTGGTTGATTCCAGGCTTCGCGGTGTTTGATACTGTTATCCGGTCGTTCTCCGGGCTTCACAATATGATGTAGAAATCAAGATACTATCTGGTCGGATCTAGGCTTCATAGCTTGAACTTTGTGAGAATTTGATTGTATTTTTCCTGAAAGGTAAAGAGTTAGTCGTATGTAATGCCATGATGTATGAAATGTATTGAGCAATGATGTTCTCAAAATAAATGAGATTATGTTGTATGATGCGTATATGCATGTCATGATGTATGGATGTGCAATGTTCTCGTGATGTTCTCTAGCTGGGGAAAATAAATCCCAGACTGCTACTGGAGAATATAAAGAGTTTCACTCGCTGGGGATAACGACCGAAGATGATTGGGAGAATAATCCTGCTGGAGAATAAACTGACGAGAAAGTGACTTTGTGGGGAAGAGATACTCTGTCAGAAGATCCGCTGATTTGGAGAAATAACCTCGACTGGGGATGAATTACTGTTGTCGGTGATGACAAACTCTATCGGGGATTGAGTTTCTGCTTGCGGAAGAAATAAACTCCACTGGGGATGGACTTCCATTGTTGGTGATAGATGAACTCTGCTTGGGGAGAATTAACACCATTGTTTTCGACACTTCCTACTCTGCAGGGAGTGTATGCATTTTTAGTCATATTCTCAAGCTGGCTCTATCCCGGTACCTGGTGAATAAAAAAACTGTAAAGTTTGGACATTTCTTATTTGCCCCTGTTCCTGAAATTACGAGTAATCGTTTTTTGTTTCGCATGTAAATATTTATGAGCAACAATTATTTTCAAATGCATATATCAAAAATGAATCATTGGACGTTCTTGCAAAACAAAACAGGAAAATAAAAACAATTTTGAAATTTGTTGTAAAATGAATTGTATTGATTTTGAGGTTGGCCTGTAATAGGAGTTTTGTACAAGAGGCTGACGTTCTGGTAAGAGAACGCCGCCGAAAGATAGAAATTATACAATTTGCGAAAAACAAAGAAAAACAGCTATGTGAACAATCCCACTGAGTTCCAACTCGGCTATTGCCTTTATATCTTCGAGCGTCTCATAACTTTGCTACTTGGTTTAAGGTAGATCAGATTGATTAGTGTCGTCCGAGCTTGATAGTCGATACCGAAGTCTGGTTGCAAGATGATCTAATGAGACATAGTGTTACGCTTTAATCCCTAATTTTTGCCCGAACCTCCCTTTCGGGTTTTCGGTCCACCGGGATACCCCTTTTTGCTCAAGCCGCCTTTTCAGGTTTTCGACTTGATGGGTGTACATATCTTTTCATTTTCATCCCTTATTTTTGCCCGAACCCTTTTGGTTCGCCGGGAAGTCCTTATTTTTTTCCTAGGCCAGTCGACCTAACGGGTCTTTGATCATGCGTAGTATTTTTTTGCTATGTCTGCATTGACGGGACGAGGAAGTTCATCACCATCCATGGTGGTTAGAATCATAGCTCCTCCTGAGAAAATGTTCTTAACCACAAATGACCCTTCGTACGTAGGGGTCCATTTTCCCCTGGGATCACCTTGCGGCAGTATGATGCGCTTGATCACTAGACCCCCGACTTGATATTCTTGTCGTCTGACTTTCTTGTTAAATGCTTTGATCATTCACTTTTGATACGTCTGACCATGACAAATAGCAGTAAGTCTATTTTCATCGATTAAGTTCAGTTGATCAAGCCGGGTATGGATCCAATCGTCTTCACTCAAACCTGCATCCTTCATAATCCGAAGAGAGGGTATCTGAACTTCAATAGGTAAGACTGCCTCCATGCCATACACCAAAGAGTAAGGTGTTGCCCCTGTCGATGTCCGTGCTGAGGTGTGATACCCATGAAGAGCGAATGGTAACATCTCATGCAAGTCTTTGTATGTCACTGTCATCTTCTGCACAATCTTTTTGATATTCTTATTAGCTGCTTCAACAGCCCCATTCATCTTCGGTCGGTAAGGAGAAGAGTTGTGATGATGTATCTTGAACTGTTTGCAGAGATCGGTGATCATTGTATTGTTGAGATTTGTACCATTGTCCGTAATGATCCTCTCTGGTACACCGTATCGACAAATCAAGTTGTGTCGGATAAACCGCGCCACGACGTTCTTGGTTACTATAGCAAAAGAAGCTTCCTCAACCCATTTCGTGAAATAATCAATAGCTACCAGAATGAAACGATGCCCGTTAGACGCAGTAGGTCTGATCTCGCCAATCATATAGATGCCCCACATTACAAAAGACCAAGGAGCTGTCCAAACATTCAGAGGAACTGGAGGTACGTGCACCTTATCAGCGTAGACTTGGCACTTGTGACAGGTTCGAGAATGCTGATAGCATTCGGCTTCCATGGTGGACCAATAATATCCTGCCCTTAGGATCTTCTTTTCCATGGTATGTCCACTGGAATGAGTTCTGAAGGTACCTTCATGTAACTCTGCCATGATCCTTTCTGCCTCGCTCTTGTCCACACATCGCAGTAAGGTCGAATCATGGTTACGCTTGTAGAGAATGCCATTGCTGATCAAGAACTTTGCAGCGAACCTTCTCAAAAACTTCTTATCATTAACAGATGCACCCTCGGGGTACTCTTGAGCCTCAAGATACCTCTTTACTTCGTGAAACCAGGGTTTATCTGCTACCTCTTCAGTCTCAATGTCACAGCAATGTGCGGGTTCGTCCAACCTCTCAATGGTAATCTGGGGAGCTTCATTGTCCCACCTGACCTTGAACATAGAAGACATAGTAGCTAGCGCGTCCGCTAACTAGTTCTCCTCTCTTGGGAAGTGTTCAAAAGTTGTCTCCTCGAAGTGCAGGAGCAACGTCAATACATACTCTTTGTAAGGAATAAGATTTGGATGCTTCGTATCCCACTCGCCATTGATCTGACTGATCACTAGAGCGGAATCTCCGAATACACTCAAGAACTTAATCCTCAGGTCAATAGCAGCTCTTAGACCTAGAATACATGCTTCATACTCTGCCATATTGTTGGTGCAGTTAAAACATAATCGGGTGGTGAACGGAGTATGACAACCCTCGGGAGATATAATCACGGCGCCAATGCCATTACCCAACGCGTTTGAAGCTCCATCAAAATACATAGACCATCAGGATCCTTCCTCAGGTCCTTCATCCGGTCCAGGTTCCTCACAGTCAGTCACCAACATGATGTTCTCATCCGGAAACTCGAAATTCATAGACTAGTAATCATCCACGGCCTGATGCGCCAAATGATCTGCCGGTTGTTTCATTACTAACTCTATTTCTTTTTATTAAACCACTACAAAATAATATCAATCCAACAACTAATGGACTCACTATCATACTCTTTCACCACTCTTTCATCTCTCCACAATTAAGCTCAATTACTATTACTTTACTAACTCGTCACATATAACATACATCAATTAATTTAAATTAAATCAATTATTCATAAAAATTAAATAAATAATTAAATAATAAAATATATTACTAATAAATAAAACTGGGGTGTTATAACACACCTTAAGACTCTGAAGCAACTTTACATTCCATGTTTCTCTCTCCAGCAGCGGTTCTAGAATTTTGGAGGAAAGAGACGAGAAGAGAGAACAAAGCAAAGAGTTGAGATCTGCAAGAGAGACAATGGAACCGGAGGTATAGTGTAATTTGAAATTAACTGTGAGTAGCAAAATTATTTGATAACATAAATAGTTAGAACTGGTCAATCAAAATCTATTTAGTCAATTACAAAAATGAGTAAAATTTAGTTCAAATAATTTTTTATAAAAAGAATATATCAAGAGAGTTCATATGTAGTAGTTTCTAAGCTTAGTTATTATTTAATAAAATCTGAACCAAATTTCCATAGTTATTTATGCATAGCTTGAGATGGTTTCTTTTTAAGCGTGTAACTGTATTCTCAAATGTTGAGTGCAAAATTGGAAAAAAATTCTTGAAAACCAAAAACTACTCTTATTATACAACTATTTTTTATACGCATAATAGAGAACAATACCAAGAAAAGGACAATGAAAAGGGACCAAAAAGTTATAGTCATTAAAAAAATTGTGTTATTTTAATTATTTTAAATTACTGATTCAAACTATAAAACAATATCATAGTTTGGACTAATCGCTCCAAGATACTTAGATACATGATAATTCAAATGAAAGATTTGAATTACCATAGTGTATATTTTAATTTAAATTATTTTTTATTTAATTATCTTCGTTACTGATTAATTTCTTTTAAAAATAATTTTGTAATTTAACTGAATAAATAAATGATACAAAAATAATTTTGTAACTTAACTGAATAAATAAATGATACAACAACAAGAGAATATATGTAATATTGAAGTATGAAATTATTTACATAATAAAAAGGTGAAAAGGAGAGCAGAGGTGAAAGAAGAAGATGGTAAAACTAGAGTTTTGTTGAAGATTTTTTATGAAATTCGACGTTTAAAAAGCAGAAAAACAAATGAAGTGGAGAAACATTTATTATTGAGATTATATATATTTTTTATTTAAAAACATATTATTTAATAAAAAATAAGAAAATTATAAAATGTATAAATTAAAAACTCTGTTGAATGTACTAGTATATACTAGTACCAATAATTGGTGTACATAGTGTCATAGGAGACAAGGGTTCCTTGAAGCAAGGGATCAATCATGTGATCGATGCCGACAACAAGTTTTACGGTATGAGATATGTATTGCTTAAAGTCGTTTCCATTTTGTTGTCTACGATAGGATTAAACTATGAAGACGGCTAACTAACAAAAGAATTATAGACTTTTAAATAACAAATTTTTAATGTCATATTTTTTTTTTTTTTTTTAAATATCAAACTAACACTCAATATATATATATATATATATATATATATATATATATATATATATATATATATATATATATATATATATATATATATATATATATATATATATATATATATATATATATATATATATATATATATATATATATTTATTTTAAAAGAAAATTATTATTGATTAAGAGGTTTTTGTCTATTTAAAGGGCACGAGAATATAAAATAAAAAGGTTTTGCACATTTATTTAATGGATGTATAATTTTTTTTGAAGACAAAATACTTATTTTGGTTTTTAATTATATATTTGGATTCAGATTAGTTCTTTAATTTTTTTTCGTGTCACTTTGATTCTGTAATTTTCAAAATGTTACATTTTAGTTTTTTTTGTCCAATTATCGACGGATTTAGCGACGAAATTCAAAGTTTTTCTGTCGCTAATCGAACGAAAAAGACTAAAATGAAACGTTTTAAAAGTTAAGGGACCAAAGTGACACGAAAAAAAAATCAAGGGATCAATCTGAACCCAAAGATATAATTAAGGGATTAAAATTGATTTTTTGTTTTTTTTAATTATTTATTTAGTACCTGCTGATTTTTCTGCAAATTTTATCTGCAGAATTTCTTACAAAATAATATTTTTATGAAATTACCTGCGAATTTCTCAAATATGATTTTTATATATATGATTTTATTAAATTTTGTTGGTAAATTCGTAAGAAATTTCGTAAAAAAAAAATTCTATAACAAACCCGCAAATAAATTTCAAAGAACTCAATTTTTCTCAGAAAATTCGCAGAAAAATAAAATATAATAAAAAATATAAAATAGGAGGGTCCGCCCAATATTTGGCGGATTTAATTTAAATTATTATTTTTTGTTTGAAAAGATGGTATTTTAGTATTTATGAAGAAAAGAATGGTAATTTAGTATTTATATTGGAAAAAGATGGTATATTTGTGAAAAATTCTTCAAATACATTTATAAGTAATAAAAATGTTTTAATTTTTAGTCATTATTATAAGTAAAAATTAATTATTACTAAATTATTTAATGATGTAATTTTTAATATATTTTTCTATTTCATTTTTTAATATTCTATTAAATTTAATAAAAAAGGGGAATTAACTACAATCCAATCTTAGTAAGATGTCAGCTTAAATATGCTATGAGGAACAAACCAAACAATATTTTGTTGGAAAATTTATTTTTCCAAGAAGGGAAGGATAGTCAAGGGTTGAAGAAAAGAATGGTCCATGTTTGACACAATATCCATAGAAAGGAGAGGGATGAGTTAGGAAGAAAGAATTGTGTTGCTTTGGAGCCCTATACTCAATGGTGAAAGCTAGAACTCATGAGCTCAAGATGCCTTATGATGTTGAGAAACCTTTGAGTCTTGTGGTCCCTAAATCACCCCTTATTCTTGTTGAAGAAGAAGATAATCTCCAAAGTGCTTTAACCAAGATGAATCAAGAGAGGGATGAATGGAAGAGCCAATTCTATACTTCTAATGATGTGAAATTAGAATTGCAAAAGTCAATTGAAGGAGAAAGATGAGTTGCTTCTTTAAAAAGATGAGATACTTGGTCAACTAGTTCAGAAGAGGAAGAGGGAACAAGAGGATTTATTTTACTCTAATATTCTAGTATCTCAAAGTGTTCATGAATTTTCTGATATTCCTCCTATATTAGGTGCTTGGAAGGACATTATTGATAGGCTAGAGATAGAGAAAGCTCATGTGAAATTTCTTATGAGAGTCAGATTAGGAAGCTTAAAAGGCACCTACAGGATGGAGTTTGATCTTCTTTAGATGTGGTTTCTTTGGATCCTAGTATCTAGCTATCTCATCTTGTACTTGGGATTCTTTGAAATTTGTACTTCAAATTGTAATGCTTCTAATTATTAATAAAATGAGATTTTCAGTAATTTCAAATATGTTACTTATGATGTTTGCAATTGTTTATAACTTCTTAAGTTCCTTGAAAGCTAATAATAATAATAATAATAAGACAATCATTTGCGTTCTATATTGTGATATGATGGCAGAACCGACTGTTAATACTAGTTTGCGTTTTGCGTTTTTTGTTTGTAAAATGTCGCGGTAAGCAAGAGTCGTCACCAACTTTTATTTTATCCAACAAGGAAAAGGAAAAAGAACAGAAAAGACCTTTTTCGAGAATGTTTCTGAGTACGGGGGGTAGATTATAGAAAGGGAAGGTGTTAGCACCCTTTCTATTCATGGTTTTCCATGGGCTCTTAGGTACTTGCTCATTTTTAAATTGCTTATGTTTGTGTGCTTTGTTTTGAAAAATGTTTTACTTCGTGATAACTCTTGTATCATTCCCCAAAGGTGTGACGAAGTTGTTTTGAAAATTGATTTTGAAAAGTGTAAGTGTGAAAAAGTTTTGATTTGAGCAAGTACCTACTAGCATCTACCTACTCGAAAAAAGATCGTTTCTATCCTTGTTTCCTTTATACAGCGCTATCCTACTATTGAGAAATAGGTAGCACTGTCGTTGGAGTTGTAAGGGTCAATTCGAAAGGGACGTACGATCACTAAAGCAATATTATGACACCTTAGTAATAACCCTAGAGTCTTAAGATCATATTCGAGGCAATATTTCCGAGGCAACATTCGAATGGGTCTTTTGATCTTTTAGACAAGATGACAACCACTAAGAAATTTTATGCTTAATGATCGTTTACCGAAGGCAATCGAAGTGAGAGTATACCCTAAGAGTGATATGTGCGAGTGATTTGTTTCAGTTATTTATCTTTGCACGTTAGGGTTTTCTAACTGTATTAATTTATCATGCATTCTTTCCATACAATCCTATTAGCATACATCTAGACAGTTGAATATTTGCGGGAATTAAAAATGCGAGAAAATAAACCTACGCTATTACAAGGCTTTGGCAGTTACATCATTATTTTGACGGGAAATAAAAGTGCGGAATTTAAAACCCTAATTAAAACTATTACAACCTCGAAACAGTTACAATAATGGTAAAATGTAATTAAAACACGCGCAACGAATTAAACGCCAGAAGAAATTGAAACCTGAAAAATCTTATTTGAGGAAAAAAGTATTTTTGGATTTTTATTGAATAAAATATTTAATTGCAAATTAATTAAACGTAATTTCTAATTGTTTTTAAATTATGAAAGAAATTAAAGTTGCCCTAAATTAATTAAACTAATTAATTAAAAAAAACATTTATTAAGAAAATAAATCTTTTTTGTGGTTTTTATTGGTTAATTCAATAAAATAATTTTTGTGTTGATTTAAAAAAAACAAAATAATTAAAGAAAAGGAATTAAAGAAAAATAGTAGAAATAACCAAATGGGCCTGCTGTCAGCAGGTCTGGGGGTGCTGAACTTCTGAAACCCAGCAGGATGTCCCAGAGTTTGGCGCCTAATCCAGTGAGGCCATCTTCTAGAGACTAATGGTGGACCTGCGTATGCCAGCGTTGGATCTGGCTGGAGATGGATCCAGAGGATGATGATTCTCAGAAGGTGAGGTGCGCTGGATCTGGTTTTGGCTGATGGATCCAAAATATGATGACCCTCAGAAGGTGTATGTGTTGGATCTGGTTCTGGATGATGGATCTAGAAGATGATGACCCTCAGAAGGTGTATGTGCTGGATCTGGTGAAAACAATGGAGAAAATGCCAAAAGCTCACGCTTGGGATCGAACCCAGGACATGAGCTTCTGACTTCCTTCCTCTGACCAACTGCGCTGGATGTTAACTTGTTAATATAATAAAGAACAAATAATATATTGGAAAACAAATTAGTGGCCAGAATAACGCGCCAGAATTTAAACCATCCAGTCAGGTTGTGACACGGTGTTGTCTTCTTCCCTGGAACCGTCGTTTTAGGCTCTGAACCTTTACCTACAGACGCAAGTCTGTTGCTGAAAGCCTGTGTGATTCAAAAATTCCATACAAACATGATAAATCAATTGTGAGGGTACCAATCAACTCGCCTTGGTCTCACGAGTATCATGGTACCCATCATCAAGCCTAATTTTGCTTAAATCATAAAACCCCAAATTGGAGCACGAAACCCTAACAATGGCAAAAACTTATTCCTGCACTGTAACTTAAATCAAACTATCCAGAAACATTGCAAACATGATGATGAACACAAATATGTAACTTAACCATGCTAAAGATGCAAGAATTAAAGTAATCGAATTTGGATAATTTTGCAAACCGTGAGAGTGATGAGGAGTGATTCTAGACATGTAGGGGCGTGCAATCGATTGGAGAAGCTTCTGGAGATGCCCAGGAATGTATTGCTAGTCTTGAAACTCCTTAAGGACGACTCTAAGATGGATTTCAACCTCACACTTTTTGTCCAAAGTTTTGAGTTTTCTTCTGATAGTTTCACACCTTCTCCCCTTTTTTGCTTTGTTCTTGTTCATTATATATCCCTCAATGAATTAGGGTTGCAAAACAGATTGAATCTTGAAGCTTTGATGAGATTTGATTTGATTTTCAATTTGTATGATATCTTTCTATTTTCATGCCAATCATGCCTTTCTTGTACCAATTGCCATTGATTCGAATTGATCATCCAAGCTCAGCATATTTTGATTGCCCATCTATAAAAAAACAAATCAAATTATATCTTTGATAATTTTCATCATTTATTTGATTTAATTCACTTTTTAATTAATGAAAAATCAAAATAAATTGAAAATTGAAGCAAATAATGTGTGGATAAGTATTTGAGTCGTGGACCACATTATAATTGAGGTGCAAGCATAAAAAGTTGGGCCCATTTAGCAAAAAATGCAAATTTGAGCACATTTGACTTTTGGCAATTTTGCAAAAATGGTCAACTTGGCCAATGCATAACTCTCTCAATTTTGACCCTAGAGAGGTGTTCTTTGACTTTTTAGAAAGATTGGGATGTCCTCTAAGCAAACCTTTTGGTCTAATCTAAATTTAGTCTTCCATGTTCATGTATGAAGCTTTGACCCAAAAGGTGTTTTTGTTGACTTTTCAAAATGACCTATAATGTCAAAATTCATATCTTTTTGTAAGTGTATATTCTGAACTTGGGAGATGAATATGCATTGTAGGTAATTGCATCCTATTCAAAATTAGATTTGGACGGGTCATTTCTGATAAAATATGAGAAAGTTATGCTTGGTCAAAGTTGAGTTGACTTTTCCTACAAAACCCTAACTTAGCAACTTTTGGGTTTTGATGGATTGTGAGCAATCCTTGAGGAATAATGATCAACCCTTGATCAAATGATGTATAATACTTCAAAATTAGGATGTTGACCAAAATTTTTGAAGTTTGACTGTATGCGGGCCACAGTTGACCTTTGACCTAACACAGTTGATTTTCAGGCATTTGAGCAATTGACTGAGCAAACTTCTTCTGCAAGGCTTGAAACTTGACATGGATGATCTTGAGAACATATTAGGACAATGGTGAGAATTTGATTCCTTTGTGGTTCACACATCTTGATGAAAATGGAAACCCTAATTAGAGATAGACTGCCTTAGGAGAGAGTTTGTCTGGTCAACTCTTGAACTTCCTTGAGCAATTTGGGGACCTCACTTGCCATGTGTTGAGAAATATGGGAGGGAAAATTTTGGGTTACAGCAGCTGCCCCTGTTCAATCTTCTTAAACCTGAATATGTAGATTGGCTCTTCTGCCTTTCGTGATCTGAAGGTGGAAGATGATTGAACACTAGAGTGCCCCGAAATTTGCACTCGCATGAAGTGATACTTGATTTGTGATATCGGGAATGGGCTTATAGATGCCATTTGGCAGTTGCTAGAGAATTGTCGGAGACGGGCTTAAAGATGTCATCCGAGGAAGTGTCGATCGCATAAGAGATTCCTTTGCGAGAACCCGTATACCTGTTATTGAGGAGGACTTCATTGGGGAATGTTGGTCTCTGTCTTGAGAGAAATAGAGTTTTAGGAGATTCAGTTGTCCGTTACTCTACTGGGGAATAATTCCGGTTTGGGAAGCGGAAGTGAACTGTGTGTTTGGTCGGGGTATATGCTGCACCGCGACTTTCTGGGGAAATATGAAATCAATTGTGTTTGATCGGGTCTCGGTCTTGCAGTGCCGTGGACTGCTGTCTGGGGATAAGAGAGGAAGAACTCGGATGGTAAGGTTATGAGAAGGAACCTGGATAGTAGGTGTGATCGGTGGAAATAGAACTGACTGTTTTTAATGCTGGATCGCGAAATGTCGCGGTAAGCAAGAGTCGCCACCGTCTTTTATGTTCTCCAACAAGGAAAGGACAAAAGCACAGCAAAATTCCTTTTCGAGATGTTTCTCGGTTCGGGAGGTAGATTATAGAAAGGGAAGGTGTTAGCACCCTTTCTATCCATGGTTATCCATGGGCTCTTAGGTACTTGCTCTTATGTTTTCAAAAATGGTTTGCTTTTCACATGTGCATGGGTTTTGAAAAAGTTTCGTTCGAAAAATTTCTAAGTAACTCTCGTATCTGTCCTCAAGAGTGTATGAAAAATTTGTTTTGAAATCTTTTAGAAAGTGTCAGTGTGAAAAGATTGTTTTGGTTTTTAGAAAGAGCAAGTACCCAGGAGAAATCTACCTACTCTAAGGAATTATGCTGTGTAAGAGTCCTTTGGACAGTACTATCCCACTATTGAGAAGTAGGTAGTACCGTCGTTGGAGGTATTCGGGTCAATTCGATTAAGGGACATGTGTGGTCACCAAAGCAATAGTAGGACACCTTAGAAGTAACCCTAATGTCCTAGATCCTTTTTAATCCGAGGCAACCGTTTCGAGGCAACTGGATCTTAGACATAAGGGCGACCGCTAAAACACCCTATACTTGACGACCACGTTCGAAGGCAACGAGTGAGGCGTACCCTAGAAGTGGCATGTGCTTTGTGTGTTGTTTTCATGTTAACATTCATCTTTGATCATGCAATGGTGAGCTACGAGTTGTTTTTAATTATTCATACATTCTTTCATGCAATTTAACAGTTAAGAGTGCGGAAAATAAAATACGGAAAGGTAAAGCTACGCTATTACAAGGCGTGGGTCTATACATCGCCAAAAACAAAAACCCGTTTTGATAAAATACGGAAAGTAAAGAAAGCGGTAAACCTAATTACTATTACATCCTTTGAGCAGTTACATAATAATCAAATAAAAAAATAATGCGCGAAAGAATTAAATTTGACGTCCTTAGGGTTTTGACCCTTTTGAGTAATTGTGAGTTTTTTGTCTTTTGCTTAAAATTAAACCTAATTATTTAATTATTTATTTACAAGAAAGATGTTTTTTATGTTTTTTGTATTTAATGATAATAAAATAAATTAAAAGTCAAGAAAACCCTAGTTCTAAGTTTATTTTAATTATTAATAAAGAATGTCAAAGTTAACCTAATTAACTAAATTAATTAATTTACATGTTATTTACAAAAATAATAGTAATTAATAAATAATAATAATAATTAATTAAGAAAATATGAATGAAAATGCTAAACCTAATTCTACATAATTTTTTATTTATTGAGGAAAAGGTTAAAATTAAACCCAAAATAAACTAAATTAAAGGTTAGTATTTATTTACAAAAATAATGATTAGTGAATTTAATAAATAATAAAATATATTTACAATTTTGTGATTTCTGGATTTATTATGAAAAATTAGTTTATTGTGAATTAATAATAATAATTATAACAATTAAAAGAATTAAAAGAAAAAGAAAATAAAATAAAGAATAGCAAACCAAAGGGGGTATGTTGGCCCAAGGGGAGGTTTTTTGTGAAATTCTGGCCCAAGAAAATTCCAAGCCACGTTGACTTTCATAATCATGTGCATGCCTTTTGACCCCTGAGTACCATGGTCTTCATCTCCTGGCCATTGGATGGATGCTGAGAGACACATGGCTAGCTGATGCGTGAGGACGTATGGTGGAATATTGGACATGTGCTGCATTGGATTGCATTAGAAAAAAGGTTAACAATTATATGGGGGACCTGGGAATCGAACCCAGGTCCCAACGCTTGCAAGACACGTCCCCAGCCACTACACCATTTGAGCGCATTTGTAATATGAATCAGAAACAAAGATAATATATAAAATTAAATCAAGGCGCTGGAAGCAACGAAACACGCGCCATTATTCAAACTGACCAACCATATTGAGGCACGTCCTTCATCTTCTTCGTTTCCTGCAAAATAAAGAATAAGATAGCGGGGGTTTTTAACCCCCACAAACTGGAAAAGAGAAAAATAGCGATTAGAGCTATAGATAATATAAATTGAGCGCGAGGGTTGGGTTGAATTCGTCTGGCCTTGACGAATTCAACCATAGGCATTATGTGGTCCAATTTTTCCTTATGTGCAAAGCCCCAATTGAGAGCTTCAAAAACACTAGATTTCTCCAATGGTGGATTCTGTTTTAGGGCATTTTAATGCAATTAAACCACACCAACAGCTTTGTATGAGTCCTATTAGCACAAAACAACCATAACAATATATTAAATATGCAAGAATAATGATATGCGTTTCTGGAAAAAAATGGTAAACCGTGAATTTGTTCTTGCGCGTTCTTTGAGCTTTAAGACTGGAAACTGATTGCAAATCGTTCAGGAAACTCCCAGCAATGTCTTTGGATCCACAAAAGTCTTTAATTCGCCCTAGAACACTGAAAACAGTTTTGAGTTTCTTTGATATTTCTTGAATTGGTTATGGTGTTTTTGGCAGCAATTTGCACGTGTGCATGATTAGGTTTAGGTTCAGTACATATAGGAGAACTGAATTAGGGTAAATCCTGGCCCAATAATCCATGGCATTATGGTTTGAATATTTGATTTCCAATCACATAATTTCCAATCTTTTTCTTTGATAAAACTTTGCCAAATTGGGAGATCTTGTCCCCTTGAGTGATGCACGAAATCTTCAGCATGTGTTGAGTGTATTTGCATCACAAAAAGATTTAAAAATCATATCTTTTGAATTTTCCTACAATTAAAATCAATTAAATGAATTTATATTAATAAAAATTCAATTAATTAATTAAAAATAAGAAAATAAATCAAATTAATCTCAATGGGTCGTGCATAAGCCTTGGGCAAAGATTCAAGAAGGAATTTGAGGCCCATTAGCAAAAATGAAGTGTTTTAGGCAAAGTTGACTTTTGAAAGTTCCCAAACATTTCCCAACTTCTCCAATGCATATCTTGCTCAATTTTGAAGATATGAACATTTTCTTGGACACTTTGGAAAGGTCTTGAAGTCCTCTAACCAATTCCTTTGGTCCCATGTCTTTTTGATTTACCAATCTCAAGTTATGGTCTTTGACTTAAAGTGCCTTTTTGTTGACTTTTGAAAATGACCTATAATGTTGAAATTGATAACTTTTTGTGAGAGCATTTCTTGGACTTGGAATGTGAAGATGAGTTGTAGGAAATGTCATCCCCTTCAAAATGAGCATTGGATGGGATTTTTCTGATGAACCATGAAAAAGTTATGCCTTAGTCAAGTTACAGTTGACTTTTCAGCTGTCCCAAAATAGAAACTTTTGCATCTTGAGACTTTTTGAGCCATTCTTGAGGAATCATGATCAAGAATTGATCAAATGATGATTGTGGCTTCAAAATAAGATGTTGACAAATTTTTTTGACTTTTGACTGCCAAATGACCATTTTGCCCTTACAGTTGACTGTGAAGCAAATGGGACTTTTGACTGTGCAATTTGATGCTGTGAGTCTTGAAACTTGACATATAGATGATTGACAATGTATATAGGCATATGGGACTTGATTGGGCCCTTGAAAACTTCAACTTCCTTGCAAGAACCAAAACCCTAATTTTGACTGTGTTAGGAGGCAATTGGACTGTGCAACCCTTGAGGGATTTTGAACCATTTGGAGATTGATCTTGACAAATCTTGAAGAATATGGGAGGGCAAATTTTGGGGTACAACAGTTGCCCCTGTTCAATCTTCTTAAACCTGAGGATGTAAATTGGCTTGCGTGCCTTTCGTGATCCGAAGGTGGAAGATGATTGAACACTAAAGTGCCCAGAAATTTGCACTCGCATAGTAGAGTATCAGCAGTGTGATGGCGGGAATGGGCTTATAGATGCCATTTGGAGAGATGATGGATAGGAGGATGGGCTTATAGATTCCATCTGGAGATGTGACAGAACCTTGTCGGGAATGGGCTTATAGATGCCATTTGGAACTGTAATGGATAATTGTGGAGATGGGCTTACAGATGCCATCCGGAGATTGTCTGTTGGATTGTAATTTTTGTAAGTTGAATGAGGGAACCTGTGTAGGGTTGCCTGATGATGAGCTCGTGTAAAACAACATCTTAGAAAGAAGGAAACCTGTGTAGGGTTGACTGATGATGAGCCTGTATGCAACTGCATCTGAAGTGGAGAAGGAACCTGGGTGGGGTTACTTTGACGATGAGCCCGTGTGAAACTGCATCTGGAGCTGAGGAGGAAACCTGTGTAGGGTTTACTGACGACGAGTCCGTGTAAAACTGCATCCTTTTGGAGGAGAGAAGGAAACCTGCGTAGGGTTTACTGATGACGAGTCCGTGTAAAACTGCATCCTGGGAAGGAGAGAACCTGTGTAGGGTTTCTTAATTATGAGTCCGTGTAAAACTGCATCTGGAGAGAGAGAACCTGTGTAGGGTTTCTTCGGGATAAGTTCGTGTAAGACTTCTGGAGGAACCGAGGTAAGGTTACCTTGGGATAAATCCGTGTAAGACTTCTGGAGGAACCGGGGTAAGGTTACTGCAGGGTAAGTTCGTGTAAAACTTCTGGATGAACCGGGGTAAGGTTATCTTGAGATAAGTCCGTGTAAGACTTCTGGATGAACCGGGGTAAGGTCATCTTGAGATAAGTCCGTGTAAGACTTCTGGAGGAACCGGGGTAAGGTTACTACAGGTTAAGTTCGTGTAAAACTTCTGGATGAACCGGGGTAAGGTTATCTTGAGATAAGTCCGTGTAAGACTCCTGGATGAACCGGGGTAAGGTCATCTTGAGATAAGTCCGTGTAAGACTTCTGGAGGAACCAGGGTAAGGTTACCTTGAGATAAGTCCGTGTAAGACTTCTTCTGAAAGAGAAGGAACCGGTGTAGGGTTACTTTGATGATAAGTCCGTGTAAGACCTCGTCTGAAAATTGAGAAGGAACCGGTGTAGGGTTGCCTGATGATGAGTTCGTGTAAAACTACATCTGAGGTTGAGAAGGAAACCGGTGTAGGGTTTCCTGAGATGGGTCCGTGTAAGACTTTATTTGAGAAGGAGAAGGAACCGGTGTAGGGTTGCCTGTGGAGGGTGAGTCCGTGTAAGACTTCGTCTGAAAATTGAGAAGGAACCGGTGTAGGGTTGCCTCATGATGGTCAAGTAGATAGTCGTCCACAAAATTTTCCTGGCTTGTTACCGGTATTAAACTGGGACTTGGAAAGGTTGATGGTAGCCATCTTTTGATTGAACTTTTCCTGAAACGACAAAACATTAGTTGTATGCAATGTCATGATGTATGAAATGCATGATGTTCTCAAAAATGAATGAGATTGTATGATATGATGCGTGTACGCATGTATCATGATGTATGAAAATGTGATATTTGTGAATGTATTTTCGTCTAGGAAAATAAATCCTTGACGAATGCCGGGAGTTAAATCCTGGGCTGATGTCGACGAGTAGAGTTCTTCGTTTCCGCTGGGGATGACGATTGTAAGAATAAACCGGTAGGAGAAGATGACTTCGTTGGGGAATAAACTTGTTGGAGAGATTACTCTGCGGGGAATTACTCTGTGGGGAGAGATACTTCGCTGAGGTTTGATGATAAGTCCGCTGGGGATTCCATTGATAAGTTATGTTGGGGAATTTGATGAACTCCGCTGGGGAATAGGAAGAACTTCGCCGAGGACGATCCTTCCATGGTAATTAGCTGAGGATAACCCAGTTATAGGCTCTGATGGGGAATAACCTTTGACTAAATCCGAGGAGACACATGTACGCTGCAGGTGATAAGCTTCCAGAATCTACTGGGGATAAGCTTCCAGAATCTACTGGGGATAAGCTTCCAGAATCTACTGGGGAGGATGATTCAACTCTCCTGGGGAAACTTTTTGAACTGCACTGGGGAATGGCTCCACTGGGGTGTCTGGTATTCCACCGGGGAACAATCTTATATTAAGACTGCCGGGGATGCTTGCTGAGGAATATCTGTATACTCTGTTGGAGAATATTGAGATCTTCTGGGGATATCCAACTTCCTTAAGGCTGATAGTAGACTAACTCTGCTTGGGGAGAGTGTTGCTGACATGCTGGAGATGCTGTCCCTTTCTAGGGCTGATGGGAGACCAACTCTGCTTAGGGAGAGCATGGCTGAATCTTGTCTTACTCTACGGGGAGTGAAGGTATCTTGGTCAGGTTCTACAGCCGAACTTACCTTGGTACCTCGGTGGACAGAGCAGATTGTACAGTTCAGACAATTCTTATTGCCCCAGCTTCTGCGGGAGAAGAAGGCCTGTGAGGTGCTTGATACCTGCTGATTGGAAAATCTTCTTTTGGTAGGCAAGTGACAAGATGACGGGACATAGTCGTACGCTTTAATCCCTAATTTTTGCCTGGACTGCCCTTTCGGGTTTTCAGTCCATCGGGATACCCTTTTTTGCCCAAGCCGCCTTTTCAGGTTTTCGACTTGCCGGGTGTACATATTTTTTACTTTTCATCCCTTATTTTTGCCCGAACCCTTTTGGTTCGCTGGGAAGCCCTTATTTTTGCCTAGGTGTGTCATCCTAGCGGGTCTTTGATTATGCGTATTATTTTTTTTATTTTTTTTATTTTGACTATGTCCGCGTTTTCAGAATGCAGGGAGTTGTCACTGTCAGTAGTGTTGTGTTGCCGTACCATCAGGAGATGTCTGATCGTGCAAGATTCGCTGCTGGAATTCACGTCCAATGCCCCAAGTGACTCAGGCGGAGATTTGCCCCTGGTTATTTGGCATTTTGAGAGATTCCTTGAATCTTGACTTGACTGCCCCAGATGATGGATAACGATCAGGCCTGCCCCTGGGTTAGAAGTGTTTCTTCCACTTGAGGTGACTCTTTTTATTGAGAAGATTTTTTTGTTCACCAGATATTCTTCGTGCGAATTTCTCTGTTGTTCGAACAAATAGTAATATGCAAACAATGTTATTTTAAGAATGCAAAGCTTATGTCTGTCTTGAAATTCTTTGAAAATGCAGTTTTCAATAAAACAAGCGAATTTTTGTAAAATGTGATGTCAACTCAGGATTTACAGCAAGCCCTACAGGAGTCAGGATACCTTTGGTAACAGTATGCTTTCGAACTAACCCATGCTTCAGCTAGGACTTTTTAAGGGTTATAAAGTGGCCTGGTTCACGGTTTAAGAAACAAAGGATAAAGGCTCAAATTTTATTTGTACCCACCCGCTCTTCGTGATGTTCTTTGATCCTAAACTCAGCTAATCGTGCATCAGATCTTGTTTGAATCCTTGCTCTGATATTCCGGTGATGGTTCGGATATTGATAGTTTATTTTGAATAGGCAGTCATTTCCTTTTTGTTGAGGGTTTCTAGGACCTCTTTTCCTTTTGATTTTATTATCCCTGTTTTTTGCCTGAACTGTTTCTTTTGTGATTACAGTCAGCGGGATGCCCCGGTTTTGTAAGTCTCCTTCATAGGTTTTGACTTGCCGGGCTTTTATTTTGAGAAATAGTGACTGCATGTCCTTATGATTATAGGGAACCATCACTGTCTTATGTTTTTGGAAGGACTCCTTTGATATCATTCATCGTGCACCTGGATCAACTGAGAGAACTACCCTGCCCCTGGTTATGATTAAGGGTTTTAATTTTTTGAAAAGAAATACTCCTACTTCTTTGGCTCAAAGAGGTTGACGAGGGATTATCTTCCTTATAACTCCAGTGTTTAGGAATTGAAACAATGCCTGTACCTCATCAGCAGGGTCTGTTCAAAAGCATACTGTAAGGATCATGGTATCGTTTTCGTCATCCTCCCTCAAGAGGCTTAGAATCATTAACCGAGAGTTGAACATCAAAAAAATGAAAGCAATTTTAAGCATAGTAAACATAATTACTTCAAAACAGACACGTGTAATGCATTAATGAAATAACAAAGTTTGACATGAATAAAATGTTTGAACAATCAAAGAAAAATACAACTTGAACATTCGAATGAACAAAAGTTTTTCAATCCTAGCCATGTTTTGGCAAGGGAGTAGTGATCACATTAGGAGTCTCAGCAGGCTCGAATTCGATCTCCTTAGCATCGATCATATTCTGGATCTTGTATTTCAGCGCCCAACAGTCCTCAGTATCGTGCCCCGGGCTTCCGGAATGATAAGCGCACCTCGCATATGGGTTGTAGCTTGGAGAAGAAGTCTTGGGATTTGCAGGAGGGTTGATCACCGCAATCAGATTCATTTTCAACATGTGCTGCAATGCTTGTGACCATGGCATGTTGATGTTGGTGAATTGTCTTTTGGGCTCGTCTGGCCTTCGCTGATTCCCCTTTTGCTGTTGTCGGCGTGGTGTAGAACCAGAGATCAGAACTGCCCCTACATGTTGGTCACGACGACCCTTCTGACTGTACGCAACATTGGACTCTTTCTTGAATGGTTTCTTCTCAGTGGTCGAGGAGTCACCCTTTTGTATCTTCCCAGACTTGATACCAGCTTCTATCCTCTCACCAGTTAAGATCAGATCTGTGAACCCAGCAGAAGAATTCCCAATCAGATGGTTGAAGAACGGACCAGACAGGGTCCCCAAGAACATGTCAACGAGTTCCCGGTCAGTCAGAGGTGGTTGCACCCTACCAGCAAGGTCTCTCCACTTTTGCGCGTACTCCTTAAAACCTTCTCCCGATCCTAGCGACATACCCTGGAGTTGGGTACGTGTAGGAGCGAGGTCGGCATTGTACTGATACTGCTTATAAAATGCAGTAGCCAAGTCCTCCCAGTTTCGAATACTGGCTCCATCCAGATGATAGAACCATTCGAGTTGAGTCCCTGAAAGACTTTCCTGGAAGAAATGGATCCATAGGTTCCTGTCAGCCGTGTAGGGATGGATCTTCCTTACGTATGAACGGAGCTGCAGCTTAGGACAGGAAGCTCCGTCGTACTTTGCAAAGGCAGGAGCTTTGAATTTGTGAGGGATCACTACCCCAGAGGATAGACCTAGATATTCGAAGTCCAGGCCAGACACTTTTTGTATCTCCATAGCACTTAACCGGTCTTCGAGCTGTTTATACTTGTCCTCAGCAGGAGGGTATTGTTCATCATTGAAATCCGTCTCATTGTCGGAGACCACGGGACTGGGAGCCCTTCTCTCTTGGGGACTATCTTTGCCCACAGATGAAGCAGCCAGATCAGCCTCATTTTGTGATCCATTCCCTGATCTGCGTCTAGTGTTGAACAAAACAGACCTCTTCTTCTTCTTCTTCTGTATCAGAGTCTTCAATTACTGTTGACCCTGGGCTAGGCTCATAACCATCTCTTGGAACTGGGCATTCTGGGCCTGGAGGGCCTTGATAGCTTGTTCATTGGATGATTCAGGATTCATGATGATTGCTGAAATAAACAACGAAGAAGATTAGGCAACCTGTAGAAAAGAGTACCTGTAATGCAATGATATGTATGTATGCGTGCAATGTTTTCAAGGATCTCGCGGGGTAAACAAGAAAATTGTTAGAATTTGCATTTTGTAGCTTGATGGAAGGAACTTCATGTTGCTGAGAGTCCTTCTTCAAGGGTCAAGGCTCACCATATCGAGTGGGTCATAGCCCCTGACAACCTTGGCTAGAGGAAAATAAATCCCCTTTGCCCCTTGCTGGACATTTTGGTTCATCATGACCTGCATCACAAGCCCTTGAGATCCTTGAAATGGATTTGTCCTTATGCAGGATGTATGCAATGGTATGATGTTATGCTATGCATGGAGTGATGTAAGTAGACCCTGTTATAAGTCCCAATTAAGGACTGTAAACAACACCTGCAAGAAACTCGTGTGTCAGATAACAAGCATGCAAGTAGTCAAGTTTTAAGGCACACAAGTCACACAGAGAGCCCTTAGAGTTTAGGCCAGCATGAAGTTTAGGTACTACCCTCTTTCAGATTCGTTGGTTAAGACCTGTCCTATCAGAAGTAACCGGGTTCTAGAGGATCCCAATATCACTGACTACCCTCAATCGGTCATAACTCCAGCGTCGCAATCTTTTCTTGCGGCCGGAACCATCGCGAGAGTTTAGCCTCAATGGGTGTAGCATACTGCTACTGTTCTATGGCCAAGTTGGGTCAATTAGGGTTCTAAGGTCGGTTGGTGCTTGATGACTCCTCAGAAGACCCATATTCTCCTCGTTACAACACAAGGGATATCGGTACAGACCAAGGTACCACACCAATGTAGCCACTGCTTCACCCGTGTCGGTCTACGCCGGACAGGTCTCTCACAGCTTATGCTACCTAAAAGGGTATTCCCCAGATCCGGGTTAGGATCTATGAAACTCCGATGCAAAGCCCACAAATATAAAGCAATCAAAACAAGCAATTGAAAACATAAGTATGGTCTAATCCCAAGGTACACCTCACTTATTAAAATCCCCAGCAGAGTCGCCAGTTCTGTGATCGGTGGAAATAGAACTGACTGTTTTTAATGCTGGATCGCGAAATGTCGCGGTAAGCAAGAGTCTCCACCGTCTTTTATGTTCTCCAACAAGGAAAGGACAAAAACACAGCAAAATTCCTTTTCGAGATGTTTCTCGGTTCGGGAGGTAGATTATAGAAAGGGAAGGTGTTAGCACCCTTTCTATCCATGGTTATCCATGGGCTCTTAGGTACTTGCTCTTATGTTTTCAAAAATGGTTTGCTTTTCAAATGTGCGTGGGTTTTGAAAAAGTTTCATTCGAAAAATTTCTAAGTAACTCTCGTATCTGTCCTCAAGAGTGTATGAAAAATTTGTTTTGAAATCTTTTAGAAAGTGTCAGTGTGAAAAGATTGTTTTGTTTTTTAGAAAGAGCAAGTACCCAGGAGAAATCTACCTACTCTAAGGAATTAAGCTGTGTAAGAGTCCTTTGGACAGTACTATCCCACTATTGAGAAGTAGGTAGTACCGTCGTTGGAGGTATTCGGGTCAATTCGATTAAGGGACATGTGTGGTCACCAAAGCAATAGTAGGACACCTTAGAAGTAACCCTAATGTCCTAGATCCTTTTTAATCCGAGGCAACCGTTTCGAGGCAACTGGATCTTAGACATAAGGGCGATCGCTAAAACACCCTATACTTGACGACCACGTTCGAAGGCAACGAGTGAGGCGTACCCTAGAAGTGGCATGTGCTTTGTGTGTTGTTTTCATGTTAACATTCATCTTTGATCATGCAATGGTGAGCTACGAGTTGTTTTTAATTATTCATACATTCTTTCATGCAATTTAACAGTTAAGAGTGCGGAAAATAAAATACGGAAAGGTAAAGCTACGCTATTACAAGGCGCGGGTCTATACATCGCCAAAAACAAAAACCCGTTTTGATAAAATGCGGAAAGTAAAGAAAGCGGTAAACCTAATTACTATTACATCCTTTGAGCAGTTACATAATAATCAAATAAAAAATAATGCACGAAAGAATTAAATTGGACGTCCTTAGGGTTTTGACCCTTTTGAGTAATTATGAGTTTTTTGTCTTTTGCTTAAAATTAAACCTAATTATTTAATTATTTATTTACAAGAAAGATGTTTTTTATGTTTTTTGTATTTAATGAAAATAAAATAAATTAAAAGTCAAGAAAACCCTAGTTCTAAGTTTATTTTAATTATTAATAAAGAATGTCAAAGTTAACCTAATTAACTAAATTAATTAATTTACATGTTATTTACAAAAATAATAGTAATTAATAAATAATAATAATAATTAATTAAGAAAAAATGAATGAAAATGCTAAACCTAATTCTACATAATTTTTTATTTATTGAGGAAAAGGTTAAAATTAAACCTAAATTAAACTAAATTAAAGGTTAGTATTTATTTACAAAAATAATGACTAGTGAATTTAATAAATAATAAAATATATTTACAATTTTGTGATTTCTGGATTTATTATGAAAAATTAGTTTATTGTGAATTAATAATAATAATTATAACAATTAAAAGAATTAAAAGAAAAAGAAAATAAAATAAAGAATAGCAAACCAAAGGGGGTATGTTGGCCCAAGGGGAGGTTTTTTGTGAAATTCTGGCCCAAGAAAATTCCAAGCCACGTTGACTTTCATAATCATGTGCATGCCTTTTGACCCCTGAGTACCATGGTCTTCATCTCCTGGCCATTGGATGGATGCTGAGAGACACATGGCTAGCTGATGCGTGAGGACGTATGGTGGAATATTGGACATGTGCTGCATTGGATTGCATTAGAAAAAAGGTTAACAATTATATGGGGGACCTGGGAATCGAACCCAGGTCCCAACGCTTGCAAGACACGTCCCCAGCCACTACACCATTTGAGCGCGTTTGTAATATGAATCAGAAACAAAGATAATATATAAAATTAAATCAAGGCGCTGGAAGCAACGAAACACGCGCCATTATTCAAATTGACCAACCATATTGAGGCACGTCCTTCATCTTCTTCGTTTCCTGCAAAATAAAGAACAAGATAGCGGGGGTTTTTAACCCCCACAAACTGGAAAAGAGAAAAATAGCAATTAGAGCTATAGATAATATAAATTGAGCGCGAGGGTTGGGTTGAATTCGTCTGGCCTTGACGAATTCAACCATAGGCATTATGTGGTCCAATTTTTCCTTATGTGCAAAGCCCCAATTGAGAGCTTCAAAAACCCTAGATTTCTCCAATGGTGGATTCTGTTTTAGAGAATTTTAATGCAATTAAACCACACCAACAGCTTTGTATGAGTCCTATTAGCACAAAACAACCACAACAATATATTAAATATGCAAGAATAATGATATGCGTTTCTGGAAAAAAAATGGTAAACCGTGAATTTGTTCTTGCGCGTTCTTTGAGCTTTAAGACTGGAAACTGATTGCAAATCGTTCAGGAAACTCCCAACAATGTCTTTGGATCCACAAAAGTCTTTAATTCTCCCTAGAACACTGAAAACAGTTTTGAGTTTCTTTGATATTTCTTGAATTGGTTATGGTGTTTTTGGCAGCAATTTGCACATGTGCATGATTAGGTTTAGGTTCAGTACATATAGGAGAACTGAATTAGGGTAAATCCCGGCCCAATAATCCATGGCATTATGGTTTGAATATTTGATTTCCAATCACATAATTTCCAATCTTTTTCTTTGATAAAACTTTGCCAAATTGGGAGATCTTGTCCCCTTGAGTGATGCACGAAATCTTCAGCATGTGTTGAGTGTATTTGCATCACAAAAAGATTTCAAAATCATATCTTTTGAATTTTCCTACAATTAAAATCAATTAAATGAATTAATATTAATAAAAATTCAATTAATTAATTAAAAATAAGAAAATAAATCAAATTAATCTCAATGGGTCGTGCATAAGCCTTGGGCAAAGATTCAAGAAGGAATTTGAGGCCCATTAGCAAAAATGAAGTGTTTTAGGCAAAGTTGACTTTTGAAAGTTCCCAAATATTTCCCAACTTCTCCAATGCATATCTTGCTCAATTTTGAAGCTATGAACATGTTCTTGGAAATTTTGGAAAGTTCTTGAAGTCCTCTAACCAATGCCTTTGGTCCCATGTCTTTTTGATTTACCAATCTCAAGTTATGGTCTTTGACTTAAAGTGCCTTTTTGTTGACTTTTGAAAATGACCTATAATGTTGAAATTGATAACTTTTTGTGAGAGCATTTATTGGACTTGGAATGTGAAGATGAGTTGTTGGAAATGTCATCCCCTTCAAAATGAGAATTGCATGGGATTTTTCTGATGAACCATGAAAAAGTTATGCCTTAGTCAAGTTACAGTTGACTTTTCAACTGTCCCAAAATAGAAACTTTTGCATCTTGAGACTTTTTGAGCCATTCTTGAGGAATAATGATCAAGAATTGATCAAATGATGATTGTGGCTTCAAAATAAGATGTTGACAAAAATTTTTGACTTTTGACTGCCAAATGACCATTTTGCCCCTACAGTTGACTGTGAAGCAAATGGGACTTTTGACTGTGCAATTTGATGTTGTGAGTCTTGAAACTTGACATATAGATGCTTGACAATGTATATAGGCATATGGGACTTTATTGGGCCCTTGAAAACTTCAACTTCCTTGCAAGAACCAAAACCCTAATTTTGACTGTGTTAGGAGGCAATTGGACTGTGCAACCCTTGAGGGATTTTGAACCATTTGGAGATTGATCTTGACAAATCTTGAAGAATATGGGAGGGAAAATTTTGGGGTACAACAATAGGGTTACTTCGAGATGAAATCCTGGATAGCAGGGCTTGAGAAGGAACTTGGATAGCAAGGTTACTTCGGGATGAAAGCCTGGATAGTAGGGCTGTGAGAAGGAACTTGGATAGTTAGGTTACCTTGATATGAAAGCTGGGATAGTAGGGCTGTGATAAGGAACCTGGATAGTAGGGTTACTTTGAGATGAAAGCCTGGATAGTAGGGATGTGAGAAGGAACCTGGATAGTAGGGTTACCTTGATATGAAAGTCGGGATAGTAAGGCTGTGAGAAGGAACCTGGATAGTAGGGTTACTTCGAGATGAAAGCCTTGATAGAAGGGCTTGAGAAGGAACCTGGATAGTAGGGTTACTTCGGGATGAAAGCATGGATAGTAGGGCTGTGAGAAAGAACCTGGACAGTAGAGTTACTTCGATATGAAAGCCTGGATAATAGGGCTGCTGAGAAGGAACCTGGATAGTAGGGTTACTTCGAGATGAAAGCCTGGATAGTAGTGCTGTGAGAAGGAACCTGGATAGTAGGGTTACTTCGATATGAAAGCCATAATAGTAGGGTTGTGAGAAGGAACCTGGATAGTAGGGTTACTTAGAGATGAAAGCCTGGATAGTAGGGCTGTGAGAAGGAACCTGGATAGTAGGGTTACTTCGAGATGAAAGCCTGGATAGTAGGGCTGTGAGAAGGAACCTGGATAGTAAGGTTACTTCGAGATGAAAGCCCGGATAGTAGGGCTGTGAGAAGGAACCTGGATAGTAGGGTTACTTCGATATGAAAGCCTGGATAGTAGGGCTGTTAGAAGGAACCTGGATAGTAGGGTTACTTCGATATGAGTTTGGGTAAAACTGCAGAAGGAACCTGGGTGAGGTTGCCTTGTGATGAGTCGGTGTAGGACTTCAGGAGGAACCTGGGTAAGGTTTTTTTTGTCGCACTGATGATTACTCTGTCTAGCTTTAAGTGTTAATCATGGACCTGCTGGAAATTATTGATAATAACTGTCTTTCCTGAAAGAAATACAGGGTTAGTTATGTCCGACATGAGATGCATTGTGATGAGGTTCTCAAAATAGCTGAGATTATGTTATATGTAATGTATGCACATGTCATGATGTATGAACATGAAATGCCGACATAATAATCTGAGTCCGGGAAAATAAATCCCTGACTGCTTGTTTGGAGAGCCTGAGAAATGGTATTCTTGACTGCTGTAAAAAACCATAGTTCCTCTACTTCTGTTGGGGATGGTGAACAAAGATGACTATGCTGGGGATTTTCCCCTCATTTACGGATATTTTTCCGAGGAGAGACTCTATTTGAGAACAAATCTGCGGGAGAATAACTCTATTGGAAAGGAGATACTCTGTTGATAGATCTGCTAATTTGGGAGAAATAAACTCAGCTGGGGATGAATTTCTGTTGCTGGTGGTAATGAATTCTATTGGAGATTGAATTCCTGCTTGTGAGAGAAATAAACTCTGCTTGGGGAAAAATTTACTGACTCTCTCGCTAATGTGAACCTCAGCTGGGGAGAGTTGTGTCCTGTTCGGGAAAGCTAACATCACTGTGCTTGGGTACTTTTTACTCTGTGGGGAGTGTATGTACCACCACTCATGCTCTCTAGCTGGCTCTATCCCGGTACCTGATGGGCAGAGTAACTGTAAGGTTTGGGCACTTCTTGTTTTCCCCGTTCCTGGAATTACGAATAATTGTCTTTTGTTTCTTATGTAGATCCTTATGAGCAGCAATCATTTTCAAATGCACATATCAAAAATAAATCATTAGACGTTCTTGCAAAACAAAACAAAAAAAAGAAAACAAATTGAAATTTCTTGTGAAAATGAATTGTATTGACTTTGAAGTCGGCCTGTAATAGGCGTTTTGTACAAAGAGGTTGACGTCCTAATAAGAGAACGTCGCTGAAAGAAATTACAATTTGTGTAAAAGAAAGAAAAAAACAGCTATGTGAAACGACCCCCTTGGGTTCCAACTCTGCTATTGCCTTTATATCTTCAAGCATCTCATCACTTTGCTGCTTGGTCGAAGGTGGATCAGATTGATTGGCGTCGTTCAATCTTGATAGTTGATACTGAAGTCTAGTTGCGAGATGATCCCATGAGACATAATGTTACGCTTCAATCCCTAATTTTTTCCTGGACCGCCCTTTCGGGTTTTCAGTCCACCAGGATACCCTTTTTTGCCCAAGTCGCCTTTTCAGGTTTTCGACTTGCCGGGTGTATAGTTTTTTTCACTTTCATCCCTTACTTTTTCCCGAACCCTTTTGGTTCGCCGGGAAGACCTTATTTTTGTCTAGGCCAGTCAACCTAGCAGGTCTTTGATTATGTGTAGTATCTTTTCACTATGTCTGCGTTGACGGGGTGAGGAAGGTCGTCACCATCCATGGTGGTTAGAATCATAGCTCCTCCCGAGAAAATGTTCTTAACCATAAATGGCCCTTCGTATGTGGGGGTCCATTTTCCCCTGGGATCACCTTGCGGTAGTATGATGCGTTTGATCACTAGATCCATGACTTGATATTCTTGACGTCTGACTTTCTTGTTAAAAGCCTTGATCATTCGCTTTTGATACGTCTGACCATAACAGATAGCAGTAAGTCTCTTTTCATCGATTAGATTCAGTTGATCAAGTCGGGTTTAGATCCAGTCGTCTTCGTTCAAACCCGCATCCTTCATAATCTTGAGAGAGGGTATCTGGACTTTGATGGGTAGGACTGCCTCCATGCCATATACCAGAGAGTAGGGTGTTGCCCCTGTCGACGTCCGTGCTGAGGTACGGTACCCATGAAAAGTGAATGGTAACATCTCGTGCCATTCTTTGTATGTCACCGTCATCTTCTGTACAATCTTTTTGATGTTCTTGTTAGCCGCTTTAACAGCCCCATTCATCTCTGGCCGGTAGGGAGAAGAGTTATGATGTTGTATCTTGAACTGTTTACAGAGCTTGGTGATCATCGTGTTGTTTAGATTTGTACCATTGTAAGTAATAATTCTCTCTGGGACACCATATCGACAAATCAGATTGTGTCGGATGAACCGCGCCACAACGTTCTTGGTTACCGTAGCAAAGGAAGCTGCCTCAACCCATGTTATAAAGTAATCAATGGCTACCAGAATGAAACGATGCCCGGTAGACGCAGTAGGTCTGATCTCTCCGATCATGTCGATACCCCAAATTGCAAAGGGCCAGGGAGCTGTCAAAACATTCAAGGGGACCGGAGGTACATGCACCTTATCAGCATAGACTTGGCACTTATGACAGGTTCGAGAGTACTGGTAATAATCGGCTTCCATAGTGGACCAGTAATATCCTGCCCGTAGGATTTTCTTCGCCATAGTATGTCCACTAGAATGAGTTCCGAAGGTACCTTCATGTAACTCTGCCATGATCCTTTCTGCCTCGCTCTTGTCTACACACCGCAATAAGGTTGAATCATGGTTACGCTTATAGAGGATCCCATTGCTAATAAAGAACTTTGCAGCAAACCTTCTCAGAAATTTCTTGTCATTAATAGATTCCCCCTCGGGGTATTCTTGAGCCTCAAGATACCTCTTTACCTTGTAAAACAAGGGTTTATCTGCTACCTCTTCAGTCTCAATGTCACAGCAATGTGCTGGTTCGTCCTACCTCTCAATGGTAATCTGGGGAGCTTCATTGTCCCACCTAACTTTGAACATAGAAGACATAGTAGCTAGAGCGTCCACCAACTGGTTCTCTTCTCTTGGGAAATATTCAAAGGTTACCTCCTCAAAGTGTGGGAGCAATGTCAGTACATACTCTTTGTAAGGAATAAGATTCGGGTGCTTCGTATCCCACTCTCCTTTGATATGACTTATCACCAGAGCGGAATCCCCGAATACACTTAAGAACTTAATCCTCAGGTCAATAGCAGCTCGAAGACCCATGATACATGCTTCATACTCTGCCATATTGTTGGTGGAGTTAAAACATAATCGGGCGGTGAACAGAGTATGACAGTCCTCAGGAGATATGATTACGGCGCTAATACAATTACCCAATGCATTCGAGGCTCCATAAAAATACATAGACCATCGGGATCCCTCCTCAAGTCCTTCATCTGGTCCAGGTTCTTCGCAATCGGTTACCAACATGATATTCTCATCCGGGAACTCGAAATTCATGGACTGATAGTCATCCACGGCCTGATGCGCCAAATGATCTGCCAATACACTCCCCTTGATTGCTTTTTGGGTTGTGTATTAGATGTCGTACTCGGTTAAGATCATCTGCCATCTTGCTATCCTTCCGGAGAGAGCGGGCTTCTCAAAAATATACTTGATCGGATCCATCTTAAATATCAACAAGGTAGTGTGAGTCAGCATATACTCTCTCAGCCGGCGAGCAGCCCATGCCAAAGCGCAACATGTTTTCTCGAGCAATGAATATCGTGTTTCACAGTTGGTAAACTTTTTGCTAAGGTAGTAAATGGCGTGCTCTTTTCGGCCAGACTCGCCATGCTGCCCCAGCACACACCCCATTGAATTGTCTAGCACGGTAAAATATAATATCAAAGGTCTTCCTTCAACTGGAGGCATCAAAATTGGTAGTTCTTGAAGGTATTCCTTGATTCTTTCGAAAGCGGTCTGGAATTCATCATTCCACTTTACCACTTGATCTTTCTTCAACAGCATGGAGATTGGCTTACAAGTAGCAGTCAGATGTGAAATGAACCTGGCGATGTAATTCAGACGTCTCAAGAAACCTCTAACTTCCTTCTCTGTGTGGGAAGCCGACATCTCTTGTATGGCTTTTAACTTTGCAGGGTCCACCTGAATACCTTTGTCACTGACAACAAAACCCAGAAGCTTACTAGACCTTACCCCGAAGGTACACTTGTTTGGATTCAACCTTAACTTGTACGTCTTCAACCTGTCAAACAGTTTTTGGAGATGATCAAGGTGCTCTTCCGGTCTGGGACCTGGCTATCATGTCATCAACATAAACCTCGATCTCATGGTGAATCATATCGTGGAACAAAGCGACCACGGCACGCTGATAAGTTGCCCCAGCATTCTTCAACCCAAAAGGAATTACCTTGTAACAGAAGGTGCCCCACTGCGTGACAAAGGTTGTCTTCTCCATGTCCTCAGGAGCCATCTTGATCTGGTTGTAGCCATAAAAACCATCCATGAAGGAGAAGATCTTGTGATGTACGGTATTGTCGACTACAACATCAATGTGAGGAAGTGGGAAGTCATCCTTGGGGCTTGCCCTGTTCAGATCTCTGTATTCCACACACATCCGTATCTTAGCGTCCTTCTTAGGTACCAGAACGACGTTGGCAACCCACTGCGGATAAGAAGTGACAGCTAAGAATCCTGCGTCGAACTGTTTCATGACCTCTGCCTTGATTTTCTCTGACATTTCAGGGCACATACAACTGACCTTCTGCTTTACCGGAGGATAATCTTCTTTAGTCGGCAGGCGATGTACCATAATATCAGTGTCCAAACCAGGAATGTCTTCATAGGACCAGGCAAAGATCTCAACATAGTCGTGTAGCATCTATACCAACCTCTGTTTGACACTAAGCTCCAGATTAGCCCCTATTTTAACCTCTTTCCTGTCTTCCTCTGTACCCAAATTCACTAACTCAATTGGATCTTCATGAGGCTGTATGGCCCTTTCTTCCTGATGTAATAGTCTAGCAAGTTCTCCAGGCACCTCACAATCATCCTCACCTTCATCCTCGGCTTGGTTGATCGGATTTTCGAATTCACAACTGGCAGTAGCAGAGTTATTATCAATGGGATCCAGAGTGGATATGGATCTGCAGTATGATACGTGAGTATGTGTAAGAGAATAGCTGTTTTGATAAAGTGAGAAACAGAAAAGAAAAACAAGGAGCACAAAATTTGTATGCAAGAAACGTCCAATGCTTTATTAATGATATATGAGATGACAAATAATAGCCCTCACAAACAAAGCCAAGGTGCCTCGGGCAAGGCACCAGATCGTAAAGTTTCAAATTGTTTATTACAAATCTTAAAACAAATGAGTCAATTACTGCGGAATAAAAGAAACAGGTATGAAGTCCTTCGCTGTCCAGTTATTCGGTCCACCGTTGGTTGTTGGGTAGATCCGGCTGTCAACATCCGGGTTCTCATCATCAGCATCTTCTGTGGCGAAGACAACCTCAATAGCATTGATTCCTGAGCCATGCTTGGGCATGGGTGAAGTTATGACGTTGGGCTTCTCCGGAGCATCAAACTCAATCTCTTTAGCTTCGATCAGGTCCTGCACCTTATTTTTCAGGGCCCAACAGTCGTTCGTATCATGACCTGGACTTTCAGAGTGATAAGCGCAGCGGGTATTCAGGTTATAGTGAGAAGTTGTGGTGTTGGGGTTCTTCGGGGCTTCCCTCAGAGTTACCAGATTGGTCTTCAACAATTGTGGTAAAATTTGAGACAAAGTCATATTGAGCCGGGTGAACTGCCTCTGTGTGCTCTTTGTTGATTGTTGCATTGTGGAGCAACTGCGGGTCTTGATATCACTACAACATTTACCTCTTGATGGTGTTCAGATCTGCTTTGGCCCCTCGGGCTATAGACTGCACTGGTTTCCTTCTTACCACTAAAAGGCTTCTTTGTTGAACTCGAGGAGGCATCCTTCTGTATTTTACCACTCCGAATTCCAACTTCTACTCTCTCTCCAGTTAAAATCAGCTCGGTGAAACCAGACGACGAGCTGCCGATTAAGTGATTGAAAAATGGACCAGACAGTGTCCCAAGGAACATATCAACCAACTCCTTATCAGACAAAGGGGGTTGGAATCTCCCAGCCAAGTCTCTCCATTTTTGAGCATAATCTTTAAAACCTTCACCTGCGCCCATGGACATACTCTAGAGTTGAGTACGAGTGGGAGCAAGGTCGATATTGTACTGATAATGCTTGTAGAAAGCAGCAACAAGATCTTCCCAATTTCTGACACTGGCTCCCTCCAACTGGTAGAACCACTCAAGCTGAGCCCCTGACATACTATCTTGAAAGAAGTGCACCCACAAATTTCTATCGGCAGTATGAGGTTGGATCTTTCAGACATAAGAGCGGAGATGGAGTTTTGGGCAGGACACCCCATCATACTTGGCAAAAACCGGAGCTTTGAACTGATGAGGGATGACCACTCCCGATACCAGTCTCAGTTGTCCGAAATCCAAACCAGGTATCTTCTAAACTTCCATAGCACTCAGACGGTCTTCTAGCTATTTGTATCTATCCTCAGCAGGAGGATATTGCTCATAATTGTAATCAGTATCGTTGTTAGAAACTGCAGGACTAGGGTCCTTTTCCCCTTCTTGGTTCTCCCCTTCCTTGGATGAAGAGGTCAGATCAGTTTGATGCTTCAACCTTTCTCCAAATCTTCTACCCATATTTAGAATACCAGTCTTCTTCTTCTTCTCTTTCAGAATAAGGGCTTTCAGATCCTCTTGCCCCTTAGCCATACTGATGAACATTTGTTGGAACTGGGCATTTTGTGCCTGAAGATCTTTGATAACTTGGTCGGAAGACATTTCTGCTGAAATAAACAGCGAAGAAGATGAGAAACCTGTAGTGGTACCTATAATGATGTGTATGATAATGGGATGCGCATGTAATGATTTCAAAAACTTTCGGGAGATTTAAATTTGCAAACCAAAATAAACAAAAAACTTTATTAGCTTAAATTTGAAGGTTCAACATGCCTTTAAGGCGTTACAAAATAAGTAAATAAAACAAATCTAAAACTAGAAAAGCAAAATCAAAAGTCCCATGGACGCTTTCTCTTTGTGCTGATGTAATCATTGATCACTCTTTCTTCCTCGAGCTGCCTGGTGAGCTTTAAAACCTTCCTCTCTTGATCATGGAACTATTCCCTGTAAGTATCCCGCTCATTCTTCAGCTGAATCCAAGACCTCTGTAACTCCCCAAGATCAGTGGGCATGTAAGGATAGAGAATCGTGTAAGGAATGCCTTCTTCAGTAGTGGGCTCCACAATCACTGGTAACACGGCCTCATAAGGCATCATAAGCTTTTGGGCACGAGCTCGGACCCATTGGAGGTAAGGCTGCATAGGAAGGGAAGTCTTCGGTCCCAACTCTTTGGGGTCAGATCTGTTTACCATGCCCCAAGCTCGTATGAACCTCCAGCGATGCTCCTTAACATCATCCTTATAGTCGAATACAATGTACTCGAGAAGTAACTCATGGGGACCATCCGTTCGAGCACGACCAAATTGTCGCAAATCTAGACAAGGATTGTAAGTTATACCCCCTCTGATACCAAGTAATGGGACATTAGGGTACCCCCCACAGCGGTCAATAACAACAGTGTCTTCCATAGCTCGGGAACACCAAAGAATATTCGTATGAGCAAGTGACATTATTCTGTGTGACCAACCCAAACCTTCTTCGTTCTTCAATACAGACTTAGGGAGGTGAGAAATAAACCACCTCGACAGCAACGACATACAACACATAAGAGTCCCTCTTCTCCTCATGGTACAAGTATGGAGAGCGTGCAAAATATCTCCAAGCAAGGTAGGCACAGGGTTGCAAGAAAGGAAAATCTTGATAGCATTCACATCTACGAAAGAGTCCGGATTAGGGAAGAGAACTAAACCATAGATAAGAAGATCCAAGACATCCTCAAAAGCTTGAAAATTCAAATCATCCCAAAATAGTTGAGCCTGGTCTATCAGAAATTTGGCTAGAAAACCCTCGACTCCGCTTCGAGTTTCCCAATTGGATACCACATCGGCCCGTTTTAAATGCAAAGCTGAGGCAATGACTTCTGGTTTAGGAACCTATTCTATACCTGTGAAGGGTACCTGTTCAAGGATGGATATGCCCAATAACTGAGAGAAATCTTCCAAGGTGGATACCAACTGATGATCTGGAAAGGTGAAGCAGTGATGCTTGGGATCGAAGAACTGAAATAGTACGCTCATCATTTGTTCATCAAGGTTTGAAGTAACCAGGCTGGGAAGTTAACCGTGTCTCTTAATGAAAGTAGAAGTTTCAGAAACTCTTGATGCTAACTCCTTAAGTTGGGCAAGTGTGATACGGTGGGAGAACTAACTTGATGTTTTGCGTTTCGATCGCATTTGTATGGATAGCAAGAGTCGTCACCGACTTTTCTTTTATCCAAAGGAAATGTAAAAAAGCACAGGAAAGACCTTTCGAGATTATTTCTCGGGTTCAGGGGGTAGATTATGAAAAGGGAAGGTATTAGCACCCTTTTCATCCATGGTTTTCCATGGGCCCTTATTTACTCCCTTAGATCACTTGCTTTCATTTGACAATGTGCTTGTGATGTGGGTTTTGAAAGTATTTTGAAAAATCTATTTGTAATGGTTCTCGTTTCTATAAGAACGCGTACAAAGTTTTGTTTCGAAAAGTGGTTCAAAGAGGTGTTTTTGAATCGTGTTTCGGAAAGTGTTTTGAAAGGATGTTTTGTAATGTTTCTCGTCTCTATAAGAACGTATACAAAATGTTTTGTCTTTTGAAAATGTTTTGAAATGAAAGTGTAGGTGTAAAAATGTTTTTATCGTGAGCAAGCGAGTAACTAGGAGCGAATCTATCTACTCGAAAGGTCTTAAATTGTTCTTTTCTTCCTCCTCTTAATGTAGCTATCTTACCATTAATTTGGTAAGAAGCCCCATCGTTGGATATGAAGGGACAGGCGCGGGTCAATTTTACAGTCATCGAAAGCAACTTATGAGACGCTTTAGCAATTTTTGTAAGGGACGAGATCGTTTTATCGAAGGCAATGTCGAGGGTCATCGAGGGACTACGATCTTTTTTATCGAAGGGTCATTTCTAAAGCATCCCATATTCGAGGGACATGACTGTATTTCTGAAGCAACGAGCGAGGTTACCCTAGAGGTGCGCGTGTGAAAAAGTGTGTTGGTTTCAAGTTATTTTATTCTTTGATTAGGTTATCTAGCGATTGATTTTTGAATCTTGCCATACACGCCTAATTACTATACAGTATAAGGAAAACAATAAATTGCGGGAATTGAAATTCTACGCTATTACAAAGTGTTCGGGAATGGGGGTACAATTTTTACAAATGGGGATGAGCCAAATGCGATAGAAAGGTCCAAATAGCAAGCAATACAACCAAATCGAATTTTGAACGATTAATTCAAGCTACAATAATCTACAAAATAAAATTAACCAACAAAATATGGAAATGAAATTTTAAGTATATTACTTGAAAGGAAGAAAGTAAAACCTATTCTAAAAATGAAATAATTGATTAAAAGAAATTAAAATCGTATGTATTAATTTGTATTTTTACTTACTTAAATAAAATCTAAGGAAGGATAAAAATTAAATTCTACTATCTTTTAGTATTTTGTTATACGTACATTACTTAATAATTTTATTTACAACAAATTTTATTATTATTTATTTTTAAGAAAAAGAGAAGTTGATAAAAAATAATCACAAAGTTTAAATTAATTAAATATGTAAAAGAAAAAGTATGTTCTTTAAGGTTAGTTGAAGTATTTTATTAAAACTAAAAATATAAGTCAAAAGATAAAGATAGAAAAAAAAACTAAAACAAAAAATGCCCACAGGAGGAATTGAACTCAGGCCATTTGGGTTATCCAGGATACATTTTACCAACTGAACTACACTGTTTATTCATAATTCAAATGGCTTAAATGATAAATGTAAAGAAAATGCTAGTAAGATTGGGCCAAAAGGACCAAGAAGCCTGACCCGGTTTGACAAAGAAAATAGAAAGGGTTTGAAAACCCTAGGAAAGGGAGATGTGCGGCGCCGCCCCATAGGGAAGAGGAATTTTTTTTTGTCATTATTATCCCACTTAATGATTATTATTCCTAATAAACACAGATTAAATAACAAATTAAAGAAAAGAATTTGTTCTCCCTTCCTCTGTTCACGTTATTTTCTCACGATGAACAACAAAACACAAACAAAACCTTCCCTTTTTTTCTATTCTATCACTGAATCTTCCTCCATCTTCTCTCAAACGAACCTAACCCTCTTTGCATCGACATTATCTTAATCTAACTCTGAAAATTTTGGTTACTTTTCTGTTGTTTAGTTTGACGGTATATCTTAAACGATTCGAAAATAACATAAAATCAACATGCACAACAATCAAATCAGAGATAAGTTTGATCAAGCTAGCATAAAATCCATGGATGATAAACTAATCGCGAAAAGATGATATGGTGGCAGAAAAGGTACCTTTTGGAGTCTTTCCGACAGAGTTCCGAAAGAGGTAAATTCCGAGATCCTTCTCCCTTTGAAATGCGTTTAAGTTCTGATCCCCTTGTTCTATGACAATTTCTTTGAGGATGCGAGTTAGTTTTGTCGATATTGACACGAAAATTGTTGTTGGTATTGATTTGCAGGAGCTTACGAAAGCGGGAAACGTTGGCCTCTTGACTTTGGTTAGAAATCTCGGAATTTGGTGAAGCTTGAAGGGAACTTCAGGGAAGATTTTGTCAAAATCTCTGCATAATTTCTTTATATTTTTTGTTCTAATCTTTTCTTCCTTGATGAAGGAATTTTATTTCTTTGACTGTCAAGTTATTTTTTTTGTTGGTTCTCTGTGATGTGAGATCAAGGGTGGTGGTCGGCTTTTTCTGAGTTGGATAAAAAAAAGTTCAGGTTTCTTTGTTTTTCTGGGTTTTGGATGAGGGTTCTCAGGTTTTTGAGTTTGCTCCCTTTGTTACTGTGTTTTTGTTGTGTGTTACCAAGCTTTGGGATTTTGGTGATGGTTCTTTTGTTCTCGCTTTCTCTGTTATTGTGTTTGAATAAAAATCAATAATTGTTCTCTTTTTACTGGCCCCTTAATCCATCGCCCCTCTCTGTTTTTATTGACTTTTTCTTATGCTGTGGCCTTTTTGCCTTTGGTCTCTACAACAGGTTTTTGTTTACAACAACTTTTTTCTGATTTTGTATTTTAGCAGTTTTGATGATTTTTGGGTTTACAACATGTTTTGTTGTGATTTTGGGTTTACAACAGGTTTTGGTGATTTTGGGTTTACAGCAGGTTTTGTTCTGATTTTGGGTTTACAGCAGCTCTTCTTTTGGTAGCAGAGCTTTTACAGGATGTGCTTTGGGCAATTCTGTAGCCTAGGTGTCCTCTTTCCTCTCTTCTCTCTCAATGACAAATAAAAGCAATTTTCTCTTTTGCTTATTTTACCATTCTGAAAGGTTTGCAGCACTTGGAAAATGATGATACTTTATTTCTTGAGCAAGTTGACTTGCTATTTTGTTTGATTTAGCATCTAGCTATTTGTTTTATTTGCCACACTGCTGCCTTGTTTCATTTTATGATGATGCTGCTTGTTCAGTTTGTGATGATGCTGTTTGTTTCAATTTGTGACGATGCTGTTTGTTTGTGATGACGCTGCTTGTCCAGTTTGTGATGATGTTGTTTATTTCAATTTGTGATGATGCTGTTTGTTTGTGATGACGTTGCTTGTCCAGTTTGTGATGCTGCTGTTTGTTTGTGATGATGCTGTTTGTTTGGACTGTTGTATCATTTTGTTATTGTGTGCAGCCTTGGGCTATCATGTTCACGAATTTCTCTTTTTCCTTCTTTTTGTGAACCAAGAAGGGCAACCTTCTTGTGATTTGCAACTGGGGGAAATAGGTTGTGATGAAATAAATAGCATTCTGATTCCATGTTGCGAACCTTAATGATGAATTTATGAAATAACTTTTGGAAAATTCCTTGTTCATGCCCATATAATCTTGTATTAATCATGCTTTCTTTCTCTTGTTTTCATGTGAGCAAAATTGGAGATGACAAATCAAAGAACGCAAGAAATATGTGGCAAGCATGGAAGTCTTGGAGATAAGCAAAGGAATCTGATATGACTTCAGTCTTCAAACAACTTAAACATAGATTAGTTCTCTTAGGCGAAACATCCACTTTGATTTTCTTTGTAACTTAGAAAGATCATTCTTGTATTTTGATGTATTGTATCCAATAGTTGTACCAATTTATCTTTAAATACAATAAGTTGTAAAACATAAAGTATTAAAAGAAATTGAAGTTTTGTAACAATCTTGGACGGTGTGTTTGAAATTGGAGAAAATCTTGAATTGTAGCATAAAGTATTCTTGTGTCATTTTATAACTTGAAATCCTTTATCAACAACAATTTGTAATTTCTCTTCGCATCCTAATTGATTTTTTTTGAAGTTCCCAATCAGGATATTTGAAATAAAATGCTCCAGTCTGGTAACTTAAATTCCAAATAATCCCAATAACTTTGTAACTGCATTTCAAACAAACACGCACTTTGTACTCCATTTCCTAAACAAAATAGATGTTTTAAGGACGTAAATCATCTGGTCAACCTGGATCCCAAAATCATGATTGTCCTAAATGATAGTCTTAACCTCCATCTCTTGTCCCAAACAAATGCCTGAGAACAAACATTATCCTTTTAGTAAACTGTGTTTAAGAAAATTCAAAATCAATCAAATGCCTTGCGATGATTTGATAATTTTAAAGTCTTCCAAACTCAAATTTCTTCCTATTCTTTGAAGATAAACCCGTGAGCGACATCACATGTGACCATGAACAGACATAATCGTCTCAAAATCTTGTAGCTTGAAGAAATCATAAATACAACCTTGAGGAAGCATGAAGACCTATGAAGGCCAATTGGATCTTTGAAAACTCATTTTCTTTTGAGAATTGCAAAAAAAAAACCTAATTGCTGATTTACTGCCCTAAAAGAGGATCTGTCTGATCGATTTCTGAACCAACTTGAATATCCAAGAAACCCTAGGGTTGTGTCTTCTATGAAAAATGGGAGGGCAAATTTTGGGGTACAACAGCTGCCCCTGTTCATTCTTCTTAAACTTGAAAAGCGAGATCGACATGTTTTTCGTTCGTGGTTTGAAAGTAGAAGATGATTGAACACTGGAGTGCCCAAAAATTTGTACTTGATGACGCGCTGGTTTGATTGTGTATGGAAATGGGCTTAAAGATGCCATTTGGAGAAACAGAGGAGAATTGTAGGAGATGGGCTTATAGATGCCATCCAAAGGTGATTGTTGACGGAAAGTTTGAACTGGATCTAAACAGAGAACGAATCAGAATCAACCATTGAGAGATTTATCTGAAACAAAGAAATAATCTTGAGACGAATCAGAATAAACCATTGAGAGATTTATCTGAAACAAATGAAATAAAAATCTGGAGACGAATCAGAATAAACCGTTGAGAGATTTATCTGATGCAGTGAAAAATTTGGAGATGGATCAGAATAAACCGTTGAGAGATTTATCTGAAACAGTAAAATCTGGAAATGAATCAGAATAAACTGTTGAGAGATTTATCTTAACCATTAGAAATCTGGAGATGAATCAGAATAAATCGTTGAGAGATTTATCTGAACCAGTAAAATCTGGAAATGAATCAGAATAAACCGTTAAGAGATTTATCTGAAACAGTAAAATCTGGAAATGAATCAGAATAAACCGTTGAGAGATTTATCTGAACCAGTAAAAATCTGGAGACGAATCAGAATAAACCGTTGAGAGATTTATCTAAACCAGTAAAAATCTGGAGATGAATCAGAATAAACCGTTGAAAGATTTATCTGAACCAGTAAAAATCTGGAGATGAATCAGAATAAGCTGTTGAGAGATTTATCTGAACCAGTAAAAATCTGGAGACGAATCAGAATAAACCATTAAGAGATTTATCTGAACTAGTGAAATACTCTGGAGACGAATCAAAATAAACCGTTGAGAGATTTATCTGAACCAATAAAAATTTGGAGACGAATCAGAATAAACCGTTGAGAGATTTATCTGAACCAGTAAAAATTTGGAGATAAATCAGAATAAACCGTTGAAAGATTTATTTGAACCAGTAAAAATCTGGAGACGAATCAAAATAAACCGTTGAGAGATTTATCTGAACCAGTAAAAATCTGGAGATGAATCAGAATAAACCGTTGAGAGATTTATCTGAACCAGTAAAAATCTGGAGACGAATCAGAATAAACCGTTGAAAGATTTATCTGAACCAGTAAAAATCTGGCCTTTTCTCAGAAACTGATCTGTATTTGACTTGTTGAAAATTTGTGTCTGTCAGAAGTTTATTGATAGTAACTGTCCAATGGCTCTTTCCTGTAAAAGGTGAACAGTTAATTGTATGCAATGTTATGATGTATGCGATGCATGGTGTGATTTTTGCCTCTCAAAATAAATGAGAATGCATTGTATGCACTTTGAGTTGTCAATGTTATGATGTATGGATGCAAATGTATAGAATTAAAGATTGTTTGTGCCGTAGCGTTGATGGAAGCGGGGAAAATAAATCCCTTTTGAAGTACTGATGGGTGAATTTCTAAGTATAAACTTTGTTTGCAAAAAAGGGAAAAGCCAGTCATTGCTTGTGATTTCCTGCTGGGGAAACCTGAGAAGTCGGGCAACTTGCTGGGGACATTTTGGACCAGTGGTTGGAAATTTTTGCTCTGGCTGGAGAAAGTACCTGCGAGGGTTTTATGGAATGGCTTAACATATATTATTCTATTTCTTAAAGTCATTAGTAATTGTCTTTCCATTTTTTTATTTATTTGTAACAGTAATCACGTTTAAATGCATATGTTCAAAAATAAATCATTGGACGTTTTTGTCAATAAAACTTAAAAATAAAGAAAAACAGATGGTTTTGCACTTTCAAAAGGGATATCTTTGTATTAACTTGAACAAGTGTTTTTTGTAGAATGAGACAAAGCATTATGGCAAGAGAATGTCGTCGTAAGAAAAATGAAAATTGATACAAAGAAAAGATAGCTATGTGGTATAATCCCATGGGGTTCCCATTCTGCTATAGTCTTCATGTCTCTGAATGTCTTGTCCGCTGGTCGCCTCGGCGAAGTCGATTGGATTGATTTAGAGCCAATTGAGTTGATTGGTCAATGCTGAAGATTGTTTTCCAGATGATCCAACGGGACATAGTCATACGCTTTAATCCCTAACTTTTTCCTGGACGCCCCTCTCAGGTTTTCAGTCCACCGGGATACCCTTTTTTGCCCAAGCCGCCCTTTCGGGTTTTTGACTTGCCGGGTGTACAATTTTTTTTATTTTCATCCCTTATTTTTGCTCGAACCCTTTTGGTTCACCGGGAAGCCCTTATTTTTTCCTAGGCCAGTCAACCTAGCGGGTCTTTGATCATGCGTAGTATTTTTTAACTATGTCCGTATTTACAGGGTGCAGGAGGTCGTCGCCATCCATAGTAGTCAAGATCATCGCTCCACTAGAGAAAATGCTTTTGATTACAAACGACCCTTCATATGTAGGGGTCCATTTGCCCCTGGGATCACCTTGTGGCAAAATGATACGCTTGATTACCAAATCACTGACCCGATATACCCGACGTTTGACCTTTTTATTAAAAGCTTTGATCATGCATTTTTGGTACATCTGACCATGATAGATAGCTGTAAGCCTCTTCTCATCAATCAAGTTTAGTTGGTCAAACCGAGTCTGAATCCAATCTTCTTCATTCAAACCAGCATCCTTCATGATTCTTAGAGAGGGGATCTGGACCTCAATAGGCAAGACAACTTCCATGCCGTATACGAGAGAATAAGGTGTTGCCCTAGTTGATCTGCGAGCTGTGGTACGATACCCATGGAGAGTGAATGGTAGCATCTCATGCCAGTCTTTGTATGTGACTGTCATTTTCTGTATGATCTTCTTAATGTTTTTGTTAGCAGCTTCTACAGCACCATTCATCTTTGGACGGTAAGGGGAAGAATTGTGATGTTTAATCTTGAATTGCTCGCACAAGGCGGTGATCATAGTATTATTCAGATTTGTACCATTATCAGTGAGGACTCTCTCTGGGATACCGTACCGACAAATGAGGTTTTGTTTAATGAACCGAGCGACCACATTCTTAGTAACGGAAGCAAAGGAAGCTGCCTCAACCCACTTTGTAAAATAGTCGATGGCCACTAAGATAAAGCGGTGCCCATTGGAGGCTTTTGGATTTATTTCCCCAATCATATCGATTCCCCACATAGCAAAGGGCTAAGGAGCCATCAAGACGTTCAGAGGGACCGGAGGTACATGTACTTTATCAGCATAGATTTGACACTTATGGCAAGTCCGAGAGTGTTGGTAGCAATCTGCCTCTATGGTAGACCAATAATAGCCTGCCCGTAGGATTTTCTTTTCCATTGTATGCCCACTGGAATGAGTACCAAAAGTTCCTTCGTGCAGCTCACCCATGATCCTTTCAGCTTCAGCCTTGTCTAGGCACCGCAGTAATACAGAGTCATGACTGCGTTTGTACAAGATGTCGTTACTAAGGAAGAATTTAGCCGAGAACCTTCTTAGGAACTTCTTGTCATTCACCGAAGCTCCTTCTGGATATTTCTGAGACTCGAGATACCTCTTGACTTCATGAAACCAAGGCTGGTCCACTACTTCTTCAATATTAACCTCGTGAAAGTAGGCTGGTTCATCCATCCGCTCAATGGTAATTTGAGGAGCCTCGTTATCCCAATTAAGTTTAAACATAGATGACATTGTAGCTAATGCGTCTGCTAGTTGATTTTCTTCTCACGGGAAATGCTCGAAGGTAATCTTCTCGAAATGCGGAAACAATGTCAACACATGTTCTTTATAAGGGATAAGGTTGGGGTGCTTGGTATCCCATTGCCCTTTGACTTGATTGATGACCAAGGTTGAATATCCAAATACATCCAAGTGTTTGATCCCTAAGTCTATGGCAGCCTTGAGACCAAAGATGCACGCTTCGTATTCTGCCATGTTGTTTGTACAGTTGAAGCAAAGTCTGGCAGTAAATGGAGTATGACATCCTTCAGGAGATATGAGTACGGCGTCGATACCATTGCCAAGTGCGTTGGATCCCCCATCAAATGACAGGGTCCATCAGGATCCTTGTTCAGGTCCGTCATATGGCCTGATCTCTTCACAGTTGTCTAACATCATGATGTCCTCGTCCGGGAATTCAAACTTCATGGACTGATAGTCTTCTACAGCTTGGTGAGCAAGATGATCAGCCAATACACTGCCCTTTATAGCTTTCTGGGTAGTATACTGTATGCCATATTCTGTCAGGATCATCTGCCATCTTGTTATTCTCCTAGAAAGAACAGGTTTCTCAAAGATGTACTTTATCGGATCCATTTTAGATATCAACAAAGTAGTGTGGGTCAACATATACTGTCTCAGCCGGCGAGCAGCCCATGCCAGAGCGCAACAAGTTTTCTTGAGCAGTGAATATCTTGTTTCACAGTCGGTAAACTTTTTGCTCATGTAATAAATAGCATGCTCTTTTCAGCCAGACTCGTCATGCTGCCCCAGCACATACCCCATTGAGTTTTCTAAAACAATTAGATATAAGATCAATAGCCTTCCCTCGACAAGTGGCAACAACACAGGAGGTTCTTGCAAGTATTCTTTGATTTTGTCAAAAGAAACTTAGCATTCGTCGTTCTATCTGACTACTTGATCTTTATTCAGGAGTTTGAAGATTGGTTCACAAGTAGTTGTCAGGTGAGAAATAAACCTGGCTATGTAATTCAGACATCCCAAGAACCCTCTGACTTCTTTCTCAGTACGAGGATATGGCATTTTTGTATCGCTTTAACCTTGGTAGGATCAACTTCGATACCCTTGTTGCTGACGACAAAACCCAGGAGTTTACCAGACCGTACTCCGAATGTGCACTTGTTTGGATTCAATCTCAACTTGTACTTCTTCAGCCTCTCAAACAACTTCTGTAAGTGATCAAGGTGCTCTTCTTTCGTCTGTGATCTGGCTATCATATCGTCTACGTAGACTTCTATCTCATGGTGTATCATGTCATTAAATAAAGCTACCATAGCACGTTGATAGGTTGCCCCAGCATTCTTCAGTCCGAATGGCATGACCTTATAGCAGAAAGTGCCCCACTGTGTATCAAAAGTTGTTTTCTCCATATCCTCAGGCGCCATTTTGATTTGGTTGTATCCTGAGAAGCCATCCATGAAGGAAAACACTTTGTGTTGCACCATATTGTTAACTAAGATGTCAATGTGGGGAAGTGGGAAATCATCTTTGGGGCTTGCCCTGTTTAAGTCTCTATAATCCATACACATCCGCACCTTACCGTCTTTCTTGGGTACAGGGACAACATTGGCCACCCATTTGGGATAAGAGGTGACAGCCAAAAATCCAGCATTGAATTGCTTCATAACTTCTGCTTTGATCTTTTCAGATATATCAGGCCTCATACGGAGAACCTTTTGCTTTACTGGGGGACAATCTTCCTTTGTAGGCAGACGATGTACCACAATGTCTGCATCCAGTCCTGGCATGTCTTCGTACGACCAGGCGAAGATCTCAACATAATCGTGCAATAACTGAATGAGATGCTCCTTGACATTAGGTTCCAAGTTGGCACCCATCTTGACCTCTTTCTTATTTTCTTCAGTTCCTAAGTTAATTGTCTCGACCGACTCTTCGTGTGGCTTAATGCTCCTTTCTTCTTGTTGCAACAACCTGGCCAACTCTCCTGGCACTTCATAATCTTCCTCACCTTCGTCGTCGGCTTGGTAGATCGAATTTTCAAAGTCACAATTGGCCATAGCAGAACTGTTACCCATGGGATCCTGAGTGGATGTAGATCTGCATTTTCAATATGTGAGTGTGTGTAAGAGCACAACTACCTTTGAAAGAAATAAAAATATAAGAAAGAAAAGACAAAGAAAACATAATTTGATACAAAAACGTCCATGATTCATTAATGACATATGAGAATGAAGTGACAACCCTTACAGATGGACCATTGTGCCTTGGGTAAGACACAAGGTTTTAAAAAGTCTGAATTGTTTAAATATTACAAGCCTGAAAATATTAAAAGACAATTACTCTTGAATAAAAGTAATAAGAATGAAATCTTTCGCCTCCCAATTGTTGAGCCCTCCGCCAATAGTTGGAAAAATCCATTCATCCATGTCACAGCTGCCATCACTATCTTCTATTGCATTGACTCCTTGATTGCTAATACGCAGAGGTGGCCCCCCCGCGTGAGAACGTCGGAAAACTTTATGAGCCTATGAAGTGAATCCTAACCCAAACTTGTCGGACTTGTAGGGAATATCTGGAAGCTGACCCCAGATAGTACATCCTCCCTCTTTGACTACTGCTCGAGCATCTTTCAATGAAGCCATCTTTAGCGGAGGTCTGGTAATCTTTGGGACCTTTGGAGTAGACTTGGTTGCTGCGACTGTTGCTGGAACCTCCTCAAAGTTGTGACAGGGAGTCTCTATGAATTCACCATCCATTTCAACATACCTGAAAGAATTCAAATGGCTAACCATGTATTCCTCTTCTCTGTGAACTGTGACAATTTTCTCTCTGATCGGGTATTTTAGCATTTGGTGTAGGGTGGAAGTGACTGCACCAGCTCCATGGATCCAGGGTCGACCCAACAGACAAGAGTACGAAGGGCGGATGTCCAACACATAGAAAATTGAGTCAAAGGTCTGAGTCCCAATTTTTATGGGGATAGTAACTTCTCCGTGCACTATCCTCTTGGAACCATCAAAGGCCCTTACTATGATGTTGCTAGGTTTCAAGATGAGTCCCTTGCAATCTAGTCGATCAAGGGCATTTTTGGGCAAGACATTCAATGATGAACCGATATCCACCAAAACATGGGCAAGTGTGGTGCCCCTGCATTCAATGGAAATATGTAAGGCATCATTGTGCTTCCTTCCCTTAGAGGTTAAATCAGCATCGGAAAAGCCCAATTTGTTATCAGTAGTCAGACTGGCCACACAATCTTCAAATTGGTCGATGGAGGTCTCTTGGGGCACGTGAGCGGTCTTAAGAAACTTTACCAAGGCTTTGGCGTGAGTTTCAGAGGACAAAAGTAAGGACAATAATGATATCTTCGAGGGGGTCTTCCCTAATTGTTCTACAATGTTGTAGTCACTTTTCTTGATTATCTTCAGGATTTCTTCTATTTCTTTTCTAGAAGCTTCAAGGATGACTTCGGGACGTTCTCTTGCTTGGGCAGGCTCAACCAAAGCCTCTTTGCCCCTGGTATCGGCAATAGGGATAACAATAGGAGTATCACTGGCGGTGTCGGTAGAAGTGGCAGTAGTGATGATCACATGAGTAGAAACGGTCTTTGGAGAAATCTCAGGTGAGAAGACTCTTCCACTTCTTGTTATTTTGCTGGTTCCAGTGATGTTACCGATATCAGGATCAATATCTCTCGCAACTTCATTTGTGACAGCCAACTGATCTTGCTTGACGCTGTAGTAATAAACGTCAGCCTCATAACTCCAGGGAACAACTTTATTTGAGGAGTATGGAATTGGTCTTGGCATAGTCATGATTAATGGTGCAGATCTGGGAGAAGATGTAATCCTGACGGGTCTTTTGGTGGAGACCCTGGGAGGATTGTCGAAAATGGTGATTATCGAAACATCTTGATAAGAGTTTTTTATAAGAGGTAGCTTTTCAAATAGGATTTATTTACTAGTCATCAGGCGCTGGATGCCTATCTTTAGTAACAAACAACCGTTCGGCAGAGATTTGCAAAGGTGGCAATTTTCATCGCAACCTGGGAACAAGCCAGCTTGCAGTAGATTTTGTTTAATGGTCAACAGAGGAGTAACCAAGTCATTCACGGAGGAAACAAAACGATCATCATCAATGGCGTTTATACCTTGGCCATGTCTGGGCATTGGTGCCGTTATTACATTAGGCGTTTCTGGGGGCTCAAATTCAACCTCCTTCGCATTGATAAGGTCTTGCACCTTATTCTTTAAGGCCCAACAGTCATTTGTATCATGCCCCAGGCTTTCAGAATGATAGGCACATCGGGCGTTCGGGTTGTAGCAAGGAGAAGAAGTATTGGTGTTCTTGGGAGCTTCCTTTAGAGTTGCCAAATTGGTCCTTAGAAGGTGTGGAAAAACTTGAGACATGGTCATGTTAATCCGGGTGAATCGTCTCATGGGCGCTTCTGGTTTGCGCTGATTATTTCGCTGCTGATTTGGCGCAGGATTAGAGATCATGACAACCCTACTGCCGGACGACGGTCGGTTTTGTTTTAATTCCTATGGTCATACGCAGCACTGACCTCCTTCTTTCCAACAAAATGTTTCTTCACCGTACTTGAGGATGCATCTCTTTGAATTTTGCCGCTTTTTATACCGGCTTCGACCCGCTCACCAGTCATGATTAATTCGGTAAACCCAGATGAAGAACTCCCAATCAGGTGATTGAAAAATGGTCCTGACAAGGTGCCAAGGAACATATCCACTAACTCTCTGTCGGATAAAGGGGGCTGGACTCTGCCTGCGAGATCCCTCCATTTTTGAGCATAGGTTTTGAAACCCTCATCTGTTCCCATAGACATACTTTGTAACTGTGTCCTAGTCGGGGCCAAATCAGCATTATACTGATATTGTTTGTAGAAAGCGGCAGCCAACTCTTCCCAGTTACGAACATTGGACCCTTCTAATTGGTAGAACCAATCCAACTGAGTCCCCGATAAGCTCTCCTGGAAGAAATGCACCCACAGATTCTTGTCAGCCGTGTGGGGTTGAATCTTTCTGACATATGACCTCAGATGTAGTTTTGGGCAAGAGATACCATCATATTTGGCGAGAGTTGGGACCTTAAATTTCGGTGGGATGACAACCCCTGAGATGAGTCCTAATTCTTCAAATTCCAAATCGGGTACCCTCTGAATCTCCATGGCATTAAAACGATCCTCTAGCTGTTTGTATTTATCATCAGCAGGAGGATATTGCTCCTTAGAGTAATCAGGCTCTTCCTCTCCTTCGGATGTTGGGACGTCGTTCACTTCCTGGGTCTCGGCTCTTTGACTATCTCCTTCACCCGATGATGTTGCAAAGTCCAAGGTTCGCCTGGTCTGCCCTTTAAACCTTCTTCCCATGATCACAACTCCGGTTGGTTTCTTCGTTTTCTTCTTCTTCTCTTTGGCTAGCAGAGTCTTCAACTCCTCTTGTCCTTTTGTCAGAGCCATGAGCATTTGTTGAAACTGGGCACTCTGCGCCTGAAGATCTTTCACAGTCTGTTCAACATCCATCTCACTGAAATAAACAGTAGAAGGATAAGGTGACCTGTTATGAGAAACCTGTATGATGTTATGATGAATGAAGATGCAATATGCAAATGATTTCAAGGAAATTTAGAAGATTTAAACTTGTCCAAACCAAAAAAGAACACATGTCATATTAAATAAAACCAAGTTTGAATACATCATGCCTCCTTGGGCTTACAAAGAAAGAAACAAAATACAACAAAAATTCTTAAGACAAAAATACCGAACGCATCCTCTTTGGAGCAATGTAGGTATTCAGATTTTTCTCTTCATGAAGCAGTTTGGTGAGCTCTAAAACCTTCTTCTCACTGGCGTAGTACTGGGTTTCAAAGGTGTCTCGCTCTTCCTTTAACTGAACCCAAGCTTTCTGCAGGTCTTCGAGAGAGGTAGGCATGTCAGGATGAAGAACGGTGTATGGGACGTCTCCTTCAATAACAGGCTCAATGATGACAGGAATGATGGAAGGGTAAGGCATCAAGAGATTCTGAGCACGAGCCCGTACCCACTTAAGGTAAGGCTCGAGAGGGATAGAGTTTTTATGTCCCAAAGAGTCCTACTGCCCACCTTGTTCACCATTCCCCAAGCACGTGCAAACCTCTAGCGATAACCTTGATCTTCTTTGTCGTAGTCGAAGACCAAACCTTGGATGAGCATATCATGAGGGCCGTCTCTTCAGGCATACCCAAACTGCCGAAGAGCTAAACACGAGTTGTAGGTGATACCTCCCCTAATACCTAGCAGAGGTACATTAGGGAACTCCCCACAGCGGTCAATGATATAAATATCTTCCAAGGATCTCGAGCACCAACAGATATCAGCGTGGGAGAGAGACATCATCCTTTGAGACCAAGTCAATCTTTGCTCGTTCTTCAATGCTTACTGAGGCAGGTGTGAAGTGAACCACTTAGCAAGTAGGGGTACACAACACAAAAGGGTACCTCTTTTCTTCATGGTACGGGTATGAAGGCAATGCAAGATGTCTCCTAGCAAGGTGGGTATAAGATTGCAAGAGAGAAAGACTTTGATGGCATTAACGTCTATGAATTGGTCCGAATTAGGAAACAGAACCAAACCATAAATGAGGAGAGCTAGCACGTCTTCGAAAGCTTGGAAATCCATGTCATCCCAGAATGAACGAGCTTTTTCCAATAGAAGCTTAGCTAAAAAACCTTTAACCCCACGTCTTGTCTCCCAATTGGCTATGACATCGGCCCTCTTCACATGTAAAGCTTCAGTGATGACCTCAGGTTTTGGAATCCCTTCTATACTGGTGAACGGTATCTGATTAAGCACGGGCACCCCTAAGAGTAGAGAGAACTCTTCCAGTGTAGGTACCAACTGATAGTCCGGGAAAGTGAAACAATGATGTACGGGATCAAAGAATTGGAATAGTACACACATCATCTCTTCTTGGAAGTTGGATGTAGCCAAACTGAGGAATCGACCATACTTCTTGGTAAAAGTAGAATCCCCAGGCACTCTTGAATCTAGCTCTTGAAGTTGAGGATGTGCTTTTACAAAGCTGATTCGGATGGTGTTTCTTCGGAGAGAATTCATATCCTACAAAACAAAAACAAAGATAAATTTCTAAATCCTTGAAATGGTTAGTGAGCATGTATATGATGTTGATGATGTTTATGATGTTTATGTACAAGCAAACATATACACACACAACAAACAGATCCCAATGTTTTAGGCTTGCATGAGTTTGTAGGTAAGTACCCTCTTGAAGTTTAGTTGGCTCAACCTGTCCTAGAAATAATGATCAGGTTATCAAGGATCTCAATATCACCGACCTTTCTCTTAGGCATTGTCTCAGCACAACAACCTTTTCTTGCGGCCGACATATCCCAAAAGTCTAGCTTTAATGAGTGTAGTATCGAGTATCAACCAATTTTAAGCTTTACACCGAAACCGGCTACCTCACTATGTCCTAATGGCCAAGTTTGTTCAATTAGGGTTCTAAGGTTAATTAGTGCTTCATGAAGCCACTCAGCGGCCCCGTATTCTCCTCGATTCACCACGAGGGATACCGGTACCCACAAATGCGTCACACTAACATAACCATTGTCTCAACCATATCGGTCTACGCCGTACAATCTCCACAATCTATTGCTATTTACCTAAAAAGGTGCCCCAAATCCGGGTGGAGGATCAAAGCAAGCCCAATACAAAGAACTAAATATAAAGCACACACATGAAATAATGAAAGCGAGTAAAGGTGATCTAACCCTAAGGTAACCCCATTTTTTTTATTATCCCCAACAGAGTCGCCAGTTCTGTGATACGGTGGGAGAACTAACTTGATGTTTTTCGTTTCGATCGCATTTGTGCGGATAGCAAGAGTCGTCGCGGACTTTTCTTTTATCCAAAGGAAAGGTAAAAAAGCACAGGAAAGACCTTTCGAGATTATTTCTCAGGTTCGGGGGTAGATTATGAAAAGGGAAGGTATTAGCACCCTTTTCATCCATGGTTTTCCATGGGCTCTTAGTTACTCGTTTAGATCACTTGCTTTCATTTGACAGTGTGCTTGTGATGTGGGTTTTGAAAGTATTTTGAAAAATCGCTTTGTAATGGTTCTCGTTTCTATAAGAACGCGTACAAAGTTTTGTTTCAAAAAGTGGTTCAAAGAGGTGTTTGTGAATCGTGTTTCGGAAAGTGTTTTGAAATGATGTTTTGTAATGGTTCTCGTCTCTATAAGAACGTATACAAAACATTTTGTCTTTTGGAAATGTTTTGAAATGAAAGTGTAGGTGTAAAAATGTTTTTATCGTGAGTAAGCGAGTAACTAGGAGTGAATCTATCTACTCGAAAGGTCTTAAATTGTTATTTTCTTCCTCCTCTTAATGTGGATATCTTACCATTAATTTGGTAAGAAGCCCCATCGTTGGATGTGAAGGGACAGACGCAGGTCAATTTTACAGTCATCGAAAGCAACTTATGAGACGCTTTAGCAATTTTTGTAAGGGACAAGATCGTTTTATCGAAGGCAGCGTCGAGGGTCATCGAGGGACTACGATCTTTTTTATCGAAGGGTCATTGCTAAAGCATCCCATATTCGAGGGACATGATTGTATTTCTGAAGCAACGATCGAGGTTACCCTAGAGGTGCGCGTGTGAAAAAGTGTGTTAGTTTCAAGTTAATTTATTCTTTGATTAGGTTATCTAGCGATTGATTTTTGAATCTTGCCATACACGCCTAATTACTATACAGTATAAGGAAAACAGTAAACTGCGGGAATTGAAATTCTACACTATTACAAAGTGTTCGGGAATGGGGGTACAATTTTTACAAATGGGGATGAGCCAAATGCGATAGAAAGGTCCAAATAGCAAGCAATACAACCAAATCGAATTTTGATCGATTAATTCAAGCTACAATAATCTACGAAATAAAATTAACCAACAAAATATGGAAATGAAATTTTAAGTATTTTACTTGAAAGGAAGAAAGTAAAACCTATTCTAAAAATGAAATAATTGATTAAAAGAAATTAAAATCGTATGTATTAATTTGTATTTTTACTTACTTAAATAAAATCTAAGGAAGGATAAAAATTAAATTCTACTATCTTTTAGTATTTTGTTATACGTACATTACTTAATAATTTTATTTACAACAAATTTTATTATTATTTATTTTTAAGAAAAAGTGAAGTTGATAAAAAATAATCACAAAGTTTAAATTAATTAAATATGTAAAAGAAAAAGTATGTTCTTTAAGGTTAGTTGAAGTATTTTATTAAAACTAAAAATATAAGTCAAAAGATAAAGATAAAAAAAACTAAAACAAAAAATGCCCACATGAGGAATTAAACTCAGGCCATTTGGGTTATCCAAGATACATTTTACCAACTGAACTACACTGTTTATTCATAATTCAAATGGCTTAAATAATAAATGTAAAGAAAATGCTAGCAAGATTGGGCCAAAAGGCCCAAGAAGCCTGACCCAGTTTGACAAAGGAAATAGAAAGGGTTTGAAAACCCTAGGAAAGGGAGATGTGCAGCGCCGCCCCATAGGGAAGAGGGAAATTTTTTTGTCATTATTATCCCACTTAATGATTATTATTCCTAATAAACACAGATTAAATAAAAAATTAAAGAAAAGAATTTGTTCTCTCTTCCTCTGTTCACGTTATTTTCTCACGATGAACAACAAAACACAAACAAAACCTTCCCTTTTTTTTTCTATTCTATCACTGAATCTTCCTCCATCTTCTCTCAAACGAACCTAACCCTCTTTGCATCGATATTATCTTAATCTAACTCTGAAACTTTCAGTTACTTTTCTGTTGTTTAGTTTGACGGTATGTCTCAAACGATTCGAAAATAATGGAAAATCAACATGCACAACAATCAAATCAGAGATAAGTTTGATCAAGCTAGTATAAAATCCATGGATGATAAACTAATCACGAAAAGATGATATGGTGGCAGAAAAGGTACCTTTTGGTGTCTTTCGGAAGAGTTCCGAAAGAGGTAAATTCCTAGATCCTTATCCCTTTGAAATGCGTTTAAGTTTCGATCCCCTTGTTCTATGTCAATTGCTTTGAGGATGCGAGTTAGTTTTGTCGATATTGACACGAAAATTGTTGTTGGTATTGATTTGCAGGAGCTTACGAAAGCGGGAAACGTTAGCTTCTTGACTTTGGTTAGAAATCTCGGAATTTGGTGAAGCTTGAAGGGAACTTCAGGGAAGATTTTGTCAAAATCTCTACAGAATTTCTTTATATTTTTCATTTTAATCTTTTCTTCCTTTATGAAGGTATTTTCGTTCTTTGATTGTCAAGTTGTTTTTTTTGTTGGTTCTTTGTGATGTGAGATCAAGGATGGTGGTCGGCTTTTTCTGAGTTGGATAAAAAAAACGTTCTGGTTTCTTTGTTTTTCTGGGTTTTGGATGATGGTTCTCAGGTTTTTGAGTTTGCTCCCTTTGTTACTGTGTTTTTTTTGTGTGTTACCAAGCTTTGGGATTTTGGTGATGGTTCTTTTGTTCTCGCTCTCTCTGTTACTGTCTTTGAATAAAAATCAATAATTGTTCTCTTTTTACTGGCCCCTTAATCCATCGCCCCTCTCTATTTTTATTGACCTTTTCTTATGCTGTGGCCTTTTTGCCTTTGGTCTCTACAACAGGTTTTTGTTTACAACAGCTTTTTTCTGATTTTGTATTTTAGCAGTTTTGATGATTTTTGGGTTTACAGCATGTTTTGTTGTGATTTTGTGTTTACAACAGGTTTTGGTGATTTTGGGTTTACAGCAGGTTTTGTTCTGATTTTGGGTTTACAGCAGCTCTTCTTTTGGTAGCAGAGCTTTTACAGGATGTGCTTTGGGAAATTCTGTAGCCTAGGTATCCTCTTTCCTCTCTTCTCTCTCAATGACAAATAAAAGCAATTTTCTCTTTTGCTTATTTTACCATTCTGAAAGGTTTGCAGCACTTGGAAAATGATGATACTTTGTTTCTTGAGCAAGTTGACTTGCTATTTTGTTTGATTTAGCATCTAGCTATTTGTTTTATTTGCCACACTGCTGCCTTGTTTCATTTTGTGATGATGCTGCTTGTTCAGTTTGTGATGATGATGTTTGTTTCAATTTGTGACGATGCCGTTTGTTTGTGATGACGCTGCTTGTCCAGTTTGTGATGCTGCTGTTTATTTCAATTTGTGATGATGCTGTTTGTTTGTGATGTCGCTGCTTGTCCAGTTTGTGATGCTGCTGTTTATTTGTGATGATGCTGTTTGTTTGGACTGTTGTATCATTTTGTTATTGTGTGCAGCCTTGGGCTATCATGTTCGCGAATTTCTCTTTTTCCTTCTTTTTGTGAACCAAGAAGGGAAGCCTTCTTGTGATTTGCAACTGGGGGAAATAGGTTGTGATGAAATAAATAGCATTCTGATTCCATGTTGCGAACCTTAATGATGAATTTATGAAATAACTTTTGGAAAATTCCTTGTTCATGCCCATATAATCTTGTATTAATCATGCTTTCTTTCTCTTGTTTTCATGTGAGCAAAATTGGAGATGACAAAGCAAAGAACGCAAGAAATATGTGGCAAACATGGAAGTCTTGGAGATAAGCAAAGGAATCTGATATGACTTCAGTCTTCAAACAACTTAAACATAGATTAGTTCTCTTAGGCGAAACATCCACTTTGATTTTCTTTGTAACTTAGAAAGATCATTCTTGTATTTTGATGTATTGTATCCAATAGTTGTACCAATTTATCTTTAAATACAATAAGTTGTAAAACATAAAGTATTAAAAGAAATCGAAGTTTTGTAACAATCTTGGACGGTGTGTTTGAAATTGGAGAAAATCTTGAATTGTAGCATAAAGTATTCTTGTGTCATTTTATAACTTGAAATCCTTTATCAACAACAATTTGTAATTTCTCTTCGCATCCTAATTGATTTTTTTTGAAGTTCCCAATCAGGATATTTGAAATAAAATGCTCCAGTTTGGTAACTTAAATTCCAAATAATCTCAATAACTTTGTAACTGCATTTCAAACAAACACGCACTTTGTACTCCATTTCCTAAACAAAATAGATGTTTTAAGGACGTAAATCATTTGGTCAACCTGGATCCCAAAATCATGATTGTCCTAAATGACAGTCTTAACCTCCATATCTTGTCCCAAACAAATCATGCTCTGAGAACAAACATTATCCTTTTAGTAAACTGTGTTTAAGAAAATTCAAAATCAATCAAATGCCTTGCGATGATTTGATAATTTTAAAGTCTTCCAAACTCAAATTTCTTCCGATTCTTTGAAGATAAACCCGTGAGCGACATCACATGTGACCATGAACGGACATAATCGTCTCAAAATCTTATAGCTTGAAGAAATCATAAATACAACCTTGAGGAAGCATGAAGACCTATGAAGGCCAATTGGATCTTTGAAAACTCATTTTCTTTTGAGAATTGCAAAAAAAAACCTAATTGCTGATTTACTGCCCTAGAAGAGGATCTGTCTAATCGATTTCTGAACCAACTTGAATATCCAAGAAACCCTAGTGTTGTGTCTTCTATGAAAAATGGGAGGGCAAATTTTGGGGTACAACAGCACGTATCTGCACAAAGCTGATTCAGATGGTATTGCTACGCACGGAAGCCATGATCTGCAAAATAGAACAAAGATAAATTCCCTTGGTCTTTGAAATGGTTAGTGTAATGAAGCATGAATGTCATGTTATGATGCATGATGTCATGATAAACCACAGGTATAACAAACACAAGTATTGCAAACACAGTCAAATCACACAAAACGCTTAGTTTTAAGGCTTGCATGAAGTCAAATGTAATACCCTCTTGAAGTTAAGTTGGTTCAACCTGTCCTAGAAAAGTAATCGGGTTCTAGAGGATCTCAATATCACTGACCATCCTCCATCGGTCATGGTTTCAGCTCACGCAATCTTTTCTTGCAGCCTAAATTATTCTGAGAGTGTGATCTCAATGAGTGTAGCATCGAGTATCAACCAGTTCTCAGCTCTACACCGAGGCCGGCTATCTCACTACTTTCTAATGGCCAAGTTGGGTAATTAAAGGTTCTAAGGTCAGTTGATGCTTAACGACACCATGCAGTGACCCCGTATTCTCCTTGTTTCGCCACAAGGGATACCGGTACCAACCAAAGTGCCACATCAACCTAGCTACTGCTTCAACCGTATCGGTCTATGCTGTACAATTCCCTCACAGTCTATTGCTACTTACCTAAAAGGTGTTCCCCAGATCCAGGTGTAGGATCTATAGTAACCCCAAACAAAAACCTCAAAAATAAAGCAAACAAAGCAATCAAGAGAATCAATTTTTAATGACCTAGATCCTAAGGTATACCCCACTTATTTACTCCCCAGCAGAGTCGCCAGTTCTGTGATACGATGGCAGAACCGACTGTTAATACTGGTTTGCATTTTGAATTTTGCGTTTTTTGTTCGCAAAATGGCGCGGTAAGCAAGAGTCACCACCGACTTTTATTTTATCGAACAAGGAAAAGGAAAAAGAACATAAAAAACCTTTTTTGAGAATGTTTGAGTACGGGGGGTAGATTATAGAAAGGGAAGGTGTTAGCACCCTTTCTATCCATGGTTTTCCATGGGCTCTTAGGTACTTGCTCATTTTTAAATTGCTTATGTTTGTGTGCTTTGTTTTGAAAAATGTTTTACTTTGTGATAACCCTTGTATCAGTCCTCAAAGGTGTGACGAAGTTGTTTTGAAAATTGGTTTTGAAAAGCGTAAGTGTGAAAAAGTTTTGATTTGAGCAAGTAACTACTAGCATCTACCTACTCGAAAAAAGATGGTTTCTATCCTTGTTTCCTTTAGGCAGCGCTATCCTACTATTGAGAAATAGGTAGCACCTTCGTTGGAGTTGTAAGGATCAATTTGAAAGGGACGTACGATCACTAAAGCAATATTAGGACACCTTAGTAATAACCCTAGAGTCTTAAGATCATATTCGAGGCAATATTTCCGAGGCAACATTCGAATGGGTCTTTTGATCTTTTAGACAAGAGGGAAACCACTAAGACATCCTATGCTTAATGATCGTTTATTGAAGGCAACCGAAGTGAGAGTATACCCTAAGAGTGATATGTGCGAGTGATTTGTTTCAGTTATTTATCTTTGCACATTAGGGTTTTCTAACTGTATTAATTTATCATGTATTCTTGCCATACAATCCTATTAGCATACATCTAGACAGTTGAATATTTGCGAGAATTAAAAATGCGAGAAAATAAACCTACGCTATTACAAGGCTTTGGCAGTTACATCATTATTTTGACGGGAAATAAAAGTGCGGAATTTAAAACCCTAATTAAAACTATTACAACCTCGAAATAATTACAATAATGGTAAAATGTAATTAAAATACGCGCGACGAATTAAACGCCAGAAGAAATTGAAACCTGAAAAATCTAATTTGAGGAAAAAAGTATTTTTGGATTTTTATTGAAGAAAATATTTAATTTTTAAATTAATTAAACCTAATTTCTAATTGTTTTTAAATTATGAAAGAAATTAAAGTTGCCCTAAATTAATTAAACTAATTAATTAAAAAAACATTTATTAAGGAAAATAAATCTTTTTTGTGGTTTTTGATTGGTTAATTTAATAAAATAATTTTTGTGTTGATTTAAAAAAAACAAAATAATTAAAGAAAAGGAATTAAATAAAAATAGTAGAAATAACCAAATGGGCCTGTTGTCAGCAGGTCTGGGGGTGCTGAACTTCTGAAACCCAGCAGGATGTCCCAGAGTCTGGCGCCTAATCCAGTGAGGCTATCTTCTAGAGACTCATGGTGGACCTGCGTATGCTAGCGTTGGATCTGGATGGAGATAGATCTAGAGGATGATGATTCTCAGAAGATGAGGTGCACTGGATCTGGTTCTGGCTGATAGATCCAGAAGATGATGACCCTCAGAAGGTGTATGTGCTGGATCTGGTTCTGGCTGATGGATCCAGAAGATGATGACCCGCAGAAGGTGTATGTGCTGGATCTGGTGAAAACAATGGAGAAAATGTCAAAAGCTCACGCCTGGGATCGAACCCAGGACACGAGCTTATGACTTCCTTCCTCTGACCAACTGCGCTGGATGTTAACTTGTTAATATAATAAAGAACAAATAATATATTGGAAAACAAATTAGTGGCATGAATAACGCGCCAGAATTTAAACCATCCAGTCAGGTTGTGACACGTTGTTGTCTTCTTCCCTGGAACCGTCGTTTTAGGCTCTGAACATTTACCTACAGACGCAGGTTTGTTGCTGAAAGCCTGTGTGATTCAAAAATTCCATACAAACATGATAAATAAATTGTGAGGGTACCAATCAACTCGCCTTGGTCTCACGAGTGTCGTGGTACCCATCATCAAGCCTAATTTTTCTTAAATCATAAAACCCCAAATTGGAGCACGAAACCCTAACAATGGCAAAAACTTATTCCTGCACTGTAACTTAAATCAAACTATCCAGAAACATTGCAAACATGATGATGAACACAAATATGTAACTTTACCATGCTAAAGATGCAAGAATTAAAGTAATCGAATTTGGATAACTTTGCAAACTGTGAGAGTGATGGGGAGTGATTCTGAACGTGTAGGGGCGCGCAATCGATTGGAGAAGCTTCTGGAGATGCCCAGGAATGTATTGCTAGCCTTGAAACTCCTTGAGGACGGCTCTAAGACGGATTTCAACCTCACACTTTTTGTCCAAAGTTTTGAGTTTTCTTCTGATATTTTCACGCCTTCTCCCTTTTTTTTCTTTGTTCTTTTTTCATTATATATCCCTCAATGAATTAGGGTTGCAAAACAGATTGAATCTTGAAGCTTTGATGAGATTTGATTTGATTTTTAATTTGTATGATATCTTTTTATTTTCATGCCAATCATGCCTTTCTTGTACCAATTGCCATTGATTCAAATTGATCATCCAAGCTCAACATATTTTGATTGCCCATCTATAAAAAAAACAAATCAAATCATATCTTTGATAATTTTCATCATTTATTTGATTTAATTCACGTTTTAATTAATGAAAATTTAAAATAAATTGAAAAATGAAGCAAATAATGTGTGGATAAGTATTTGAGTCGAGGATCACATTATAATTGAGGTGCAAGCATAAAAAGTTGGGCCCATTTAGCAAAAAATGCAAATTTGAGCACATTTGACTTTTGGCAATTTTACAAAAATGGTAAACTTGGCCAATGCATAACTCTCTCAATTTTGACCCTAGAGAGGTGTTCTTGTACTTTTTAGAAATACTAGGATGTCCTCTAAGCAACCTTTTTGGTCTCATCTCAATTGAGTCTCCCATGTTCATGTATGAAGCTTTTACCCAAAAGGTGTTTTTGTTGACTTTTCAAAAGGACCTATAATGTCAAAATTCATATCTTTTTGTGAGTGCATATTATGAACTTGGGAGATGAAGGTTAATTGTAAGTAATTGCATCCTCTTAAAAATGAGCTTTGTATGGGTCATTTCTGATAAAATATGAGAAAGTTATGCTTGGTCAAAGTTGAGTTGACTTTTCCTACAAAACCCTAATTTAGCAACTTTTGGGTTTTGATGGATTATGAGCAATCCTTGTGGAATCATGATCAACCCTTGATCAAATGATGTATAATACTTCAAAATGAGGATGTTGACCAAAAATTATGAAGTTTGACTATATGTGGGCCACAGTTGACCTTTGACCTAACATAGTTGATTTTCAGGCATTTGAGCAATTGACTGAGCAAACTTCTTCTGAAAGGCTTGAAACTTGACATGGATGATCTTGAGAACATATTAGGACAATGGTTAGAATTTGATTCCTTTGTGGTTCACACATATTGATGAAAATGGAAACCCTAATTAGAGATAGACTTCCTTAGGAGAGAGTTTGTCTGGTCAACTCTTGAACTTCCTTGAGCAATTTGGGGACCTCACTTGCCATGTGTTGCGAAATATGGGAGGGAAAATTTTGGGTTACAACAAATATCATGCATCATTCAACATATGGTCTCATTTTCCGTGAATTTTTAGAGGCTTATTCCTTTCTCTTGATTTTCGTAGAAGACAAGTTGTCTCACTAATACAACACTCACGCTAATTCCAAGAAGAAGATGGAAATTATTGAGAAGGAGAACAATGAACTCCTTGAAAAGGCTGCTACTTTGAGAACTATGTTCGTGACTTTAAGAGTCTATCCGGTTTACTGACTACAAGGACTGATAATCAAACTATTGTTATCTAATATTACTATGTAAATCTAAGGCTAATGATTAATCTTGGGTTTTGAGGAAATCGGAAAATAAATTCAAATTTTAAAAAAAAATCAATGATGGGATACCGGTATGCAACTCGTTAAACTTTGGGGATTCAATAAATCATTGGCGCGGTTTTAAATGTGAAAAATACTTCTCAGCAGGAAATACTGACTTAAAAGCCTTTATCACACACTCTCGCTGTCTCATTTAGATTTTACAGTACTTTTTGAAAACCAAATAAAATCTAACTAATCCCAAAATTCTCTCTGTTGTACCCCAAAATTTGCCCTCCCACATTCTTCAAGAAATTGCCAAGCCAAGTCACAAAATTCCCCAAGGGTTGCACAGTGCAAAGGTCTCCTATACAGTCAAAACTAGGGTTTGTGTTCTGGTCAAGGAAATGAAGTTATCAAAGGCCCAATCAAGTCTCATATGCTTACAAATATGGTCAAGTATCCTCATATCAAGTTTCAAGGCATTCAGCTCAAAATTGCATAGTCAAAACCCTAGATTGCACTACAGTCAACTATAGGGGCAAAATGGTCATTTGACAGTCAAAAGTTCAAATTTTTGGTCAACATATCATTTTGAAGCCACAAACATCATTTGATCAATGCTTGATCATGATTCTCAAAATTTGGCTCAGAAATCATCAAGATGCAAAAGTTTCCTTATTTGGACAGCTGAAAAAGTCAACTGAAATTGACCAGAGCATAACTTTCACATGGATTATCATAAAAATCCCATCCAAAGCTCATTTTAAAGAGAAAGACATTTCCTACAACTCATCTTCATACTTCAAGTCCAAGAAATGCTCTCACAAAAAGTTATCAATTTCAACATTATAGGTCATTTTCAAAAGTCAACAAAAAGGGACTTTAAGTCAAAGGCCATAACTTGAGATTGGTAAATCAAAATGACATGGGACCAAAGGCATTGGTTAGAGGACTCAAAGACCTTTCCAAAATGTCCAAGAACATGAGAAAAGCTTAAAAATTGAGCAAGTTATGCCTTGTGGAAGTTGGGAAATTTTTGGATATTTTGAAAAGTCAACATTACTTCAAATGACCTAAAATTGCTAATGGGCCCATTTTTCTTCCATGATTCATCATCCATGACATGTGCACGACCACTTGGCCCAAAGGGAAGTATTTTCTCATTTTTTATTTATTTATTTGAATTATTATTTATATTAATTCATTTAAATCATTTAAATATATGAAAAATATCTAACTTGACCTAACAAATCTTTTTATACATGTTTTGCCATCAAGATTTCGTGCATATGCTAATTAGGAAAGAATTGGAGTGATTGGCATGATTGAGAGCAAAGAGCACATGGAAAAGATTGAAAACATAATGGTGAAAAATCAAATCTCCAAATCCATGAATGAAAGATATTTGGATCAATTTTGTTAACCTAATCTATTCAGTACATAAGCCTGAGTGAAAACCTAATGCTCATAGAGATTGAAGCTGCGCCTCGGACCATAACCAAAACTTGAAATTCTTGCCAAAAGTTCAAAACTGAAAACCACTTTTTAGGTTGATTCAAGGCATAATTCATATTCCATTGGCTTCCTGAAGCTTCACTGATCATATTCCAATCCAGAACATTCATCAAAACGCAAGGAATCGGTATACAGAACTCAACATATTCCATGAAAATTTCATAATCGTATTCTATAACCTATGCATTTTCATGACATTTCAATTATTGATTCTTGTTCCTGGTGTGATTCTAAAGCTAACCCATATGTTTGATTGAATTTTTGCAAGCCATATGCGATTATGCCATAACTGTTTTCTAGGGTTTACAGGGCTTCAGATTGGGGCTTTTCACCCAAGGGAAAATTAGAACTCATGAATACCACCATTGGCCTGAGCACGTCCAGACGATCTTGAACCACCCATCGCGCCAAATTTCTGAATGACACAGGCCTATTCGCTATTTTCTAATAGCATGCCTAAGAAAACGTCCCAAAAACCGTGGCTTAATGTTTATGTTTCAGGGAAAAGGAAGAAGATGAACTCGTGGCAGTGTGTGATACGTGGGTTTGAATTTCGCGCGTTTTAACCCATTAACGTGTTGTCTTCTTTTATTATATTTATTGTTTACTTGTTTAACAAACGCGTGATGATGGTTCAGTGGTAGACGTACACGTTTGCAATGTCCATGACCTGGGTTCGAACCCCAGGTCTTTCATATATTCATATTATTTTTCACGTTCTAATCATATGCAGTTTCCACAATAAAGTACACCATGTACCTTCATCATCTATCCATCCACGTGCACGCTGAGATCCATCCAAAGGCATAGAATGGAGGAACATCATAAGCCTGGTCAAAGGTGCCACATGGTGCCTGGAAAAGTCAACGAGCTTGAAGGTTATTGGGCTCAGATTTCTTGGGCTATACCTCCTCTTTTGGGACTTCCACCCCCCTGGTTTGCAATTTTCTTCATATTTTATTTTTTCAATTATTGTATTCTTTATTTTATTGTTTTGATTTAATTAATATTTTTTTTACAAAAAATATAAAAAATGCCTAAAAAAAAAATCAGAAAAGATGAAAAATATAATAAGTATTTTATTTTAATATTTTTCTTATAAATAAATGCATGTAAATAAATTTAGTTTAAATTAAGGTTTGCAATATTAATTCTTTTCATAAAAATCTAAAAAATGTAGAAATAGGTTTAATTAATGTTTTTATTCCTTTTTAATTTTCCTTTTTACCATAATATTATTTATTTATTTATTTTTATAATTAAATTGTACATAAATAACTTAGGTTTCATTTAGGTCAAAAAAACTTTAATATTTTTCTTAATAACTTAAAAAATAATTAGAACTAGGTTTAACATTTTATTTTAGTTTTAATTAATTCTTTTTTTTATTAAATCTTAAAAAACATAAAAATACCAAAAACATTTTCTTCTAATTTTAATTTTAATTCATGTAATTTTAATTTTTTGCAAAAGGGTCCAACGCCCTCGTTCTTAATTGTTTAATTTCGCATATTTATCTTATTTCGCTTGAATAATTATGTATCTCTCCCAAAGCTTTGTAACATTTATTTCTCGCATTTTCAATTACTTTTCTTTAATTGCTTTATTTATCTTTCCGTCAAATCGGGTCCTGGTTAATTTTGGCGATGTGGACCCGCGCCATTTGTAATAGCTTTAGATTTACTTTTCCCGCAAATATCTTAACTGTTAACAAATGCATGCAAGAATGAATGGCCTTAATAAAATAAAGCGTAGATCACCCATAACATGACAAGACAAAAATAAATGAACATGACACACAAATCACACACCACCCCTAGGGTACGCCTCACTGTTGCCTTGCCTCGAAAGGTGATCGTCGAGTAGAGGATGTCTTAGTAAGTCCTCATGATCCGGGAACCTGGCATGAGGGTAGCTTCTAAGGTGTCTTCCTATTGCTCTGGTGATCACCATGTCCCGAACATCGAATTGACCCGAACACCTCCAACGGTGGTGCTACCTACCTCTCAATGGTGGGATGGCACTACTTTAAAGGACATTTACACAGACGAATTCCTTAGGGTAGGTAGGTTCTCGTAGATACTTGCTCTAATTTCAAAACAAAACAAAAAAATCTTTTCACACCGACACTTTCAAAAAAGCTTTCAAAACAATTTTTCAAACACTCTTGAGGACTGATACAAGAGTAGATCTGAAATCTTTAAAACGAAACTTTTTTTCAAACTCACTCACAATTGAAAAGCAAACACTTTTGAAAACACAAATGAGCAAGTATCTAAGAGCCCATGGATAACCATGGATAGAAAGGGTGCTAACACCTTCCCTTTCTATAACCTACCTCCCGAACCGAGAGCAATCTCTTTAAGGAATTTTTCTGTGCTTTTGTCCTTTCCATTTGGAGAAAATAAAAGACGGTGGCGACTCTTGCTTCCGCGACATTTCGCGAACCAGCGTTAAACAGTCAGTTCCAGATCCACCGATCACAGAACTGGCGACTCTGCTGGGGAAATCTTATAAAGTGGGGTGTACCTTAGGATTAAGATCACTGTGTTTTCAATTGTCTTCTTTGCTTGCTTTATTATTGTGGGTTGCATCGGAGTTACATAGATCCTAACCCGGATCTGGGGATACCCTGTTTAGGTAGCATAAGCTGTGAGGGACCTGTCCGGCGTAGACCGACGAAGGTGAAGCAGTGGCTACGTTGGTGTGGCACCTTGGTCTGTACCGATATCCCTTGTGTCGCAACGAGGAGAATATGGGTCTTCTAAGGAGTCATTAAGCACCAACAACCTTAGAACCTTAATTGACACAACTTGGCCTTTAGAATTGTAGCAGTACGCTACGCCCATTGAGGCTAAACTCTCGTGATGGTTCTGGCCGCAAGAAAAGATTGCGATGCTGGAGTTATGACCGATTGAGGGTAGTCAATGATATTGGGATCCTCTAAGAACCCGGTTACTTTTGATTAGGACAGGCATGAACCAACAAACTGAAAGAGGGTAATACCTAGACCTCATGCTGGCCTAAACTCTAAGGGCTCTTTTGTGTGACTTGTGTGCCTTCGTACTTGACTATTTGCATGCTTGTTGTCTAACCCTTGAGTTCTTGCAGGTTTTGTTTATAGTCTTTAATTAGGACTCATAACAAAGTTTACCGAATGTCTTGCAGGTTTTGTTCATAGTCCTTAATTGGGACTTATAACAGGGTGTACTAACTACTTGCAGGTTCTGTTTATAGTCCTTAATTGGGACTCATGACAGGTTTTACTTAGGTTCCTGCAGGTTTTGTTCATAGTCCTTAATTGGGACTTATAACAGGTTTACCAAATTTCTTGCAGGGTTTGTTTTAGTCCTTAACCAGGACTCATAACAAGTTTATCAAGTTTCTTGCAGGTTTTGGTTTGTAGTCCTTAATAAGGGCTCATAACAGGGTTTATTCACATTACCCCATGCATCATGACATCATACCATTGCATACATCCTAACCTATTTCAAGGACCTCAAGGGCTTGTGATGCAGGTCATGGTGAAGCAATTAACCCAGCAAGGGGAAAAAGGGGATTTATTTTCCTCTAGCCAAGGTTGTCAGGGGCTATGACCCACTTGATATGGTGAGCTCTGACTCTTGAAGAAGGTTCCCTTAACCAAGGTTGTTTGGAAATCAAAACCAAACATGATGATTAAAGTCAGGGGCTATGACCCACTGGATATGGTGAGCCTTTGACCCTTTGAAGAAGGACTCTCCACAACATGCAGTTCCTTCAATCAAGCTACTGGACCCAAGTTCTAACAAATTTTCTTGTTTACCCCGTGAGGTCCTTGAAAACATTGCATGCATGTCATACTCATCATTGCATAACAGGTATCCTTGTTGCAGGTCACTTACCCTTCTCGCTGTTTATTTCAGCAATGGCCTTCCAACCAGACAACCGGGACCTTCTTGCTCAAGAGACTCGGTTCGGGGAAATCCTCCTGAATCTATCCAAGGGGTAGGAGGAGCTAAGGACACTTCTCATGGAGACCTTTGTCAGGAACAATGCTGAGGACGAAAGGCTGAAACACTTGCAAGCTGAAATGGATGCAATGAAAGCCCAAATGCTGGGGCAGGTGACTATCATTCAAGGCTTAGCTCAAAGACAAGAAGAGCTCGGAGTTCTCGTCAACCAACTGCTTCAGGGTAACCAACTGGGGCAAATGTCTAGGGTTGAAGAGCCAGTCATTGTTCAACCACCTTTGAGACAAGGAGATAAGGGAAGAGCTCCTCAAATGGCTCCAGTGTCACAAATTCAACATCAACCTCACGAGCTTCAGGCAGACACGCCCAAAAGGCAATTCACCAAGCTCAACGTGTCGCTGTCTCAAGCTTTACAACAATTGTTGAGGTTGAATTTGGTAACTCTAAGGGACCCTCCTAAGAATCCCAACAGGACACCGGCAAGGTATAACCCCAGCGCCCGCTGCGCTTATCATTCTAACAGCCCAGGACATGCTACAGATGATTGTTGGACCTTGAAGAATAAGATCCAGGACCTGATCGATGAAGGAGCTGTGGATTTCACCCAGATGGGCCAGGCTGAATGCTCCTGCCACCCCTATCGGATGCACCATTTGAAGTAACAAGCCCTGAGATAAAAAGACTTTTGTTCATTAGGATGTTCAAGTTGTAATTTTCTCTTGTTCAAACATTTACTCATGTTAAACATTGTTATTTCATTAATGCATCGCATATGTCTGTTTTGAAGCAATATATTCGTATTCACTATACGCAAATTATTTTCATATTTTTTCTGATGTCAACTCTTGATCTAAAAATTCTAAAGCCTCTTGAGGGAGGATGACGAAAATGATACCATAATCTACAGTATGCTTTTGAACGGACCCCGCTGATGAGGTACAGGCATTGTTTCGATCCCTAAACACTGGAGTAATAAGGAAGATAATCCCTCGTCAACCCCTCTGAGCCAAAGAAGTAGGAGTTTTTCTTTTCAAAAATTAAAACCCTCTATCATAACCTGGGGCAGGGTAGTTCTCTCAGTTGATCCAAGTGCATGACAAATGGCACCAAAGAGGTCCTTACAAAAAAAAGAAGACAGTGATGATTCCGAATAATCATAAGGATAGGCAGTCATTATATCTCAAAAATAAAAACCCAATAAGTCAAAACCTATGAAGGAGACTTACAAAACTGGGGCACCCCGCTGACTGTAATTCCAAAAAAGGAAACAGTTCAGGCAAAAAAAAGAAAGGGATAACAAAAATCAAGAAAGAGGTCTCACAAACCCTCAACCAAAGCAAAAAAAGACTGCCTATTCAAAAGAAATCATCAACATCTGAACCATTATTGGAACATCAAAGCAAAGACTCAAACAAGGTCTAACGTATGATCAACTGAGTTTAGGTTTGGAGAACATCACGAAGAACGGGTGGGTACAAATAATTTGAGCCTTTATCCTTTGTTTCTTAAACCATGAACCAGGCCACGTTATAACCCTCAAAAGTCCTAGCTGAAGCATGGGTTAGTTTGAAAGCATACTGTTACGAAAGGTATCCTGACTCCTTAAGGCCTACGGTAAATACGGAGTTGACATCACGTTTTACAAACATTAACTTGTTTTATGAAAAAGAATGCATTTTCAAAATCTTCAAGACAGACATAAGCTTTGCATTTTTAACATGACTTTGTTTGCATATGACTTTTTGTTTGAACAGCATAGAAATTCGCACGACGAATGCCTAATGAACAGAGGCACTTCCAATCAAGGGGCAGACATGACCATGGTCCATTATCTGGGGCAGTCCAATCAAGATTCGGAGAATCTCTCAAAAGCCAAACACAAGGGGCAAATCTCTGCCTGAGTCACTTAGGGCACTCCAGCAACGAATCTTGCACGATCAGACATCTTCTGGTAATATGGCAACATAAGCAGCCAGGGGCACCTCCCTGCATTCTAAGAGCATGGACATAGTCGAAAAAGTACTACGCATAATCAAAGACCCGCTAGGTTGACATACCTAGGCAAAAATAAGGGCTTCCCGGCGAACCAAAAGGGTTCGGTCAAAATGAAGGGATGAAATGAAAAAAAATCTGTACACCCGGCAAGTCGAAAACCTGAAAAGGCGGCTTGGGCAAAAATGGGTATCCCGGTGGACTGAAAACCCGAAGGGGCGGTCCAGGCAAAAGTTAGGGATCAAAAGCGTACGACTATGTCCCAGCATCTTGTCACTCGCCTACCAAAAGAAGGTTTGCCCGTCAACAACTATCAGCACCTCACAGGTCTTCATCTCCCATCTCAGAAACAGGGGCAATAAAGAGTGGTCTAAGCAATCTGATTATCCTGTCCTCCAAGGCACCAAGATAGGTTCAACTAAAGAAGATGACCAGTACATCTTAATTCCCCAGAGAGTAAGCAGTCAATACATTCTTCTCCAAGCAAAATTATCAAATCTCAAGGAAGTTGAGTATCCTCCAGCCGATCTCAAACATTCCCCAGCAGCATATATTCTTAACAAGCATCCCCGGCAGTCTCGGTCTGAAAATTGTTCCCCGGAGGCGTATCAACATTCAAAGGAATCATTTCCCCAGCATATCAAAACTTCCCCAAGAGAATCCAATCTAGCTCCCCAGGAAATTTGGAATTCATATCCCCAAGCAATAAGCTTATCCCCAGTAGATTCTAGAAGCTTATCCCTTCGCAGAGCACGAACGCGTCGTCTGGCTTGATTTAAAGAGTTATTTCCTTAACAGGATATAACTGGGTTATCCTCAGCCAAAAACCACGAAAAGAGCGTCGTCGCCAAAGTCTTCCTATCCCCAGCGAAGTCTGGCAATACTTCCAATACAACAATAAGGGTATCCTCAGCAAGTTATTATCAACTCGGCAAAATATCTCTCTCCCCACAGAGTATCACTCCCCAGCATGGTCGCTAGAGTTTTTTTCTCCCCGCACATTATTCCATTCGCCAAGTTTATTCCTCAACGGAGTCATCTTCTCCTACCGGTATTCTTGCAACTATCATCCCCAGCGGAAGCAAAATCTATTCTTCAACATCAACCCAGGATATGACTTCCCGGCACCCGTCAAGGATTTAATTTCCTAGACAAAAACATACATAAAACATCACATACATCATTATAGCATGCATAGACGCACCATATCATACAAATCTCATTTATGTTGAGAACATCATTGCTTGATCCATATCATGCATTGCATATGACTGACTTCTACCTTTCAGGAAAGATTCAGTTAAATTCTCAAACATATTTCAGGGCCTTCTCTAGTCCAGCTAAATCGACCCCCAACAGATTTTTCTGACAAAGACTCAGTAGAAGTTATCCCAGATGGTTCCCTCTCCAACGGCGAGTGAGGTGGTAAGTCCTTTTCAGATGTTTCCCTCTCCGACGGTGAGTGTGAGTTGATAGTCTCCTATGGTTCCCTCTCCAACGGCGAGTGAGGTGGTAAGTCCTTTTCAGATGTTTCCCTCTCCGACGGTGAGTGTGAGGTGATAGTCTCCTATGGTTCCCTCTCCAACGACGAGTGAGGTGGTAAGTCCTTTTCAGATGTTTCCTTCTCCGACGGTGAGTGTGAGGTGATAGTCTCCTATGGTTCCCTCTCCAACGGCGAGTGAGGTGGTAAGTCCTTTTCAGATGTTTCCCTCTCCGACGGTGAGTGTGAGGTGATAGTCTCCTATGGTTCCCTCTCCAACGGCGAGTGAGGTGGTAAGTCCTTTTCAGATGTTTCCCTCTCCGACGGTGAGTGTGAGGTGATAGTCTCCTATGGTTCCCTCTCCAACGGCGAGTGAGGTGGTAAGTCCTTTTCAGATGTTTCCCTCTCCGACGGTGAGTGTGAGGTGATAGTCTCCTATGGTTCCCTCTCCGACGGCGAGTGAGGTGACAATTCCTTTTCAGATGTTTCCCTCTCCGACGGTGAGTGAGGTGATAATCTCCTATGGTTCCCTCTACGACGGTGAGTGAGGTGGCAATTCCTTTTCTTATGATTCCCTCTCCGACGGCGAGTGAGGTGATTCCCTTTCAGATTATAATGGCCTATGGTTCTCGTCCCGATCCTGCGAAGATGGTATTTCCCACTAAGATTTTTCTCAACGAACGTTGTTGAAGTTAAAATCACCCAAGGTTCTCTTACCATTCATGCCAAGGTAGCAATCATCCCTGGTTCATTCATTATCTTTTGAAGCTCCAGACTCAGCTCCTGTAATCAGTCAGGACACATCTATATCAAGCATCTGAAAATCAGCTCCTGTAACGTGTCAGGTACTCATTTCCTGTTTTGCAGGTATGCAGGTTCTAGCTAAAGAATCTCCTACGCTATCAACATCCAGATGGCATCTATAAGCCCATCATCCTATCCAGCAACCTCTAAATGGCATCTACAAGCCCATTCCCACCACACTGCTAACATGTGAGCGCAAATTTCTGGGCACTCTAGTGTCCAATCATCTTCTACCCTCGGATTACGAAAGGCACGTCAGCCAATCTGCATCCTCAGGTCTAAGAAGATTGAACAGGGGCAACTGTTGTACCCCAAAATTTGCCCTCCCACATTCTTCAAGAAATTGCCAAGCCAAGTCACAAAATTCCCCAAGGGTTGCACAGTGCAAAGGTCTCCTATACAGTCAAAACTAGGGTTTGTGTTCTGGTCAAGGAAATGAAGTTATCAAAGGCCCAATCAAGTCTCATATGCTTACAAATATGGTCAAGTATCCTCATATCAAGTTTCAAGGCATTCATCTCAAAATTGCACAGTCAAAACCCTAGATTGCACTACAGTCAACTGTAGGGGCAAAATGGTCATTTGACAGTCAAAAGTTCAAATTTTTGGTCAACATATCATTTTGAAGCCACAAACATCATTTGATCAATGCTTGATCATGATTCTCAAAATTTGGCTCAGAAATCATCAAGATGCAAAAGTTTCCTTATTTGGACAGCTGAAAAAGTCAACTGAAATTGACCAGAGCATAACTTTCACATGGATTATCAGAAAAATCCCATCCAAAGCTCATTTTGAAGAGAAAGACATTTCCTACAACTCATATTCATACTTCAAGTCCAAGAAATGCTCTCACAAAAAGTTATCAATTTCAACATTATAGGTCATTTTCAAAAGTCAACAAAAAGGGACTTTAAGTCAAAGGCCATAACTTGAGATTGGTAAATCAAAATGACATGGGACCAAAGGCATTGGTTAGAGGACTCAAAGACCTTTCCAAAATGTCCAAGAACATGAGAAAAGCTTAAACATTGAGCAAGTTATGCCTTATGGAAGTTGGGAAATTTTTGGATATTTTGAAAAGTCAACATTACTTCAAATGACCTAAAATTGCTAATGGGCCCATTTTTCTTCCATGATTCATCATCCATGACATGTGCACGACCACTTGGCCCAAAGGGAAGTATTTTCTCATTTTTTATTTATTTATTTGAATTATTATTTATATTAATTCATTTAAATCATTTAAATATATGAAAAATATCTAACTTGACCTAACAAATCTTTTTATACATGTTTTGCCATCAAGATTTCGTGCATATGCTAATTAGGAAAGAATTGGAGTGATTGGCATGATTGAGAGCAAAGAGCACATGGAAAAGATTGAAAACATAATGGTGAAAAATCAAATCTCCAAATCCATGAATGAAAGATATTTGGATCAATTTTGTTAACCTAATCTATTCAGTACATAAGCCTGAGTGAAAACCTAATGCTCATAGAGATTGAAGCTGCGCCTCGGACCATAACCAAAACTTGAAATTCTTGCCAAAAGTTCAAAACTGAAAACCACTTTTTAGGTTGATTCAAGGCATAATTCATATTCCATTGGCTTCCTGAAGCTTCACTGATCATATTCCAATCCAGAACATTCATCAAAACGCAAGGAATCGGTATACAGAACTCAACATATTCCATGAAAATTTCATAATCGTATTCTATAACCTATGCATTTTCATGACATTTCAATTATTGATTCTTGTTCCTGGTGTGATTCTAAAGCTAACCCATATGTTTGATTGAATTTTTGCAAGCCATATGCGATTATGCCATAACTGTTTTCTAGGGTTTACAAGGCTTCAGATTGGGGCTTTTCACCCAAGGGAAAATTAGAACTCATGAATACCACCATTGGCCTGAGCACGTCCAGACGATCTTGAACCACCCATCGCGCCAAATTTCTGAATGACACAGGCCTATTCACTATTTTCTAATAGCATGCCTAAGAAAACGTCCCAAAAACCGTGGCTTAATGTTTATGTTTCAGGGAAAAGGAAGAAGATGAACTCGTGGCAGTGTGTGATACGTGGGTTTGAATTTCGCGCGTTTTAACCCATTAACGTGTTGTCTTCTTTTATTATATTTATTGTTTACTTGTTTAACAAACGCGTGATGATGGTTCAGTGGTAGACGTACACGTTTGCAATGTCCATGACCTGGGTTCGAACCCCAGGTCTTTCATATATTCATATTATTTTTCACGTTCTAATCATATGCAGTTTCCACAATAAAGTACACCATGTACCTTCATCATCTATCCATCCACGTGCACGCTGAGATCCATCCAAAGGCATAAAATGGAGGAACATCATAAGCCTGGTCAAAGGTGCCACATGGTGCCTGGAAAAGTCAACGAGCTTGAAGGTTATTGGGCTCAGATTTCTTGGGCTATACCTCCTCTTTTGGGACTTCCACCCCCCTGGTTTGCAATTTTCTTCATATTTTATTTTTTCAATTATTGTATTCTTTATTTTATTGTTTTGATTTAATTAATATTTTTTTTACAAAAAATATAAAAAATGCCTAAAAAAAAAAATCAGAAAAGATGAAAAATATAATAAGTATTTTATTTTAATATTTTTCTTATAAATAAATGCATGTAAATAAATTTAGTTTAAATTAAGGTTTGCAATATTAATTCTTTTCATAAAAATCTAAAAAATGTAGAAATAGGTTTAATTAATGTTTTTATTCCTTTTTAATTTTCCTTTTTACCATAATATTATTTATTTATTTATTTTTATAATTAAATTGTACATAAATAACTTAGGTTTCATTTAGGTCAAAAAAACTTTAATATTTTTCTTAATAACTTAAAAAATAATTAGAACTAGGTTTAACATTTTATTTTAGTTTTAATTAATTCTTTTTTTTATTAAATCTTAAAAAACATAAAAATACCAAAAACATTTTCTTCTAATTTTAATTTTAATTCATGTAATTTTAATTTTTTGCAAAAGGGTCCAACGCCCTCGTTCTTAATTGTTTAATTTCGCATATTTATCTTATTTCGCTTGAATAATTATGTATCTCTCCCAAAGCTTTGTAACATTTATTTCTCGCATTTTTCAATTACTTTTCTTTAATTGCTTTATTTATCTTTCCGTCAAATCGGGTCCTGGTTAATTTTGGCGATGTGGACCCGCGCCATTTGTAATAGCTTTAGATTTACTTTTCCCGCAAATATCTTAACTGTTAACAAATGCATGCAAGAATGAATGTCCTTAATAAAATAAAGCGTAGATCACCCATAACATGACAAGACAAAAATAAATGGACATGACACACAAATCACACACCACCCCTAGGGTACGCCTCACTGTTGCCTTGCCTCAAAAGGTGATCGTCGAGTAGAGGATGTCTTAGTAAGTCCTCATGATCCGGGAACCTGGCATGAGGGTAGCTTCTAAGGTGTCTTCCTATTGCTCTGGTGATCACCATGTCCCGAACATCGAATTGACCCGAACACCTCCAACGGTGGTGCTACCTACCTCTCAATGGTGGGATGGCACTACTTTAAAGGACATTTACACAGACGAATTCCTTAGGGTAGGTAGGTTCTCGTAGATACTTGCTCTAATTTCAAAACAAAACAAAAAAATCTTTTCACACCGACACTTTCAAAAAAGCTTTCAAAACAATTTTTCAAACACTCTTGAGGACTGATACAAGAGTAGATCTGAAATCTTTAAAACGAAACTTTTTTTCAAACTCACTCACAATTGAAAAGCAAACACTTTTGAAAACACAAATGAGCAAGTATCTAAGAGCCCATGGATAACCATGGATAGAAAGGGTGCTAACACCTTCCCTTTCTATAACCTACCTCCCGAACCGAGAGCAATCTCTTTAAGGAATTTTTCTGTGCTTTTGTCCTTTCCATTTGGAGAAAATAAAAGACGGTGGCGACTCTTGCTTCCGCGACATTTCGCGAACCAGCGTTAAACAGTCAGTTCCAGATCCACCGATCACACTCTCGCTGTGTTTAGAACTAATGTCTAGTTTCTACTATCCGATTAAAAATCTCAAACTCTCGCTTTATTGATTATAACCTTTGTGTGTCTTTTACTCTCGTAACAAAACCGTTTTGTTGTACCCCAAAATTTTCCCTCCCATATTTCTCAATACATGTCAAGTGAGGTCCTCAAATTGCTCTAGGAAGTCCAAGGGTTGACCAGACAAACTCTCTCCTAAGGCAGTCTACCTTAAATTAGGGTTTCAGTTTGCATCAAGATGTTTGAGTCCAAAGGATCCCAAATGATAACCATTGTCCAAATATGTTCTCAAGATCATCCATGTCAAGTTTCAAGCCTTGCAAAAGAAGTTTGCTCAGTCAATTGCTCAAAGGCCTGAAAATCTACTGTGCTAGGGCAAAAGTCAATTGTGGCCCACATACAGTCAAACTTTAATATTTTTGGTAAACATCCTCATTTTGAATTATTATTAATCATTTGATCCAGGGTTGATCATGATTCCTCAAGGATTGCTCACAATTCATCAAAACCCAAAAGTTGCTAAATTAGGGTTTTGCAGGAAAAGTCAACTCAACTTTGACCAAGCATAACTTTCTCATACTTTATCAAAAATGACCCATCCAAAGATCATTTTGAAGATGATGTAATTCCCTACAACCAATATTCATCTCCCAAGTACAAAATATGCACTCACAAGAAGATTTAAATTTGGACATTATAGGTCATTTTTGAAAGTAAACAAAAACACCTTTTGGGTCAAAGCTTCATACATGAACATGGAAGCCTAAATTGAGATGAGAACAAAAGGGTTGTTTAGAGGACATCTTAATCTTTATAAAAAGTCCAAAAACACCTCTCTAGGGTCAAAATTGAAGGAGTTATGCATTGACAAAGTTGACCCTTTTTGCAAAATTGCGAAAAGTCAAATGTGCCCAAATTGCATTTTTTTTGTCAAATGGGCCCAAATTTTTATGCTTGCACTGAGTTTGTAATGTAACCCACGACCCATGAGCTTTTCCATTTGTCATTATTGTATTTTTGTTATTTATTTTGATTTTATTTCATTTAAATCAAATAAAATCAAAATAAAATCATGAAAATATCAAAAACTAATCAAAGCTTGAGAATTTGTGCATGTTTAGGTCTATTATACAGTTGGAGATGGAATCAAATCGTGCAAGATTCATTTGGACACAAAAATATTGCATTTTGCTTAATTTAGAAAGATTTTGTACAATGATCAAATCATGAATCAATAATCATAACTGAAGAGATTTGATACAAGTTTGTAACCCTAATTCCTTCTAGGGTACATAAGGAACATTTGTAGATCAAAAACTGAGAGATTGGAGCCGTGCAAAAGAAAAAGCAAGTTTCAAAAAATTGGAGAAAAGTGGCAAACTGATTTCCACATTCCAGATCAATTCAAATCATTCTAGTGATCCCAATCAATTGCTGGACATCCAAGGATCAAGATTCAACCACTAGCAAGCTTCTTCAAGCCTTGAAACACGCTGTAAGTACCACACGGTTTTCATATTTTTTTGAAATCGAATACCATCATTCTGGCATCTTTAACGTGATTTATTAGTATATTCTTAATCCATGAGTTATTTACAAGCTAATGGTTATGTCCAATTGCATTTTCATTGACTATACATCAAGTTTCAATAGTTAGGGTTCTTGTTTCATTTTTAGGGTTTTTCTGTAGGGACAATTGGCCATGGGTAGTGGTACCATGATGCTCGTGAGGTTGCAACGAGTTGATTGGTACCACTGGTTTTGATTTATCATGCAGGGACAAGGTTTTGGAGTGGAAAAGGGTTGTACCTACACCCAGGTGACCGTAGGTAAAAGTTTCAGGGCTAACACGACAGTGGGAGGAAGAAGAAAGCAACGTGCTGCTCCCTGACTTGCCCAATCAAATCTGCGCGCGTTTTAAGATTGTGCTTTTTTATTTTATCATATTATATTTCTCTGTTAGTATTCTTACAAATAACCAAGCCAACTCAGCTGGTAAACGTGCAGTGTGATTATGTTCAAGGACCTGGGTTCGATCCTCAGGTCCCAACTTTGCTTTCTATTGTTTTTTCTTGCATAATCAGGTGCCTAGGTGTCCCATAAGTCCACCATGTACCATCAGTGACCAGCCATCAGATCGTCAATATGCCAGATCCGAAGCTTCTCATATGAGGGCCTACCATGTGCACAGGTCAAGCGTACACACATGATTGAAAAAGTCAAACAAGGCCATCAACATTTGGGCTTGAATTTGCAAGTCACACCCCCTCCTTTTGCTATTTACCCCAGGCCCATTCTATTTCTTTTCTAATTTTTCTATTTTAATTTAATTTGTTTAAATTGTTTTCTAACACAAGATTAATTTCTTTTTTTCACAAAAAATCATAAAATCAATTTCACAAATTTAGAATTAGGTTTTTTTATTTTATCAAATTTAATTTAATATTAGTTTAAATTTAATTTAGGATTAACTCTAACTTTTTCATATATTTAAAATCAAGTTAGACAAATTAGGGTCTTGCTTTTGATTTAATTTTTATTTCTTTCATAAAATAAAAGAATACAAAAATAGGTTGATTTAATTATTTTTCTTAAATTTAAATTAATTAGTAATTAGGTTTTTATTTATTCAATTAAACCTTATTTTCTTAAAATATCACAAACAACAAAAAATGTTTTTTCTCTTTAAATTGCAATTAGACTTTGGTGGGGTCAAAACCCTAAATTCTCTCGTTCTCGATTCATCGCGCGCATTTACTATTTTTTGCAATATTAATGTAACTACTCATGGTATGTAATAGTTTAAATTAGGATTTTCTTTATTTATCGTTTTTACGGGTTTTTTGGCTATGTAATTAATCCCCCTCCCCGAAGCCTTGTAATAGCGTAGTTTTTATTTCTCGCATTTTAATTCTTGAAAATATTAACTGTTAGATGTATGTTAATAGGATTGTATGACAAGATTGCATGTTAATTTAAAATGGCTAGCAAACCCTAATGTGCAAAGATAATAACTTAAAATCAAATCACTCGCACATGTGCACTCTTAGGGTATACTCTCACTTCGGTTGCCTTCGGGAAACGATCATTAAGTATAGGGTGTTTTAGTGGTCGCCCTTATGTCTGAACAAAGATCAAATGTCCCGTTCGGAAATGTTGCCTCGAAAAGGTTGCCTCGGAAATGTTGCCTCGAATATGATCTTAAGACACTAAGATTATTACTAAGACATCCTAACATTGCTTTAGTGATCCTACGCCCCTTTCGAATTGACCCTTACAACTCCAACGACGGTGCTACCTATTTCTCAATAGTAGGATAACATTGTCTAAAGGAAACAAGAATAGAAAGAATTCTTTTTCGAGTAGGTAGATGCTAGTAGGTACTTGCTCAAAATCAAACTTTTCATACTTACACTTTTTTCCAAACAAAGTTTTCAAAAATACTTCGTAACACTCTTGAAGACATAAGCAAGGGTTAAAACGAAGTAAAACAAAAACTTATTTTATAAAAACAAACACACGCAAGCAATTTAAAAAGATGAGCTAGTACCTAAGAGCCCATGGAAAACCACAGATAGAAAGGGTGATAATACCTTCCCTTTCTATAATCTACCCCTCGTACTCAAAATCTCGAAAAAGGAATTTTTCTGTGCTTTTTTCCTTTCCAGTTGGACAAAATAAAAGTCGGTGGCGAATCTTGCTTACCACGACATTTTGCAAACACAAACGCAAAACGCAAACCAGGATTTTCCAAAACAGTCGGTTCTGCCACCTTATCACAGAACTGGCGAATCTACTGGGGAGAAATAAGTGGGGTATACCATAGGATTTAGTTCATCATAAATTGCTTCTCTTGTTTGTTTTGGTTGCTTTACTTTTAAGGGTTTTGCTTGGGAGTTACTATAGATCCTAACCCGGATCTGGGGACACCTTTTAGGTAAATAGCAATAAACTGTGAGGGAACTGTACGGCATAGACCGATACGGTTGAAGCAATAGCTACGTTGATGTGGCACATTGGTTGGTATCGGTATCCCTTGTGGAGAAACGAGGAGAATACGGGGCCGCTATGTGTGTCGTTAAGCATAAACTGAACTTAGAACCTCTAATCAACCAACTTGGCCATTAGAAAATAGTGAGATAGCCAGCCTCGATATAAAGCTGAGAAATGGTTGATACTCGATGCTACACTCATTGAGACCATACTCTCGAGATAGTTCCGGCCGCAAGAAAAGATTACGTGAGCTGAAACCATGACCGATGGAGGATGGTCAGTGATATTGAGAACCTCTAGAAACCGGTTAATTTTTCTAGGACAGGTTGAAACCAACTGAACTTCAAGAGGGTAATACCTTTGACTTCATGCAAGCCTTAAACTTAAGGGCTTTTGTGTGACTTGTTTGCCTTTGTCATGTCTGTTATCTGCTATACCTTCTGTTTGTTTTATCATGACATCATGCATCATAACATAACATGCATACTTCATTATACTAACCATTTCAGAGACCGAGGGAATTTATCTTTGTTCTGTTTTTCATATTATGGCTTCCGTGCGCAGAAACACCATCCAAGTTAACTTTGTGCAAATACCTGCTCAACTCAAAGAGTTAGCCTCAAGAGTTTCTGAGACTTCTTCGTTCATTAAGAGATATGGTCAGCTTCTTAGCCTGGTTACCTCAAAGTTTGATGAGCAGATGATGAGTGTGCTTTTCCAGTTCTTCGATCCAGTGCATCATTGCTTCACCTTCCCAGATTATTAGCTGGTTCCCACTTTGGAAGAGTTATCTCACTTATTGGGCATATCCATCCTTGAGCAGATGCCCTTCACAAGTATGGAAGAGACTCCTAGACCAGAATACATTGCTTCAGCTCTGCATCTAAAAAGGGCTGATGTAGTATCCAATTGGGAAACGCGAAGCGGGGTTGAAGGTTTCTTATCCAAGTTTCTAATAGATCAGGCTCAGCTATTCTGGTATAGTTTGGATTTTCAAGCTTTTGAAGATGTCCTGGCTCTCCTTATCTATGGTTTAGTCCTCTTCCCGAATCCGGATTCCTTTATAGATGTGAATGCGGTTAAGATCTTCTTGTCTCGCAATCCAGTGAATACTCTACTGGGTGATATCTTGCATGCCCTCTACACTCGTACCGTGCGAAGAAGAGGGACTCTTATGTGTTGCATGTCGTTGCTGTCGAGGTGGTTTATTTCGCACCTTCCTAAGTCTGTGTTGAAGAACGAAGAAGGTTTGGGTTGGTCCTACAGGATAATGTCACTTTCCCATACAGATATTCTTTGGAGTTCCAAGGCTATGGAAGACACTGCAGTCATTGATTGTTGTGGGGGTTACCCTAATGTCCCATTGCTCGGAATCAGAGGGGGTATAACCTACAATCCTTGTCTAGCTTTGCGACAATTTGGTCGTGCTCGGAGAGATGGTCCCCATGAGCCACTTCTTACAGATATTGCATTTGACTACAAGGAAGACATTTATGAGCATCGCCGAAGGTTTATACGAGCTTGGGGTATGGTGAACAGATATGACCCTCAAGATCTAGGACCAAGGACTTTCCTTCTTATGCAGCCTTACCTACAATGAGTCCGAGCTCGTGCTCAGAAGCTTGGGATGCCCTATGAAGTAGTATTTCCAGTAATTGTGGAGCCCAATAATGAAGAAGGCGTTCCTTACACAGTTCTTTATCCTTACATGCCCACTGATCCTGGGGCATTGTAGAGGTCTTGGATTCAGCTGAAAGAAGAGAGGGATACCTACCGAGAGAAGTACCATGAGCAAGAAAGAAAGATCTTGAAGCTCACCAGGCAGCTCAAGGAAGAAAGAACGATCAATGACTATGTCAGCATAAAGAGAAAGCGTCCATGGGACTTTTGATTTTGCTTTTCTAGTTTTAGATTTGTTTTTCATTTACTTCTTTGTAACGCCTTAAAGGCATTGTTGAACCCTTTTTACAAGTTAATCTAATAAAGTTTGTTTGTTTTTGGTTTGCAAATTTAAATCTCCAAAAGTCTTTGAAACCATTACATATGCATCCCATTATCATGCACATCATTACAGGTACCATTACAGGTTTCTCATCTTCTTCACTGTTTATTTTAGCAGAAATGTCTTCTGATCATGCCATCAAAGATCTTCAGGCACAGAACGCCCAGTTCCAACAGATGTTCTTAAGTCTGGCTAAAGGGCAAGAGGATCTAAAAACCCTCATTCTGAAAGAGAAGAAGAAGAAGAAGAAGAAGGTCGTTCTTCTGAATATGGGTAAGAGGTTTGGGGATAGGTTGAAACAGCAAGTTGATCTGACCTCTTCATCCAAGGAAGGGGAGAACCAAGAAGAAGAAAAGGGCCTCAGTCCTACCATCTCTGATGATGATACTGGTTATGATGAGGAGCAATATCATCATGCCGAGGATAGGTACAAGCAGTTAGAAGACTGTCTGAGTGCAATGGAGATTCAGAAGATCCCTGGTTTTGATTTTGGAGAGCTGGGACTGGTATCTGGAGTGGTGATCCCTCATAAGTTCAAAGCTCCTGTTTTTGCCAAATACGATGGAGTATCCTGTCCAAAACTCCATCTCCGCTCGTACGTCAGGAAAATCCAACCCCACACTGCTGATAGAAATTTGTGAGTGCATTTCTTTCAAGATAGTCTGTCAGGGACTCAGCTTGAATGGTTTTATCAGTTGGAAGGAGCCAATGTCCGAAACTGGGAAGACCTTGTTGCCGCTTTCTACAAGCAGTATCAGTATAATGTTGACCTTGCTCCCACTCGTACTCAGCTTCAAGGTATGTCTATGGGTGCAGGTGAAGGTTTTAAAGACTACGCTCAAAAGTGGAGAGACTTAGCTGGAAGAGTCCAACCCCCTTTGTCTGGCAGGGAGTTGGTTGACATGTTTCTGGGGATGCTATCTGGTCCATTTTTCAATCATTTGATCGGCAGTTCGTCATCTGGGTTTACCGAGTTGATCTTGACTGGAGAGAGAGAGTAGAAGCTGGTATCCGAAGTGGTAAAATACAAGAGGATACCTCATCAAGTGCAGTAAAGAAGCCTTTCACCGGTAAGAAAGAAGCTAGTGCAGTATATGGCTCGAGGAGCCAAAGCAAACCTGAACACCGTCAAGAAGTGAATGCGATAGTAATATCAATACCCACAGTTGCTCCACAATGCAACAATCAACAAAGGGTGAAAAGACTACAGAGGCAGTACACTCGGCTCAATATGACCTTGTCTCAAATTCTACCACAATTATTGAAGACTAATCTGGTAACTCTGAGGGAAGCCCCGAAGAACCCTAACACCACTTCTCCTCAATATAACCCGAATGCCCATTGTGCCTATCACTCCGAAAGTCCAGGTCATGATACAAAAAACTATTGGGCCTTGAAAAACAAGGTGCAAGACTTGATCAAAGCCAAAGAGATTGAGTTTGACGCTCCGGAGAAGCCCAACGTCATAACTGCTCCTATGCCCAAACATGGTCATGGAGTGAATGTTGTGGACGATGATTTATTTGTGACCTCCGTAGAAGAAATTTATACTCCTTTGATGACAGTTAAGAAGAATCTATTGTTGGCCGGTTTATTTCTGGGTTGTGGCGAAGGTTGCCACATGTCTTCAAATATGCCTGCTAGTTGCCACTTATTGAAATCAGGTGTTCAACGCCTGATGGATAACAAAGAGATCCTGTTCGAAAAGACTATGATTCCGTTGGTTCCAATTGAAGATGTTGCCATCATAACCATTTCTGCCAATCCTTCCCAAGTTTTCTCGAGAAATCCTGTTAGGATTACACCCATCCCAAGAATTGCTCCGTAAATAATTACTGTCCCTGGTCCTATCCCATACACTTCGGATAAGGTTGTCCCTTGGCACTATGGGGCTGATGTGTATTACCATGGAGTTAAGCAAGACTTAAAGAGTAAAGAAGATGATGTTGATATCAACAATATTGTTGGAGCTAGCAAAGTCACCAGAAGCGGAAGACTCTTTTCTCCCGAGATATCCCCTCCGACTGTTCACAAACCTGTTGTCATTCCATCTGCTAGTACATCAGTTACTATCCCATTTCCTATTCTAGTTATCACCCCTATCGCCGAGCCATCTGGGACTCGGGGCAAAGAAATCATAGGTGAGCCTGCCCAGACGGAGGCACCTAAGAAGATCATTGTAGAAACCTCTAAGCAGGAGATAGAGGAAATTCTGAAGATTATCAAGAAAAGCGACTACAACGTAGTCGAGCAGCTGGGACAGACCCCGTCAAAAATCTCCATGTTGTCCTTGTTGTTGTGTTCTGAAGACCATGCAAAGGCTTTAATTTCTTTCCTCAAGACTTCGCATCTGCCGCAGGAAACTTCCCCCGATCAATTTAAAGACTGCATAGCTAGCTTGACTTCCGGCAATGGGTTGGGTTTCTCAGATGCAGATCTGACTGCTAAAGGAAGAAATCATAATGATGCTCTGCACGTCTCGATCGAGTGCAGGGGCACTATTATGGCCCATGTACTGGTGGATATCGGGTCCTCATTAAATTTTTTGCCAAAGAAAGCACTAGACCGTCTGGACTGTGAATGTTTGATTCTAAAGCCGAGCAATATTGTGGTCAGGGCTTTCGACAGGTCAAAAAGGATGGTGCACGGGGAGGTGGACGTCCCTGTTAAAGTTGGATCTCAGAATTTTGCATCCACCTTTTATGTGATGGATATCAGACCATCATATTCATGCTTGTTGGGTCGCCCTTGGATTCATAAGGCTGGGGCAGTGACTTCCACGCTCCATCAAATGTTGAAATATCCGGTAAAAGGGAAGATTGTCACGGTACAAGGTGAAGAGGAGTATATGGTGAGTCATCTCAATTCCTTTCGCTATATGGAGATGGATGGGGAGTTCATCGAAACCCCTTGTCATAACTTTGAAGAGGTCCCTCAGACTTTGGCGTCAACTGAAGTTGCTACTAACAAACCTCCGATGAAGATGGCTTCCCTCAAGGATGCCAGGGTTGTAATTGAAAAGGGTGGGTGTGCAAATTGGGGTCAGCTCCCTGATTTCACATACAAAATTGGAAAATTTGGTTTGGGCTTTACTACAGGGGCTCAAAGGGATGTTAGGCGCGCGCGGATTGGAAGACCTCCTCTGCACATCAGTAATCAGAGAGTGAATGCCATTGAGGATGGTGAAGAAGATTCAGATATCGACAGCTGGATCTACCCAACGACTAACGGTGGATTGAACAACTGGACGACGAAAGACTTCATACCTGTTTCTTTTATTCCACAGTAATTGACTATTGTTTTGAGATTTGTAATAAACAGTTTGAAACTTTACGGCCCGGTGCCTTGCCCGAGGCACCTTGGCTTTGCTTGTGAGGGCTTATTATTTGTCATTTCATATATCATCAATAAAACATTAGAAGTTTCTTGCATTACAAATTTTGCGCTCCTTGTTTTTCTTTTTCTGTCTCTCGCTTTATCAAAAACAACTATTCTCTCACACACACTCACATGTCATAATGAAGATCCATATCCACTATGGATCCCATTGATAACGACTCTGCTACTTCCAGTTATGACTTCGAAAATCCGATCAACCAAGCCGAGGACGAAGGTGAGGATGATTGTGAGGTACCTGGAGAACTTGCTAGACTGTTACTACAGGAAGAGAGGGCCATACAGCCTCATGAAGAGCTAGTTGAATCAGTGAATTTGGGTACAGAGGAAGACATGAAAAAGGTCAAGATAGGTGTGAATCTGGAACCTAGTTTCAAGCAACGATTGATACAGATGCTACACGACTATGTTGAGATCTTCGCTTGGTCTTACGAAGACATGCTTGGTTTGGACACTGATATCGTGGTACATCGCCTGCCAACCAAAGAGGACTGCCCTCCGGTAAAGCAGAAGGTTCGCCGTATGCGCCCTGAGATGTCAGAGAAAATCAAAGCTGAAGTCATGAAACAGTTCGACGCGGGATTTTTAGCTATTACTTCTTATCCGCAGTGGGTTGCCAACGTTGTTCTGGTGCCTAAGAAAGATGGTAAGGTACGGATGTGTGTGGACTATAGAGATTTGAACAGAGCGAGCCCCAAGGATGATTTCCCTCTTCCTCATATCGATGTTCTGGTCGACAACACTGCGCAACATAAGATCTTCTCCTTTATGGATGATTTTTCTGGTTACAACCAGATCAATATGGCTCCTGAGGACATGGAGAAGACAACCTTCGTTACACAGTGGGGTACCTTCTGTTACAAGGTAATGCCTTTCGGGTTGAAGAATGTTGGGGCAACGTATCAGCGCGCCATGGTCGCTTTGTTCAACGACATGATTCACCATGAGATTGAGGTTTACGTTGATGACGTGATCGCAAGGTCCCAGACCAAAGAAGAGCACCTAGACCATCTCCAGAAACTATTTGACAGGTTGAAGATGTACAAGCTGAGGTTAAACCCGAACAAGTGCACCTTCGGGGTAAAATCTGGTAAGCTGCTCGGTTTCGTCGTCAGTGATAAGGGTATTCCGGTGGACCCTGCCAAGATAAAGGCCATATAGGAGATGCCGGCTCCCCGCACAGAAAAGGAAGTTAAAGGCTTTATGGGACGTATGAACTACATTGCCCGATTCATTTCACATCTGACTGCTACTGGTGAGCCATCTTCAAGCTGCTGAAGAAAGATCAAGTGGTAAAGTGGAATGACGAATGCCAGCATGCTTTCGAAAGAATCAAGGAATACATCCAAGAGCCACCTATTCTGATGTCTCCAATTGAAGGAAGACCTTTGATATTATACTTGACCGTACTGGACAACTTAATGGGGTGCGTGCTAGGGCAGCATGACGAGTCTGGCCGAAAAGAGCACGCTATTTACTACCTTAGCAAAAAGTTTACCGACTGTGAGACCCGATACTAACTGCTCGAGAAAACTTGCCGCGCTTTGGCATGGGCTGCTCGCCGGCTGAGACAGTATATGGTGACTCACACCACTCTATTGATATCAAAGATGGACCCAATCAAGTATATCTTCGAGAAGCCTGCCTTGTCCAGAAGAATAGCAAGATGGCAGATGATCCTAACTAAGTATGACATCCAATACACAACCCAAAAGGCAATCAATGGGAGTGTGTTGGCGGATCATTTTGCGCATCAGGCTGTGGATGACTACCAGTCCATGAATTTCGAGTTCCCGGATGAGAACATCATGTTGGTGACCGACTGTGAAGAACCTGGACCGGATGAAGGACCTGAGGAAGGATCCAGATGGTCTATGTGTTTTGATGGAGCCTCGAACGCGTTGGGTAATGGCATTGGCGTTGTGGTCATATCTCTTGAGGGTTGTCATACTCCATTCACCGCCCGATTATGTTTTAACTGCACCAATAATATGGCGGAGTATGAAGCATGTATCCTGGGTCTTCGAGCTGCTATTGACCTGGGGATTAAGTTCTTGAGTGTATTCAAAGATTCTGCTCTAGTGATCAGTCAGATCAAAGGCGAGTGGGATACGAAGCACCAAAATCTTATTCCTTACAAAGAATATGTACTGACATTGCTTCCGCACTTCGAAGAGATAACCTTTGAACATTTCCCAAGAGAGGAGAATCAGTTAGCGGACGCGCTAGCTACCATGTCTTCTATGTTCAAAGTAAGGTGGGACAATGAAGCTCCCCAGATTACCATCGAGAGGTTGGACGAACCCTCACATTGCTGTGACATCGAGACTGAAGAGGTAACCGATAAACCCTGGTTTCATGAAGTAAAGAGGTATCTTGAGACTCAAGAGTACCCCGAGGGTGCATCTGTTAATGATAAGAAGTTTCTGAGAAGGTTCGCTGCAAAGTTATTCATCAGTAATGGTGTCCTCTATAAGCATAACCATGATTCGACCTTACTGCAATGTGTAGACAAAAGCGAGGCAGAAAGGATTATGGCAGAGTTACATGAAGGAACCTTCGGAACTTATTCCAGTGGATATACCATGGAAAAGAAAATCCTACAGGCAGGAAACTATTGGTCCACTATGGAAGCGGATTGTTATCAGCACTCTCGGACTTGTCATAAGTCCCAAGTCTATGCTGATAAGGTGCATGTACTTCCAGTTCCTCTGAATGTTTTGACAGCTCCTTGGCCTTTCGTAATGTGGGGCATCGACATGATCGACGATATCAGACCTACTGCGTCAAACGGGCATCGTTTCATCCTGGTAGCTATTGATTATTTTACGAAGTGGGTTGAGGTAGCTTCCTTTGCTACAGTAACCAAGAATGTCGTGGCGCGGTTTATCTGACATAACTTGATATGTCGATATGGTGTACCAGAGAGGATCATTACGGACAATGGTACAAATCTCAACAATACAATGATCACCGAACTCTGCAAACAGTTCAAGATACAGCATCACAACTCTTCTCCCTACCGGCCAAAGATGCATGGGGTTGTTGAAGCAGCTAATAAGAACATCAAGAAGATTGTGCAGAAGATGACGGTGACCTAAAAAGACTGGCACGAGATGTTACCATTCGCTCTTCATGGGTTCCGTACCTCAGTGCATACATAAACAAGGGCAACACCCTACTCTCTAGTATACGACATGGAGGCAGTCCTACCCATTGAGGTCCAGATACCCTCTCTCTGGATCATGAAGGATACAGGTTTGAGCGAGGAAGATTGGATCTAGACCCGACTTGATCAGCTGAACTTAATCGATGAAAAGAGACTTACTGCTATTTGCCATGGTCAGACGTATCAAAAGCGAATGATCAAGGCTTTTAACAAGAAAGTCAGATGTCAAGAATATCAAGTCGGGGATCTGGTGATCAAACGCTCATACTACCGCAAGGTGATCCCAGGGGCAAATGGACCCCCACATATGAAGGGCCATTTGTGGTTAAGAACATTTTCTCGAGAGGAGCTATGATTCTAACCACCATGGATGGTGACGACCTTCCTCACCCCGTTAATGCAGACATAGTGAAAAAATACTATGCATAATCAAAGACCCGCTAGGTTGACTGGCCTAGGAACAAATAAGGACTTCCCGGCGAACCAAAAGGGTTCGAGCAAAAGTAAGGGATGAAAATGAAAAAAAATGTACACCCGGCAAGTCGAAAACCTGAAAAGGAGGCTTGGGCAAAAAAGGGTATCCCAGTGGACTGAAAACCCGAAAGGGCGGTCCAAGAAAAAATTAGGGATTGAAGCGTAACACTATGTCTCATTGGATCATCTTGCGACCAGACTTTGGTATCGACTATCAAGCTCGGACGACGCCAATCAATCTGATCTACCTTCAACCAATTAGCAAAGTGATGAGACGCTCGAAGATATAAGGGAAATAGCAGAGTTGGAACCCAATGGGGTTGTTCACATAACTGTTTTTCTTTCTTTTACACAAATTGTATAATTTCTATCCTTCAGCGGCGTTCTCTTACTAGGACGCCAACCTCTTGTACAAAACACCTATTACAGGCCAACTTCAAAATTAATACAATTCATTTTACAATAAATTTCAAAATTGTTTTTCTTTTTCTGTTTTGTTTTACAAGAACGTCCAATGATTCATTTTTGATATATGCATTTGAAAATAATTGTTGCTCATAAATATTTACATAAGAAACAAAAGACAATTACTCATAATTCCAGGAACATGGGCAAACAAGAAGTGTCTGAACCTTACAGTTGCTCTACCCACCAGGTACAGGGATAGAGCCAGCTGGAGAATATAACGATTGAAGGTACATTCACTCCCTGCAGAGTAAGAAAAACACAGTGATATTAGCAGTCTCGAACAGGACACCACTCCTCCCAGCTGAGGCTCACAACCACGAATGAGTCGGCAATATTCTCTCCAAGCAGAGTTTATCTATCATCAGCACTAGAAGATTATCCCCAGTAAAGTCTGGAGGATTGTCCCTAGTAGAGTCTAAAAGATTATCCCCAATGAAGTCGCCACTAAAAGATTATCCCTAGTGGAGTTCATTTCTTTCACAAACAGAAACTCAATCCCCAACGGAGTTCATTATCTTCAGCAATGATAATTCATCCCCAGCCGAGGTTATTTCTCCAAATCAGCAGATTCTCTAGCAGAGTACCTATTCCCCAAAGAATCATTTTCTCATCGGTTTATTCTCTAGCAGGATTATTCACACAATCATCTTCATTCACTATCCTCAGCGAGAACGAATAATTCAACTCTTTTCTCCAGCAGCAATCCGGGATTTATTTCCCCCAGCTAGAGGATATCATAAAAACATTACATATCCATACATCATGACATACGCATAAACATCATACAATACAATCTCATTTATTTTGAGAACATCATTTCTTGATATATGTCATGCATTATATACAAATAACCTTTACCTTTCAGGAAAGATACAATTAAATTCTCATAAAAGTTCAAGCTATGAAGCCCGGATCCGACCGGATAGTATCTTGATTTCTACAGCATATTGTGAAGCCCGGAGAACAACCGGATAACAGTATCGAACACCGTGAAGCATGGATTCGACCAGATAGTGGTTTATCTTTAAGCTATGAAGCCCGGAGAACGACCAGATAATAGTTTAATCCCCAGCAAGCCGTGAAGCCCGGATTACGACCGGATAACAGCTCAACAAGTTACTGTGAAGCCTGGATTACAACCAGATAGCAGTGCGAGGTACCATGAAGCCTGAATTACGACCAGATAGTGGTATGTCATATACACAAGCCATGAAGCCCGGATTACAACCGGATAACAGCTCAACAAGTTATTGTGAAGCCTGTATTACGACCAGATAGCAATACAAGTTATTGTGAAGCCTGGATTACGACCAGATAGCAGCCAAAGACACCACGAAGCCTGGATTACGACCAGATAGTGGTATATCATTAACACAAGTTATGAAGCCCGGATTACGACCGAATAGTATCTTGATTTCCTCCGAACACCATGAAGCCTGGATTTCGACCAGATAGTGGTATGAGACATCACGAAGCCTGGATTACGACCAGATAGAGGTAAAAAAACACTAAAGCCTGGGTTACGACCAGATAACAGTGAGGGACATTATGAAGCTTGGATTATGATCAAATAGCAGTTTACCCAGCCAAATACTATGAAGCCCGGATTACGACCAGATATTAGTAGGCCCAAAGCCAAAGGGGAAGCCCAGATTACGACCGGATAACCATTTGATCTCTTCTGAAGCCTGGATTACAACCAGATAGCAGTACAGAACACCATGAAGCCTGGATTCGACCAGATAATGGTATAAAGCATCGTGAAGCCTGGATTACGACCGAATAACGATAAAAGGACTGAAGCCTGGATTACGACCAGATAACAGTACAAGACACTGCGAAGCCTGGATTTCTACCAAATAGCAGTTTACCTGGACAATTACTAAGAAGCCCGGAGTCGACCGGATATTAGTGTGCCTTACGTTCAAGTTGAAGCCCGGATGCAACCGGATAACAACTCATTTCCTTCTGAAGCCTAGATTACGACCAGATAAGAATCGAGAAATTTCGAAGCCTGGATTACGACTGGATAGCAAGTTTAATCTCATCTCCCCCAGTAAGCCACTGTAAAGCTTGGATTATGACCAGATAGCAATCGGCCTTATCACTATGAAGCCTGGATCATGACCAGATAGTAGTTCACTTTCACCTCTTCAACCAAGAGACGATTTCCCAGTAGAATAACGGACGACTGAAGCTCATAAAATTCTATTTTCTCTCAAGACAGAGATCAACACTCCCCAGCGGAATCTTCCTCAACAACAGGTATACAGACTCTCGCTAAGGAATCTCTTATGCGATCGACACTCCTTCGAATGGCATATTTAAGCCCATCCCCCGTCGGCAATTTCCAAATGGCATCTGTAAGCCCATTCCCGACATCGTAAGACGGACACCACATCATGTGTGTGCAAATTTCTGGGCACTCTAGTGTTCAATCCTCTTCCACCTTTGGATGACGAAAGGCCAGCAAGCCAATCTACATCCTCAGGTTTAAGAAGATTGAACAGGGGCAGCTGTTGTACCCAAAAACTTTCCCTCTCATATTTCTCAAAACATTTCAAGAAAGATCCTCAAGTTGCTCAAGGAAGTCCAAGGGTTGACCAGACAAGCTCTCTCCTAAGGCAATCTACCTCAAATTAGGGTTTCATGTTGCATCAAGATACTTGAGTCCAAGGGACCCCAAATGCTCACCAATGTCCTAATATGTTCTCAAGATCATCCATGTCAAGTTTCAAGCCTTGCAGAGGAAGTTTGCTCAGTCAATTGCTCAAAGGCCTGAAAATCGACTATGCTAGAGCAAAAGTCAACTGTGGCCCACATACAGTCAAACTTCAAGATTTTTGGTCAACATCATCATTTTGAAGTATATTTCATCATTTGATAAAGTGTTGATCATGATTCATCAAGGATTGCTCAGAATTCATCAAGAACCAAAAGTTGCTAAATTAGGGTTTTGCAGGAAAAGTCAACTCAAATTTGACCAAGAATAACTTTCTCATACTTTATGAGAAATGACCCATCAAAAACTCAGTTTGAAGAGGATGCCATGCTCTACAATCCATCTTCAGCTGCCAAGGTCAAAATATGCACTCACAAGAAGTTATGAATTTGGACATTATAGGTCATTTTGAAAAGTCAACAAAAACACCTTTTTTGTCAAAGCTTCATACATGAGCATGGTATATTAAATTGAAATGAGACCAAAAGGCTTGCTTATAGGACATCTCAAGCTTTCTAAAAAGTCACATAACACCTTAAAAGAGTCAAAATTGAGGAAGTTGTGCATTGTTGAAGTTGACATTTTTTGCAAAATTGTCAAAAGTCAACTATGCCTAAAATTGCAAATTTTGCTTAATGGGCCCAATATTTTGCACTTGTTTTGAGTTGGCAACATGGTCCATGAGCCCTAGCCTTTGCCACTTATCATTATCTTGTTTTTATTATTTATTTTGATTTTTATTTGAATTAAATCATTTTAAATCAAAACAAATCATAGAAAATCCAAAACATTGAAATTCAAAGATCTTGTGCTTGTTTCAGATCCTACATACAACTAGCATGAGATTGAATTCGTGTAAAGGCTTGGAGTGCACAAAAAGATTGGTTTTAGGCTATTTTTGGAATGATTTTAAAGTGAATCAAATCCAAATCAAAGACATTGATGGAGGAAGATTAAGATCAATTTTTGAACCCTAATTCATTCCTCAGTACATAAGGATCATTGGCATACCTAAAAGAAGGCTGAAGAGTGGCGCATAAGGTCAGAGCAAACTTGCAAAAAACAAAGAAAAGTAGCAATTCGAATTCACACTTCCAGACATCCTCAAGGCCTTCTAGCTATCCCAATCGCTTCCTTTGAGTGTAAGCAAGCGAAATCAATCAAGAACAAGTCTTTTCTAGTACCAAAACGCGTTGTAAGTCATCCACGACATTGCTCATTTCTTGAATTCGATTTGCGTAATTCTTGCACGTTCAACACATTCTAATCATATATTCTTGTTAACCATCACATATGCAAGCTTTCTGTAACATTTAATTTCATTTTTATGGCCTGTATGAGATTTCACCATTGCTAGGTTTTTGTGCTTCGATTTGGGATTTCTTCATATAGGTAAAATTGGGCCATGAAAGGACCACCATTATACTCAGAAGGTCCAGACGAGTTCATTGATGGCCCTAGTTTTTATTTATCTTGCTCATGGTTGATTTTAAGAGTATGCAGGTTTGTAGTGACAGACAAACGTCCGTAGGTAAAAGTCTGGGACTTTTACCAACAGAGAAGGGAAGAAGACAACTAACGTGGAAGCCTCCCACTCGTCCATTTGAATTTTCGTGTGCATTTATTTTATTTCATTTGTTATTAATATAATAATTGTTGTTTATTTTGTATACAAGAAACGCGTGTAGCTCAGTTGGTAACCATATGGTGAGAAAGTGCTCAAGGACCTGAGTTCGAATCTCAGGTCCCCCAATTTCTTCATTTTCTTTTCTTTCAGGTAATCCAGCGCACACCAAAGACCAAGGTCCACCATGGGGCCTCATCATCCAGCCTGCCAAGTGGCCAGATGGCCAGATCCAAAGGCCATCAATGAAAGAGCACCAAAGGCATGGTCAAAGCAAATGCATGGGATCTCAGAAGGTCAACGTGGACCTTTGGTTTTGGGCCCAGAAATCTGATCTACACACACCCCAAATCACTCTTCAGGCCCATTTTCTCTTTCTATTTTCTTTTTATATTTTTTTGTTTTATTTAATTTGTTTATTGATTTTACTAACAAAATTAAATAATTCTTTTTATCAAAAAATCACAAAAATAATATTTTTTACCAAATTAGGTTTAGATTTTATTTTTTATCAAAAATTAAATTAATTTAATTAGGTTGTTAATTTTAGATAACTTTAATTCTTTTTTTAAATAAATTAAAGTTAATTAGAACAATTAGGGTTTTAACTTAATTATATTTTTTTCTTTCCCTGAAAATAACAAAACACAAAAATAGGCAATTTATTTATTTTCATTTAATTAATTTAATTAGCTAATTAATTTCGTATTTAATTTTAAAATCATACTCTTTTTCTTAAAAATAACAAAAACATTTTTTTTCTTTTAATTAGGTTAGAAAGGGCCAAAACCCCAATTTTTCTTATCGTTCTTAATTTTATCGCGCGATTTATTATTATTCACCATATTTATGTAATTGTCCACAAGTTATAAAAGTTTAATTAGGACTTTTACTTTTCATTTATCACTCTATTTTTAAGGGTTTGTTTTTGGCTATGTAAATACCCGAAGCCTTGTAATAGCGTAGTTTAATTTCCGCACTTTAAATTTCTGCAAAATATTAAACTGTTAGATGTATGAATATTTAGGGATGCATGACAAGAATGTATGTAAACTTTAAAACAGTTAGGAAACCCTATATGCGCAAAGATAAATAACTTGAAATTGAATCACTCGCACATGCGCACTCCTAGGGTATACTCTCACTTGGTTGCCTTCGGTAAACGGTCATTAAGTATAGGATATTTTAGTGGTCACTCTCTTGTCTAAACAAAGATCAAAGTCCCGTTCGGAAAAGTTGCCTCGGAATGGTTGCCTCGGATATTGTTGCCTCGAATGATTGATCTAAGACATTAGGGTTACTACTAAGACGTCCTAACATTGCTTTAGTGACCGTACGTCCCCTTTCAAATTGACCCTCAAAACTCCAACGACGGTGCTACCTACTCACTAATAGTAGGATAACACTGTCTAAAGGAAACAAACATAGAACAATTCTTTTTTCGAGTAGGTAGATTAGTCCTTAAATACTTGCTCAATCCAAACAAACTTTTTCACACTTACACTCCTCTTTTAAACAAAGATCTCAAAAACACTTCGTAACACTCTTGAAGACAAAAGCAAGAGTTAAATCGAAGTCAAAAACTTTTCAAATCACACAAACATACAAAGAAGCAATTTTGAAAATGATGAGCAAGTACCTAAGAGCCCGTAGATAACTATGGATAGAAAGGGTGCTAATACCTTCCCTTTCTATAATCTACCCCCCGTACTCAGAAAATCTCGAAAAAAGGAATTTTTCTGTGCTTTTTTCCTTTCCTTGTTGGATAAAATAAAAGCCGGTGGCAACTCTTGCTTACCGCGACATTTTGCAAACACAAACGCAAAACGCAAACCAGCAATTCCTAAAAAAACAGTCTCGGTTCTCGCCACCGTATCACACATACATTGTGGCATACGCATGTGCATCATACAACACAATCTCATTTATTTTGAGAACATCATTACTCAATACATTTCATACATCATGACATTACATACGACTAACTCTTTGCCTTTCAGGGAAAGATATAATCAAGTTCTCACAAGTTTTCTCTGGTTCAGTCAAATAAATACTAAGATTTCTATTCCAGTTCAAGCTATGAAGCCCGGAGATCGACCGAATAATATCTTGATTTCTCCAAAATACTATGAAGCCTGGAATCGACCAGATAGTGGTATATCTTAAATTCAAGCTATGAAGCCCGAAAATCGACCGGATAATATCTTGATTTCTCTGAAATACTACGAAGCCTGGAATCGACCAGATAGTGGTATATCTTAAATACAAGCTTTGAAGCCCGGAAATCGACCAGAAAACAGCTTAACCCTCAGCATGTTATTGTGAAGCCTGGAAATTGACCAGATAGCAATACAAGATACCATGAAGCTTGGAATCGACCATATAATGGTATAAGACACCGTGAAGCCTGGATCACGACCAGATAGCGGCAAAGGATACTGAAGCCTGGGACACAACCAGATAACATTATAAGGTACTGTGAAGCTCGGAATTTGATCGAATAGCCGTTTACCCAGCCAATTACCATGAAGCCCGGAAATCGACCGGATATTAGTATGCCTTAAATTCAAGTTGAAGCCCGGATGCGACCAGATAACCACTTGATTCCTTTTGAAGCCTGGAGCACGACCAGATAAGAATTGAGAAATTGCAAAACCTGGAGAATGACCAGATAGCAAGTTTAATCTCATCTCCCCATTAAGTCACTGTAAAGCCTGGAGCACGACCAGATAGCAGTCGGTCTTACTTTTCTCAGTAAATCACTGTGAAGCCTGGTGCACGACCAGATAACAGTTCATTTTCACCTCCTAAACTAAGAGGTGACTCCCCATTAGAGTAACGGACAACTGAAGCTCCAAAAATTATTCTTTTCCCAAGACAGAGACCAGCATTCCCTAGCGTAGTCCTCCTCAACAACATGTATACGGGCTCTCGTAAAGGAATCTCTTATGCGATCGACACTTCTTCTGATGGCATCTTTAAGCCCATCTTCCGACATCAACCTCCAAATGGCATCTATAAGCCCATTCCCCACATCGCAAGACCATTACCACTTCATGCGAGTGCAAATTTCTGGACACTCTAGTGTTCAATCATCTTCCACCTTCAGATTACGAAAGGCAGACAAGCCAATCTACATCTTCAGGTTTAAGAAGATTGAACAGGGGCAGCTGTTGTACCCAAAAATTTTCCCACCCATATTTCTCAATACATGTCAAGTGAGGTCCTCAAATTGCTCTAGGAAGTCCAAGGGTTGACCAGACAAACTCTCTCCTAAGGTAGTCTACCTCAAATTAGGGTTTCAGTTTGCATCAAGATGTTTGAGTCCAAAGGATCCCAAATGCTCAACATTGTCCTAATATGTTCTCAACATCATCCATGCCATGTTTCAAGCCTTGCAGAGGAGGTTTGCTAAGTCAATTGCTCAAAGGCCTAAAAATCGACTGTGCTAGGGCAAAAGTCAACTGTGGCCCACATACAGTCAAACTTCAAGATTTTTGGTCAACATCTTCATTTTAAAGTATTATTCATCATTTGATCAAGGGTTGATCATGATTCCTCAAGGATTGCTCACAATTCATCAAAACCCAAAAGTTGCTAAATTAGGATTTTGTAGGAAAAGTCAACTCAACTTTGACCAAGCATAAATTTCTCATACTTTATAAATAATGACCCATCCAAAGCTCATTTTGAAGAGGATGTAATTACCTACAATCCATCTTCATCTCCCAAGTTAAAAATATTCACTCACAAGAAGATATAAATTTGGATATTATAGGTCATTTTAGAAAGTCAACAAAAACACCTTTTGGGTCAAAGCTTCATACATGAACATGACAGCCTCAATTGAGATGAGACTAAAAGGGTTTTTTAGAGGACATCTTAAGATTTCTAAAAAGTCCAAGAACACCTCTCTAGGGTCAAAATTGAAGGAGTTTTGAATTGGCAAAGTTGACCCTTTTTTCAAAATTGCCAAAAGTCAAATGTGCCCAAAATTGCATTTTTTGTCAAATGGGCCTTACTTTTTATGCTTGCGCTGAGTTTGTAATGTGACCCACGACCCATGAGCTTTTCCGTTTGTCATTATTATATGCTTGTTATTTATTTTGATTTTATTTCATTTAAATCAAATAAAATCAAAATAAAATCATGAAAATATCAAAAACTAATCAAAGCTTGAGAATTTGTGCATGTTTAGGTCTATTATACAGCTGGAGATGGAATCAAATCGTGCAAGATTCATTTGGACACAAAAAGATTGCATTTTGCTTAATTTAGAAAGATTTTGTACAATGATCAAATCATGAATCATAAATCATAATTGGAGAGATTTGATACAAGTTTGTAACACTAATTCCTTCTAGGGTACATAAGGAACATTTGCAAATAAAAAACTGAGAGATTGGAGGCGTGCAAAAGAAAAAGCAAGTTTCAAAAAATTGGAGAAAAGTGGCAAACTGATTTCCACATTCCAGATCAATTCAAAGCATTCTAGTGATCCCAATCAATTGTTGGACATCCAAGGATCAAGATTCAACCACTAGTAAGCTTCTTCAAGCCTTGAAACACGCTATAAGTACCACACGGTTTTCATATTTTCTTGAAATTGAATACCATCATTCTGGCATCTTTAACGTGATTTATTAGTATATTCTTAATCCATGAGTTATTTGCAAGCTAATGGTTATGTCCAATTGCGTTTCATTGACTATACAGCAAGTTGCCTTAGTTAGGGTTCTTGTTTCGTTTTTAGGGGTTTTCTGTACAGGGACAATTGGCCATGGGTAGTGGTACCATGATGCTCGTGAGGTTGCAATGAGTTAATTGGTACCACTGGTTTTGATTTATCATGCAGGGACAAGGTTTTGGGGTGGACAAGGGTTGTACCTACACCCAAGTGACCGTAGGTAAAAGTTTCAGGGCTAACACGACAGTGGGAGGAAGAAGAAAGCAACACGTCGCTCCCTAACTTGCCCATTCAAGTTTGCGCGCGTTTTAAGATTGTGATTTTTTGTTTTATCATATTATATTTCTTTGTTAGTATTCTTACAAATAACCAAGCCAGCTCAACTGGTAAACGTGCAGTGTGATTATGTTCAAGGAACTGGGTTCGATCCAAAGGTCCCAACTTTGCTTTCTGTTGTTTTTTATTGCATAATCAGGTGCCCAGGTGTCCTATAAGTCCACCATGTACCATCAGTGATCAGCCATCAGATCGTCAATATTCCAGATCCAAGGCTTCTCATATGAGGGCCTACCATGTGCACAGGTCAAGCGTACACACAGGATTGAAAAAGTCAAACAAGGCCATCAACATTTGGGCTTGAATTTGCAAGTCACACCCCCTCCTTTTGCTATTTACCCCAGGCCCATTCTATTTCTTTTCTAATTTTTCTATTTTAATTTAATTTGTTTAAATTGTTTTCTAACACAAGATTAATTTCTTTTTTTCACAAAAAATCATAAAATCAATTTCACAAATTTAGAATTAGGTTTTTTTGTTTTATCAAATTTAATTTAATATTAGTTTAAATTTAATTTAGGATTAATTCTAACTTTTTCATATATTTAAAATCAAATTAGACAAATTAGGGTGTTGCTTTTGATTTAATTTTTATTTCTTTCATAAAATAAAAGAATACAAAAATAGGTTGATTTAATTATTTTTCTTAAATTTAAATTAATTAGTAATTAGGTTTTTATTTATTCAATTAAACCTTATTTTCTTAAAATATCACAAACAACAAAAAAATGTTTTTTCTCTTTAAATTGCAATTAGACTTAGGTGGGGTCAAAACCCTAAATTCTCTCGTTCTCGATTCATCGCGCGCGTTTACTATTTTTTGCAATATTAATGTAACTGCTCATGGTATGTAATAGTTTAAATTAGGATTTTCTTTATTTATCGTTTTTACAGGTTTTTTGGCTATGTAATTAATCCCCCTCCCTGAAGCCTTGTAATAGCGTCGTTTTTATTTCTCGCATTTTAATTCTTGCAAATATTAACTGTTAGATGTATGTTAATAGGATTGTATGACAAGATTGCATGTTAATTTAAAATGGCTAGTGTTGCACCCCAAAATTTGCCCTCCCATATTTTTCAAGAAAATTGCCAAGTCAAGCTGCAAAATTCCCCAAGGGTTGCACAGTGCAAAGGCCTCCCATACAGTCAAAACTAGGGTTTGTGTATTGATCAAGAAAATGAAGTTTTCAAAGGTCCAATCAAGTCTCACATGCCTACAAAGATGGTCAAGCATCCTCATATCAAGTTTCAAGGCATTCAGCTCAAAATTGCACAGTCAAAACCCTAAATTGCACTACAGTCAACTGTAGGGGCAAAATGGTCATTTGACAGTCAAAAGTTCAAATTTTTGGTCAACAAATCATTTTGAAGCCACAAACATCATTTGATCAATGCTTGATCATGATTCTCAATATTTGGCTCAGAAAATCATCAAGATGCAAAAGTTTCCTTATTTGGACAGCTGAAAAAGTCAACTGAAATTGACCAGGGCATAACTCTCACATGGATTATCAGAAAAATCCCATCCAAAGCTCATTTTGAAGAGAAAGACATTTCCTACAACTCATATTCATACTTCAAGTCCAAGAAATGCTCTCACAAAAAGTTATCAATTTCAACATTATAGGTCATTTTCAAAAGTCAACAAAAAGGGACTTTAAGTCAAAGGCCATAACTTGAGATTGGTAAATCAAAATGACATGGGACCAAAGACATTGGTTAGAGGACTCAAAGACCTTTCCAAAATGTCCAAGAACATGAGAAAAGCTTAAAAATTGAGTAAGTTATGCCTTGTGGAAGTTGGGAAATTTTTGATATTTTGAAAAGTCAACATTGATTCAAATGACCTAAAATTGCTAATGGGCCCATTTTTCTTCCATGATTCATCATCCATGACATGTACACGACCACTTGGCCCAAAGGGAAGTATTTTCTCATTTTTTATTTATTTATTTGAATTATTATTTATATTAATTCATTTAAATCAATTAAATATAGGAAAAATACTAACCTAAGTTTTCAAATCTTTTTGTACACATTTCAGCCTCAAGATTTCGTGCCTAAGTCAATAAGGAAAGATTTGGAGCTAATTGATCATAATTGACACAAATGCACATGGAAAAAGATGTGAAAAGATCCTTAAAATCAAATTTCCAAAAACCATCAATGCCATGGATTTGATTGAGTTTTGTTAACCTAATAGCCTCACTACATATGCCTGATGAGAAACCTAATGCAAAGGGACTGAAAGCTGCGCTAAAGAACCCATTAAAAACTTGAAATTTTCTCCATAAAACTCAATTCTGAAAACATTGTTACAGGTCGATTAAAAGCATAATTTTCATTCCATTAGCTTCCTTGAAGGTGCCTGATCAGATTCCAATCACAAACATCCACTCAAACGCCAAGAATCGGTACCTAGGACTCAAACTGTTTCAGAAAAATTGCAGAATCGTGCATCATAATTCACGCATCTTTTGCATTTTTTATTTATGGATTCATGTTCATTATGATGTTTTGAAGCTAACCAATGCCTTTAATTTGATTATTATGTTGTGTATGAGATTTTACCATGCTTGAATTCTAGGGTTTACAGGATGCGAATTTGGGGATTTTGAAACCAGGCAAAATTGGGACATATGACCTTGATCATTAAAACAAGCGCTTTGGGACGAACGAGAATCAACCCTCACGCTCAATTTATGAGCGCTTGAGAGCTATTCGCTATTTTCCAATAGCCTGCCTAAAACCACGCGTTTAAAACCGTTGCCTCATGTTTTTGTTTTCAGGCACAGGAAGAAGATGGAGTCGTGGCAGTGTATGATACGCTAATTTGAATCTCGCGCGTTTTAACCCACTAACATCATGTTTTTATTTATTATATTTATATGTTATTATATGTTAAATGTACAAGCGATGGTTCAGTGGCAAATGCGTTGTTTGGAACGGTACATGACCTGGGTTCGAGCCCCAGGTCTTACAAGTTTCCATATTATTTTTCAAAAGCAATTCCCATGTGCTTCAAGGCTGCAGATGCATCATGTTCCTTCATCATCTATCCATACACGCGTCTAGCATATTCAGATCAAGGGCTGAGAATTGATGGACACCATGAGGATGAGTCAGCGCGCGTATACGTGTCATGCAAAGTCAACAAAAGCCATGCTCAATGGGCCAGCATTATTTGGGCTATACCTCTCATATGGGGACAGAACCCCCTAAGGTTTTGCCATTCAATTTTATTTATTTTATTTTTTTTATTTGTTTCAATTGTCCTTTTTCTTTAATTTATTAATTTTTATAAACTATAAAATACACAAGAATCAGAAAAATGAAAAAAAACATAATAAATATTTTATTTTAATTATTTTCATAAACAAATTGCATGTAAATAAATTTAGTTTAAATTAGGGTTTTGCAATATTAATTCCTTTCATAAAAAATCTAAAAAAATGTAGAACTAGGTTTAATTGATAATTTTTGTTCCTTTTAATTTTTCTTTTTTTTATAATAATATTTATTTTATTTATTTTTATAATTAAATTTGCATGTAAATTAACTTAGGTTTAAATTAGGTTAAAACTCAATATTTTCATAATAAATTTAAAAGCCATTAGAATTAGGGTTAGTTAATTTTAATTAATTCTTTTTTCATATTAAATCTAAAAATACTAAAATACCCAAAACAATTTCTTTTAATTTTAATTTTAATTCCTCATTAACTTTAATTTTGCAAAAGGGTCCAACGCCCATATTTTTAATTGTTTAATTTCGCATATTTATTTTATTTCACTCAAATAATTATGTACCTCTCCCGAAGCTTTGTAATTACCTCTCACACTTTTCAATTCTTTACTTTTCTGTCAAATCGGGTCCGGTTTAATTTTGGCGATGTGGACCCGCGCCATTTGTAATAGCTTTAGATTTACTTTTTCCTCGCAACTTTTAACTGTTAAACAAAGCATGCAAGAATGAATGGCCTTAAATAAAATCAAGCGTAGATCACTTTAACATGACAAGACAAATACAAATGAAAACGACACACGAATCGCACACACCACCCCTAGGGTACGCCTCACTGTTGCCTTGCCTCGAAAGGTGATCGTCGAGTAGAGGACGTCTTAGTAAGTCCTCATGATCCGGGAACCTGGCATGAGGGTAGCTTCTAAGGTGTCTTCCTATTGCTCTGGTGATCACCATGTCCCGAACCTCGAATTGACCCGAACACCTCCAACGGTGGTGCTACCTACCTCTCAATGGTGGGATGGCACTACTTTAAAGGACATTTACACAGACGAATTCCTTAGGGTAGGTAGGTTCTCGTAGATACTTGCTCTCTTCAAAAACAAACAAAAATCTTTTCACACCGACACTTTTCAAAAGCTTTCAAAGCAATTTTTCAAACACTCTGACACAAGAGTCGAACTGAAATTTTCAAAGAAACTTTTTAAAACCCACAGTTGAAAAGCAAACAAACCATTTTGAAAACACAATGAGCAAGTATCTAAGAGCCCATGGGTAACCATGGATAGAAAGGGTGCTAACACCTTCCCTTTCTATAATCTACCTCCCGAACCGAGAACTATCTCTTTAAGGAATTTTTCTGTGCTTTTGTCCTTTCCATTTGGAGAAAATAAAAGACGGTGGCGACTCTTGCTTCCGCGACATTTCGCGAACCAGCGTTAAACAGTCAGTTCCAGATCCACCGATCACAGAACTGGCGACTCTGCTGGGGACCCTTTATAAAGTGAGGTGTACCTTAGGTTTAGTTCATAACTGTGTTTTCAATTGTATTGACTTGTGTGCTTTAAATTGTGGGTTGCTTGGGAGTTCTATAGATCCTAACCCGGATCTGGGGGATACCTTCTTAGAAAGTAGCAACAAGGCTGTGAGGGAACTGTGCGGGGTATACCGACATGGTTGAAACAATCTGCTACGTTGATGTGGCACTTTGGTGTGTACCGGTAACCCTTGAGTTCAGTCAAGGAGAGTACGGGGCCTCCGCGTGGTGTCGTGAAGCATCAACAGACCTTAGGAACCTTAATTGAACTATCTTGGCCTTTTTAGGGTAGTGAGATAACTGACTTTGGTGCAGTCCGAGGTTGGTTGATACTCGATACTACACTCAATTGAGGGTTGCTTTCCTGGAATATTTCGGTCGCCAGTTCAGTGGCTAAATCGAAACGATGAACAATGAAAGCAATCCCGTGATATTGGGAACCTTAGAACCCAGTTACTTTGATTAGGACAGGTTGAACCCACCAACTTCAAGAGGGTACTACCCAGACCTCATGCTGGCCTAAACTCTAAGGGCTCTTTGTGTGACTTGTGTGCCTTCGTACTTGACTAGTTGCATGCTTGTTATCTAACCCTTGAGTTCTTGCAGGTTTTGTTAGGACTCATAACAAAGTTTACCGAATGTCTTGCAGGTTTTGTTCATAGTCCTTAATTGGGACTTATAACAGGGTGTACTAACCACTTGCAGGTTCTGTTTATAGTCCTTAATTGGGACTCATGACAGGTTTTACTTAGGTTCCTGCAGGTTTTGTTCATAGTCCTTAATTGGGACTTATAACAGGGTGTACTAACTACTCGCAGGTTCTGTTTATAGTCCTTAATTGGGACTCATGACAGGTTTTACTTAGGTTTCTGGCAGGTTTTGTTTTAGTCCTTAATAAGGGCTCATAACAGGGTTTATCCATACTACCCCATGCATCATGACATCATATCATTGCATACATCCTAACCCATTTCAAGGATCTCAAGGGCTTGTGATGCAGGTCATGATAAATCAAACATCCAGCAAGGGGCAAAGAGGATTTATTTTCCTCTAGCCAAAGTTGTCAGGGGCTATGACCCACTTGATATGGTGAGCTCTGACTCTTGAAGAAGGTTCCCTTAACCAAGGTTGTTTGGAAATCAAAACCAGACATGATGACTAAAGTCAGGGGCTATGACCCACTGGATATGGTGAGCCTTTGACCCTTGAAGAAGGACTCTCAACAACCTGAAGTACCTTCAATCAAGTTACCAGTTTCCAGCTCTAACAAATTTCTTGTTTACCCCGCGAGGTCCTTGAAAACATTGCATGCATATCATACTCATCCTTACATAACAGGTATCTTTGTTGCAGGTCACTTACCTTTCCCGCTGTTTATTTCAGCAATGGCTTCCCAACAAGATAACCAGGACCTTCTTGCTCAAGAGACTCGGTTCGGGGAAATCCTCCTGAATCTATCCAAGGGGCAGGAGGAGCTAAGGACACTTCTCATGGAGACCTTCATCAGGGGCAGTGCTGAGGATGAAGGGCTGAAACACCTACAAGCTGAGATGGATGCAATGAAAGTCCAAATGCTGGGGCAGAGGAATGCTATTCAAGGGTTAGCTCAAAGACAAGATGAGCTCCGGTTTCTCGTCAACCAACTGCTTCAGGGTAACCAACTGGGGCAAGAGTCTAAGGGTAAAGAGCCAGTCATTGTCCAACCACCTTCGAGACAAAGAGGCAAGGAGAGAGCTCCTCAAATGGTTCCAGTACCCCAAATTCAGCATCAACCTCACGAGCTTCAGGCAGACAGGCCCAAAAGGCAATTCACCAAGCTCAACGTGTCGCTGCCTCAAGCCCTACAACAACTGCTGAGGTTGAACTTGGTAACTCTAAAGGATCCTCCTAAGAATCCCAACAGGACACCTTCAAGGTATAACCCCAACGCTCACTGCGCTTATCATTCTGACAGCCCGGGGCATGCTACAGAGGATTGTTGGACTCTGAAAAATAAGATCCAGGACCTGATTGAGGAAGGAGCTGTGGAATTCACCCAAGACGGCCAGGCTGAGTGCTTTTACCATCCCTACAGGAGGCACCATTTGAAGTAACAAGCCCTGAGATAAAAAGACTTTTGTTCATTAGGATTTTCAAGTTGTAATTTTCTTTTGTTCAAACATTTATTCATGTTAAACATTGTTATTCCATTAATGCATCGCATGTCTGTTTTGAAGCAATATATTCGTACTCACTATACGCAAATTATTTTCATATTTTTTTTCTGATGTCAACTCTGGATCTAAAATTCTAAGCCTCTTGAGGGAGGATGACGAAAACGATACCGCGATCATTACAGTATGCTTTTGAACAGACCCCGCTGATGAGGTACAGGCATTGTTTTAAATCCTAAACACTGGAGTTATAAGGAAGATAATCCCTCGTCAACCCCTCTGAGCCAAAGAAGTAGGAGTTTTTCTTTTCGAAAATTAAAACCCTTAATCATAACCTGGGGCAGGGTAGTTCTCTCAGTTGATCCAAGTGCATAACAAATGGCGCCAAAGGAGTCCTTACAAAACAAAAGACAGTGATGGTTCTGAATAAATCATAAGGACAGGCAGTCATTATCTAAAAAATCAAAAAGCCCATTAAGTCAAAACCCATGAAGGAGACTTACAAAACTGGGGCATCCCGCTGACTGTAATTCCAAAAAGGAAACAGTTCAGGCAAAAAAGAAAGGGATAACAAAAATCAAGAAAGAGGTCTCACAAACCCTCAACCAAAGCAAAAAATGACTGCCTATTCAAAAGAAATCATCAACATCTGAACCATTATTGGAACATCAGGACAAAGACTCAAACAAGGTCTAACGCACGATCAACTGAGTTTAGGTTTGGAGAACATCACGAAGAGCGGGTGGGTACAAATAAAATTTGAGCCTTTATCCTTTGTTTCTTAAACCGTGAACCAGGCCACGTTATAACCCTCAAAAGTCCTAGCTGAAGCATGGGTTAGTTCGAAAGCATACTGTTACAAAAGGTATCCTGACTCCTTAAGGCCTACGGTAAATACGGAGTTGACATCATGTTTTACAAACATTCATTTGTTTTATGAAAAAAAGAATACATTTTCAAAATCTTCAAGACAGACATAGGCTTTGCATTTTTAACATAACTTTGTTTGCATATGACTTTTTGTTTGAACAGTATAGAAGTTCGCACGACGAATATCTAATGAACAGAAGCACTTCCAATCAAGGGGCATGGCATGACTATTGTCCATCATCTGGGGCAGTTAAGTCAAGATTTGGAGAATCTCTCAAAGGCCAAATAGCCTGGGGCAAATCTCCTCCTGAGTCACTTGGGGCATTCCAACAACAAATCTTGCCTGGTCAAACACCTTCTGGCGGCACGACAAAAACACTTCTAAACAGGGGCAACACCCTACATTCCCTGAACGCGGACATAGTCGAAAAATACTACGCAAAATCAAAGACCCGCTAGGTTGACACACCTAGGCAAAAATAAGGGCTTCCCGGCGAACCAAAAGGGTTCGGGCAAAATGAAGGGATGAAATGAAAAAATCTGTACACCCGGCAAGTCGAAAACCTGAAAAGGCGGCTTGGGCAAAAATGGGTATCCCGGTGGACTGAAAACCCAAAAGGGCGGTCCAGGCAAAAATTAGGGATCAAAGCGTACGACTATGTCCTGTCATCTTGTCACCTGCCTATCAGAAGAAGGTTGGTCCATCAACAGCTATCAGCACCTCATAGGTCTTCTTCTCCAACCTCCGAAACAGGGGCAATAAGGAGTTGCCTAAAAGCAATCTAATTGTTCTGTTCTCCAAGGTACCAAGGTAGGTTCAGCTAAAGAATATAACCAGTACATATTAATTCCCCAGAGAGTGATTCAGCAAAACAGGGCATTCTTCTCCAAGCAAAGTTACCGAATCTTAAGGAAGTTGAGTATCCTCCAGCAGATCTCAACCTTCCCCAGCAGCAATATACATGTTCTTAACAAGCATCCCCGGCAGTCTTGGTCTAAAGATTGTTCCCCGACGGCATATCAACATTCAAAGGAACCACTTCCCCCATATATCAAAACTTCCCCAGGAAAGTCCAATCCAGTTCCCCAGGAAAATTGGAATCCATCTCCCCAAGCAATAAGCTTATCCCCAGTAGATTCTAGAAGCTTATCCCTCGCAGAACACGAATGCGTCGTCCGACTTGATTCAAAGAGTTATTTCCTTAACAGGATATAACTGGGTTATCCTCAGCCAAAAGCCACGGAAAGAGCGTCCTCGACGAAATCTTCTTACCCCAGCGAAGTCCATCAACACTTCCAACAGCAGAGATATCCTCAGCAAGTTACTATCAACAATTCAGCAAAATATCTCTCTTCCCACAGAGTATCACTCCCCAGCATGGTCGCTAGAGTATTTTTTCTCCCCGCAGAATCTTCCATTTGCCAAGTTTATTCCTCAACGGAGTCATCTTCTCCTACCGGTATTCTTGCAGTTATCATCCCCAGCGGAAGCAAAATCTATTCTTCAACATCAGCCCAGGATATGACTTCCCGGCACCCGTCAAAGATTTAATTTCCTAGACGAAAACATACATTCATAAACACCACATACATCATTATAACATGCATAGACGCATCATATCATACAAATCTCATTCATGTTGAGAACATCATTGCTTGATCCATATCATCCATTGCATATGACTGACCTTTACCTTTCAGGAAAGATTCAGTTAAATTCTCAATCATATTTCAAGACCTAGACCGGTTCAGTTAATCGACTCCAAAGATTTCTTATCCAGTCCAAGGCCTTCTCTAGTCCAGCTAAATCGACTCCCAACAGATTTTTCTGATGAAGACTCAGTAGAAGTTATCAGATCCTATTGGTTCTCTCTCCGACGGTGCATGAGATTTCCATTTTAGGGTTTTCTTTAAAGATTATAATTTCCTATTGGTTCTCTCTCCGACGGTGCATGAGATTTCCATTTTAGGGTTTTCTTTAAAGACTATAATTTCCTATTGGTTCTCTCTCCGACGGTGCATGAGATTTCCATTTTAGGGTTTTCTTTAAAGATTATAATTTCCTATTGGTTCTCTCTCCGACGGTGCATGAGATTTCCATTTTAGGGTTTTCTTTAAAGATTATAATTTCCTATTGGTTCTCTCTCCGACGGTGCATGAGATTTCCATTTTAGGGTTTTCTTTAAAGATTATAATTTCCTATTGGTTCTCTCTCCGACGGTGCATGAGATTTCCATTTTAGGGTTTTCTTTAAAGATTATAATTTCCTATTGGTTCTCTCTCCGACGGTGCATGAGATTTCCATTTTAGGGTTTTCTTTAAAGATTATAATTTCCTATTGGTTCTCTCTCCGACGGTGCATGAGATTTCCATTTTAGGGTTTTCTTTAAAGATTATAATTTCCTATTGGTTCTCTCTCCGACGGTGCATGAGATTTCCATTTTAGGGTTTTCTTTAAAGATTATAATTTCCTATTGGTTCTCTCTCCGACGGTGCATGAGATTTCCATTTTAGGGTTTTCTTTAAAGATCATAATTTCCTATTGGTTTTCTCTCCGACGGTGCATGAGATTTCCATTTTAGGGTTTTCTTTAAAGATTATAATTTCCTATTGGTTCTCTCTCCGACGGTGCATGAGATTTCCATTTTAGGGTTTTCTTTAAAGATTATAATTTCCTATTGGTTCTCTCTCCGACGGTGCATGAGATTTCCATTTTAGGGTTTTCTTTAAAAGATTATAATTTCCTATTGGTTCTCTCTCCGACGGTGCATGAGATTTCCATTTTAGGGTTTTCTTTAAGATTATAATTTCCTATTGGTTCTCTCTCCGACGGTGCATGAGATTTCCATTTTAGGTTTTTTTTCTTTAAAGATTATATTTTCCTATTGGTTCTCTCTCCGACGGTGCATGAGATTTCCATTATGGTTCCCTCTCCAACGGCGAGTGAGGTGGTAAGTCCTTTTCAAGATGTTTCCCTCTCCGACGGTGAGTGTGAGGTGATAGTCTCCTATGGTTCCCTCTCCAACGGCGAGTGAGGTGGTAAGTCCTTTTCAAGATGTTTCCCTCTCCGACGGTGAGTGTGAGGTGATAGTCTCCTATGGTTCCCTCTCCAACGGCGAGTGAGGTGGTAAGTCCTTTTCAAGATGTTTCCCTCTCCGACGGTGAGTGTGAGGTGATAGTCTCCTATGGTTCCCTCTCCAACGGCGAGTGAGGTGGTAAGTCCTTTTCAAGATGTTTCCCTCTCCGACGGTGAGTGTGAGGTGATAGTCTCCTATGGTTCCCTCTCCAACGGCGAGTGAGGTGGTAAGTCCTTTTCAAGATGTTTCCCTCTCCGACGGTGAGTGTGAGGTGATAGTCTCCTATGGTTCCCTCTCCAACGGCGAGTGAGGTGGTAAGTCCTTTTCAAGATGTTTCCCTCTCCGACGGTGAGTGTGAGGTGATAGTCTCCTATGGTTCCCTCTCCAACGGCGAGTGAGGTGGTAAGTCCTTTTCAAGATGTTTCCCTCTCCGACGGTGAGTGTGAGGTGATAGTCTCCTATGGTTCCCTCTCCAACGGCGAGTGAGGTGGTAAGTCCTTTTCAAGATGTTTCCCTCTCCGACGGTGAGTGTGAGGTGATAGTCTCCTATGGTTCCCTCTCCAACGGCGAGTGAGGTGGTAAGTCCTTTTCAAGATGTTTCCCTCTCCGACGGTGAGTGTGAGGTGATAGTCTCCTATGGTTCCCTCTCCAACGGCGAGTGAGGTGGTAAGTCCTTTTCAAGATGTTTCCCTCTCCGACGGTGAGTGTGAGGTGATAGTCTCCTATGGTTCCCTCTCCAACGGCGAGTGAGGTGGTAAGTCCTTTTCAAGATGTTTCCCTCTCCGACGGTGAGTGTGAGGTGATAGTCTCCTATGGTTCCCTCTCCAACGGCGAGTGAGGTGGTAAGTCCTTTTCAAGATGTTTCCCTCTCCGACGGTGAGTGTGAGGTGATAGTCTCCTATGGTTCCCTCTCCAACGGCGAGTGAGGTGGTAAGTCCTTTTCAAGATGTTTCCCTCTCCGACGGTGAGTGTGAGGTGATAGTCTCCTATGGTTCCCTCTCCAACGGCGAGTGAGGTGGTAAGTCCTTTTCAAGATGTTTCCCTCTCCGACGGTGAGTGTGAGGTGATAGTCTCCTATGGTTCCCTCTCCAACGGCGAGTGAGGTGGTAAGTCCTTTTCAGATGTTTCCCTCTCCGACGGTGAGTGTGAGGTGATAGTCTCTTATGGTTCCCTCTCCGACGGTGAGTGAGGTGGTAATTCCTTTTTCAGATGTTTCCCTCTCCGACGGTGAGTGTGAGGCGATAGTCTCCTATGGTTCCCTCTCCGACGGTGAGTGAGGTGACAATTCCTTTTCCTATGATTCCCTCTCCGACGGCGAGTGAGGTGATTCCCTTTCAGATTATAATGACCTATGGTTCTCTTCCCGATCCTGCGAAGATGGTATTTCCCACCAAGATTTTCTCAACGAACGTTGTTGAAGTTAAAATCACCCAAGGTTCTCTTACCATTCATGCTAAGGCAGTAACCATACCTGGTTCATTCATCATCGTTTGAAGCTCCAAACCCAGCTCCTGTAACCAGTCAGGACGCATCTATACCAAGCATCTGAAAACCAGCTCCTGCAACGTGTCAGGTACTCATTTTCTGTTTTGCAGGTATGCAGGTTCTCGCTAAGGAATCTCTTACGCGATCAACATCCAGATGGCATCTATAAGCCCATCATCCTATCCAGCAACCTCTAAATGGCATCTATAAGCCCATTTCCCCATCACACTGCCACTATGTGAGCGCAAATTTCTGGGCACTCTAGTGTCCAATCATCTTCCACCTTCGGATTACGAAAGGCACGTCAGCCAATCTGCATCCTCAGGTCTAAGAAGATTGAACAGGGGCAACTGTTGCACCCCAAAATTTGCCCTCCCATATTTTTCAAGAAAATTGCCAAGTCAAGCTGCAAAATTCCCCAAGGGTTGCACAGTGCAAAGGCCTCCCATACAGTCAAAACTAGGGTTTGTGTATTGATCAAGAAAATGAAGTTTTCAAAGGTCCAATCAAGTCTCACATGCCTACAAAGATGGTCAAGCATCCTCATGTCAAGTTTCAAGGCATTCAGCTCACAATTGCACAGTCAAAACCCTAAATTGCACTACAGTCAACTGTAGGGGCAAAATGGTCATTTGACAGTCAAAAGTTCAAATTTTTGGTCAACAAATCATTTTGAAGCCACAAACATCATTTGATCAATGCTTGATCATGATTCTCAAAATTTGGCTCAGAAAATCATCAAGATGCAAAAGTTTCCTTATTTGGACAGCTGAAAAAGTCAACTGAAATTGACCAGGGCATAACTCTCAAATGGATTATCAGAAAAATCCCATCCAAAGCTCATTTTGAAGAGAAAGACATTTCCTACAACTCATCTTCATACTTCAAGTCCAAGAAATGCTCTCACAAAAAGTTATCAATTTCAACATTATAGGTCATTTTCAAAAGTCAACAAAAAGGGACTTTAAGTCAAAGGCCATAACTTGAGATTGGTAAATCAAAATAACATGGGACCAAAGACATTGGTTAGAGGACTCAAAGACCTTTCCAAAATGTCCAAGAACATGAGAAAAGCTTAAAAATTGAGTAAGTTATGCCTTGTGGAAGTTGGGAAATTTTTGATATTTTGAAAAGTCAACATTGATTCAAATGACCTAAAATTGCTAATGGGCCCATTTTTCTTCCATGATTCATCATCCATGACATGTACACGACCACTTGGCCCAAAGGGAAGTATTTTCTCATTTTTTATTTATTTATTTGAATTATTATTTATATTAATTCATTTAAATCAATTAAATATAGGAAAAATACTAACCTAAGTTTTCAAATCTTTTTGTACACATTTCAGCCTCAAGATTTCGTGCCTAAGTCAATAAGGAAAGATTTGGAGCTAATTGATCATAATTGACACAAATACACATGGAAAAAGATGTGAAAAGATCCTTAAAATCAAATTTCCAAAAACCATCAATGCCATGGATTTGATTGAGTTTTGTTAACCTAATAGCCTCACTACATATGCCTGATGAGAAACCTAATGCAAAGGGACTGAAAGCTGCGCTAAAGAACCCATTAAAAACTTGAAATTTTCTCCATAAAACTCAATTCTGAAAACATTGTTACAAGTCGATTAAAAGCATAATTTTCATTCCATTAGCTTCCTTGAAGGTGCCTGATCAGATTCCAATCACAAACATCCACTCAAACGCCAAGAATCGGTACCTAGGACTCAAACTGTTTCAGAAAAATTGCAGAATCGTGCATCATAATTCACGCATCTTTTGCATTTTTTATTTATGGATTCATGTTCATTATGATGTTTTGAAGCTAACCAATGCCTTTAATTTGATTATTATGCTGTGTATGAGATTTTACCATGCTTGAATTCTAGGGTTTACAGGATGCGAATTTGGGGATTTTGAAACCAGGCAAAATTGGGACATATGACCTTGATCATTAAAACAAGCGCTTTGGGACGAACGAGAATCAACCCTCGCGCTCAATTTATGAGCGCTTGAGAGCTATTCGCTATTTTCCAATAGCCTGCCTAAAACCACGCGTTTAAAACCGTTGCCTCATGTTTTTGTTTTCAGGCACAGGAAGAAGATGGAGTCGTGGCAGTGTATGATACGCTAATTTGAATCTCGCGCGTTTTAACCCACTAACATCATGTTTTTATTTATTATATTTATATGTTATTATATGTTAAATGTACAAGCGATGGTTCAGTGGCAAATGCGTTGTTTGGAACGGTACATGACCTGGGTTCGAGCCCCAGGTCTTACAAGTTTCCATATTATTTTTCAAAAGCAATTCCCATGTGCTTCAAGGCTGCAGATGCATCATGTTCCTTCATCATCTATCCATACACGCGTCTAGCATATTCAGATCAAGGGCTGAGAATTGATGGACACCATGAGGATGAGTCAGCGCGCGTATACGTGTCATGCAAAGTCAACAAAAGCCATGCTCAATGGGCCAGCATTATTTGGGCTATACCTCTCATATGGGGACAGAACCCCCTAAGGTTTTGCCATTCAATTTTATTTATTTTATTTATTTTATTTGTTTCAATTGTCCTTTTTCTTTAATTTATTAATTTTTATAAACTATAAAATACACAAGAATCAGAAAAATGAAAAAAAACATAATAAATATTTTATTTTAATTATTTTCATAAACAAATTGCATGTAAATAAATTTAGTTTAAATTAGGGTTTTGCAATATTAATTCCTTTCATAAAAAATCTAAAAAAATGTAGAACTAGGTTTAATTGATAATTTTTGTTCCTTTTAATTTTTCTTTTTTTTATAATAATATTTATTTTATTTATTTTTATAATTAAATTTGCATGTAAATTAACTTAGGTTTAAATTAGGTTAAAACTCAATATTTTCATAATAAATTTAAAAGCCATTAGAATTAGGGTTAGTTAATTTTAATTAATTCTTTTTTCATATTAAATCTAAAAATACTAAAATACCCAAAACAATTTCTTTTAATTTTAATTTTAATTCCTCATTAACTTTAATTTTGCAAAAGGGTCCAACGCCCATATTTTTAATTGTTTAATTTCGCATATTTATTTTATTTCACTCAAATAATTATGTACCTCTCCCGAAGCTTTGTAATTACCTCTCACACTTTTCAATTCTTTACTTTTCTGTCAAATCGGGTCCGGTTTAATTTTGGCGATGTGGACCCGCGCCATTTGTAATAGCTTTAGATTTACTTTTTCCTCGCAACTTTTAACTGTTAAACAAAGCATGCAAGAATGAATGGCCTTAAATAAAATCAAGCGTAGATCACTTTAACATGACAAGACAAATACAAATGAAAACGACACACGAATCGCACACACCACCCCTAGGGTACGCCTCACTGTTGCCTTGCCTCGAAAGGTGATCGTCGAGTAGAGGACGTCTTAGTAAGTCCTCATGATCCGGGAACCTGGCATGAGGGTAGCTTCTAAGGTGTCTTCCTATTGCTCTGGTGATCACCATGTCCCGAACCTCGAATTGACCCGAACACCTCCAACGGTGGTGCTACCTACCTCTCAATGGTGGGATGGCACTACTTTAAAGGACATTTACACAGACGAATTCCTTAGGGTAGGTAGGTTCTCGTAGATACTTGCTCTCTTCAAAAACAAACAAAAATCTTTTCACACCGACACTTTTCAAAAGCTTTCAAAGCAATTTTTCAAACACTCTGACACAAGAGTCGAACTGAAATTTTCAAAGAAACTTTTTAAAACCCACAGTTGAAAAGCAAACAAACCATTTTGAAAACACAATGAGCAAGTATCTAAGAGCCCATGGGTAACCATGGATAGAAAGGGTGCTAACACCTTCCCTTTCTATAATCTACCTCCCGAACCGAGAACTATCTCTTTAAGGAATTTTTCTGTGCTTTTGTCCTTTCCATTTGGAGAAAATAAAAGACGGTGGCGACTCTTGCTTCCGCGACATTTCGCGAACCAGCGTTAAACAGTCAGTTCCAGATCCACCGATCACAGCTAGCAAACCCTAATGTGCAAAGATAATAACTTGAAATCAAATCACTCGCACATGCGCACTCTTAGGGTATACTCTCACTTCGGTTGTCTTCGGTAAACGATCATTAAGTATAGGGTGTTTTAGTGGTCGCCCTTCTGTCTGAACAAAGATCAAATGTCCCGTTCAGAAATGTTGCCTCAGAAATGTTGCCTCGAATATGATCTTAAGACACTTGGGTTATTACTAAGACGTCCTAACATTGCTTTAGTGATCGTACGTCCCTTTCGAATTGACCCTTACAACTCCAGCGATGGTGCTACCTATTTCTCAATAGTAGGATAGCATTGTCTAAAGGAAACAAGAATAGAAACAATTCTTTTTCGAGTAGGTAGATGCTAGTAGGTACTTGCTCAAAATCAAACTTTTCACACTTACACTTTTTTCCAATCAAAGTTTTCAAAAACACTTCGTAACACTTTGAAGACAGAAGCAAGGGTTAAAACGAAGTAAAACAAAAACTTTTTTATAAAAAAAAACACACACAAGCAATTTCAAAAGATGAGCTAGTACCTAAGAGCCCGTGGAAAAACACAGATAGAAAGGGTGCTAATACCTTCCCTTTCTATAATCTACCCCCGTACTCAAAATCTCGAAAAAGGAATTTTTCTGTGCTTTTTTCCTTTCCAGTTGGATAAAATAAAAGTTGGTGGCGACTCTTGCTTACCGCGACATTTTACAAACACAAATGCAAAACGCAAACCAGCATTTTCCAAAACAGTCGGTTCTGCCACCGTATCACACGTTTCAACTAGAATTAGAAACTAGACTAAAACAATAGTTTGTAAATATTTAAGCCAATAACTTGTCGAACCCCTTCGTGGGTCTACTTTTACATACCAGTATCAAGGGAATTAGCCGAACATAGTTTTAAATACAAACACGCTATAACAGTAATTAATCATAAAGCTAAATATGATTTCTAAGAACAAAAATAATAAAAACTAAATTAAAAACCTGGAAGTAAACTGAATCGAATATCTGGAATATCTTCGAGTACAATAAAGCTTGAATGCGGACTTGAATTAAAATTACGATCCTCCACAAATGCCTGCAGGATTCGCTGAAACAAAAATATTGAATAAATAATGAAAATAGCCTAATACTAAAGTTGCAATAGCCCCCCGATGTGGTAGAGCTATTGCTATTTCATGTGATTTTATGCCTAAAAACTAAGAACAAGAGCTCTGGCTGCGGAGAAAATTGACGTCCCCGAAACTGTCATCCTCTCTTCCCTTTTATAGTGAAATATGCTCCTATTAAGTCTAGACAAAAACGTGCTTCTTAGACGGTTGGTTGAACAAAAAACCCAGAGAAAGAAGCGAGACGCAAAGAGAATATAAGAAACTTGCAATCGTGGCGAGGGCCACAAAGGGAAGTGGCAGACACTACTTTGTACGTGGCAGGAGACACTTTTGGAGGGCGGTGGGCGCCACTCCCTCATGTGTGGCAGGCGCCACATGTGAGGTGGTGGGTCAACCTTTTGTCTGGTGGGCTTCGTGCGCCTTTTTGTATTCATAAATTTTGTTTATTTTCTATTTTCTAATACTTCACCCCCTTCTTTTCTCTTTTACCACCTTTCTTGACTTTATTTATTTCCTTTCTTCTTTTTAGTCGAATCCCTTACTTGCTCGATATACCTGAAATAAGACAAGAATACCAGAATAACAAGACATAAACAGAGAAAAAAGTAAACTAAATTCCATGCAAGTCGAGTCAAATATTAGATATAATTTTGCATTATCAAATTCCCTCATACTTGAAACTTTACTTGTCCTCAAGCAAATAACCAATATGGTACTTATACTAAACACAGGTCTGAAACAAAAATATAATAAGACTCGAATCGTACGTTGTTGCGAGGCTTTTGTTAGAAGGATATGTATTAAATATCAACAGCAAGGGTACCATAGCAACACGAAATCATAGAATGCGATCAAAAACTCCCTCTCTATGCAAACCAATCTGAATCATTCTATTATAACTCAACCTATTTCTTTTTCTTCATTTTACCCACTTTCGTTCAGGCACAATCACATTAAGCCCTTTATTTGTACACGCACATAGTAGGGTAACCGGTTAATGATTCTTATCCTTTGTCTCGGGGTTCTGGTACATAAGTTTGGTAACCCCTTTTATTTAACCAATCGCAATTGCGGGGGATCATACTGTAGTCCTCCCTACCAAGTTCAACATAAACACCTCTGAACCAACTGATAACGTGTTATTTTATTATATTTTTGTAGGTTCCACAACCGTTGGATTAAATGACCGGGTGAGGGTCACCTAACTTAATAGGTGCATTCCCTATTTTGAATTTATTATGGAAAATAATATTAAGAATTTTTTTTTGGATCATTCATTTATATTCATCGACTCCCTACGTAGTTTGTGCTTAAGATGGTGCTGACTGCTAATATAAACTACTTGGGGATAATTTAAAACAACTTAAGGTCTCAACATAATAGGTATTCAAATTGATCTTGCATACTTAGGGGGTTTAGGGTGTCAAAATGGTACCGATTTTATTAAAATTTTCCCAAGTCTTTCAAACATAGCCTAAAGTGAAAATAAACCTATATACTCTTAGAGTGTCGTGTCATGCATCATACCAAAACTAAAATTATTGTTATGGCTCAAGAAGTTGGGAAAATCAAATAAATAGCGGAAACTACGCAAAAAGAATCGACATCACATGAATTGGACATAATTAATACTAAAATAAAGGAAATAAACATAATAATGAAGTATATTTAGAAAACAATAAATAGAAGCGATAAAGTACCTCCCCCACACTTAGATCGAACATTGTCCCCAATGTTTCGAAATAAGGTGAAAAAGGACGATCAAACCTGAAATGAGGCTAATGCGTGCCTCCACTACCTCCTGACTGGTCAGAAAAATATTGTCGTCAGCGATGACTCTTGGTGCAGTGGGGACGATCAGAGAGTTGAAGCTGTTGAATTTGAGTAGCTAGTGCGGTGTTGGAATCTTGCACCTGGCGGAGGGAGTCAGCCATTTGTGCTTGATTTTCTTGTACCTGGGTGAATGAGCTTACTGTATGAGCCTGATATATGTGCATGAACTCCATCATTTTTTGTTTTTGCTCATATATAGCGGTGAACAACCCATCATGCTCTTCCTCGCACTCTCTTTGTTCTCTCAACATATCTTCAGTAAAATAATACCCGCCAGAAGAGGTACCTGGATAAAAGTTAGAAGAGCTAGGTGCAGTGTGTGTATGTGTAACATTAGCCTGAGAGGGAAGGGGTTGAGTATTCATTGGAGATCCCCTCTCTCGTTGGTCGTACTCTCTATCATTGTCCCACCAGTAGCTACATTCTCAGGAATGTGCGTGGGGACTGGGTTTGGCACAGGGTCATCAAGATAGCGAAAGTTTTGATGATTGCGCATATCTGTGCAGTCTGGGTTTGGGAGAATAAAATTCGGTAAAACACGATTATTAATCATTAATTTGAAATCACCTCCTTGTCATCGTCTGAATAATTTCATGATCTTAACCATATCAATATCTATTGCACGCGACGAGAGTGGCGTTATGGTATAAAACTTTTCTGCGAGTCCTAGGACTCGAGCTATGGAGGTTATTAATCCGCCAAAGACTATTGCTCCCTTTTCGCAGTGACTAATGCAAGCATGTGAGAAATCATGAACGAGACAGTATTAACCTTTTCGGGCACAAAAGTGGAGAACAGGTAGAAAATTTATTTTTCATTCACTTTGTTAGAATTTGTCCGACCAAAAATAGTGCAGGCCAAGAGTTGGCGGAAATATCTTATGGATGGGTTTTGAATGAGTGAGACTTTGTTTCCTTCAAAGTTATGTGTTATTGTACCCGTTATGGCTCTTCAGAATGGTTGAAAAGCATTCTTCCATCTCTCAGTATAAGGAACCTCGCATACCACTTTATTCCCGTGGGGAAAATGTAGCAAATCAGCAAGTTGGTCAAAAGTATATGCATACTCCATATTAAACTTGCAAAACTGAACGGTTCCATGTTAACAGTCAGTGTCAGGAGTGGGTTCAAAAATTAGAAAACTAAGGAATTCAAGGGTTAGTTGGACATAGACAGAATCTTTAAAAGATAAAAAGTAATTTAAACTTAACATATTGAGCATAAGGTTGACACTGACTAAAATCCCTAAAGCTGTTAGACAAGGCTCATCAGCATATCTCGTTGGTTCAATGTCTTTGTCGCTTAGAGTCCTGTAGAGTTGTTTATGCATTTCAGCATGTATGCCCTCTTTGAACGTTGTGATCGGTGGATCTGGAACTGACTGTTTAACGCTGGTTCGTGAAATGTCGCGGAAGCAAGAGTCGCCACCGTCTTTTATTTTCTCCAAATGGGAAGGACAAAAGCACAGAAAAATTCCTTAAAGAGATTGCTCTCGGTTCGGGAGGTAGATTATAGAAAGGGAAGGTGTTAGCACCCTTTCTATCCATGGTTATCCATGGGCTCTTAGATACTTGCTCATTTGTGTTTTCAAAATTGTTTGTTTGCTTTTCAACTGTGGGTTTTAAAAAGTTTCTTTGAAAATTCCAGTTCGACTCTTGTATCGGTCCTCAAGAGTGTTTGAAAAATTGCTTTCGAAAGCTTTTTGAAAATGTGTTGGTGTGAAAAGTATTTTTGAATTTGTTTTGAAATTAGAGCAAGTATCTAGAGTCGTCTACCTACCCTAAGGAATTCGTCTGTGTAAATGTCCTTTAAAGTAGTGCCATCCCACCATTGAGAGGTAGGTAGCACCACCGTTGGAGGTGTTCGGGTCAATTCGAGGTTCGGGACATGGTGATCACCGGAGCAATGGGAAGACACCTTAGAAGCTACCCTCATGCCAGGTTCCCGGATCATGAGGACTTACTAAGACATCCTCTACTCGACAATCACCTTTCGAGGCAAGGCAACAGTGAGGCGTACCCTAGGGGTGGTGTGTGATTTGTGTGTCATGTTTATTTATATTTGTCTTGTCATGTTATGGGTGATCTACGCGTTTGTTTTTATTTAACATTCATTCTTGCATGCATTTATTTAACAGTTAAGAAGTGCGGAAAGATAAAATTCCTAAACTATTACAAAGGCGCGGGTCCACATCGCCAAAATTAAAATCCAGGACCCGATTTGACAGAAAGTAAATAAAGTGCGAGCAATTAAATGTCCGAGTTTACAAGGCTTTGGGAGAATTACATTAATATTTACAAGAAATAAAATAAAATGCGCGAATATGAATTAAAATCGCAAGCGAGGGCGTTGGACCCTTTTTAATGAAATTAAATTATATTATTAAGTTAACGAAATTAAAATAAATTATTTTTTGAGGTTTTTGGAGTTGTGAATTTTTAATAAGAGAATTAAGTGAGATTGAGAAATTAATCCTAATTCTAGTTGTTTTTTAATTTATTAAGAAAACATGTTAAAATTAAGCCTAAAATTAATCTAATTATTTACATGCAATTTGATTTATAAAAATAAATAATACTTAATTATTAACAATTAATATGGTGAAAAAAAGAAAAAAAATGCTTGAAACCCTAATTCTACCAATTTTAGGTTTATTAAGAAAAGATATTAAAATTAACCCTAAATTAAAAAACTAAAATCAATTAATGATATTTATTTACAAAAAATAACATTAAATAAAAATACTTATTTTTGTCTTTTTTCTGATTTTATATTGTTTTTATGAAAATAATTAAATTAAAGGAATTAATTAAATCAAATAAAAATAAGAAAAGAAAATAAAAAATCAAAACCTTGGGGGGTCTGTCCCCAATTGGAGGTATGTTTGTAGCATTTTAGGCCCATCTTTGGAGGCCTTCGTTGACTTTTCAGGAAGCGTGTCACTTCTTTGACTCATGCCCATGGTATTCACCAAATCTAGGCCTTCAGATTGTCTCTATTGGCCAAGTGGCATGGTTGGATCAGGGCGTATGATAGGCCTTCAGGGAGCCAGCTGCACAGGATAACGTTAGAAAAATTTTTAGGGAAAGGGAGGGGGACCTGGGATTCGAACCCAGGTCCCAGGGATTACCATGCACATGCCTGACCAGTTGAACCAAACGCGCGTTTTGATTATCATCTGGCCAATGAACAATATAACATAAAACAAAAAGTTAGTGGAAAATTAGCGCGCAAATTTAAACAACCCAATCATGCCTTGACACTTCATCATCTTCTCCGTTTTGCTTTTTTTTTCCTGAAACAAAAGGAATTAGCAACGGTTTTGAACCGTCCCCAAATGTGCAGTTTGCCAAAATAGCGAATAGCTCATGGTAGCTCATAAATTGAGCGCGAGGTCTGTGTCTAAATCGTCCAAGCACGCTGAGTTAAATGGTCTGGGTTTCACGTTCTAATTTTTCCTTAACTGGGAAACCCCAATTCAAAGCTTTGAAAACCCTAAAAGATAACAATGGCAACTTCGCGTATGGTGTATAAAAACTCAATCAAACTATGCAGTTAGCTTTAGAATTGAACAATGAACATGAATCAAATGTTAAAAATTACTAAAAACGTATGATTCACGATGCAAGCATATGAAAAAAAATATGAACAGGACGAAGCTGTTCTACCGTTTCTCTGCGTTAGGATGGAGGGTTTTGATCTGAAAACCTTCCTTGAAGTCTCAGGAAGGTAATGGAATGGTTATTTGGCCTTTAAACGCACTGGAAGATGGTTTTCAGATTTGAACTTTCTTGATAAAATTGCAAGTTTGGTTAGGGAATTCTGGCGCAGCTTTTTTTCATGAGGAGTAGGGTTTGCATTAGTATGTATATGTGAACGATTAGGGTTGGTTTTTTTGTCCAAAGAATCAAAGCATTGATGTATGGAAGATTTGATTTTCATGCATAATGTTTTCAATCTTTTTCACATGCTTTTGATGCCAATCATATCCAATCACCATGATTCTTTCTATATCTGATTATGCACGAAATATTGAGTGTATTTCATGCATAAAAAGATTTGAAAACTTAGGTTGAGTATTTTTCACATATTTATTTTAATTAAATGAATTATTAATAATTAAAAATCCAAATAAATAAATAAAAATGATAAAAAAATTCCCTTTGGGCCAAATGGTC